>CM062818.1:522591216-523191216 GCA_031772625.1 Pinus tabuliformis
TCACAACATTGCCTTCCCCTTCAAAATGCTTTGTCCTCAAAGCTTGTTGATGAAAGGACTTATCTTTTTTCTGCTACGAAGGTCTTCTTGTCTCGGGACAGTCATCTTTGTCGATACAAGTTGTTATGATCCTTGGAGTGACATATAAAATTGTCGCACGGAGGAAGGATCTGACCATCCTAAATTAACCTTCTGTGGAATCTTCTAATCACTAGAATTTTGTGATGAATAGCTATCATAGGACTGGATTTTACAAACTTCAGTATTCTTTGGAACATACATCTGTTGCTTGTGTTCTAAGTGACATTGGTACGTAGATTGATTGGAAAGTCTGCTCTTGTGATTTGGATGTCGATAATAGTTCTGCTGGTTGGACTTTCCTTTATCATTTTGACAACTTCCTCATTTCCTTCAGTTCTTGCTATTGTTGAGCTTGCATCATCATTTGGATTTCCATTGTTTGAACTACAACATCTGCATAAGTTTTAACTTTCTTTGGTTTCTCATCTTCTTGAGTTATGATATTGATGGAATCGTTATTTATTCTTTTATTTTCAACTTGAACTATTACATCTGACGACTTTGATACCTCCTTTGTGAGAAATTCTTCTAATTTGTTGTTTAGTGATTTTTTCATCATTTTTAAGTTTCTTAATTTGAGGGAGTAGACTCTAATTATGATTTTTGAGACATAAGAGTTCCTCATTTTCTGAGTCAACTTTATTTTGGCATTCAAGCTTCTCGTCTATTAAACACTTGATTTGTTTAATAATTTTTACTAAGGTTATTTAAGTGTAAAATTTTCTCTTCCTTCTCTGATAAACTTCTGTTGAGCTTCTTGTCAAAGATTTCTTTTTCTTGTTCTAACTTTTGCTTCTTAGTTTTACAGTTTTTGACTTGTACAAATAGTTTCTGGATATGATCTTTTAAACGATATTTTTTGTCGTTTTTATTGGATATGGCCTCCTCAAGCTCTTTCTGCTCTCTCTGATATTGAGTTTTGATTCCTTTGAGGTATTAATTTTGTAACAACTTTAAAGTCTTCTGATGAGGACATAATTGATTTTGACTTCATTGTCATGTCTCGAAATGTGATCATCTTTCCCTTATAAGAAAACATCAATTTTTTTCTCAATGTTTAACATGAATGCACCCCATTCTCTAAACTAAGGTTGACCAAGAATTATGTCAATCTTTCTATTATACGTGGTTACAACACGAAATTGAGATATGTACTCATAATGATCTACTATCACTTGTAAATCACTAATTTCATACTCCTTTTGGCCACAAATATCTATTCTTTCACCAATGCTTGGCTCTTGAATTAATAGCTGATTTGCCAAATTAATGTTGATGTAATTTTCCTTGTTGCTTGTGCTGATAGCGATATTAATTTCTTTTCCTTGGATCTTTCCTTTTGATGTAATTAATATGTGATCCATAACTGAAAGACCTTTATAGGAAAACCTTTCTTCCTTTGTCATTTTCATTTTTTTGTGAATAAGATAGAATATATTATTGCACAAAAGCAATATTTACAAAAAGGGTTGGGTTGTGCGAGGAAAACGCTCTAGCACCAGAGCCAACAACACAAGCCTTCATAGCCTTAGATGGACCAATTTTTACATTGAAGTTTACAAAAGGAGGGAGAATTTCTGAGATGTTCTGAGAAAAATTACAAAAACAACCATGCTGAGACTTTCTCCCATGATGCAGAAAGGAGGGATGACAGTGATGGAGGCATAACTGTCCCTAAGCTCCTTATTGCCGATGATTTGCATGCCGATGAGAGCCCTTCGACGACCGAGAGCTTGAGAGAGGTACATAGCAAAAAGAGTGGCTACCCCTAGTGCTAAGGGTTTCCCCCCATAGGGTCGTCATCCAAGCTAATGGGCAGCTCTTGAGTAATGCCTTCCTGCACAATTGGAGCCACCGAATGACTGGAGGAAGCGCTGACTGCCTCCTTCTTGACGTGAGGAGATCCTTCGTCGGGCGAGCGGACACCGTGGTAGCACGCTTCTTCAACATGGTGTAATGTGGAGAGTCCTTGGTTACAAAGAGACAGTGGTGCATTGATTCAACATAGACCACAAACTTGTCCGTTAGCATGTCAATTTTGTCTTCCACAGCCTTGGACATTTCTGTTTATTCCTGCATCGCAAGACTGAGGATCGTTTTAAGTTGCCAGCAGAGGTCAATTGCGCGAGTGTATAGATTCTCCCTTGCCCTGGTGAGACTCGGGTTGGGGGTCCACTCAAATTCCGCTGCCACCTCTTCCGAGGACACCTCGCGCTTTAGGACCCTTGCTTTAGCTTCCAGGTTAGCAATCCTTTCCCGCGTCTCAGGATTAACAACAATGGCATAGTTCAGAGCATCTCTCTTGGTGGATGATTCGACTCTGGTGGTGGGTGGAGTGCCCAAGTTGCTTTAGCGAGAGGGGTCACGGCCACAACCTCTACCGCGCCAGGGAGCCAGGCTAGAACCACGCCTGGGCGCCATGAAAGGGGGAGAGGGGATCAATAGGTAGACTGCAAAAGGGGACCGGAGAAAAACAAGACACAGGAACATGCAAGGTGATGGGGAGGAGCAGGGGCAGGGGGTATACATAGGGGCAGGAGAGCATAGAGGGGCGGGATGTCCTGAGGCCGGGAATGAATGCGTGTTGTAGGAGGTACGAAAGGTAGGTGAGGGAGGCTGTACTAGAGAGGGATGATGGGATGGATAGACAACGCCCAGGAGGGGACGCAAAGCTTCTATTTTCGCTCATAGAAAGGCTGACATTGGGATTGCAACTCGGGGAAAATTCCTTTAGCATTACCTATGGCTGAGCAACTGCTTTCGTTATTATTGAGATTGGAGATCTCAGAGCAGTTGAAACTCGTTATGTTGTTTGTCATTTTCATTGATGGTCTCGCATTGCTGATGCAACATACCGTTCTCCATGTCAGTCCAAGCAAGCGATGTAAACGATGGTTGCCCACCGTACCCTCATTTGCTAGCCTGTCAGCAAGGCCATTCCCTTTACGCCTGACAACTTGGAAATGAAGCCCATTGACCTTCTCTATGTGGCCCTTTATCCATTGGAGGATTTTGTTTAGGTGCTAGTTGTCCGACACCCGTGCAGCTTCCATGCCTTGTTGTAATTTGCGGCTGGCCTGAGTTGCCAGCATTGAGTCCCCTTCGATGATCAGAGGCCCAAAGTTGTGGAGTTTGGCTATGGCCAGCCCGTGTTCCAGGGCCTGTAATTCCGTTGCGTTGTTGGTAGTGTTGCCAAGATTTCCCGCATAGATCCATATGATTTCCCCTTGAGAGTTCGAGAAAACACCCTGAAGCATGCTTGGCCCGTGTTTCCTTTCGATGCTCCATCATAGTTTAATTTGAGAGTACCTGTCTCCGGGGAGACCAGTGGTTTGTAGATACTTGATTACCCGGAATCCTTGAGGCCATAGAGTAATGGGTGAGATGAAGGTCCAGAAGGGTTAGAATACGCTGTTCCGAACAACTAGGAGGATTGTTGGGGCTCTCAAGAGTGGAAGAAGCCACAGTTTCCTTGATAGTCTGCTTGACTAGGGACAAAACAATCTCTTCCAGATTGTGGATTCCCCTGAAGATTCTCGCATTCCTCTCCTTCCACAGAGCCCAACAAATGATACCTGGTATAAGATTCTAGGCTCTATTCACCAAGGGATTAGGGGAAAAGGAGGATCTCCAATTCTCAATGGTATTGAGGATGGAGGAGATGTCCCTATCTGAAACTTTGAAAACTAAATAGACCTAGTTCCACAAATTGTTAGCAAAGGGGCAATCATTCAGTAAATGGTTAGTTGTTTCTTCACTCTGCTCACAAAGATTGCATCTGGAGGTGCCAGTGAACCTCTCCCATAGAGTTTTCCATTTGCGCTCAGGTTGACATTGCTCGTGGAGTGCAATGTAGTTGTAAGCCTCCTTTAGGTTGAAGTGCCCGATCGAATTCTTCCCCATCTGATCTTATCCTCATCAGTTTCAAATTGAATTTGTCTTTCCTGGAGTTCGATCGAGATCTTCTGCCACTCCAGAAGGTTAGGCGGGGGGTCCCAATCTTTTTCATCCAGCCATTCCCTCCAGTTGTCCCTGCCATTGCTAGGCTTCCAGTAGTGGCTGACCCTGTTCTTGCCCTTGTTTTGCATGTTTATCCGGATCTATCTAAATTGATCTTTGTTTAGATCCGACCTTTGTTGCCAGGCGTCTTCCCAAAAGAGAGCTTTATCCCCATTGCCAACCTCCCAAAAACTGTGATTACGTATGAGTGCTCTTTTGTCCCAAGCCTGGTTCCAAATGGATGTCCCTATCTGAAACTTTGAAAACTAAATAGACCAAGTTCCACAAATTGTTAGCAAATGGGCAATCATTCAGTGAATGGTTAACTGTTTCTTCACTTTGCTCACAAAGATTGCATCTGGAGGTGCCAGTGAAACTCTCCCATAGAGTTTTCCATTTTCGCTTTGGTTGACATTGGTTGTGGAGCGCAATGTAGTTGTAAGCTTCCTTTAGGTTTGGAGTGCCTGATCGGATTCTTCCCCCATCTGATCTTATCCTCATCAGTATCAAATTGAAATTGTCTTTCCTGGAGTTCGATTGAGATCTTCTACCACTCCAGAAGGTTAGGCGAGGGGTCCCAATCTTTTTCATCCAACCATTCCCTCCAGTTGTCCTTGCCATTGCTAGGCTTCCAGTAGTGGCTGACCCTGTTCTTGCCCTTGTTTTGCATGTTTATCCGGATCTGTCTAAATTGATCTTTGTTTGGATCCGACCTTTGTTGCCAGGGCTCTTCCCAAATGAGAGCTTTATCCTCGTTGCCAACCTCCCAAAAACTGTGATTACGTATGAGTGCTCTTTTGTCCCAAGCCTGGTTCCAAATGGCATAGCCCTTGATGGTAGGGACATATTTTGCTTTCCAAATGATGCCCCAGGGGGAGTTTGGGTTTGCAATCCATCTCCACCACGTTTTGGCTCCAAGGGTTTTCCCTAAGAGCTCAAGGTCCCTCAAACCGAGACCTCCTGCTTTTTTAGGTTTGCACAACTTGTCCCAAACCACCAACGCCCACTTTTGCTTTTTTGTAAGCTCCTCCAAAAGAAATTTATCTGGACGTTTTTAAGAATGTTGGAGATGGATTTGGGGACTGTAAGGGCGGAGTACAAGTATTGGGGAATGGCATGCAATTTGAGAGATCTGAAGGTCCAGTTAGCTAGTTTTTTTTCCATTTTGGTGATAAGATTTTCCCACATTGAACGAGCCAGGGGCTTATGGGTAAGAGGGACTCCTAAGTGTTGGAAGGGAGGTTACATCTCTGAAATTCCATGATTCTAGCAATGTTCCTTTGGATAGCTAAAGGGGTGTTGAAGAAAAACAATTTGGATTTCTCTTAGTTTATGGAGGTGCCAGAAGCTTCAAAAAAACCAGGAGAGGATGGCTTTGAAGGATAAGGCTCTTTTATAGTGGGGAGGCCCATTAACAAGGTATCATCAACAAATTGCTGATGTGTGGAGGGAGGAGCAGAGGCATAAATCTTGAGGCCAAATAGGGCATTGCTAGAAGAGGCGGCCATGATGGATCTGCTAAGGCCCTTGACCGTTATGACAAAAAGGAAGGGAGAAATAGGATCCCCTATTTGATACCTCTGGAAGGGCAGAAGGGTTGAGATGGGGAGCCATTTAGGATAATCGAGAAAATAGCCCCAGAAACCACTGCCATTATCCATTTAATGTACACCTTGTGAAAACCAAAAGCTGCTAAGACACCTTTCATATATACTCCCAACTGATTTTATCGAATGATTTGGACATGTCCAATTGCATCAACATTCTAGGCTTTCTTTGAACTTTAAGGGAATGAATCAATTCATGGGAAAGGATGATGCTATCCAGGATTTACCTTCCTTCCACTTAACTTGATTGGTGCGGGGAAATCAATAGAGGTAGGATGGTTTTTATTCTATTGGCCAAGACTTTTGAGATGATCTTGTAGATGACGTTGCAGAGGGCAATAGGGCGAAATTTATCCGGGGAGTCAGCGCCTTCATCCTTGAGAATTAAGGCTAGAAAAGTGGCATTTAGGGCTTTTAGAACAGATTTTTGTATTCTAGACTCCTCCACTAAAATGTGAACCTCTTTTTTTATCAGGGGCCAACAGGCTTTATAGAAGTCTATGGTGAAACTATCCAGACCCGACGCTTTACCATTAGACATAGTCATTACTACTTCTTTCAACTCTTGCATTGAGACTCTTCTCAAGAGCATTTTATTGTGATCTTCGGTGAGGATAACCAGAGTGTTGTTGGTTATTTCCTGAATAGCCCTTGCCCCATCTGTTCTAGGCTCAGCTAGGAGATTGTTGAAGAGCTGATTTAGTTCGGTTGCCATGTCCTCATGAGAGTGGATAAGGTTTCCCTCTCTAATTTTTAGGCCCAGTATCATATTGTGTCTACTGTGTTGTATCATCGAACGGTGAAAGAAAGATGAATTTCTTTCTTCGCACCGAAGCCAGTTAATGCGGGATTTCTGATTCCAAAGTTTCTCTTCTTGAGAGACCCTTTCCTCCCAACTTTTTTGAAGATTAAGCTCTTCCTGCTTCCTTTGTTCATTGATGCCCTCGCTAATGATTTGCTACTGGAGGATTTCCATTCTAAGTTCCAGGTTCCTTTTGTCAGTGGTGATGTTGCCAAAAGTTTCCTTGTTCCAGAGTTTGATCTCATTTTTGATGAATTTCAGTTTTTGTTGGAATTTATACATCTTGTTTCCGGTTTGGGGCATCAGTGTACTCCACCATTCTTTCATTTTTTCCATGAAATCGGGGTGCTCCATCCAGAAGGATTCAAATATGAAGGGTCTATTCTTTCGGGCTAGAGGAAATGTGAACCTTCAAGGATATTGGCCAATGGTCGGATCCTGATTGAGGAAGAATTTTGGCCTTCGTTTCCCAGGAGGTGAGATAAATATCTTATGAAAGAAGGAAACGGTCAAGCCTGGAAGCAATTTGCTGATCTCCCCTTCGTCTGTTATTCCAAGTGAAGATTCCATTGTTCGTAGACTGGAAGGCTTCAGAGTCCTTATTTAGTTTTCTGATGCCTCCCTTCTCTTCCTCGAGGTTTAGCACAATGTTAAAGTCACCTGCAATAATAGGCTGGTGGATAGAATCAAGGAGCTGACTTATGCTTTGCAACATCTTGATTCTTTCAACCGCTCTGTGTGGAGCATAGATGTTGGTGACACAGATACTATCGTTGGTGCCAATGATTTTCAAAACAGTTGTGATGGAGTGTTTTGTGGCAACTGAGGAGGTTAGATCATACTGAGAGATTTTCCACAGAGTCATGATTCCCCCTGCTGATCTAGTGGTAGAGTTCACTATATAGCTGTAATGCTTGAAACAATTTTTTGGAGGAGGGTGAGGTTAGCCATGTCAAGTTTGGTTTCTTGGATTAATAGGATATCCGGTTTGTCAGTTATGAGTCTGTTTTTCAAGACTCTCTTCTTTCCAGGACCATTGAGTCCTCTAATATTCCAAGAGATGCAATTCATTGATAAAGAGTGGGAGTTAGGGCTAGGGCCTTTACCTTTCCTTTGTTAATGAGTCTGGCCCCGAGTTCTTGAAGAAGCTGACTGGTTGTTTTCCTTCCTCTTTTCCTGCTTGGGCCTTTTGGGTTGTATTTTCCTGCTGCCATATTTTCCAGAATGCTGTTGACTGCGCTGTTTCCAGGTGGTGTTTGACTTGTGCTTTGTTTTAATTCCTCTTGTAGGAGGTAGGCTCCTTTGATTTTTTGGATTTGGTCTTTTGGAATCACAACAAGACCGTTTTTCTTCCATTCCTCTACGACCGATATGAGGTCGACTCCTTCCAATGCCTCTTCTATTGTGTTTTCCTCATGGTAGAGTCCACCAGAACTTGTTCCATTTCTATGTCTTCTTGTATATTCTCATCTTCAGTGTTGTTGTGTTCCAAGTATTGATCCTCTTGCCTCTAATTTGTTGCGTTTTGTGTATCTTCTTTGGCCTCCTTGTCATTTGAGCTGTTTGAGAGCGGTTGTTCTTGCATTTTGTTCAGAGCTTCAAATTTATTTAGGCTGGCTGCCTGGTGCTGCTCTTTCTTTTTGTGTGTCTTCTTGCTGTTTTTGTTCCTTGTTCTTACTCTGGTGAAACCCTGTTCATCCTTTTTCTTGTGAACCTGCTCATTGCTTTGAGGAGCTTTATTTTGTGGACAGTCCCTAAAGAGGTGTCCATGCTCATGGCATTTTCTACATCGGAATGGGATGTGTTCGTAATCAATGCTCTGGAGCCAGACCTCATCCCTGAATATCAATTTTATGGCCTCCAGAAGGGCTCCTGAGACGTCAATGTAAACGCATATTCTGGCATATGAAACATAATGTCCGTTTCGTGTGCCCTCAGACATTTTTTTATATTCTCCTAGTTGGTCTCTAATGCCTTTGAGGACTGATGGAGCACAGTGATCAGTGGGCAGAGAGTAGAGGCAAACCCAGACTGGGGCCCTATTGAAGTGCTCTTTGTCTGGAGTGAAGTTTTCTTTCCAGAATCTCATATAAAGTCCTGCAGAGTTGAAGAAGTAGGGGCCTCCCTCAAATATCCTATCTCTGTCTTCCAAGAGATCAAAGATGATTGTAAAAAACCCTTTTGAGCCTAGTGGTAATTGATTTCTCCCTTTGGTTTCCATTTGTATTGAATCCACCAGTTTAGTGCTTTCTCTATGGGCCAGATGTCCATGAATTTACATATTATTGCGTGTTCTTGTTTATAGTCTCTATAAACTGCTAACTCGGGTCTTGTTATTCCAACTCCAAGATTTTTTTGGCTTTTAGGTTGCAATTGCTTCTTAGTTTTGTTCTTGCCTTTTGCAGATCTTCCTCTATGTTTTTGACTCCACCGTTGCTGAAGCATTTGCACAGGTGGTGCCTGTAGCTGGTTGGGCCTCTACATTTTTCCTTTTTTTCCTTCCGTTTTTCCCTTGTTTCAGGGCTCGTTCTCGAGGAATGAAAACTTGTGCATGAAGCTCGCTTCATGAAAAAAAAGGACTCCTGATCCTTCGGTCGACCAGAAACCATATCACGAAAGGAGGGGGCCTCGGGGCCATCTTCCGACTCCATAGAAGCTTAAGAGGCGAGGGTCATGCCCTGGCAGCCGAGCACCACGACGCTCTGCTGGGAGCCACCAGGAAAGCACATAGGAGGCTTAACCTAGTGTGGCTGCGCTTCTAGTTCACTTGTTGAGGTTTTCGAGCACCCCCCAAAATACGCCACCTTCTTCCCTTTTGGAATCATTTTTTTCTTTTTTTTGTTCTAAATTGTGTATATATATATATATATATATATATATCTATATATATATAGTTTTAAATTAAATAATAAATTTTTTGTACTTCTCTTTTTTAAAAATAATATTATCCGTTTTTTAGTGATATAATAAAATCTCTTTTTTAAAATTTTATACCTAATTACTCTCTTTTCTTTTTGTATAAACTCCTTTTTAAAAAAATGATCTATATATCCTCTTTACAAGATATGGTTTATTTTTATTTTTTTTAATGTCGAACTCATAAAAGAAATGAATGAGCTGTGGTGATTTGCGGATTAAATACTTGTTTCCTTGATTGGTTATTTGTTTTGTTGTATTATTGAAGGGTCACATTGGTTATTGGTGGCATAATAACTTTTAGAAACTAATAATAGCTTAGATGGTATTCAATTTCAAATCGTAGCCTCTTTATTTTTGATTTTGCAATTGTTTGATGGTTTATTAGTGGCTACTATGACGTCTGTGGACCGTGGATGTTTTCCTCAGTAACGGTGCATGGAGTACGACGACGAAGATAGCTATAACGCTATTGGTTGGCTGATTGGTATGTGGTCGTGGTTTGGGCTACAAGGGAAGCAAATCTGGAGCTGTGGTCGACGAAGGACGATGGAGAGACGTAGGGATTGAAACAAAGTAGGGATAGTGGCTTCGCAGCTGCAGGACGAACAATTTAGTGGATGCTTTGTGTGGCGATGGTGGCTGCAATGGATGGTGGATTGTGGCAGACTTATACACAGGGATCGATGGTCAATAAGGAGTGCTGCCACAGGGAGCAACTCACAGGCTGCTAGCGGTGACTTCTTTGGTATGTCGAGGCTTGATCAGGGATGGCAAAATTTGTGGTGTGTTGGGGCCAGGAGTGCGGTTGCTACGGATGACAGAGAAAGCGTATGAATCGGGTGGCTGCATGGTGGTGGATGAACAATGGAACAATGGATGAAGAGTTGAAGGGTAGCAAGGGGTAATAGCTGCAATGGTGTTTGGCAGTGGCTAACAAAAATCCTGGCGACAGAGTGTACTTGAGGGGCAACCTTTTGTTGGCAGTCGTCAATGGTTGTGGCAAACAATAGTCGTCACAGGTTGTGGCTATTTGCGGATAATTGCGTTCTCTGGTTGTGCTCGATAGTGGCGGCGGAGCAGTATAGGTTTGCACGATTGACTGGCGGTTGTGGTGGGCGACATCCTGTGGTCCACACATAATGTTATTTTAGTTTTATTTCTATTTTTTATTATTTTTTGTTATATGATTTTCTTTGATTTTTTTTTTTTTTTTTTCATATATATATATATACCTCTTTTCTATATAATTGTTTTTTAATTTTTTTTTCTTCCTTAAAAATGGCCAAGGGCCTCTGATGAACTTAGCAACGGAGAAACTCCAAAATTTTGTAGCGAAACGATTCAACGACAACGAAGTTGACGAATTTCAATGGTCAAAAACCTGGACCGGAGAATGAAGCTCCTGTGCAGCGGTTGAGCGGCCGAAGGAGCGAACTACTATGATACCAATGGAACGAACAAAGTTCGTCCTTCACGTTAAATACTCTAGAAGACTTGGAATATGTAAATCTCCATTGGGATACAAGAATATATATTAGAAAGTATGAATAAGATTGATGATGCAATTGAGAGTAGGGACCTGTATATATAGCTAGGTAGTACCCTTTCACGAAGAGTCATGTCTGTAGAGACATGCCTGTTTGTTTAACTAATTATTATTTAATTGCATATTATTATGATTATTTTTTAATATCTATATTTATTATTTTTACATAAATTATGTTCATAACAAGGAACAATCATGGGACTTGAGTTACTCCTTTCGTCAAGTTATTTTTACCACCCTTCTTGTGCACCTTTTTCATGAGTGATTTTCCTTGTTTACATATATAGCTTGGGTTACAAGGTTTCATTGACTCATCATTGACCACTTAAAGGTGAGGCGTTTCATTACTCATTGGGGTTGGGAATCGGGATATTCAAAGTTCCTTTCATTTAGATAGTTCACACATTAGCCAAGAACTAGGTGAGGGCTAATGAGGGGGGTAGAGGTTAGGCTAAGCTTTTGTCCACATTTTTATTTCTCCCTGCCAATCTTTTGCGTTTTAACATTATAGCTCATGCTTTTTCTTTTCATTCTATTTCATCAACCTCTTAGGGCAATGTTTCTATGTCCCTACTTATGAATGAGGAAAACAGGGAACCGATACTGGTGATGGATAGTAATCAACCCAAAGATGGGATATGGATATTTGGGAAAGATGGAAGGTGTTAAGTATGGATTACCATGGATAGACAACACCAATTAGAGCCTCCAATTTGTGCGCCTCCTAGATAATGGAAGAAAGGCCTCAAGGAAGGTCACACTGGAATAGGGGCAAGTGATAACACCAACATGAAGCAAGGGAACACATGTACTGTCAAAAGCGGTCTATCTGTATCATCCAATTCAACCTCTAACCCATACTAGAATGCCTTCAAACATTAAATGAAAGCACTTCAATATAAAAATGGTTAATGTATCTCATATTTGATGACCCACCTTCATCGGATGAGCAAGCTAGATGAAGAAAGCACTGACTGGAGCATAGATGAGAGGCATTTGAGGCTAGCTATCAGTGGATCATGATAGGGCTGTTGTCTGGTTGGCTGACACAATAGGAGAAACAATTTCTCCCAAGGGTTATTTACATGTTTTGGTAACAGGCCCAAACAACAAACAAGTTTGAAGTTTGAACTGACTGGTCTTGGTCCGGTTCTATCCATTTTGACAACTATGGTGAATACACAAAGTACATCAGGGTGAACAAATCAATGGGCCAAAGGAGGTTCAATCTATTGTCCTCTCTCTGAATTTCAGTAGAGGCCACGACTTGATAGAAAATGACAGTTTTGGCCGGAGCATGATCTGCCAATCTTTCTTTAAATGTTGTAGTCTCTCCTGAAGGAAAAGGGGAAGATTCCTTTCGAACTTATGGCGTTCCATGTTCTGTTGCCATACTGTCTGATCATCTAGTTGTCACCCAAAATGACCCCTCTTCAGTGAATAGGGTTGACAAAAAGTATGTCATACTCGTAGGCAACCTGTTCCCAAAAAATAATCTCACGGCTATGCACTTCTAGAACACATGCTCAATAGTCTCTGATTTGTGACAAATCACAAAACCATCTGTTAGACAACAAGGGTTTGACTGAGAACCAATCATGCAAGCACCCTGGTCTTAGAGGACTAGTTGGCTTTCTATATATCTTAACGTTTCCTAGCCCATTTGGCTTCAACATCTTGTATGGTACATATTTTATTAAGATGTGCTACAATTGGGGGCTTTGATTTGATTTTATCATATAGTTCCTTACTCCTGCTAGCCATAAAAGGCTTCTCATAGATGCTCTTCATATCCATCTAAATTGGTCACTGGGCATCCGCTAGAATTTGAAATAACCTTATAAAGTAATATGAAAAGCATGTTTGTCAAATTCAACAACCTATACCATCCTGATTCCTGTCATCTCTATATCCACAAGTCCCACTAGGAAAGTGCCATTATTGTGGAAAACCTGGTCACTGTGAGAAGGATTGCAGGAGAAATAAGTTGGAAAACTTTCAACCCACTTTTTTGTGAATGTTTCTGTTTTCAATCTGCAACATCTGACATTCTTTGTTTGTCTCTGCCTGGCCATTCACTTAGTAGGCGTGATTTCTGATATGTGGCATCTCCTGTGATTTCTTTATCTCATGCTCTACTTTCACAAGCTCATCTCTGCTCTGCAAAAGTGGTTTAGAGAGGTCTTTGTGTGAAACTTCTAGGAGAATAAATGTACACAAAAAATGCTACGATATATTTTGATATATCATGTTCACTTTTTAAAATAATTTTTATGGACAGAGAAGAACAGCACTTATAGATGGAAGATATTGCGTGATTGTCTTTTTAGAACTTCTCTTATTTATAATATAGTTTTTTTAACATTCTGCATGATGCTTTTACTACTAAGTCGTATGATTGATTGCGCCAGTGTCTGTGCCTTTTCCTTCTGCAGGTACAGATACAGGAGGAAGTGTCAGAGTGCCTGCTGCATTCTGTGGTATTCTAGGGTTCCGTCCTTCCCATGGGGCTGTTTCCACCATTGGTGTTGTGCCAATGGCTCAGAGTTTTGATACTGTTGGTATGAAATTATTCTTCCTTGCATCATATTCTTGGCTTTTTTTATTTTATTTTTGTGTTAGAGATTATTATATTGTACTTTAAATGGTTGCATATAAAGAGGACCTTTTGTTCATTTTATCTTCCAAATGAGTATCTGTCTGAATCAGGGTGTATAATTACTTTTTCATATTTCTGTATGTACTTTAAATTGCATACAACAACAAATTTCAATTAAGTGATGAAACATTTGCAAGCGTGCTAATACATTCATAGAATTTATGTAGGTTATTTGTGTGAGACCCAAATATTCTTGGCTTTGTTTTGTGTTAGAGATTATTACATTGTACTTAAAATTGTCACATATAAAGAGAACCTTTAGTTCATCTTACCCTTCAAATGAGTATCTGTTTGAATCAGGGCGTATGGTTATTTTTTCATATGTCTGTATGTACTTTAAATTGTATGCAACACCAAATTTCAATTGAGTGAAGAAATATTTGCAAGCATGCTAATACATTGTAACGAACAAAGTTCGTTTACTCAGAGGAATGCTCTGTTGAGAATTCAGTAGGGCAGTGAATATGTTAATTCTCTTTAACTTGATAACTGTTTGTTTTACCTTTTTCCTTATTAGCTTTGTTCTTTATTGTGTATGGTTATTTTTTCATCTTTCTGTATGTACTTTAAATTGTATGCAACAACAAATTTCAATTGAGTGAAGAAATATTTGCAAGCATGCTAATACATTGTAACGAACAAAGTTCGTTTACTTAGAGGAATGCTCTGTTGAGAATCCAGTAGGGCAGTGAATATGTTAATTCTCTTTAACTTGATAACTGTTTGTGTTACATTTTTCCTTATTAGCTTTGTTCTTTATTATTATAATGTGAGATACATCAAACAACTACCAAAACAATAAGAATAGTGACACAGTGTATAGGCTGCAAGCTAGGGCCAAAACCACTCCTCTTGAGGGGAAAACCTTTGAATCTCTTCTCTTCTTATAGATCCTTCAATTGACAAATACTGTGACCTAATGAATTAGACAAATACCCTCTAAGATCAAGATCAACTCAACCTCCTGCTGCATGAACTTCGACCTCCTACTGCAGATTCGAAATTCTGTCTTCCGGCAACTGCTGCTGCTCCTTTAGAAGACTTCGATCCTCTTCGTATGGCCTTCTCTTCCCTTCACTTGCCTTTCCTTGTGACTTAGGGCTAGTGAGATATCCTAAGTGACCTTCGCTTGATTTCCTTTCTCTCTTTCCTCTAAGATTGAACCAAAGATAGCCCCAACGCAGAAACCCTAGCTTCGACTTGTACGTGAGAGAGAGAGACTTTACCCAAGCACTTCGACTTCCTTTTTTTCTTCTTCGTCCTTCTTCTTTGACTTCCTTTGCTTTCCTCTTCTTCGCATAGAATGAGATGAGTGTGTCTAATGGAGGACGAGTTCCTCTCTATATATAGGCTTCTTCAAGGGTAGACGTGGCTCTTCATGTAGGCTGAATTTGACAACTTTTAGGCTGACTTGATCTTGGAGGTATTTCAACACTTCAAAGACAAACAAATTTTTCTTTATAAGATACAATGTGCCCATAGGGTCTTCAATATATGAAAATGACTCTTAAACCTAGGACAAACCCTAGAAGCACTCAATGGGTGCTTGACCTATAAAATAAAAGAACTTGAGCATGAAACCCATGCTTCATTAAAGTAATTTCTTTTCATTTTATAAT
The DNA here is from genome assembly GCA_031772625.1 of Pinus tabuliformis. NCBI lineage: Eukaryota > Viridiplantae > Streptophyta > Pinopsida > Pinales > Pinaceae > Pinus > Pinus tabuliformis. The sequence goes on from CM062818.1 coordinate 522,606,449, forward strand.
TTACAAGAATATGTTTCATACTTATGAAGACCGAACCTAGTTACACATTTTTCATTACACCCTCTTAATTAGGGAGGTATTCATAAGAGGTACATGGTCATTCTCAATCTGAAGAGATCTCATAAAAAGAGTTGGATCGGTAACCCATTTGTGTAATATTATAACAACTAGCATTGTCACATAGCAAGGCCTTGACTAACAACTCTGTCTCTCCACAAGATCCGAGCACAATGCTGGCGAGACCAATGATGTATAGACACCATAATCATTGTCTCTCAAGGTACATACTCCACCCGAGTGTTCACCGAGTATGACCTTCCATGGGACTATTCTTATCTTGGGTAGCCAACCCTCAAAGAATATCGGTCCTCCACGACTCCTCTTATTTTGGATGCCATATCTCATCCTCAAAGAGTATCAGATGCCAAATGATTACCCAATCCTCTATTCTGTCTTCCTAATTGAAGACAAGAATAATGTGTCTATCTCTCCCTCTCAATTAGGGATGATACATCAACCAACCCAAGCTTGTCTCTTAAGTATACAAGCTTCTTGTTGGGAAGTGACTTTGTCAGTATGTCAGCTACCTGCTCATCAATGGAGAGATACTGTAGCTGCAACACACCATTTTGCACTAGCTCTTGTATGTAGTGATACTTGTTGTTTATATGCTTTGTCTTTTCATGAAACACTAGATCCTCAAACAAATGTATACAACTGGTGTTATCAAAAAGTATCACTGTAGGATTCATCGGTCCGTTAAACAGGTCGGATAACAATTTCCTCAACCATACTGCTTCTTTGCTTACTTCACAAGGTGCAACATATTCAGCCTCAACACTACTCAAGGCAACAATGTCTTGCTTTCTGCTCATCTATGAGACCATGGAGGATCCTAAACTGAAATAGTGCTTCTTCCATCTTGCTTGCTGCCTGCCCAGTCAGAATCTGTATATCCAATTAGTTGGACATCATCCTTCTATCTTACTTTAGACAATAGTGGATGGTTCCTCGCAGATATCTCAGAATGTGTTTTGCTGTTACGCAATGATCATGCTTCTGCCCCACTTGGAATTGACTGAGAACATTTACTGCAAAACATATGTTTGGTCGAGTACTCACCAAGTACATCACTGAGCCAATAAGTTGTCTATACTTGGAAGGATCCACTCGGCTAGATTCAGAACTCCTTAGTCTCTTCAATTTTGTGACCATCGGAGTAGTCATAGGTTTGCAATCCATCATGTCAAACCTTTTCAGCGTCTTGATCACATATTTTCCTTGACCCAAATAGACTTCATCAGATCCTTGCCATACTTCTAGTCCCAAATAGTAATGCATCAACCCAAGATCCTTCAGATCAAATTCTGCTGCTAGTTGCTTCTTACATTCTTCAATTCGACTTTCTACACCTGTCAAGAGAAGATCATCTACATACAAAAGAATGATTATAGGTTCAGATCAGCAGAACTTTTTGTGAAGCCTATTATTTGTAGGTATGCATCCATTCTAGCATACCATGCCCTTGGTGCTTGCTTGAGGTCATATAATGCTTTCTTCAATCTGCAAACATATGCCTTCCTATCTTTAACATCGAATCCCAAGGGTTGTTCTATGTAGACTTCTTCATCTATTGTAGTCTCAACATCCATTTGGTGGACGTTGTATCCCATCGAAGCTGCCACTGAGACTAATGATCGAATCATTGTATATCTTGTTGTTGGAGCAAATGTCTCTTCATAGTCGATGCCTTCAAGTTGAGAGAAGGCTTTAGCCACAAATATTGCTTTATACTTATCTATACTTCCATTTGCTGCATGTTTGATCTTATAGATCCACTTGGAAGTAACCACAAATTTGTCGTCGGGCTAGGTACGATCTCTCAGACTCCATTCGTCATTATAGATTCATATTCTTCATTCATAGCATCCTTTCATTCTTGATTGTTTACAACCTCTTCAAAAGTGGATGGTTATGATTCTATTAGTTTTGTCATTTATGCAACATACCCATAATATCTTTTGGGTTTCTTGCTCTCTCTGAATGATCCTTTCATTGCTTCATGACCTTCTGCATCAAGTAGAGTAGATTTTAACCAATTAGGTCTTTTTCTTGTTTCAGGAATAACCACAGGTTGAAATGGCTCACTAGGACCTTCTTCTTCATGGTGTGATTCTTCTTCTCCCTTATCCACTTCCTCTTTAAATACGGGAAGTTCTTCATCATCAGAGTCCATGGAAAGTTCTTTTGATTTCTTGAAAGCTATACTTTCGTCAAATATGACATCATGACTAACTTCTATGTGATGTCCATCTTTCATGTAGATTCGATAAGCTTTTGATGAGTTGCTGTACCCAACAAATGTTCCCTTCATTCCTGAAGGGTCCAACTTCTTTCGTTTATCCTTAGGTATGTGGATATATACAAGACACCCAAAGATTCGAAGATGATCTACAGATGGATTCTTTCCAGTGAACACTTCTTCCGGAGTTTTGTTGTCTAGAGATCTGTGGGGACTTCGATTCTGAATGTAGACAACGGTCTTTGTGGCTTCTCCCCACAGGAACTTAGGAAGATCTTGATCGTGTATCATTGCTTTTACACTTTCTTCAATGGATCTATTCTTCCGTTCTGCAACTCCATTTTGCTCGGGATTGTATGGGACTATCAACTCCCTCTTAATCCCAGACTCCTTACAGAATGCTATAATTTCTTTGGATGTATATTCTCCTCCATTATCAGATCTTAATATCTTGATTCTTTTTCCTGTAAGGTTTTCCACTTCAACTTTGAATTCTTGAAATTTTGGAAATACTTCATCCTTGGTTTTCATTAGGTAAACCCAGGTTTTTCTTGAATGATCATCGATGAATGTGACATAATATAGGTGACCTCCAAGAGATTTAGGAGTCATAGGGCCACATACATTGGAGTGAATGAGATCCAAGATTTCTTTTGACCGTGAAGCACTGCTTCCAAATGGTCTCTTGGTATTTTTGCCTAATGCACATCCCTTACAAACTCCTTCATGATCTTCTTTCAGATTTGGAATTCTGTCTACTATGGATCTTAGAGTTGGAAGGATTTTGAAATGTAGATGACCAAATCTTCTATGTCAGAGTTCACATGGGCTAATTTCAATGTGAACTAGGGCTTGGGCGACAAGAGACATTAGTCTGTAAAGTCTTTTTTCACGAATGCCAATGACTTTAGCTTGATCTATACTTGAACCTTTACTCCATACAATGACTTTACCATCAATGAAAGCTACTCTATCACCCTTTTCTTCTAGACTTGAAATGGAAAGTAAATTTTTGTGCAAACCTGGAACAAATAGAATGTTGTTGAGGTGAATGTTACTTCCATCTTCTAGCTTTATGGATGTTGGTCCAATACCTTTCATGGGATAGCTCTTGCTATCTCCAAGTTGCAATGAATAAACGAATTTTCCTTTTGATAAGGTCTTCAATTGATTGGAGTGGCCAGTCATGTGCCTTGATGCACCACTATCAATTACCCAAATGTCTTCATCTTGGAATGTGCTAGAGAGAGCCGAGAAGAGACCTTCATCCTTTTCTTTGATTGATCTCTTCTTAATAGAGAATAGGAAACTCCATGCTTCCTTGATACATTTCTTGAGATGGCTTGCAATCTTCTTGATGAACTTCTTCACTGTAGAGGAGATCTTCATGATGCCCTTAGATGACCTTAGCTCTGATACCATGTTGAGAATTCAATAGGGTAGTGAATATGTTAATTCTCTTTAACTTGATAACTGTTTGTGTTACCTTTTTCCTTATTAGCTTTGTTCCTTATTATTATAGTGTGAAATACATCAAACAACTACCAAAACAATAAGAATAGTGACACGGTATATAGGCTGCAAACCAGGGCCAAAACACCTCCTCTTGAGGGGAAAACCCTTAAATTTCTTCTCTTCGAATAGATCCTTCGACGAATACCGTGACGTAATGACTTAGACAAATACACTCCAAGATGAAGATCAACTCGGCCTCCTGTTGCATGAACTTTGACCTCCTACTGCAGATCTGAAATTCTATCTTCTGGCAACTACTGCTGCTCCTCTAGAAGACTTCGATCTTCTTCGTATGATCTTCTCTTCCCTGCACTTGCCTTTCCTTGTGACTTAGGTCTAGTGAGATACCCTAAGTGATCTTCGCTTGAATTCCTTTCTCTCTTTCCTCTAAGATAGAACCAAAGATAGCCCCAACTCACTAACCCTAGCTTCGACTTGTACGTGAGAGAGAGAGAGACCTTACCCAAGCACTTCGACTTTCATTTTCTCTTCTTCGTCCTTCTTCAAATTCCTTTGCTTTCTTCTTCTTCGCATAGAATGAGATGAGTGTGTCTAATGGAGGACGAGTTCCTCTCTATATATAGGGTTCTTCAAGGGTAGACGTGGCTCTTCATGTAGGTTGACTTTGACAGCTTCTAGGCTGACTTGATCTTGGAGGTATTTCGACACTTTAAAGACAACAATTTTTTCTTTACAAGATATAATGTACCCATATGGTCTTCAATATATGACATTGACTCTTAAACCTAGGACAAGCCCTAGAAACACTCAATGGGTGCTTGACCTATAAAATAAAAGAACTTGAGCATGAAACCCATGCTTCATTAATAATAATTTATTTTCATTTTATAATTTATAAGAATACATTTCATACTATGAAGACCGAACCTAGTTACACCTTTTTCAACATGTTTTGATACCAATGTAATGAACAAAATTTGTATTCTCAAAAGTTAAATACTCTAGAAGACTTGGAATATGAAAATCTCCATTGAGATACAAGAACATATATATATATATATATATATATATATAGATATATATATATATATATATATATATAGATATGAATAAGAATGACGTTACAAATGAGAGTGAGAGACTACTTATATACCCTAGGCAGGTGTCCCTTTATGAACGGTCATGTCCTTAGGGACATACCTCTTCATCAACTAATTACTAATTAATCAGTATTTATGATGTGTTATTATTATTATTTATATTTACTTTATTTATACTTACATTATTTATATCTATATTTTATTCATAACATTGTCTTCCTCTTCAAAAAGTTTTGTCCTCAAAGCTTCCTGGCGAAAGGGCTTGATCATTTTTTCTTCTTCTATTTCGAATGTCTTCTCGTCTCAGAATTGTTATCTTTGTTGATACAAGTTGATATGATCCTTTGAGTGATAAACAAAACTGTCGAATTGAGAAAGGATTTAACCATCCTAAATCAATCTTTTGCGGAATCTTGCGGTTACTAGATACTTCATATGAACTCGTATCACAAGACTGAATTGCACTGACATTAGTAGTCTTTGGAACAAAAGTTTGTTGTTTCTGATCTTGAGTGATACGGATATGCAGATTGATTGAATTGTCTGCTCTTGTGATTTAGATGTCGAGAGGGAGGTCTTGTGGTTTGATTTTCTTTTACCTTGTGTGTAACAACTTCCTGATTTACTTCAAATACTGATGTTGTTGATTTGGTTACAAAATCTTCATTTGGATTTTTCATCATTTGAACTGCAACATCTGAATATGTTTTTCCTTCAACTGGTTTGTCCTCTTTTTGAGTTGTGATATTGACTGGATCAGTATTCGTTCCCTTATCTTCAATTTGGATGGTTACATCTAACGACTTCGATACATCTTTTGTGATGAGTTCTTCTAGTTTATTTTTCAATGATTGCTTATCATTTTTAAGTTTCTTAATTTGAGTGAGTAATTTTTCACTATGGTCCTTTAGACGAGTAATTTCTTCGTTTTTGTCAGCGATGATTTTGTCAACTTCCCTTTGCATATTTTGTATCGCCTTTTTACTTTCTTGAAGAATTACTTTTGAGATTTTTTGTATGTCTTCTAGCGTCACTAAATCTGGCTTCAAAGTAACATCCTGTAGTGTTATTTTTTTTCTTTTTGTGGGAAAATGTCAAAAAGTTATTTTTCGTATTTAGGATAAAAGACCCTAGGGTTTTCATCGAGGGTGAACCCAAAATAAAGTCACTACCGTCAAAAAAATAAGGTTTTCATGGTGAATTGCGAGATAAAAGTATAATCCCTAATACTCAGTTGTAAATTGCTTATGTCGTATTGTTTGTCACTTGTGTCAACAAAATTCGTTCAATTATATTCGATTCAAGAATCACTAATTGGTTAGGACATTTAGGACTAACATAATTACTATCTTCAGTAGGACTGATAGAAATTGTAATATCTCGTCCTGCAAGTGATCCTTTGATTTTAAATATTGTACTAATACATTTACTAAATGTTTTAGGAAATCTTTTATTACTGGTCTCCTTTTCCTTTTTCCCTGGATGAACTTAGGGTTTTTTAAAGTAACCATTTTTTCCTTTATAAATATCTCTATATATTTTAAAAATATATGCTTCTTTTATACTTTACAAGATATCTCTTTTTAGAACTTTAGAAGTATATTTCCTTTGACTTAATAAATACCTTCACCTTAAAACAAATGTCCATAAAAGTGGGTCAAATAAACCTTATATTAAGTTAGTTTAGGATATATATATATATATATATATATATATATATATATATATAAAGTAAGGGATTAATAATATCTCTCTTCGTGGACCTTTTTATTACATTTATATTATTTAAGTTTGGGTGGTTTTTCCCTGTTAAATTCACTTATAGTCATGCCTTTACATAAACCAAGGGTCACAACGTTTCTCTCACCCAACGTTTCGAACAACATGAACAAGGGATAGAGGACCACAAAATGTATACGCACTACAGCTGGACAACAAAAGCTTATGTGTATGGTTTAGCCGATTTTTCTTCTTCCGTTTGTAGACTTGTCAAGGTATTATAATTTACAATAGTAACAGAAGAATGATCTGCTTCTTGAGTGTAGTCAAATAGGATTTCCAACGATGTCTGCACATGGTGGAAGAGGATTTCCAGTGGCGACGTCAGTGATGGGGAGTAGAAGAATGGAATGGCGGGAGAATGCAGTCGCTGAAAACGATGGCCGGCGATGGTTGATTTTGGTGTGTGGGCTATGACTGACGGTAGATGGTGGACTCCAATGGTTGCGTTGGTGTCAGACAACTGCAACGAGGGTGGTTGACTGATGTGAACTGAACCCACTAGGGATCAACCTAGCGATGGATTGTTGTGAATCAGTTGTATTGTAAATCAGTGGCGCGACGAGTGGTTGGTGTGGTTGTGGCAGTTGATGGGAGCAACGAATCGTGTGGCGGTGGCTATGGGAACAGGATCTTTGATAGGGCTGTAGACAACAAATGAGTACGGTCGACGAAAGATGTGGTCGATGGTATGTTTACGGTGGCGACGGATAGCTGCAGGAAGGACGACGTATGGAACTTGGCAAGACGGACGAGGCGACTGGTCAACTGAGTTGTTTTTGGTCGCCGGTAGGTATGGCGTCTCCTTGTCGTGCGGAAGTAGCTATGAATGGCGGCAAGAGCTTTCGACGGTCGTGGCTTTTGTTTTTTTGGTTTTTATTTTTATTTTTATAAGTAACCTTTTTTATCTTTGACTTTCATTTATATATATATATATATATATATATATATATATATTTTTATTTTTCTAATAATATTTTTCTTTAATTTTCTTTCTAGGAGATATAATTTATTTTCATTTTTTTCTACCTTTTTTTTGAATATATATATATATATATATATATATATATATATTTTGAATTCAGGCTTTTGTGATCCATAATGAATTAAGTAAGAAATTTTTCGGTAGAAATCACATACTGATGCGTTTTAAACCATCCAGTGTGGTTCATCGTGAGGACAAGATGAAGAGGCAGATCATGGCACGAGCATAAATAGAGAGCAATGTAGAGACCCTTGGTTCAGTTAATGGCTATAATAAATGACTAGTCTATAAATAATATGTTTTTATAATTTCTATAATAAACGACTAGTTTATGAATAATAATTTTTATTTTTAACATTAATCATTAGGATCAAACTAATCTAGAATAGGTTAAATATATCTAAAAAAGGAATCAAACTTTCAAAGTCAAACTTCAAACAAAGAGTGAAGTCAACAATAACAAAAGGAGTCAGGACCCTATTAATAAATAATGGAGTCAAGACTATATTAATAAATAAAAATATAATTTATGAGACAATGCCATAATTCAAAAAATATTCATATAATATAAATTAATAAATTTCAAATTCAAAATAATCAAAGAAAGACTCGAGAATCAAGGTCAACCATAAAATAAGGATGCAGGCCCTACAAATAATCCAAGGAATTAATAAAATAAACAAGGTCTAACATAAAATACAAGCTTAGAGGAGCTAAGAAAGATTAAGATGATAAAACACTCCCGGAGTTAGGAATGCCAAGATGAAAAAAAACTTAATTAATGAAAAACAATCAGAGAAACTTAATAACATAAACCATATAAATAAATAAGAAACAGAGACAAAAAAATTTCTTTATTTAATTTTTTATTTATTAAATACTTAAGAAGACAAGACAGGGACTCAACTTCTGCGAATATTCCAACCATCATCTCTATTCAAATTATTGGGCCTTCTTTCGATTTCTAGGGCCTCCCTAAATTTTTGATGATGGAAATGACTAATCCTAGCAATGACTTGGGCATCCTCATTGTAGATGTGATGCTTAAATTTATCTGCCAAAGCAGAGGAGCGGGTCCTACCATGCTTGATGTTAGTGGCGTGCTCACGAATCTTTTGATTAATCGAGTGATTGGTCTCACCTATGTAGGGAGTCCCACAAGAGAAAGGGATAAAAGAAACACCTTTCATATTTTTAGGGTCCACTGGGTCTTTGACAAATCTTAGGGAACTCCGGATGGTATTTGGAGGCCTAAAGGTTGAAGGAACCTTATGCTTCCTTAAGATCTTCGCATTCTTGTTAATGGTCCCTTGGATAAAAGGGAGATGAACTCCAATAAATTGATTCTTGAGTTGTTTCTTAGCTCTAGGACTTTTTTCGGCTTTGAGGAAAGCCTTAGTGCATTGGTGTCTACTGCTTTGGTAGAACATGCAGATAAATCTATAAGCATTACATCTGCATTGAGGATGCCCAAGTCATTGCCAGGATTAGTCATTTCCATCAGTGAAAATTTAGTAAGGTCCTAGAAATCGAAAGAAGGCCCAATAATTTGAATAGAAGTAGTTGGGTCCCTTTCTTGTCTTCTGTTATAGATCTGATATGAAAATATAAATATACCCAAGAAATAACAAGATCTAAATATAGAAATGCTTCACTTTATTAATCAAACCCTCAAAGTAGGGCAACACCATACATTCATTTTTTAAGGAAGGAGAACACTCCACAAGCCATATGCTTGTTCATACAATATTCCTTTACATCTCTCAATGGGGAGTCTCTAGCCTCTATATAGGCCTCATACATACAATACCACAGGTCATTACCATGGTTCCCTTAATACCATCTATCTAATACATTGGGCTTATTACCTTATTGTTAACTACTTGTGGTCCCTTACATGATATGGGTTAACTACTTTATTTATTACTATGTCCCATCCCCTTGGGTACTCCCTCTGTACCGCATACTATCCCCCATACCTCTATATACCTAGGGGGGATAGTATGGGGTACAGAGGGAGGTACCCAAGGGAATAATGTAATAATGGGATGGGCCATAGTAATAAATAAAGTGGTTAACCCGTATCATGTAAGAGACCACAAGTAGTTAGCAATAATGTAATAAGCCCATGGTATTAGATAGATGGTATTGAGGGAACCATGGTAATGACCCATGGTATTGTATGTATGAGGCCTATCTAAAGGCTAGAGACTCCCCATTGAGAGATGTCAAGGAATATTGTATGAACGAGCATATGGCTTATGGAGTGTTCTCCTTCCTTAAGGAGTGAATGTATGGTGTTGCCTTACCTTAAGGGTTTGATCAATAAAAAGAAGCATTTCTATCTATATTCAGATCTTGTTATTTTTGGTGATTATTTACAGTTATTGGGTATACTTGTATTCTCATATATTTTCAAGTCAGATCTATAACAAGTGGTATCAGAGCACTTTCTTGGGCAAAGCAAATTTTTTTTATTTTTATTTTTTGCAGGAACTTTTTGGGGCGACAAGTTTGCAGATCAGATCTATACGTTCTAGTGCAAAATTGGCAGAATCTAATTGCAGATTTGGGTTCCTTGTGAAAAAATACCCAATTTGAAAAAAAAATCGGCTGAATCAGAGTTCGGATGAGGGAGATATCGCTGTGTTGTAGACATTTTTCGGGGCGACAAGTTTGCAGATCAGATCTGTACATTCTGGGGCAACATTTGCAAAATCTAATTGCAGATCTGGGTTCTTTGCAAAAAAACACCCAATTAAAAAAAAACAGTCGAATCGAAGTCTGGATGAGGGAGATCTCGCTGATTTAAAATCAATTTTTTTTTTTAAGAAATTTTTGTGCTGGCGGGATAGTTGCAGCGCGAATATGAAATTCTAGTGCCTAGATCTGGATTTCAATCACATGGGGAGAAGAAAAATGGTTGTTCCATTTCAAAAAACAGATCATAATAGGGATTCTGAGCAATATTGACTGAATTGTGGCCATTTCAAATTTTCGCCAAGTAAGCAATTTGTTTTCAAAACTCTCTTCATGCCTTATAACAGTAAGTTTTTTTACAGGAAAATATGATTGGTCTTCTATTGAAAATTTTATAGCATATCATAAGTTGGACTTTCCAAGGTGTTGGAAGGACAAAATAGGGTCTTATTTGAAAAATGAGGCGGCTATATGGTGGAAATCACTTGACAGTGAGTTTCTAAAGTTATGTAGTGCTGATGAAATAGCATAACTATTTTTGGACAAATGGTCTCATACTAGAAAGGAGGAAACCACAAAACCTAGTAAAGATTTTATTTTTACAGGAAAGAAGGAAACCAAGAAACCTAAAGGGTTATTTTCTGCTAGTATCTCCTGATTATAGGTTCATGGATTGATTCAGAAGGAGAAGATCACTGTGTCTATAAATCCTAGCTGCAAGCATAATTTTATCAATGTTAAAAACACATTGAAAACACACAAGTTAATAATAAGAATGTTCAAGTTTATAAAGATTTGAGGCTTTCTATGGATAAGTATGTGTTGCATTGTGATTTTTATACTTCAGATATGAATAACATGGATGTTGTTTTGAGATACCTTTGGATGGAATTTGTGGGTACTATCAATATTAATGTGCAGAAAAAATTCTTGTAGCTTTGGTATAAAAAGAAGAAAATTACATTACAGGATATTTCCATCAATAAACAGGTAGAGTCCAAGGAGGTTGAAGCAGAAGATGTTCCAGGGACTGACACATTAGATGATGAGCCCTTGATGGTCGACAACCAAACACAAACGTCAAACCAGGTACGAGAAAAACATGTAGAGTCCAAGGAGGCTGAAGCAGAAAATGTTACAGGTACAGAATCCGTGGTTGAAGTAATATTGGAAGATAAGCAACAACAACAGATGCCACAACATGTACCAGATACCAATCAGGCTCCATTAGGTGGTGAATTAAAGAAAGATACACTGTTGGTTAAAACTTTAGCATATCACCACCCACATCACCCCGCAAGAAAACAACCTACAAGATGGCAACGAATTAGCCACAAGGACATGACAGATAGAGAGGGGCGACGATCCACCTACTACACATCAGCAAAGAAGAGCCGCCAGGGTCAACTTCCATCTCAAGCGAGGTACCAGCTAAATCGAGGGTTCACCTTTCTCTTGGATGGCTAGATGCATGTGCATTGTACTAGTGGACTACTCTTTGAGTAGATCTTATTATTTGTGTTCTTCTTATGTTTCGGGGACGAAACATGTTTAAGGGGGTGGAATGTAGTATACCTAGGGGGGATAGTATGGGGTACAAAGCGAGGTACCCAAGGGAATAATGTAATAATGGGATGGGCCATAGTAATAAATAAAGTGGTTAACCCGTTTCATGTAAGGGACTACAAGTAGTTAGTAATAATGTAGTTAGCAATAATGTGATAAGCTCATTGTATTAGATAGATGGTATTGAGGGAACCATGGTAATGACCCATGGTATTGTATGTATGAGGCCTATATAGAGGCTAGAGACTCCCCATTGAGAGGTGTGAAGGGATATTGTATGAACATGCATATGGCTTGTGGAGTGTTCTGCTTCCTTAAGGAGTGAATGTATGGTGTTACCCTACTTTAAGGGTTTGATATTAATAAAGAAGCATTTCTATATTCAGATTTTTTTATTTCTCGGGTATATTTGTATTTTCATATATTTACACGACAGATATATAACATTTTCTTAATTATTTAATATTATATATATATATATATATATATATATATATATATATATATTTTGTTCTATTTTCTTTTTTTTGTATCTATTTCTTATTTATTTATATGGTTTTTGTTATTAAGTGTCTCTGATTGTTTTTCATTAATTAAGTTTTTATTTTTATTTTTTATTTTATTTTATTTTAATTTATTTAATTTAATTTTATTCATCTTGGCATTCTTAACTGCTGGAGTATTTTATCATCTGAATCTTTCTTAGCTCCTCTAAGCTTGAATTTTATGTTAGACATTGTCTATTTTATTAATTCCTTGGATTATTTGTAGGGATTGTGCCCCTTAAATAATAACACATCATAAATAATGATTAATTAGTAATACCAAGAATAGAATTTATGGAGGTTATTTGTGTGAGACCCAAAAGTGTTTTTTATTTTTCAAATTTGTTACTAGTCTTGGAATTGTGTTGATATAAGAACATTGCTTATGTGCAAGCATGCTAATCATTTAGGAGAGCTTTGAAGAGGTTAATTGGTGAAAAGACAGAAACCCCCAAGTTGTGTTTAGTAGTTGTATGTAATGCAACACATCATAAATAATGATTAATTAGTAATACCAAGAATAGAATTTATGGAGGTTATTTGTGTGAGACCCAAAAGTGTTTTTTATTTTTCAAATTTGTTACTAGTCTTGGAATTGTGTTGATCTAAGAACATTGCTTATGTGCAAGCATGCTAATCATTTAGGAGAGCTTTGAAGAGGTTAATTGGTGAAAGGACAAAAACCCCCACCTTGTGTTTAGTAGTAATATGTAATGCATGTGATTAGAAGCAATAAATATGTAATATCAAGAAATATAATTTTATTTTGGTCATCTTAGAGAAGGTAGTAGGGACATTCCAAGTATCTTTTGTCCATCTTCTCTTATACTTTGTCTATGTGTGAATAGTTAACAACAAACATAGCAACATATTTTGGGTCCTTGTATATGAAGGCCACACTTCTATAAGCTAGCTTTGTGATGATAGAATGCCAACAAAGTCACTAGTGGGAGGTGTGAAAATGTTGTTGATCCATCCCTTGTAAAAATGTGGCATCCCCCATATGAGATTTCTTGGGGTCTCCTATAGTGGGGCTAATGCTACCAATTAAAAGAAAATGCATATTTTTTCTTTTCGGTTTATAAAATTCCTATCTCTATTTTTAAATAGGATGTCCAATTGGAGTATATAGGCCTCTTAACTAATTTCTAAACCCAAAAGAATCATTTAATGAGTGAAGAGAGGAAAGGGCTACAAGGTACATTGTTGAAACACACAACTAGTTAACCACTTGGTAAGGTTGGATAGGACGAGTATGAATTTGACTTGTCAAAAACATGACAAGTAACTTTTTTTATTGAATGTTTGCTAGGTCAAACTCTTTTTGTCTTAGAAACGCTGGAGTTATTTGTGATTATGAGTTAGATTTGTGAGTGCATGTCAAGATTTTGTTGTAAATGAGTTTTTGTTGGCACTGACTGGATCCCAAAATAACACTATCATATAGTATTGGAAGCCTAATTTTTAGAGCTTCATGTACACTCAGAGATTATTTTGGGTGCAAAGGATGCATTTGAGCCTCGACATGCTTTCGATGGCTTCGACACACTTGAAGGACTATTTTACAGTTTTGGAATGGTTTGAAAATCTAAGTCTCCAACTTCATTTCCAAGTTCACATCCCTGATAGTTGGAGTTTACCTTTGCCTTAATATTCACAATTAGGTGAATATGGGTTGACATTATGTTAGAATGACTATATCATTGTAAACATGATGTATATGATAAGTTAGAATTTGTTAATAATGTAACCAAAAGAACATGAGCCTAAGAGATATCACGGGACATTCTGACTTTTCATGTTTTTAGTTCATAAAACCTTCCTCCCTTTCACTTTGAAAGGCAAAGTGTTGCAAGGAATTATATATGAACTTTTAAATATGTATATGCTCATGTGTGAATCTTGGTAATTCAATGTATTTGGAAGATTGTGATTTGGTCAAGTGTACATAGTGACATGAGAAAAGCCACCCTCTTCATCTTACAAAGTTACATATTTGTTTTATCTTTTTATCTTCTTGTGTTTTTAGAAAATTTAGTTTCATTTCCAAATATACATAAAAGTATTTACATTTAAGAAGTTTTTAGACTAATAGAAAGGGACTTAGAGTTGAAAGCAGTGCCATAAAAAATATGACCCTAGATTTACATGTTGGTGCGGTTTTACTTGGAATGATTCTGTGTATAATTTTAGAACAGAAGGATCTCACTCGACATTTTTGGTTTTTTGTCGGTTATTACCTCACAAACTCACACCTTTAGATTAAATTCCAAACTATTGGTACTAGTCTATAGGAAACTAAGGGTGAGTCGTATGTTTCCTCACCACTCCTCTTTGCACTTGAGGTTGGCTCTCCTTTGGCTCAAGGTTTGGGGGGGGGGTGCGGGGGCTACGCTAAGGTAAGCTAACTAAAGATGGTTATAGGAAGGTTGAAGGTGATTATGGAGAAACAAATTTGGCAAGAAAAAAATAGTAAAGTGATGTTATAAGTGAAGAGACTTGAAGAAGATTGCGAGAGAGAGAGACTTGGAGAGTAAGAGAAAACCTTGAAGGTTGATTCAGTGTTTGCATCAATTGCTGCTAGCAGTGATCTTCATGCTACAACTTGTTCAAATTTGAGTGAACTTACTCATTCTTTTAATCTCTCATTTTACTTTGTATTTCTGTTGAACAATTGATATCTAATAGAAGAAGAATTTGGTTGGGTTTTCTCCTTGTGAGTTTTTCCCTAATCATCATGCCTAAATTCTCCGAGTCTTATCTTGTTCTTGGTTGTCTTCAATTGTGCATTTGTTTTATGTCTATCTAAAATTGCTTAACTAATATTGCAACAAAAAGAAGTTTTGGAATAAGTAATTGTTATAGCATAGAGCATCTGAATTTTAAGAGAGGTTGATGTAGTTGAAAGAATGATTAAAGCATATAAAGCCACAACTAAAGAAAAGAAAAATGCAAAATATGGATGGGACTTAGTAAGCATGTGGGCAAAAGCCTAGCTTGAACTCTACCGCCCTTATTAGCCATCACCTACGTCCTTACCATTTCAAGCTACATTAGAAAGGAACTCTTGAATGTCGCAACCTCGATGAGTGGAAAACTGCTACAACTTTAAGGGGTAATGGAAAAACACAAAGCAAGCTTGGTCTTTTAAACTATGCACGAAAAAGATAAATCATTAAAGTAAATGATGCACCAAAGGTGTCGAAAAAGCAAGCTGAGGAAAGGGGTAACTCATGCCTCCATGATTGCTCACTCTTCTCATTATAGTACTAAGATATGTTGGACCCCCTCTAGTTGGTACCATGGCTATGGCCATCTTCTTTGAAGTCTTTCCCATTCCATTACCTTCATTATCACATGCATAGATGGATTGATGGGTCTACCTGTGACATGTCCTTCCTCGTGGGGGCTGGAAGAATGTTGTAAAACCCTCCTCCCACATCTACCCAAGCAACCGACTAGTTGGGGTAAACATGCAATGAGAGGCCACTATGATATGATTCAACCTCCTAAGTCACGTTAAGGAAGTGGAACCAATGGAAACACATGATAAACATTCAACGTCATCATTAGGACCTCTCATGCTATGGGCATGCCAACGTACAAGGACCTCCGGACACTCTCAGAGGCCTGCATGCCAACGTCCAGGGACTAGTTTGCTCAGTTCTGCGCCTATGTCCTCAGGATTTAAGCCACATTTTCAGGCCCAGAGCCCAGGTCACTGCCCAAAAATTGAATGACACCTTAAGAATAATAAGATAACATGGAAACAACAATACTAATGCAATTACTTGAATAAGACCTTGACTGGACCCCTACTAGCCATGACAAACATTTCGTCAAACTATCATGAATATGTAGGTGTAAATAACAGATTTGAGCATAGGGGTCTTGTACTTATTTGAGATTCGCTAAGAGACATATATACCTCAACATATTAATTGCCATTTCATCCATTAAGTCATAGATACATTGATCATTCATTTACAAGTAAAAACATGATGAGAGCCATACATCTACCCACAAACATATAATCCACATATAATCCAGTATAATACTCATATAAATACAAGGAGAAATAGCCTCTTATTGATGATGCAAAATCGAAACCTGGGATGGGACTTCTAGGTTCCACCCGACCCTAAAATGGCTGAGCCAAATCTCTCTTCAACCATTCATCCCCGTGCCATATTCGAAGCATGAATGTGGGATCTCATAAAACACATCAATCAAAAACCATCCAGGGCTTCCAGAGGCCATCCACCTCAACCCATCAAACAGTGATTCCACCTCACAGTCGGACATCACCAAACCATCACCAGATTGGTCTCTACCCAAGCCTTCTAGAGCTCCAGAGCGTTTATTCCAACCAAGGCTTCCAGGGCTAGTAACTCAACCCATAGCTGCCGCCAGGCTTCCAAAGCGTTTGTCCAACCAAGGCTTCTAGGACTAGTAACTCAACCCACCACCAAGGGCTTTCAGAGTGTTTTTCCAACCAAGGCTTCTAGGACTAGTAACTCAACCCAAGGTGTTACAGGGTTTTTAGAGCGTTTGTCCAACTAGGGCTTCCAGAAACTAATAACTCAACCTAAGCTAAGGAAACATGAGAACCAACCAAAACAAACAAGAAAATAAGCCCACAACACCATGGCTATCCAGGTCCAGGAAATGGCAAGGCTAGGCAAATCCACTGTCAATTCGGGCAATCCTTTGTGCTAGTGATAGGTCATAACCAAGAAACGACATGCATGTCAAAACTAGTGAGGAAAATATACATGCAACTCAGTACCTGCAAGCAAAACCCACTGTAGCTATTGATCCCGATGTCCTCTGGCACTTTCTTGCTCCAAAACTCCAAGTATGCCACACTCTCCAAGAGTATGCGAGAGAGAGTGAGGAAATGAGAGAGCTCCAAAACTGAACTGACCAAACTTACAGTGACCAAGCCTGCCTGCCCATTGATCCTTTGAAGCCTTTTTATGAATGAGGCCTCTATTTTTTTCATTTTCCGTTATTTTCCATCAATTTCCTCCTCACATGCAACCTGTGACCTTTCACCTTCCTTTTTCTCTTAATTTCCATTATTTTCACAAATAAAATGCCAAATAATGCCTCTTTGCCTTTCCAAAGTCTTTGCCAATTTCCTTAGCCATAATAAACCGAATAAACACCCACACTAGGATGTTTTGCCCACCATTCAACTTGGAATACGTGTCCCATCACCATGGTCTTACATATGTTTTACATGCATTTTTTAACTAGGGTTGTTACACATGTAATAGCGCTGAAGGAATAATCATCCCTAACACAAGTGTGGTAACCTGCCTACAAATATTGAGGTAGAAAGACATTGGAAGACAAGGTTCGTGTGAACTATTTTTGTACTCCTAACATTGAATATGATTCACAATGATACTTTAATAGCTTTTGTCCCTGATCATGTTGATATCACTTGATCTTAAGGGTATGTTTCAGGTGGTTCATTACTCATGTAGCATAGATCCTTTGAAGGAAGGCTTGACACTTATTCAACACCTTTCAAAGGATGTTTTTCTCATTGTGGAGAGCGGACTTGACCTTGTAGTCCTAGCGTTGCCCTTATGAGATAGGCACTCGAATTTGATGAGGCTCCACATGGGTTTATGCCCCCCTGCCACACCTTCATATGCTACAACGCTATAGTAGGAAGCCAAGGCATCAACATGTTTGGTGATGTGCCTAAAATCCTAGATGGGCCTAGGATGCCCCTAGGTCGGCCTTGACCCTGTTTGATTGACATTGCTTTGTTCCAAAGCCATATGAGGATGGGTGTCACTGAGTTGACTTGGAGGGGCTAGTACGTCATGCCCATGTGCCAATGCTTGTCTTAGAGCTTGCCACATCACTCCCACGTGCCCTAGGAGGGTGACATGAGCCTTCTTGTAGATGATGTCATGATGGAGGAGGAGTTAATTGGAGTTATACCCATGCATTTTGATAATTTTTTGGAGTGAGGAGTGAGCCTCTTTGTCACTTTCTTGATGGAGATTGACCATTTTGAGAGGATGATGTCATCACGAAGAACCTTTATTCCCATGGGCTATTTTGATGTATTTTTCATGTTTTGAAGCTATCTGAAGGTCAGCTTGTGACCTTTAGCCTAGTTGGATGCTCAAGTAAAGTTTAGGGCTTTTCCTTATAAATTAATGAAAATTGGCTTGGTTATCCTCATATAAATAGAGGAGAGTCACTTTCATTCTAAATCATCACACTTCACATCACTTCTCTCCATCTTAAGAATTGCTCACTAGCGCTATTTTCTTTTCTCTTATGCAATGTGATCTTGGTGGAGTGAATTGTCTTGGGAGGGATATTTTAGCCCGAGGAGACTTGGCTTGGATTGATGAAGTAGTTCTAGATTGAAGGTGTAAGTTTATTGCTGATTTTCTTCCATTTTGCATGCAAATTTCTGAAATCAGTTTTTCATTGTGCCATATTGAAAAGTGTAACATATTTTATGAACTATTGTTTCCTTATGCTTTGCAAAGTTAATCTTTCAAAGATCCATTAAAGGAACATTGTGTGTTCCTCCTTTGATCTTATATCTCCATTTAGCGAAAGTAGTTAGAGTTTCTATTAGAGGCTTCTTAGTGCTCCACCTACCTCATGATGGAACTTTGTGTATTCCTCCTTTGATCGTAAATCTCCATTTAGTGAAAGTAGTTAGAGTTTCTATTAGAAGCTTCTTAGTCCTCCACCCACCTCATCCAAATTCCTCTATCTTTGACCTCACCATCATTGAATTCAATTGCCCAGTTGAGAAAAGGCACTAGACTAGATTGTGGTGGTCATTTTAATTTCTCCCTTTTCTCTTAAATTTATGGTAACTAGGGTTAGGGTTAGCTTAAATATGCATTTAATAACAATTATTGTTCATTGGTTATTGCCCATTGAAAGGGATTGTATTTAATAAATATAAAAAGGAAAAATCTAGCATTAATTGCATGTTTTGACACCAAAATTAGGGCTGATGTCTTGATTTTAATTGCTGTCATATGCATTTTCAGCCATTAAAAACCATTGTTTTCTTAACCCTAGCTTGCCTCCTTTACAACCTTTGTTTCATTGTTGATCTTATCACTTATAAGCTATTTCCTACAACTACTATATGGCATTATGTACCCTAAAACTGCATATCATACAAACCCTATCTTTTAACAACCTTCTTCGTCATTGTAAAGGTTTTAGAAAAGTGTACACCTCTAGGCAACTCTCATCTTAGCCTCTCAAGGCTTGGTTGAGACTTTTTTCTTCAATTATTAGACCTTGCATCACCATTGAGCCCTCTTTAGTTCAATATCCTGTGGTGGTCTTTTGTAGGGAAGCCTTCTTTGGGATAATATCCATCGCTAAATGGTTGGGAATAAATCACCGAGGTACAATGATGGTTGATCTCTTCTTGTCATAAGACCTAGGTCGCTTAGTGAGGTTTTAGACTAGACCTACTAAATTTTGCGATAACATAATATGCCGTGATTGGTCAAGTTTATGTAAATAAAGTCAGTTTGAACTTTTAAACTAATTTATATATAGCTTAATATTACATACATACCCTCTACTTACCTAACCAAACTAAATATGCTTAAGCCATATGAAATTTGAGTGCAATTTTTGAGAACAATTGTATTTTGATGTTTGTTTCTTAGCGATTGGGGAGGTGTATGAGCAGATGGGTAACATGTTGGGGCAAATAAAAGATATTGTTCAGGAAAACGATCCCAACTTGTATGATATTATTCACAAATTTGTGTGTGCACTATGGGATAAATATAATTTTCCACTACATGCCTTGGCGTATATCCCTACGCCAAAATACTACTCTTCATCTTGGTTGGGCAAACCTGCGTTGGGTTAGGGCCAAACCCCATATAGATCCAAGGGTACAAAATGGATGTATGACAACATTAGACAAGATAGTCCCTGATAGGGAGGAGTGTGCTAAATTGTGTCTTGAATTAGGCAGATACTTCACTAGCACTGGAGTGTTTGGTTCTTTGCATGCAATGGAAGATAAGGACAAATTTGATGCTATCACATGGTGGGATGCGCATGGTGGCTAGGGACTTTTGCCAAAATTGGCAAAAAAAGTTCTTTCATAGGTTGTAAAATACTTCTTTTGCAGAGAGGTGTTGGAGCGCTTATAACTTCATCCATAATGTGAGAAGAAATAGACTCAATGAAAATCAAACAGAAAACTTGGTTTATGTGCACTACAACTTGAGGTTGTGGAGTCATTATTGTGATCAGGCTCAAGGTGATACATCATAACTTGGGACAACAATCCAAAGGAAGATGATTTGGGGGATGGTGCTTTACATCTAGAAGAATTGGAAACAAAACTTTTGAAATATGATGAAACAACAACCATGCCACCCCCATTATCCAACAACAGTGCTAGAGTTCCACAATCTTTGCCCTTGCTGCCGCCACCTCCATCTACATCCTATGTCACATGGTTTGGGTTCAAGTTTGAATTCGACAACAATTAAATTTGATTTGATTTCGAATTTTCTAATAAGGTTCGAATGAGGTTCGCTATATATATATACATACAATGAGTTACATATTAAAGTTAATTAAATTTATGTTAAAGTTAACGATGTTATATTGAAGGATCAAGTCCCATTAGTGCCACCGGTTGAGGATGGGCCTTGTTAGCAAGGCGACCTAGGATCAAACTTCACGGGGGTGGTTGTGCTTATGCTAGGGGGAGAAGACATGCTAAAAAATCTAGTCAGCTAAGGGCTAGTGTGGCCCAGGATGGGTGCGATTCCCGGGTGACTTTGACAGATTAGATGCCCCTGGGTCGCGGTTTTTCAAGCCACAAGTCAAACTTGGAGGATCACAAACAATTTGACAAACAAAAAAACGATGTTATATTGAAGGAACAAATTCATATATATATGTGTGTGTGTGTGTAATTTACTTAACTTTAATATTTAACCCAATATAATATTTATGAATTTGTTACTTTAACATAACACCATTAACTTTAACATACATTTAATTAAATTCAATATATATGTCATTATAATATTAATAGAATAACATATATTGTCAATTATTTATAAATTTGCGATAAAATCTAATCAAATTTAATTTATAATTCATCATAATATAATTATTTTTAATATATGTAGAATTATAAGTATATGAAGTGAATCATAGAAATGTGATTCAAATTATAAAGCGATTAATGTCATTCCTCTTTGTGCGAGTGCAACTCCGTCCATGGTTGTTCAACACATATTTTACCTACGATAATTGGCTCTTGGAGGCACGATGGGGCTCATACAATATGCGTTGAATTTCTGTGCACATTTTTGTTATAATGGTAAATTTAAATATAGATGTTCCGATGACCCAAACTATTTTAGTAAGGCGAATTAAATTTAAATGGTTGAATAGAGTGCTAGAAGCGATGCATTCGAAACACAATCGAAGATGTGGTACGTGATTTATGGCAGCTGGCGATTTTCAAGCTCCTTGAGCCAAAGAACACTCTAGACATGCATTTGAAACTTTGAATATGCAAAAAGATTATCTAGGGTTTCTATATGTGGACAAATAGAGAAATACTTAGTATGGCAATACATATAGGTTGAAGACAGATCTCTGGGCATTCACATGGCTAAAGAATTCCGACGAATCTATTCGAGGATCTGTGCGAATTTACGAGGCTTTAAAATTTGAAGAGATTCGAACTCCAAAATTAAATTTTTCGGACTCTGTGATGTAAAATAAGGTAGGTGTTAAAGAAAACTTGAACCAACATTATTGAACCTGATCGAACTTGAAGATAATTTTTGAGGTTCCTCGAATTTTGAACCTCAAGGTTCAAATTCGACGAGCCATGTGACATTGTCTACATCTACATCCTCACATGGGGGTCATGTGCCTTCTGGTTTTGGTCGACTGACTATGTGGGAGGAGACTCCTAGTAGACCACCACGACCTTCTAAAAAATTAGACATTTCTCGTGGAAAGAGGCCTGTTGACCACTGGGGTGGAACTAAAAGATTTTTTGAAGACTCCATGCCTAATGGTGTATCAGAAGCTTCAATGTACCATCAGAGTTCATCATGTCATTAGAGTTTTTCAACTCTACTTCTTCGTCTCATCTTTTTCTATTGTACTTGAATTTCACAAACCCTGCGGGGATAATGTAAAAGTGATACTAGTATGAGGAGTCGAATCATGTAACAGGCCTAGGTAACTTGGGACCTTGTCATCAAGTGGGTTTACTCTGCGAGATTTTTTTCACTTGTTTAATTATCATATCGTTACGATGACTTAATAATTAATTGAGTTTTTTCTTCCAAGCATAACCCAAAAGCCGAAGTGCGGCTTTATGGTGAGGCCTTGGGTGAGTCCTAGTGTTTAGGGTCATTGCATATTACCATACTAGGTCACACAAATTTTTGTGGAATTTGTTTAGGTCTATGGGGCCATTTTTTAATTTTTAAAATTTCCCGTAGTGTGGAAATTTGAATAAATTTTGTATATGAAATGTAATAAGTGATGTCTAGAGAAGTTGTATTTTGTATGTGTGATCAAAATTACACCTCTCACTCTCAACTTTCTACTATGACACACTTTGAGGGGTTAAAAATGTGTTTTAGGCTGTCAAAACCCACTTTTCCTAAGTTTAGTGGGAAATTTGAAAATTAAACCAAAACTAAATTAAATGGAGAAAAATAAATAACTCCATGTGACAAAATGACATGAAAATGAATTGGAAATTATCTCAAGTCAAAGGAATGAGTCAAAGGACAAGTGGGTGATGATATGGCACCTTGCATCATAAATACATGGCCCACTCAAGGAAATCAAATTTCTGGCAATAAATGAGGAAGTCGCTTAGTTGGAAAATTCGAATTTGTGGAGTTAATGCACATTTGGGAGGATTTGGGAGAATATTTGGCAGAGATTTTTGTGGGAAATTGAACCCACCTGGGTCCCTACCCTTCTACACTTGTCATTTCATCATGGAATTCGATTTTGCATGGGGGATTCTTGATGCCACTTGGGAAATTCGAATTTGCATGAAGGAGCATTGAGATTGTCACCATTTGCCTTGGGATTGGCTCCCAAACTTCTATATAATAGAGCCATGGGCTGTCATTATAAATCCATTTGTTACAAGCTATTGTGCTTGGGGAAGATCTGCTCTTATGTACACTTGTTCTCAATTGCAATAAAAGACTTCGGGGTTCATTAATGAGTGTTGTTCCATTGGAGTATGATGATTGACTCACTATTGGTATAATTTCCTTTGCTCATGCTTTTGATTTATGTTATTTCCATATGCTATTGTAGATTTGTTAATGTAAAGCTATTTTGCATTGGCAATTGATTTAGGAGTATGATCTAGGTGTAGAAATTTCTAGCTATTTTCCACTAAATTTCTAGAGGTTTCTTATCATTGCATTTGTTAAATCTATATGGGACTAATGTTGGATTGAAGTATTGTAGAGGAGAATTTTGTTGGATCAAATATCAAGCGTGAGGGGAAGTCTTTGGAGAGATTAACCCACTCTTGACACATTCTCCAAAGAGCTCCCATTGGTTCTTTAAATTCTATAGTTTATCTTACGAAGTGATTTTCTTGCAGGGGTTTTCTTTGACATAGCTTGTACACAAACAAATATTTTTAAATTTTATTCTCTTTAAAATTTTTGTTTTCATCGATTTATTTAGCTATTTAAGAGCATTTTCCAAAATAGGCAAGTGATGGGGTTCACTCCCATCATTTGATTTGGTTTTGTATATTATTTTTTTATCATACTTACATGCTCTTTTACACTAATTTTGTCTTAGTGTTGCAACCCAAGGTTGGAGATTTGATAGCAAGTGCCGTGAGGAAAGACTATTGAACTCTAACCATTTTTTATAGGACCTCAAGAGCATTTGAGCATTGACTTCAAGGAGGTCGTGAACACTAGAAGGAGCTGCAAATAAGAATAGGCCGTGGGCCTTTGTGGAGATTTTAATTTTCAGATTTTAGCAAGTCTTCATTGGCCTTTGAGGTTGCTATTGTTGGAGGGAGATTATAGCTATTTCTAGCTCCAAATCTTGTACTATTTCCCTTCATCTTTTGGGCAGTCCTTTAAGAGGCTTTAACTCCATTGTAATATCATAATAAAATATCTCTTTTTCTTGTGGGAGCTTGAATTTTACCCAAGGCATCCTTTTTCCTCTTTTATGAGGATTTTGTGTAGGTGGATTAATTTTGCATCTTTTCTAACTTTCATTTTAGCTCATTTTGCATGCTTTCAAACTAACACAACCTTACCATAACATTTCAATTTCTAAGTTAAATTTTGCTACAAGTTTCACTTGATGCTATGCATTTCATTCTTGCTTGGAAGTACAAGTTGATATTTTGCTTTAGTGCCTCTCATTTCTTACATGCAAGTATTTGGACTTACATGGCAAGTTTAATTTAGTTGCTTAACAATTTGCTTTCTTTGAGATACAATTGCCTTACTATAGGCTCATTTGTTATTTTGCTCACTTATTTTCCAAGCATACTTTACAAGCAAGAATTTCATTTTTAGCTTAATGTCATTTTCAATTGCTATAAGTTTATGGTTTGTGACATTTACTTAGAGCAATTTACAATTGCATTTATCTATGAAACTTATGTTTATATGTCTTGTACAAGTTTGAGAGAAATTTTTCAAGTGTTATCATTGTGAGTGTTGAAGGAAATGTAACTAGGTTCGGTCTTCATAAATGTACTTGTTCCAGAAAAGAAATATTATTTTTATAATATATGTCAATGAGTTTCTTTCTCATTGAAGTAGGTCTAGCACATGTTAAGTGCTATAGGTGAGTCATATAGTCAAAAGGAAATGTTGAAGGCCTTAAGGGCATGTTACACCATGTATGAATAAGTATTAAACTAGGTCTAGCACATGTTAAGTGCTATAGGTGAGTCAAATAGTCAAAAGGAAATGTTGAAGGCCTTAAGGGCATGTTACACCATGTATGCATATGTATTATACTCAAGAAAATACCTCCAAGCAAAGTCAAGTCTCCTCCTATGCAAAGACACCACCAAAGAAGCTCATTCAAGCATGTTACACCACCAAAGAAGCCATCCGAAGTAAGACAACAAGTCAGCCTACAAATTGTCTTCTAGTCGGCCTAAAGGGAGGGACAATCCTTTATATATAGAGGCTATCCACTCCACTATAATGCCATCCATCTCTCTAAAATCAACGAAGGTAGCCGAGAAAAAGGGTGAAGAAGGGACGAAGAAAGGGTCTACAAGTATGGCTAAAATGGAGGAAGAAATACCGAAGCCTTGGAAGTCTGTTCTAGGGCTAAAAGACAATCACACATACGAAGAAGGAGAGGGTCTCTCTGTTGTCATAGCAACCCTCTATTACAGTCACACAAACTTCATTATTTGGGATAAGAACATAAGCCTAAAGGGTTTCCAAGACAAGCGAAGGAAGGAGGAAGAAGGCCGAAGTGAAGAGGATTGTTTCTAGGGCTAGAAACAGTGACACATGGGAAGAAGAGGTGGGTAAGCCTATGGTATAACAACAGGATCAAACAATTTATGAATTAGTGTTGGTTGGGTTTGAAATTAGGCCTACAAGGCCTCCCAAGTCAAGCGAAGAAGCCTATCTCTCTAGCAAAGGAAAAAGGACCCTAATTCTCTAGGGTACCTCCCACACATGCGAGAATTAGGGTTGCAGTGCTGTCACACTAAGCTTTCCACCATACACCAAGAAGGAACTCAGATGATCAAGAGAAGGATTGAGTATCCTTAGGTGAAGGATATCACTAAGGAAAAGTATCTCTTCTACAAGATCTACTTACAGTGAAAGGAAGAACGAAGTGCCAGAAGAAGGATGAAGTGCCGGGGAACGAAGTGCCGCAAGGAGGTAGACAGAGTGTTGGGGAAACATAGTGCAAATAAAATGAAGGACTTGACTTGTGCTTGGAGGTTCTTCTAGTCAAGGGTCTAGGTTTTAGCATTGATCAAGAAAGAAGCTTCAATAAGAGAAAAGTTACTGAAGGGTTTTCCTCTCAAGAGAAGAGAGGTTTTGGCCCTGGCAAAGAGCCAACATCTTGTGTTCTTGTTCTTGTGTTTTGGTTGTAGTTTGATGAGGTACACACACATACATTAATAATAAGAAAAAGAAGATTAAGCTAACAAGAAAAAGTAAAAGGACTCCACAAATTGTTATCAAGTAACGAAGAATGACACTACACTTATTTCCCTAGATTCTTCAACATAGTATCGGAGCTAAGGTGACACATCAAGGAA
Organism: Pinus tabuliformis; assembly: GCA_031772625.1. NCBI lineage: Eukaryota > Viridiplantae > Streptophyta > Pinopsida > Pinales > Pinaceae > Pinus > Pinus tabuliformis. Next base: position 522,633,228 of record CM062818.1, read on the forward strand.
AGGGCATCTCAAGAACACTCATCAAGGAAGGACATCTACAAGGTTGAAGCTTCAAGCCAAATCTACTCATAGCAAGAAGAAGAGCCTTACATAAAGGCACCTGCAAAGAAGAGCAGATTGAAGCAGGACCTACATCAAGCTATGTTAAAATTTGCAACTAGGGCCAAAATCCATGTGGGTCTTCTTATTTATGGCAGTTGATATTTTTCATGGATTCCTCTTGTTGAGAGGTGCAGGATTGATCTAAAGATCATCCGATTCCGACATGTATTCATGGAGATTTGAATTTATTTGTGTGATGCGACAACTCGTCAAGGTTGGCCAACAACCAAATTGCTCCCACTTATCCTCCACGCTTTAGTATAAATAGAAGAGGACTTTAAGTCATTTGACACACACTCACTCTTGTGATCTCTCTTCATTCTGTTTTGGGTTTGATGAAGATGAGATCTAGAGGGAGTGCCCTAGGATATATGCTGCCCTAAGAAGACATGCCCTAGATCCAGATGCAGTCATGGGAAGGCTCTACGCTGCCCTAATGTGGTAGAAGCCTCACACTGTCATGGAGGACAACCCTTATGGTGGAGTCTAAGAAAGGTTCTACGCTGTCCGAAAGGAGACCTTCTTTCATGGCAAGAAGAGGCTTAATGATGCCCTAACACTGCCCTATATTACAGTCTAGTAGAAGTCCTAAACGTGGATCTTAACGCAGTCATAAAGGAGGTTGTCATAGCACAATCCATGTGCCCTAAACATAGACCCTAAGACACTGCCATTATATGTTCTAAACGCATTCATCTAGACACAGAGGAAGGAAGGTATTGTTATGCCCTAGCCGCAAAAAATAGGAGGACTATTGCAGCCCTATACACAGTTAAGGGAGGAACATCTGGACGCTGTTAAGGGAGATATGCCATGCCCTAATCTGCTATTCTGAAAGAGTCAAGGACGCAGTCAAAGGTGGTCTTATGTGCTGTTTGTAAAAGCCTTTCACCTTGTCATAAGAGATGACCCTAACGCTGTCATGGAGGTAGTCAAGGAGATGACCTTAACATTGTGTATGAAAACTTAAAAGGCTTAACACAGTCCATGGAGAGGCCTTGACGCAGGCAAGAAGACACCCTAATCTTAGCCATAAAGGAGAAGCCTTATCACATGTATGGAGATGCACTAAGAGCAGATCAGTGACTAGGTGCTGTCATAAAAGGAAGCTTAGCAGCAATAGTAAAGCCTGCTGTTCTAAGGCATGATTTAGGCATGTCTGGGAGCAGTTGTCTCTATATTAGAAGACTGAGGGCAAAGCTGTTTGCATGGACCTGTTGAAGGAGTCTGCAACTATAGCCTAGCTGCTCTGCTAGGCTGTAAGCCATAGCAAGCAACTAAGGCTAGTATGCACTGAGTATAAATAGTTGCAGCATATTAGATGCAGTGACAACGGTGCAACATACTGATGTGATAGGTGACAACATGATGGGGGCAACATGGTGCAGTATGGTGCAACACAATGGATGCAGCGTGATGTAGCACAATAATGATGGCACAACATGGTGCAAATCAGTGATGTGAGTAGTATAGCAACATGAATGTATTGCAACAACATGATGATGATGTATTGCAATATGCATAGTGCAATGAAGGGTACAACAATGCAACATGAAGGATGCAACATAGTGATTGGGTGCAGCACAGTGTTGGGTGTAGCATGATGATGAGGTGCAGCACAGTGATAGGTGCAACATGTTGATGAAATCACTTTGAAGGATTAGTTGCAGCAGTATGCCTTCACCTGAGTTCAGATCAGCTACCTCATGTGCTATCTTCATAGAGAAGATCTCAACTCTTATTTTGATAAGTCAAAATGTTGACTTCTGATGTATATGTACTCTCTCTTTGTGCTGAACAATTGGAGAATATGTAAGAATAATTTATTAAGGGTTTCCTCACATTAGGGTTTGTCCCTGGCTGGCGCCACATCTTGTGTCCTCTTGTCTTGGCTTGTATTTTGATGTTTGTTTATGTTCTATCTGCAATTTACTGTCATGCTGATGTGACTGCTAATCTGGAATTGATATTGAACTAAATGGAAAAATTGAAATAAATTGCTCTAAGCATAGAACATACCAAAAATTAACAAGCTACAAGTCATCAAACAAATCTCATCACCAGGGAAGTCCACTTGGAGAAGGCAACTTGAAGAACATCAAGATCCTAGGAAGGCAATCTATCAAGTCTTCAAGGAGAAAGCAACAATGTCTTTTTGCAAGGAAAGAAATCAATTGGTAGGTACCAATAACATTCTTGCATGGAAGAAGAGGACTGATTTACTTCTCAAGGAGAATGAACTCCTAGAACATGTCAAAGGGAATATCACTATCCCTGTTAAGGAACAAACTCAAGCCTTAGCTAAGTACAATAAGGATGAGACAAGACCTCAAAGGATTATGATAGAATCAATCAAAGACTCTCTCATTCCTTATGTCTCCAAATTTGAAACATCAAAAGAAATTTATGATAAGCTAGTAGAGCTATTCTCGGTATCCACAACCAGAGAAGTAATATTTTTAAGGAATGAATTGTACAAGATGAAGATAACAAAGGAAGGAATAATTCCCTACTTCATGAAAATCTCTGAAATGAGAGATCAACTTCAAGAGCTTGGGGAAGTCATTTCTGACAGAGAGATAACAACTGTAGTACTCAATGGTCTACCTAAGGATTGGGGCAACTTCACATCAAACATATATGCCAAGAAGGAAGCAACCACACTCAGTGAAATGTGGTCTCTATGTAGGACAAAGGAAACCAGACTTAAAGCAAAGGAAGATGTGGGATCAAAGGAGCAAGCATTTGCTACCATGGCCAAGAGAAAGGGAAAATTTGGCAAATTTGGTCCACGAAGAACAAACAACAAAGACATGTCCAAAATCCAATGTTTTGGATGCCAAGAATATGGACACTACAAAAGGAATTGTCCTAAGCTTAAGAAGGACAACAACAACAAAAGAAACATAGAAGAAGCTCACATGACTCCAGAGATGAAAGAAGAAGAAAAGAAGCAAAAGAAGGAAGATTCTCCGAATCTCTACTATGACTAGGTCAAACTCTTTCCTTCAAGTCTTCTTTCAAAGTTTTGAGTAGGATAGGAGCATCTTCTAGAATCTAGAAGCATGAAGTACATAGAGTTCTAGATACTCATGAAGATGTAGCATTTATAATGAGAATAAAAATGCATAGGTAATAATATCTTCTAGACTTTAGGAGCATGGTAGATATCAGTGTTGCGGAAATCGCGATATTATTGCCCGATTTTTAGTCTTATTTTTTATTTTTTTTCCAAAAAAATTGTGAAAAAATCACGATTTTTTATGAGGAGGAGGTGACACAACCTACACAAGCTACCCCTGTCACCAGTAGAGGACGTGGTCTACCTCCTGTAGCTCCTAGTTCTTCAACTTCTAGAGCACAGCAGAGTCCACTGCCAACTCCACTGGCATCTACATCTAGAGGGGCAGAGGAAATCAGTAGTATTAGACTTTAGTTATTTGGTTCATTTCATTGTATATGACATTATGACTCATGATATGAGATACATTATTATATTTTTTGTTGATATTTTGAGGCTGAGTTGGGACTCAGGAGTCAGGACTTACTATTCAAGACATGATTCACTGTTATGTGTGATGTAACACTAGAAATGATATTACACATCTTATATATTAGTTCTTTTATCATATTTATGTGTCAATGTATTTATTTTATGTTGTAGATGCTTTAGATATTAAAAAAATTGAAAAAAGCTGAATATTTTTGTATTTTACGATTTTTTCCCGATTTTTAACGATTTTTTCTTGATTTTTACGATTTTTTTTTTTTCCGATTTTTTCCCGTCGCCAGTAATATCCCGATAAAAATTACTGCAACATTGGTAGATATAGCTCAAGATATTCATATTGAAGGAGCATACCTAGTATAGGACCTCATCCATGATAAAAGAATATTGATCATGATTAAGAATCTAAGAAGACCTCCATCATCAAAAGAAAAGAAACATTTGCAAGGCAAGGGTCTTTAAGATCTTATAATGGAATCTTAAAAGAAGGTTCATGAACCAAAGCAAATGTCTCATTGGGTATCCCATTCATGGGGTTCAGGAAAAGGATGATATGCAGGCAAGCTAAGATGAAGCAAGAAGGGCCACACCAAGGACAACCAAATGAAGCTAAGATGATCAAAGGAGAATGAAGATGAGGTATGTATACATCAAAGTTTAGTCATGTTATCATCTGTATATTATTGAGTCATGGGGATAGTTCTATAACATGATCCAATATGAAAGAATCTCTTTCACCAAGGACATGCTCGAAGGCATGTGTGCAATGAAGGTCAACAAAAGAATATGCTCATGTAAGGAGTATAAGATTGTTGACTACGAAGCAAGAAGAAACGCTAATTGGTCCAAGAAGCAAGCAATAAAGAAATTCTCTCACAAGAAGCATAAGATGGTTGACCTATCTATGTAAGAAGAAGCAAATGAAGAAAGAGATCAAGCATGTGAAGAACACCATGATCACCAAGAATCACTATCTGACAAGATACTTTGAAGATATCTCCCGAAAGAAGGCAGGACAACTCTGACAAAGGAAGGAAGGACCCTTGACACCTATGAAGGCCTTGGAGATATAAAAGATGCAGATAACTGATTCTACTCTACAAAAATGTTGTGATGAAGAAGCCATCCAACAAAAGAAAGAGCAATGTTGAAGCAATATTAGGATGAAGTCATGGTGGGCTATTAGGTTGAAGCATGTAAACAAGCAAATACAACGAAGCATCCATGAGAAGAGTATTCCAAAGCATGGACACATGACAAAGTAGTAGCCAGATGACAAGAAAACTTGATGTACGGTAAGAAAGACACTTTCCACGAAGGAAACAATGACATGACAAACCAAGAAGGAAAGTGATCAATGGATGGTGCCCTACCTAGAAGAAGCTCGAACAAAGACTTGATGACATCAAAGAAAGGAAGGAGATCAAGCAACTGAAGGACCCATGAAGAAGAAGCTGCCAATGAATGAAAGAGTCCCTAGTAAAGAGGGAGCTCTGACAAGTCCCTGATCAAGAGGGAGTTTTGGATCACCCCTGATTACAAATGAATGACAATTGTGTTTTTCCATTTCATGGGTCATGCACTAGACCAGTACTAACAACCGTAAGTCTAGATGAAGGCCATAAATGGAAATGTAGACACAAGATAGACACAACATTCTTGTCTTCACTTGGGAAGAAAGAATGGGAGGATTAGGTAATCATCTAGCATTCGATACTCTTTGAGGATGTGTAGGGCATTAGAGACAAGAGTAGGCAAGAGGACCGATATTTTCTGAGGGTTGGGAACCCAAGATAAGAGTAGTCGTAGAAGGTCATACTTAGAGAACACCCGAGTGGGTATGTACCTTGAGATACAATGATGAAGGTGTCTATAAATCATTGGTCTCGCCAGCATTGTAGCTCATGACCTCATGAAGAGATGGAGCTGTTAGTCAAGGCTGTGCACTATGACAATGCTGATGGATATGATGCTATAACAGATGGATTGCAAATCCGGTTTCTCTTATGTGAATTCTTCAAGATTGATAATAGGCAAACACCTTGTAATGTTGTACGAATACCTCCCTAGTTAAGAGGGAGTGTTGAAGGAAATGTAACTAGGTTCGGTCTTCATAAATGTACTTTTGATATTTGTACTTATTCAACAAAATAAATGTTATTTTTATAATATATGTCAATGAGTTGCTTGCTCATTCAAGTAGGTCTAGCACATGTTAAGTGCAATAGGTGAGTCAAATAGTCAAAAGGAAATGTTGAAGGCCTTAAGGGCATGTTACACCATGTATGAATATGTATTAAAGTCAAGAGAATACCTCCAAGCAAAGTCAAGTCTCCTCCTATGCAAAGGCACCACCAAAGAAACTCATTCAAGCATGTTACACCACCAAAGAAGCCATCCGAAGTAAGACAGGAAGTCGGCCTACAAATTGTCTTCTAGTCGGCCTAAAGGGAGGGACAATCCTCTATATATAGAGGTTGTCCACTCCATTATAACACCATCCATCTCTCTGAAATCAGTGAAGGTAGCGGAGAAAAAGGGTGAAGAAGGGACGAAGAAAGGGTCTACAAGTATGGCGAAAAAGGAGGAAGAAATACCGAAGCCTTGGAAGTCTGTTCTAGGGCTAAAAGACAGTTACACGTGCAGAAGAAGGAGAGGGTCTCTCTGTTGTCATAGCAACCCTCTATTACAGTCACACAAACTTCATTATTTGGGATAAGAACATAAGCCTAAATGGTTTCAAAGACAAGCAAAGGAAGGAGGAAGAAGGCCGAAGTGAAGAGGATTGTTTCTAGGGCTAGAAACAGAGACACATGTGAAGAAGAGGTGGGTAAGTCTGCGGGTATAACAACAGGATCAACCAATTTATGAATTAATGTTGGGTGGGTTTGAAATTAGGCCTACAAGGCCTCCCAAGTCAAGCGAAGAAGCCTATCTCTCTAGGAAAGGAAAAAGGACCCTAATTCTCTAGGGTACCTCCCACACGTGCGAGAATTAGTGTTGCAATGCTGTCACACTATGCCTTCCACCATACAGCAAGAAGGAACTCAGATGATCAGGAGAAGGAATGAATATCCTTAGGTGAAGGATATCACTAAGGAAAAGTATCTCTTCTACAAGATCTACTTACAGTGGAAGGAAGAACAAAGTGCTGGCAGGAGGACGAAGTGTCCGGGAACGAAGTGTCGAAAGGAGGTAGACAAAGTGCCAGGGAAACATAGTGCAAAGAAAAGGAAGGACTTGACTTGTGCTTGGAGGTTCTTCTAGTCAAGGGTCTTGGTTTTGGCATTGATCAAGAAAGAAGCTTCAATAAGAGAAAACTTACCGAAGGGTTTTCCTTTCAAAAGAAGAGAGGTTTTGCCCCTGGCAGAGAGCCAACATCGTGTGTTCTTGTTCTTATGTTTTGGTAGCAGTTTGATGAAGTACACACACATGCATTAATAATGATAAGAAGAAGATTAAGCTAACAAGAAAAAGTAAAAGGACTCCACAAATTGTTATTAAGTAACGAAGAATCACACTACATTTATTTGCACTAGATTCTTCAACATTGAGCACTTCATTTACTTGTGGCAATTTCCTTTTGCAAAACATCAATACACTTGCATCACTTTAATTCATTTACAAACTAATTTCCTTTTCCAATTGAAGTAACATTTGCAATTTACTTTGAGCACTATCTCATTTCCATTATATTGAAACATTGCAAATCTCTCTCGGGAAAACTTACTTGCATAGCATTTAGGCATTTTAGTGTAGTTTGCATTTTAACTCAATCAACCTCCAAGCATAAGCTTGTTTGATAGACATCTTAGGGAATAGACATTCTTGGAAAGTTCTTCCAATTGGTACAAAGTAAGGTAAAGTGTGTGTGACTTTGTAGTTATGAAGGTGGCTTGTCCCTTTGTAGGAACGATGGCACATGCTGGCTAGTAAAACTCAAGGGAAGGGTATTATTAATGACACCATCGTGTCCTTAACCCCTCTTTCTTATAGTCACCCCAATATTTACCCTTTGGAAAGAGTTCAAGAGGAAGATCTCTCACTTAGAATAGACATTTAGTTTAAGATTAACCAAGATAATTACATCTAACCTTAGTTAAGTGCATTTCATATTAACACACTTTACTTTTAAAGCTATTTTACTTGCAATTTATTTATATACTTGTCATGATGAAAATGTTTTGAATTGATTATTTTGTAACATCGCATATGGGCAAATACCATATCTTTCATTTTGGATGTGAAGTTTTAGTTTGTTTCATTTTGCAAGTGAGGCTTTAGCTTGTTTCATTTTGCAAGTTATTGCTCCTTTACATGCTCTAGCATTGTGAATGATTATACTTTGAAAGCATTTCTTTGAAAACAATTTTAAATCTTGCAAGTGATATAATTTTTTTCTAACATCTATTTGATTGACAAAGTTACTTGTGTTTCACTTTGAAACGTTTCATTTTTGGAGCAAGTGTTATCTATTTTGAAGCAATATTGAAAGCACTGGTCTTATATGCTTATCTTTGATTTATGTGTTGATGGTTATTGAAGTATATTTCATGTCATATTACTTATCATATTTGCTCATAATCTCAAGTAATCTAAATTAATATTAACATCTCCTAGAAACCTCACATCACTTTTTACTTAGCTTTCCATTTAGGGACTACCCCCCCTTAGCTTGCCTAGGGGAGAGCTTAAATGGAGAGAGAGTTGGGAATAGGTGACAACCCCATCTCTTAAATTTTCCACCAACCACTCCTTGTGGGGTTAAGGGCTTTTCTTACTAACTTAGGTGTGTGTGTAAGGCATAAACAAAGTGCAAGCATTAAGAATAGATAATGGATTTACTTGTTTTTTCTAGTTTCTAGTAATTTTTATAACTGTTGACTCTTTCATATTTATTATGGTATTTTTTGTAAACAATATATGAAAATTTAAGTTTGCAGTTTGAAGTTGGCAATTAATGAATGAAGCATTTCATTTCATGTTAGATATTCTTTGTTATCATTTGGTTACTTGGTAATGGTAATGGTTACAAGTACAAGTTACAACTTTAAGTGATCAATGATGATAAATGTTATATATTGAATTTTGAAAGCTTGAAACTTTAAGATTGAAAAATCATGAGACTCGATATGTTATATGTTGCTAACTTGTGGACGTAGTTGATGGAGATTATAACATCTAGATGATTGATGTTATATGGTTCAATCCATGGTTTTATGCTTTTTATATCTAATTCATCATTACATGCTTTTGTTGACATATATGCATCAAAATATAAAAGAAATATATATTATATAAAAATTTGCTCCCGAACCGGGAACTTTTGAAAATGTCGCTCCCTGCTCCCGCTCCCAAGTAGCTTTGGTCTATTGAGTTTTTTAGATATAGGCTTACAATTACTGTCAATCCAAAAATTTACTATGTTCCCCCAAGTTTTTGGAATAGGGGAGTAGGGAGACGTACAAGGGGCGTGTGTGGGAGCACCCCCCAAATTTTAGGAAAATTCAGCGGGGATGGGGGGATGTAGGGGTCCCTTGCACAGGAGACCCAATGTCTAAAATTATAAAATATAAAAATATTAATGATAAAATCACAACAGTAATAATTCATCCCATGCAAATTCATGATTGTGCAATCTAGTGGAAATGCTACAATCCTGCCAATCTTGAAATCCTAAAGACTGTTAAGTCTGCTGAATTTTGAATGCGATATGAAATTCTATGTTCTTCGTATGTAGTCTAATAAGGTTGGACAACTCTCAAACATCCTGAAACAATTAATGGCATTCTCCTTATCTTACCTAAAGTGACATTTTCCTTTAGTTTTCTATCTTTTTACTTTAAGAATTTAATATTACCATTAATTACCAAGGTCCTAGACTTGCCAGAGCTCTATCCCTTATTTTTTGTTCTATTTTCATGGGTTGCTAGACAAAAAATCTTTGGGAGGGGGAGCACCTAGATGTCCCCCTTCTAAAGGTGGGAGGTGACCAATCCCCTTTTGGGGAAATGTGTCCCCCCCACACTTGGGAAACATTTCCCCATGCATTACCCTGAGTTTTCCCCAAAGGAGGACATGGGGAAATGTGGGTGGGGGTCGTGCCCTCATGGAACAATAAAAAATTAATATACACCTACATATACTAACAAAAGTTTTCATTTATTGGAATCTCAAACCTATGCTTTGTTTTCTATAACAGTTAGCCATTTGATATATAAATTGCTATTTATCTTGTGATCACAGTGTAGAAACTATGCAAAAGAATACAACAATATCCCATCTGTTTGTTGGATATCTAGACACTTAGAAATGAGTGGACATTTCTTGATTAGGACATGTCTTGTGCATGTCTGGCACATAGGTCACGTGTGTGTCAATGTTGGCCAATTGTTAATGTCTTGTGTATTGTCATTGATCAAATATTTTCAAGATATTAATAAAAAATTGATAAAAAATTGAGCTAGCCAGTAATTATACCAAGTTTATCATATTTGTCATCTTATGCAGGTTTGTTTACAAGGGATCCAAATATTTTGCGTCATGTTGGTCATATACTACTACAGTTGCCATTCATGGAGTACAGGCAACCAAGGCGTATTATAATTGCAGATGATTGCTTTCAGGTTACAGATGTTCCTAATGATCGAACAGTGAATGTAGTCACTCGGTCCACCGAAAAATTATTTGGACGTAAGTAATTATATTTTTTAAGATTGTTATTGCAGTTGCCCACAATGCAAAGGAATGTGTTTGAAGATTACATTTGCAATATGTAACATAGTAAAGCTGACCTTGTTAGAGTAAGCATTAAATGCTAATCTCTGTCCATATTTTGGCTTCTTTAATATGGCAGGTCAAGTTTTAAATCACATGAGCCTCGGCAATTATCTTGCTACCAAAGTTCCAAGCTTAAAGTATTTTCAAAATGAAGAAGAGAGCAGAAATGGTGAAGGTGGGGTTTCTGCTTTGAAGGCTCTTTGCAGTGCATTACGCCTTCTTCAGAGGTATAATGATTGTGCTTCAAAGCTTTATTTCATAACATGCATATTTCATATTCTGAATACTGATAGATTTTGTCCTCAAAATATGTATTGTTATTTCTTGAATCCTATATAGCAGAGTAGATGGAAATCTGTTTTTGAAATCTTATGACTAGAGTTGTAATGTATCAAAAGTATCAAATATCTTATTAATGACCGCTTAATCAATTTGGCTTGTTGTCACATGTTAAGTCCTTTTAGCATGGACGGAAAACAACTACAGATTAGGAACTGAAGAAATAGATATGCACAGCTAGAATCAAGATACTTTCTGTCAGTAAATGTACAGCCTAATCTGGAAGCCACACTAACTATTCAGATAATATCTGCAAGTCAATTCTATGATTTCTGTGAAGATACATCGAAGATGTACCCTATAACAAATGCATTTGTACTAGACATATGTCTTCATTTCAGCATACATTTGGGATATTATCTAGATTCTATGCTGGCTATTTCTAATATGGATCAAATTGACGTCTCTTGGATCTTGGCTTGGAACTAGTGAGAGACTGTATGTCATTTGGCAATTTTCTCACTAAGGTATAATCAAATTTTAAGGTATAAATTTTACCAGCTTGACTCTTCAAATACTAGATCCATGCCCTGGTTTGCAGAAATTAAGTTGAAAGTTTATTGGGTTGAAATCTTGATATTTTTACTGTATAATCGGTAGAACAATGCTTATTCAATTTAGTTGTCAAAAGAATGTCATTCACTTTTGTTGTGCATGGTCCTATCATGCTGAACTATTGACAGTAATAGTTGAGTGGATATGAATAGTTTAACATATTATCTGTAGTATTTTAGTTGATTATAATGATCTTATTTCCTGTAGTCACAGAGAACGGAGTGCAATTTGAATTGATTAACTTGGATGCTGGATAGAACTGAACTGAACTGAATTTTTTTGCATGCCTGAAAGACCATAATAGGTCAAAGGAACTAGAGAGTACAGCAAATATTTACAGCATTTATAGCTAAAAAGAAAAGAAAACAGTGCTTGCATGAAGTGCTCCTAAAAGTAGACAAAGATGGGTACAAGACAACATCAAAATGACGGTGACCTAAAGCATGCAAATAAATGGTTAAACTGAGAAAGTAACTGTTGGAGGTGAAGAAAATTGTGTGATGTAGCCAGGCACACATTCTGTATCAACACCTAGGAACCTGTTTAATTGAATTTCAATTTTTTAACTACCATCCAGTGGAGTTCACCAATTATATACAGATTTGACTTCTGAAAGGGACCCAAGTTAACAGACCACTGATGCGGGATAAGTTTAGAATTAAAGATGCAGTAGAATTAAAACATATAACTGTGAGGAAAATGCCAGTACATGCCTGTATTCCTTAAGCAGATTTGTACTACTATGCATGCACAGATTTTTATCATATCAGACTTCCAAAGAATTAAATTACAGAGTAGCAAAACAGGAATTAATTAGTCATTTTTTTAATGAAGAGTAATCTAAGAAGCTGGGCAAGAAGTGATTCACCGCCCAACCCTAGGAAGCCACTGTATAGCTGGGCTATGAGTTCATCAGGTTGAAGAAATCAACTATGACATTAGACACACTCAACGCAACTTGCAACACTCTTGGATTGGCCAATCCTCTGTCTATATGGCACTCTAGAGTCATCATACAGCCTTCAATGGGCCTCAAAACTCTTCTCATTGTCATACACAATACAGCTTTGATTTATTCATTCTCTGCTATACAGTCCCCTAGGAATTCACCACAAGCTTATGCTTGAGTGCATGCAGAAAGAGCCCAATTTCACTCCGCCAAATAACTTGCCACATGTAATGTCCCTTGTGAAGATTACCCTTGGGATGCAATGCTGGGTTAGGGTTTTCAAAAGCACATGAAAGAATTGTATTGCATAACAGTATTGGAGTATTCATCAATCTATGAAACAATGATGCTCTATAATGAATACACAAGTAGTATAGTAAAGAACTCAATCGACAGTTGATTCCACAAGCACCCATTATGAAGTAGTAGTGTTGTTCAACAGTTCACAGACTTACAATGATCAACAGTCTCACATCGGAAATTTCAAATCAAACACGGTTTTTAGGCTTACAAACCATAGCCGTCTGTTTGCTGCCACAAAATCACCCCAACAGACTTCACTGCTACCTTGCACCCTTAGTAACCCTTGGTGCCTCCTGATTGTGGTTCTTTGTTAAAATTGGCAACTAGCGCCAAACTCCACATGGGTCATCTTATTTATGACAGTGGATATTTTTCTTGGATTCCTCTCTCCGAGAGATGTAGGATTGATCTAAAGATCATTCCATTCTGACATGTACAAATGAAGTTATGAATTTATTTTGATTATGGACAAATTGTCAAGGTCTGCCAGCGAACTCATGTAGGCTCAGAAGCCCAACAGTCAGGTCTATTCATCTTCATCGTTTGCCTATAAATACATGATGCCTCCTCCTCACTTGGACATAGTTCACTTCTCACACATCTCTCTCCTCACATGATTGGGTACGGATTTCTGGGCAGCCTCTCCACACGTGCGAAGAAGAAGATAGTCATTTTCTGTTTTGGGTGTTGACTGAATTTCAGGAAGGGTTTTGACCAGTGTTGACCTGTTTGACTGCGTTTTTGTGAGGGAAATTTTTGTTTGGGTAGGCTGCATTTCTGGGCACAGAAATCGAGGCATTCCGTACTGTTTGACCAGTGTTGACTGCAGAGAATTGACCTCAGGTTTGACTTCTGCGTTGACCAAGATTGACTGATTTTCAGCACTGTTTTGGGCTGATTCAGAGGTTTGTTGGAAGCCGAAGTTGACTGGGTTTGACCGAGCTGAATTGAGGAAGAAATCTGCCCTGTTGACCAGTGTTGACTTTTCTGGTTAGGGCTCTTTTGCTGCTTTTATAAATTATTAGAATTTGGAAATTGTACCATCTCTCTCTGCTGAACTATTAAAGACTAAAAGAAGATTTGATCAAGGGTTTCCCCACATTGGGGTTTGTCCCTCGTTGGTGCCACATCTTGTGTCCTCTTGTCTTGGCTTGTCTTCTACTGTTTATGTTTATGTTCTATCAGCGTTTTACTTACATGTTTATGTGATTGCTAAACTGAAATTGATATTGGGCTCATAAAGAAATTGAAGTAAAATTGCTGTAAAGCATAGAACATACATTGTTACCTAAAGTTAACATGGTATCAGCGCTGAGGTGAAGAGTCAAGACAAAGCCCAAGCAAGAGTGAAAGAGCAATCACCAAAGACAGTTGGACAAGGACAAGGACAAAAGACTCAATGGGTTCCTCATCCTACTTCTCGGGTGAAGACAAGCTCCATGATAAATTTGTGTATCATGGATGGAAGATGTCTCTTGATTTGACCTTGGAAGAGAAGGAAGTGATGGATTATGTGCTGGGTAAAATCCCTGAACCTCCTTCAAATGCATCGGCTGCTGCGAAGACCAAGTATATTAAGGCTAAAGTCAAAGCAAAGAAGATTATCAGGGATTCCATTGACAAGGATCCGGTGGCCTATATCTCTGAATTGAAGACCTCCAAGGAGATATACGACAAGTTGGTCGACATGTTCAAGGTTAGTAATGCTAATCAAATTCTCTTTCTCAAGAATAAGTTGAAAGATATTAAGAAGGGCAAGGACGAGGACATTCAATTCTATTTCTTGAGGATTAGGATGATCAAGAATGATTTACTCTCGATTGGAGAAGTCATTCATGATAGAGAACTTGCTCTTACCACCCTTGGAGGACTCCCACCTGTGTGGTATGTATTTAGAACCACTTAACTCAACAATGATCGAATTTCAAGGTTTAAAGAATTGATGTCGAGATGCATTCAAGAAGAAACAAGAATGGTGTAGCAAGAAATGCCTTCTAATAGAAGCAACCCCACTGCATTCTCCCCTCATGCCAAAAGGAGGAATAATGCAGGGTCTAAAGGTCATTTCGATGGAAAGCCTGGATCTAACGGAGGAAGGAAGGGCATGTGCTTTGTTTGCAGTAAGTTTGACCACTATGCAAGGGAGTGTGCTAATAAAAGGGATACACCTCGAGATGAAGATTATCATAACAACACCAAGGGAAACTTCAACCACAACGATCAAAGTAATGGCAGGTCCAATGGCAAAGGAAAAAGGAATGCGGGACATCAAGGAAATGGTCGAACCTCCAAGAAATCAAGGAACTCCAGGTATGATGAATCCAATGTTAACAATAAGCAAAAAGAGTACTATCTTATATTGGTCCTCTCCACTGCTTCTCCTCTAGACACTTTGGGAAATTGGCTGATTGATAGTGGTGCGTCAAGGCACTTCACTGGATACAAGGAAGCCCTCTCTAATTTGATAGAAATGGGGACAAACATGGAGATCATCCTTGGAGACGATGCCACCTATCCTGTGAAGGGAGTAGGGAATGTTACCCTTCGATTGAATCAAGGTAACGCTATTCATTTACAAGAAGTACTATATGTACCCGATCTTAAGAAGAACCTGGTGTCCGTTTCAGCAATGGAAGATAAAGGATTCAAGGTGGCTTTTATCGATGGAAAGGTACGTGTTTGGAAAATAAATTTCAAGGAAGCTTTTACTCTTGGGTTTTGGCGACACATCTCTACAATCTGAACTATGGCACCGGAGGTTCGCCCATCTTCAATATAAGGCCCCACTCGATGTTAGACAGATGGTGACAGGTATGCCTGAGTTCAAAGTAGAGCATGAAGGTGTATGTCCGGGATGTGCCGAAGGAAAACTTACAAGGGGACCATTCCCCTCAAGTAATAGCAAGACCACAGACATATAGCAATTGATCCACTCTGACATATCTGGTATGATGCCCGTAAACTCCTTGGCAGGATACTTATATTATCTCACCTTTGTGGATGATTATTCTCACAAGACCTGGATCTACTTCTTGAGGAAGAAGGATGAAGTGTTCACCTGGTTCTGACATTTCAAAGCCTGGATAAAAAAACCAATCCGGGAAGAAAATCAAGATATTGAGGACTAATAATGGGACCGAGTATGAATCCAATGAATTCCAAGATTATTGTAGAGAAGCTGGTATTAAGAGGGAGACTACAACACCATACACTCCTGAGCAGAATGGTGTGGCTGAAAGGAAGAATCACTCTATTGTAGAAGCTGTCCGTGCCATGCTTCATGATCAAGGCCTTCTGAAGTTTATATGGGGTGAAGCTGCAAATACCACCGTGTATGTTCAAAACCAATGTTCTCATCAAGCATTGGACTCCAAGACTCCTGAAGAAATGTTCACTGGTAAGAAACCCAATGTCTCTCATTTTAGAATTTTTGGAAGCTCAGTATATTTTCATGTGCCGAAAGAGAAAAGAAGCAAATTGGGTCGATCTAGGAAGAAATGAATCTTTGTGGGCTATAGTGAAAATTCTTAGGGATATAGAATTTATGTGGCTGGTCAAAAGGAAGTTGACATAAGTCATGATGTCACCTTCGACGAAGATATGGCCCTCAGGAAGATCAACAACCTTCCTATCCTAAGGAAGGACAAAGAAGCTGACACATGAAATCAGGGTGAAAAAGAGGACGAAACGATCCCTGATGTTGATGAACTTATGGATCCTATTGATCCACTCCCTCAAGAACCTTCCTCCTCCAAGAGGAGACCCTCATGGCTTAGGGAGGCTCTCGAAGATTCTGAGAGGCACATTGCACCAAAGGGGACTTTCTGTGAAAGCAAGAAGCTGAACAAGTACCAAGGATATTTGACCGCCATGAGCACTATCATTCAAAGTGAGCCTTCATCATTCAAAGAAGTCGTGAAGCAACAAGTATGGAAGGATGCTACGAATGAAGAATACGAGTCAATTGTGAAGAATGATGTTTGAGATGTTGTCCCTAGATCCCAGGATAAATCGGTTGTCACTTCTAAGTGGCTCTACAAAATCAAGCATGGAGCTGATGGAAGTGAAAAATAGTTCAAGGCTCACTTTGTTGCTCAAGGCTTCTTTCAAAAGGAAGGTGTAGATTACGATGAGATATTTGCACCTGTTGCGCGATACACCACCATCAGCTCGATCATAGCCCTTGTTGCCTCACAAGGATGGAACCTACATCAGATGGATGTCAAGACCGCCTTCTTGCATGGTTCAATCAAAGAGGAAGTCTATGTGGAACAACCTAAGGGGTTTGAAGTTCATGATCGGGAATCTCATGTATGTAGGTTGAAAAAAGGTCCCTATGGATTAAAGCAAGCATCTCAGGTTTGGTATGAGAGGATCGATAGCTATCTGATGAAGTTGGGATTCACTAGAAGTGAAGTCGATCCGAACCTTTACTTTAAGGTTGAAAATGATAAACCTCTCATTCTGGTATTTTGTGTGGACGACCTCTTTCTGACAGGTGCAAACCCTCTCATTCACAAATGTAAGAGGGAGTTGGCTTCTGAATTTCAGATGAAGGACCTAGGACTGATGCACTATTTCCTAGGGTTGGAGATCTGTCAAAAAGCTAGGTGAAATTTTCCTCTCTCAAGAAAAATATGTTGTGAAGATATTGGAAAGATTTGGGATGGTGGATTGCAAGCCTGTGACTGCTCTGATGGAACATAACTTTAAGAAGTTATGTGGTAGTGCTGCTAGTCCTGAATTGGGAAATGCTTTTGAGTATCATTAATTCATAGGAGCACTGATGTTCTTGGAGAACTCTCGTCCGGACATATGTTCTGTAGTTAACACATTGAGCCAATACATGGTTGAGCCTCATCATATACATTGGATTGCCTCCAAGAATCTTCTGAGATATTTTTGGGGCACAATCACTTATGGACTGAGATACACTACCGAAAATGTGAGGCTACATGGTTATTCTGATGCTGATTGGGCTGACAGTGTGGTGGATTGCAAGAGCACTTCTGGATGTTTTTCTTTGATATCCTGGATGAGTAGGAAGTAGAAATCAGTTGCCTTGAGCATCGCCGAGGTTGAATACATAGCTGCTAGAATGGCCTCCTTTGAAGTTGTCTGGTTGAGGAAGCTCTTCAGTGAGCTGTTTGGACATGTGTTGGATACCACCGTTATCTTCGACGACAACTAGAGTGGGATTCGATTATCAGAGAATCCATGTTTCATGATCGCTCCAAGCATATAGATATCAGGTACCACTTTATTTGGGATATGGTACAACGAGGAGCAATAAGGTTCTATCACATTGGGACTAATGAGCAGGTCAATGATATTCTGACAAAGCCCATGGGGAAGGTCAAATTCTTGGCCTTCGAAGAACGACTTGGAGTTGTGGAGAGACCCTCTTATGAGGGTCCTGTATGAGATGGACATTGAGCTCTGGGAGCTTTGGGGGGCTTGGGGTACTTCTTGGAGCGGTGAGAAACCATAGGGCAAGTGGTTCAGCCTTCCCCTAGTGGTTTGTTGTGTACAAGGTGAGTGGTTCATCCTTCCCTTATGATGCCCCTTGGCGACATGTGAGCAGGACGAGTGGTTCATCCTTCTCTTGCTGAGACATCCTACCTATGTAGTCTGGGAATCATGAGAAGTAACTTTCATTTGGCCAATGAGTAGGGAAATGAGGAAAGGGACTGTAGTACTGCCGATGGATGCATCATGTACTACTGTACTCCCTATGCTAGGATGTCTGATATTGATTTGGGATCAATGGGAATTGACTTCGGGTTAGTAAGAGTGGTATGAGACACTCTCTTTTGACTGGGATCGACTTTGAGTAAGTAGAGAATGGTATGATACATTCTTGATCACTTCTTCTTCTTCATAGTTCAACAGAGTAGAGCAGAGAAGTGTAGAGCAGTGCATGGATGGCAGAGATGGTACAAATTGGCAGATGGATTAGCTGGTGGAGTTTTCCCTAATTGAGAGGGAGTGTTAAAATTGGCAACTAGGGTCAAACTCCACATGGGTCATCTTATTTATGACAACTGATATTTTTCTTGGATTCCTCTCTTCGAGAGGTGTAGGATTGATCTAAAGATCATCCCATGCTAACATGTACAAATGAAGTTATGAATTTATTTTGATTATGGACAAATTGTCAAGGTCGACCAACAAGCTCATGTAGGCTCAGAAGCCCAATAGTCACGTCTATTCTTCCTCAACTTTTGCCTCTAAATACATGATGCCTCCTCCTCATTTGGGCACACTTCACTTCTCGCACATCTCTCTCTCCTCACATGATTGGGCACGGATTTTTGGGTAGCCTCTCCACACGTTTGAAGAAGAAGATAGTCATTTTCTGTTTTGGGTGTTGACCAACGTTGACCAAATTTCAGGAAGGGTGTTGATCGATGTTGACCTGTTTGACTGTGTTTTTGTGAGGGAAATTTTTGTTTGAGCAGGCCGCATTTCTGGGCATAGAAATCAAGGCATTCCGTACTGTTTGACCAGCATTGACTATAGAGAATTGAACACAGGTTTGACTTTTGTGTTGACCAAGTTTGACTGTGATTTTCGGGATTGCTTTGGGCTAATTTAGAGGACTTTTGGAGGCCGAATTTGACGGGTTTGATCGAGTTGAATTGAGGAAGAAATATGCCCTGTTGACCAGTGTTGAATTTTTTGGTTAGGGCTCTTTCGCTGCTGTTATAAATTATCAGAATTTGTAAATTGTACTATCTCACTCTGTTGAACTATTGAAGACTAAAAGTAGATTTGATCAAGGGTTTCACCACATTGTCGTTTGTCCTTGGCTGTCTTGGCCTGTCTTCTATTGTTTATGTTTATGTTCTATCAGCGTTTTACTTACATGTTTTTGTGATTGCTAAACTGAAATTGATATTGGGCTCATAAATAAATTGAAGTAAAATTGCTCCAAAGCATAAAAGTTGCCATTGTTACCTAAAATTAACACTCTTTAGGCCACTCACTACCTCACAAAAATTGCTTCTTGGCGCTCTGTTGCCTCAGAGAATTAGGCCTCAGCCTTCTGCTGCCACAGGAATATATTTTCCAGTCTTTAGGTCACTCATCTCAGGGATTTTGGCCTTAGCCTTCCTCTGCCACAAGAGGATGTTTACTAGTCATTAGGTCACTTGCTGCCTTGGGATAATGGCCTCTTGGCCCTATGCAGCCTCAGAAAGTTAGTTCATTGCCTCAGAAGGACCAATTATAGCCCTCACTACCACAGAGACTAAGAATTCAGCGTCTGCTTGCCTTAGAAAGGTGGTTTGCTGCCTTAGAAGGATAAATTCCTGTCTAGTTGCCTTAGAAACTAAGATTCCAACCCTCGTTTGCCTTAGAAAAGATGGTTCGTTACCTCAGAAAGATATTCCTCCTGCCAAAATCCAGTCATGTAGCAAGAAAGACAGAAGGATTGGCTAGGGTGGAATCTTTCACCACTGAAACCAATTAGAGAAAAGTGGTCTTAAAAACCTCCAAGAGCCTCACCCAAAAATCAAGAAGAATAACTATCCATGATGATCACAATGACTCTCCTCCCTTTTATAGATTCTCTTTGGGGCTTTCCCCCCTAAATTCAAATTGAGTGACTAGCAAATTTCCCTCCATTTGCCTTAATTTAATTTTTATTATCTAATGTTACCTAAGTAACATTAAATTATAATTACCCCCCTTTGAAATGACTATAGCTATGGGTTTAAATTAGTGAAGCATGACCCATATTAGACCCGCGAGTACCCGCAGGTCTTGGCAGGTTCTATACCGAGCCAGGTTACTCGCATAGAGCTCACGTTTAAGACCCGGACTTGGCGAGTATCTTATAGAGCCTGTCTACCCGTATAAGACCCCCAGGTATTCTAGAAGACCCATATCGAACCCCCTATAGACCTGTCGAGCCTCAAAAGGTACAATTTGTTCCATTTTTAAATTTTTTCTTTTCTTTTCTTTTTTCTTTTTCTTTTTTGGAAATGAGGTGATCTATCTGTTGCACTCCAATTAGACTTATACCATCTAGCTCTTTCAAATATTTACTTCCTTGAGGTACACATCCAGCCACTACCAATGGCTTCTTTGCAGCTCTACCCTTGTGAATCAAGGTCTCCATGGCTGATTGACTGGGTGACTTTACTGTGCATCTGTTCTAAAAGCATATAGTTATTCACCTTGTATGTGTCATCCATGTCCATAGTCTTTGAAACCCTTCTGAATTCTGACCAAAGATCTTCAATTTCATTCTGTTATAATTCATTTAAGTTTTGTATAGTAATGCACTTGTATCTACCAGCCAATGGGCTTTATTTCTCTGCACCACCACCTTTTTGGAAAGGAAATTACCTCTTTAGAAGAGTTACATGCTTGCTAAATGTCAGTTATTCTCCAAAATTAAATGACGGATCAGGAATGATCCTTTGACTCAAAATAGTTTCAGAGGTGAGTGTACATGCTTTTCTATAATGGTGCAATTTTGGCCATACCCGTCACTCAATTGAATGGTCTTTAAGCTTGCATTCTTGGGGTTACATGTCCTATTTGCTAGCAGACTTTTACGCATGAGTTTGATTTAGATTGGGATTAGAGTTTTGTTTTACTATGCTCTTTGCTGGTAGATGCATTATGCATTCCTGGATTCCTTTTATAGTTGTTGATGCATGTTAACTTATTTTGGTCATTTGTGGATGTTAATCAAATTTCAATTTTTGTACAACTTGCATACATCTTTCTCAAAGCCCCTCCTGAGTTTTGTAGAAATGTGTCAATTTAACATTCCTCCTTTGAACTAGGTTTAATGTTGCCTATCTAGTATCAACATCTTCTCTCTAAACTTCATCACTGCTTTATCTTTCTCCTGCTTGGTGAAGTTTGATGGTTTATGAACTTTTTTCATTTCCTGTTGTGGTGGCTTTGGTGGCAGCCACTCATCTTATTTTTGCTTCTGCAGGGCCCCTTGTATGTGCTTATTTTGAAGAATGTAATCTCTAGTCCCTTCAACCTAGTTTCATCTTTAGTGGTGAAGAATGTAATCTCTAGTCCCTTTGACCTAGTTTTATCACTGTGAATGTAATGTCTAGTCCCTTTTGTGCTGAAAATTTACCATATTTTAACGTATTTTTGTATTTTGACGAGTCTTATAAGGAAGAAAGTCCTGATGATGGATCCCAGTTGGGATTTGAAACGTTGACGAAAAATAAGTTTTACTGTTGATTCTCCGGTAACTATGTCTAAAGATATATACCACAGATGTCTTAAATCCAGAGTCTTATAAGGGTCGTTCCCGAGTCTTATACGAGTTGACGAGTCAATGCCGTGACAAGTCTTAAACGAGTAGTAGTCGTGCAACATTAGTTTAAATAGGCTACTACGTCCTTCCTTGGGCAATCGATTTGAAGAGGACATTACACCACATAACATTCTAGGGTCCTCATACAGCCTTCAGGACCACAAAACTCTCTGCACTCTTATACACGACACAGCTCTGATTTTTGCCTTATCTGCTATACAATACCGCAGAAATCAATCAGAAACTTGTTCTTCAGTGCATGCAGGAAGAGCCCAATTGCTGATTGCCCTATTGGGAAATACTGGAGTGCTGAATACTTTGTTCCAAAGGAGTCAAAAGGCAAGAGAAACAAGCGGGTGAAAGTTTCCTATTTTTGCCCCAATTTCTACTTTCACACAACCTCCCATAAGCATGGTCTCTGATTGGGAGTTACCAGCAATTGCAGAGTTAGGATGGAATACCAGATGAAAACATAGGAAGAGAATGGAGAATGAATGCCATCCAATGAGAAAGGAGAATTGAATGAGAAACTTATATGTTTTAATTTTTACCAGAATAATAGTACTTTTGCCTTACAAGGTACCCTATCCTACGCTGTTTCTTTAGACATTCCTTGACCAAATACTTCATACTTCATCCATTAATAATTCATCCTTTCTATGTCAAAGGTGGTTGTGAGTTTCAAATTTTGGCACATGATGGAAATGATTGGAGTGATTGTGTTGACACTTGGTAAGAAGGGCTTTCTTTCCTGTTTCCTTCCTGTCATCTCCCCCCGTTGTGGACTCAAAGCCCCTCTGTGCTCCTAGTGGCCTTCTTGGACTATGATATATTGTATTCTGGCATTACCTCTTTGCATATCATAGACGGCATTGTGTTATTTCTAACACACGATTAATAGAAAATATTTTACGTCATCTCTATGTTTATCCATTTTCTAGTTGGCCTTTGGCCTTTAATTACATACTAGGAATTCATACAAAAATTATATACAAACATTTACATTAAGGGGTCATTTATCTAAATTCTAATGGCTTGCTACCATCATGATAACCAAACATTTGCAAGTTTTACAAAATTTGATCCAATACCTTCCAAGGGTCAAAACTGGGGTATTACTTTCCGCAAAGTCGTATAGTTTTGAGAATAAGGTGCAGCATGGTGAATAGGAAGGGGAGCTAGCACTGCTTGACAATGCCAAGCGCTTCCCAAATAATGTCATCTGGTGAGTATCGTGGATAGAGAGAAGGGATTGACATATCAATGGAGTTTCTTTTAGTCTTTTGGTGAATAACTGAATCATTGTTAAGATTGAGTTTCTGTGTAGTGTTAATTAGATATCAATGAATTGATGAGGCTAAAGAAAAAATGTTTTTTGCCAGGTATAATTTGCATGTATCAGATCCTATCTACTAATTATTTAATTTTAATATACAGTGTTGAAAGTTGGGTTTCTTCTCAGAAGGAAAGTGTAGCACTGAGGTAATGCTTTAGAAATTTAATTGATCTTTGAGCACAAGAAGGTAAAATATTAGACTTGTTCCATCCTTCAAACTATTAAGATTTATAATGGTCAACAGGAAAATTGATGGAATGAAATCTTACCCAAATTTTGAAATAGCCTCATCACAAGTGCACTAGAGAGAGAGAGGTCTAATGCACTTGAGATAGAGTGAAAAAAAAAACAAGCACACGTGCTGATAAGTTAAAACGGAAATACACAAGTGCACCTAAGAGAAAGATGCCAATCATTAGACTTGCTCCATCCTTCAAACTATTAAGATTTGTAATGGTCTACGGGAAAATTGATGGAATGAAATCTCACCAAAATTTTGAAATAGCCTCATCACAAGTGCTCTAGAGAGTGAGAGAGGTCTAATGCCCTTGAGAGAGCAAAAAAAAGCACAAATGCTGAAAAGTTAAAACAGAAATACACAAGTGCACCTAAAAGAAAGATGCCAATTATAAGAGAGAGCATCAAAATTAAGGCCTATAACACTCTGTATTTTAGATCAAGAAGATCAGAAGATGATATAGACCAATTGGGAGGTTATGTTGTGTAATATCCCCTAGGGTAAGATGGCCCTTAGGTTTAGGAATGAGCGCTAGACAATTTTTGTATTCCAACAGTATACTTCAATTTCACAATCAGAGACAATATCAAAATGCAATGAAATTGAATAATCATGTATTCAACAATTCATGCCAATGAAACCAATTCAACAGTACAGTAAATAGTTTAGATTCACAGTCCTCCAAATGTGATTGAAATACACAACAAGGGCTATCACATCAACCAAACCCTACTGCTTTAATACCCTAATTCTAAACTTGCCTCTATCTTCAGTCTTTTGTACCACCTACTGCTGTGAATCTACACTGTTCCAAACTGCCTTAGATTGTCTTGAGGCTGTTGCTGTACCAACCTGGCCTTTGGTTGCCTTCAATACCCTCTCCTCCATATCTCGCTGCCAAGAGGAAACTTGTAGCAGATCTTCTTTGCTCTCACTACAAATCCTTGTGACCTGCAATCACCAAGTCAACATTCGCTGCGAGATTGACTTAACTTGGCTTTGCTGCTACAGGAAGAACAGCGTCAAAGGTCATTGCTGTCTCAGATAGGGCTCTGAAGAGTCCTGCTGCCAAATTTGTTCCTTACTTAACCTTGCTGTTGTCAAACTGAGGGCTCCACTGACATGGAACTGCCCCAGCCTGTACTTGATGTTGAGATTTGTAGCTTGGGAGGTACTCCAAGTCCTTGGTTTGGGGTTTGGGGGTTGGAGTGCCACAAAAGCACTTGTGGGCATGAAACCCAAGCCTGTGGGCTTTGCATCCAAGCTATATGGGGTGTGATTCCATGAGTTGATTTCTACATGTGATATTTGAGTTGATAGAGGACTCCGAGAGTAACCCGACGCAACGAAAATCACTCGAATCCGAGTTGTAGAAGTGGAGATTAATTTTTGAAGTTATGGTGTGGGTTTGTGGCTCATGTTTGAGGTTGGCTAGAGTCATAATAAGCCTTACGACAGCTGGTCAAGCCCACTAAGGAAGCCACATGAGTTAGTATAAATTAGACTCATGTGTGAGGCATAAATGATCATCCAAAGTGCATCTTTCGTCAAGCATATCTCTGAAATAGGGTTGTGGATCCAAGGCAAGGGCAAGGAGACATCTAGCACGAGTTTGTGGAGAAGTTTGTCTTTGTTTGGTTGCAGTTCCTTGTGGGAGAAAAGCCTCAATTGTCTGAAGCAGGAAGCAGCCAGCGAGGAGGCTTGGAGGGCTGATTCAAGACTGTTTAGGGCAGCGTCTCTCATGCCAGATGAGGCCACAGGTCAAGAGGTAAGTTTGGGGCAGGTCTGTGCTATTTTTCATGTGTATTTAGTCTCTGTTCTGGGACGCAGGGATTGCTGTAGCTACAGCAAGTGTGGGAGGACTGTGTGAGAGGGCTGAGAGGGCTAGGATGGCTTCTCAATCCTAACCACTGTCACTCCAAAGGCAGCGCAGTTGGGACCAGTGTTTTAAAAACCTGCCGGTTTCAACTAGTAACTGGTCAAACCGGCAGAAAAACCCAGTTTGATCCTTCATTTCGCTCAAAAGAGGGAAAAACTGGTCCTAACCAGCCGGTTTGTGGTTAAACTGGCCGGTTCTGTCCTAAACCGGCCGGTTAGCTGCCAAGGCCATAGAGGACCCATGCAGCGCGGTTTTCCAAGTTTGTAGGGTGTTTTGGAGGGAAAATAAGGGTTCTTTCCCTCCAAAAACACCCTCTCCAAGCCTTTAAAAGGAGCTCAACCCCCTCATTTGCCTCACACATCTCATTTGGAGTTTTTGTGAGTTTGATTGGGAGCTTGGAGAGTGTTGAGTTTTTGCTGGAGTAGTGGAACAACAAAGAGTTTAAGCTAAGTAGTAGTCATTATGCCTCCAAAAGCCAAAGATATTGCATGGGCTCATTCTGATATGATTGATGGCAGAATGATCTGCGAATATTGCCAAAAATCTATTGGAGGGGGTATTGACATGTTCAAGCAACACTTGGCTGCGACAGGAGGCCTTGTAAAGCCATGTGAAGCACCAAATGACACAATAGGGCATATTAGGGCAGAATACGTTCAGAGGTTTGAGACTCAAGTCACTGAACCAATAGAGAAGTTTGTGACTCAAGCAATTCCAAAGTTTGGGAATCAAGACTCAACCAACTGAGTTTGATCATGATGACTCATGAGAAGTTTCAAGTGATAATGCTGATCACTTGTAGTAGGCCAGTGGCCCCATAGTTTGTAGGCTTTATTTTTGCACTCCAGAGGCCATTTAGAGCCTCATTGCTTATGTATTTTGTCGATGATATGTATTGCACTCGGTGCCATTTTGATATATTCACCTTTACATGGTATATAAATGAGCAATCTTTGTATATTTTGTCTCTATTGGCTCGGAATCATGGTTTTAAATCTTAAAATAGTTTTTTCATTAAAAATTAATTATTTAATGTATTTATTTAAAACTGGTTTGTTTAGACCTGACTAGTCCTGGTTCGACCAGTTTCGCTTCGAAACCCAGTTTATTAGGTGCACGGGTCCAGTCATCGGTTCCAATTTTTAAAACATTGGTTGGGACAAAGGGTGTAACCCTTGAAAAGAGGCTCGAACCTCTAGCTGTAGGTGACTGCAGGAAGTAGGGTTCCTTTTGGAGCATCCCAAGGGCTCAAACAATGCTAATAAAGGGTTAGAATGGACAACAAAGAAGGCAAGCCGACTAGACAAGGGAACACTACGATCAGAGGTCCGTGGTAGTAGTTTTGGAGGGTTGTCACTGAGTGTTGAGTGCCCTAACCAGTGATAGGAAGCTACAACAATGTGCACATAACCCTGGGCAAGAGGGCAGTAGCAGAGAGAGTTGAAGATGGATGGATGCTAGTGGATGAGAAGTCCTAGGAGAGGACATTTGATTGGACATTCGTGGACCGTTGGAGGGTAGCGTGAGAGTGCCCAAGTTTGGAGCCCTAAGTGTAGTGTCTTAAGAAGGACTTTAGGGCTTGCTAGGAGTGGCAGAGTTAGAGCAACCTAAGGAACAACCCAAAGGATTGTAGAGGCTTGCTTCAAGCCCTATGTGCACCATCTTGATGGACTAAATTGGTTGCTAGAGTGGCAGTAGAAGAGCTCAAGGGTCTGATCAGCCAGGAGCAGTTTGAGTAGTCCTAGACTTGCCGTGTGGAGAAGGACATCTACAACAGAAGATAGGCGTTCCTCCTAGCCCGTGTTCATTTTGAGAGATGGGCATCTTACAGTGATAGGTGGTAGCCCTCCGTGCCCCATGTTAGTCTTCATTGGAGCAACGTAGGAAGACTATAGTAAGTAGAAGTCCCTAAGTAGTTGAGGAGCGAAGACTATAGTAAGTAGAAGTCCCTAAGTAGTTGAAGAGCAACAATGGGCAATTGAGAGTTGTTCACAAATGGAGTTGTGAACAACTCGATAAGAGTGTCGATGTGTTGTGCACTTGATGAACTAAGGCACAACTAGTGAGCAATTTGGATAGCCGAGGTTCAGTGGCCAAATGGATTTGGATCATTGATAGAGGTCGTGTTGTAGATCGGGAGCCGAAGGTTCGGGCAAGTACAGGGTACGACCAAGAGGACCTGTGATTGCATGCTACATCAACCAGATGGTCAAAGTATCTTGTTGAGAGTAGATTGTTTGTCGATGGACTGACAGTAAGCCCCAATTTTATATCTTGTATCCGTGGATGTATGAGGGCCATTATCCCTGGTACGGGAGCCCTAGATTGTTGTATTATTCAGTTGGATTAATATAACAAAGTTGGGTTATTGTACAAAATTGTGTATATTTTGTGCACTAGTAGATTTACTGTTGTTTATATTCCGTTGTGCAAAGTAGCTTCATTGTGATTCTTGGTTTGGTAGCATCAGTGATTTAAGACTCTATTCTAGACACCAGGATCGTGGAAAAACAACACTTAATGCCACATAACAATCCCTCTTCTGCTCAGATAAGGGCTTCACTTTCCTAGAGTTGCCTTAGCGAGGGTGCGGTGACATGGAATGAACTTCCCTGCCCTCATTTTTCCTTTAGTTAGGCTGCGGTGACACATAATGAGCTTCGCTTCCCTAGTTTTGCTCTCAGTCAGGTTGCGCTGGCACAAAATGAACTTCACTGCCTTAGGTTTTCTCTCGGTTAGTTGAGGGTGCCACAAACAAGGGTTAGAATGAAGGCTGCTGCCTTGAATAGAGGTTTGAACTTAGTTTGATGCTCCTTCAATTGCCTTGCTGCCCTAGAATTATGCCACATAAACTACAATATGTCTTTCAACCCAATAACCCACAAAATTCTCCCTTGCTTGTTGAACACTAGATGAAAAGTGCCTCAGAAAAGTATGCCAAACAATTGAAAGAAAGAGAGGGGATTGGTTATGGTGGAATCTTTCACCACTGAAACCAATCAAAGAAAAAAGGGGTCTTAAAACACTTAAAGCCTCAACTCACGAAACATAAATATCCAATCAACCATGATGAGAATAATGATTCTCCTCTCTCTTATTCATAGAACTCCCTTTGGGGTCTCTTCTCCTTATGTTAATTTGAGCGGTTACAAGTTTCCCTCCACTTAGCCTCAGTTCTGGCTTCTTACACAAGTTTTCTCGCAATTACCCCAATTTACCAAATGTTGCCCCGAAAGCATTGTATAATGGGCTTCCCCTTTTATAATTGACTATAGTCTATGGGGCTAGATAGGCTACTTCGTCCTCCTTGTTAGAAATACTCAGAGGGGGGTGAATCAATATTTCACTTACAATCAGTTAATTATAAAATTTTAGAGCATGAACAATAAAATAATAATCATCAACACATCACAAGAGCAACACAGAACAAAATTTTAGGTGGAAACCCCTTCGGGAGAAAAACCACCAAATGCTTTTCTAATATAATTTATGAGTACATAATTTTCCTAACACCAATTGAAGAGGAAACCCCGATTCCCTAGTATTCTAGAAAAACGTTCAATTTATCAAGAAGCTCCAACTCCTGAAAGGACACTCCAACACCCTAGTTTACCGACTCCAATTGGAAGGACGCTCCAACACCCTAGTTTACCAACTCCAATTGGAAGGACGTTCCAATGTCTCACAAGCACCAACTTGCCCTAGGACCAAATAACAGAAGAAGAAGAAGAAAATAACAGAAGATTGTCAATCAAGAGAACTTGTGTCTTGGTCTTGGAGTGGCAGGTAGGTCAAGGGTTATTCATCAATTGGAATCTCTATAAGAAGAATTTGTGTGGGTTTTCCTCACAAAGAGAGAGGTTTTGGCCCTGGCTCATAACCTACATTCTGTGTCTCTTGTCTATTTATGTTCATGTATTGGTAGTTGTTTGATGAAGAAGAACATTAATAACTTAAGCAATGAAGATCCTAATCTAAAGTTGTAAAAAGCACTCACAAGCAGTTACTAATTGAAGAGAAATCACCTAACTATTGATGCCCTAGATTTCTCAACATGGTATCAGAGCTAAGGTGACAAAGTCAAGGAAGGGCATCTTGTCAAGGGACACTCAAGGATTGAATCTTGAGAAAGACACCAAAGCAAGTTGAAGGATATCAAAGTGAATTTGAGATCTACATCAAAGTATCAAACCCTAGATCGAAGGAGTCTACACTAGCAAAAGTTTTGGATCCTCTAGTCATTATCAAAAAGATCACAAAGACCCTCATCAAGTTGAAGAGATCTACAAAGCAAGTAAGTCGAAAGTATAGACATTCAAGAGAAGCACTTCAAGGACAAAGATCACATCATCTTGGAGAATGTTGAAAACCTAGAAGCATTTCTGGATCTGCACTCATTTACCACTGAGGAAGTCGAAGTATCTTGAAGGCTAGTTATCCAAAGAAGGTTAAAGGCATTGTCATCATCTTCAAAAGGCTATAAGGCAAGTTCCCTCTCATTGAAGCGAGGAATCCTCCCTTATCCTTAAACAAGATCATCCGAGGAAGCATCAAGACATCCTCATCAATCACCATCAACAAAGGGAGCTAGATCAAAAGGCATTGTTAGCATAAAAGGGGCAATCTCCTTTTATTGAAGAAAGGATTTCATTTGGAAGAAGATCATCCAAAAGGGCACTGATACATCTTCGTCAACCACCATCAAAGGGATCAAGTTGAAGACTTCATTTTCACTTGTCAAGTATTGATTATTCTATAATCTAATCTAGTAGAATGACTTCGTTTTGCAAGGAGATCTAGAAGCTGGTTGGGTCATCAAACTTCCTTGGATGGACAAGAAGGATAGAAATAGTCCTCGAAGAAAATGAGGTTATTAGGAAAATCTCCAAACCATCCGAAGGTAAAGTACTATCTGAATACATGGAAAAGGATCTATGGGCTCAAGAGATTCTTATGGAATCCGTCAAGGATTCCCTTGTAGCAGGATTGGAGACATCAAAAGAGATATATGATAAGCTGGTAAAACTATTCGTTGAAGATGCGGTAAAGAATGTCATATCACTTAGATCTGATCTACACAAATTGAAGGTATCAAAGAATAAAGAGTCATCTTTATAAAATCTCAACTGCAAGTTTTGAAGGAGATAATTTCAAATAAGGAAATGATATCCCTTGTTCCAAATGCACTATCTAACAAATCCTTATGAGAATAAGAAAGCTATTCCATTCTGCAACTTATGGTGTGTATGCAAGATAGAAGAAGCCAGGTTGTGGGCAAAAGGTGTTCAAACATTTGCCGGAAGGAAGGTAAAGTTTGGAAAATTTGGTCCTCAGAAAGGAAAGAAGAACATAGCTAAGATTCAATGCTATGAGCATAACAAGAGAGATAGAGAAGAAGTCCATTTCATCGAAGAAGTGGAAGAAGCTGAAGAAGGAAGTCCAAGGAAAAGGAAAAGCATTAGATATAAGAGCTCGTGACATCACCATAGGAAACATGATTGATGTCTGATAGTCAACTATGAAGGATATAACTCTTGGTGACCTCATTAAAAGCTTAAATAAAAAGGAAGAAGTCATCCAGGACAAGCCTCATCATACATCAATCAAAAGGAAACATCTGTTGCATAGAGATATGCAAGATCCTCAAGATTCTTTGATGGAATCCTCATCGGAAGATTCACTGATCTAGAAAGGAACCAAGTGTTTCATCAGGAACTCCAAGTTGTGGAATTTCTGGGATGATGGTATGATGACATAAGAGATGAAGTAGATCAAGGTGTTGAAGCTCTTTTCAATCAAGGAAGCTGCTAAAAGAAGC
Organism: Pinus tabuliformis; assembly: GCA_031772625.1. NCBI lineage: Eukaryota > Viridiplantae > Streptophyta > Pinopsida > Pinales > Pinaceae > Pinus > Pinus tabuliformis. Next base: position 522,664,333 of record CM062818.1, read on the forward strand.
CTAGATGACTTAAAGGTAAATGAGGTATGTATGCTTGTATTCAATATTTTAAAGTCATGTTGTATGGTTGCAAGTAACATGGATCACTGCTCGATCTTAAGAAGCATGATCAAAGGAAAGGAATCTTCTCCTATGAAAGGTTGCTAGAAGGCACGAGTCACACAAGATGAAATCAACATAATATGTCCTCATATGAAGTATGAGGTGGTTGACTATAATTGAGGAACTCTGATTGGAAGCTCTTGGGAATGAAATGTGTGAAGGAAGAGATTGTGAGATATGAAACCATGGTAAAGGCAATCAACATCTAGAAGACCAAAAAGGTTTGACTAGGAAATCTCCCGGAAAGATATGAAGACTCTGATGGATGTTTGAAAAAGAGGGAGACCCTTGACAATGGATATCTTTGGGAGATATGTCAACATGTATGTAAGATGCTAATGCAAACTAGAAGATCTCATGATGAAAGGCCATCACAAAAGTAATTTTGATTCAAGTGTTCATTTCTTATTTTTGAACAAATATCTGGAAGGGTTTATGCAGGTCTGCGAAGGGAAGAACTGTGGATGTCTTCCAAGAGGACCATATAGAAGGATGTAAGATCCTTCCGAAAAATATGGCATGAAGAAGGAAGCGTGTCATGACGCAAGGCTAGATGTAGACTGATGGATCACTTTCTGATGAAAGGAATGATGACATGACTGAATCGTGGATGAAAGTGATGGATGGTCTTGTGCCCTATGAAGAAGTCCCAAAAGATGAAGAGTCCATAATGAAAAAGAAATTCATGACATCGAAGGAAGGAGTTCTTCAAGCAACTGATTGTTCCATCATCTCCACCTAAGGAGCTATTGTAGGTCCCTAATTAAGAGGGAGCCTAGAAACAACTTTCTTACTTGGAAGAACTTGAAAATTCCTAAGCCGAGAAGGAGCTTAGGTACATTCCTTTCGTAGGAATGGGTACGTTACTTTATTGGAATAGATATGTCCTCCCTAATTGAGAGGGAGAGATAGACACATCATTTTGTTCTTCACCTAGGAAGACAAAATGGAGGATTGGGTAATCATCTGGCATCCGGTACTCTTCGAGGATGAGATAGGGCATCCAAGATAAGAGTAGTCATAGAGGATCAATATTCTTTGAGGATTGGGAATCCAAGATAAGAATAGTCCTGATGGAACACACCCTGAGAACCCGGGTGGTGTATTTTCTAGGAGAGACAATGATTAGGGTGTATATAAATCACTGGTCTTGCTAGCATTGAGCTCAAGTCTTGTGGAGATATAGAGCTATTAGTCAAGGCCTTGCTATGTGACAATGTTGATTGATATGATGCTATACAGATTGGTTACCAATCCGATTCTTCTTATGAGTAATTCTTGAGATTGAGATTGAGAATGACCAAATACCATTATGAATACCTCCCTAGTTAAGAGGGAATTTTGAAAATTGTAACTAGGTTCGGTCTTCATAATGACATGTAATTGTGATTTTTGTAAATGATGAGATGAAGAAAAATAAAATTATTATTGGAATGCTTGCTTCATGGGTTTCATTTGCAAGAGATTTTATTTTTAGATGGCTCCCATTGTGAGGCTTTAGGATTTGTCATTAAATTCAGTCAATTTCATGTATGAAGAACCCTTCTTGGGAATATTACAAATGTATACGAGTCAATAGTATGGTCTAGTAGCCCTCTAAGACAAGTACAACATTCTCCTCTTCAAGTCGACCTCAAGTTGAAGTAAAAAACTCATGTTGGCTTCATCTAATGAAGACACACCTATTCAGATGCACATGTCGGCTTATTTACAACAAACTACTCTATATAGGTGGATAAGGTCTTCGCATTTTGACAGTGAAGAAGTTCGCATATGTCTTTGAGATTTCGGATGAAAATTATAGAGGTAACTTCGAATAGGAGTGTAGAAACTGTTTTAATGAAGGAGCTCGGGTAAGGGTCTAAATTGCAGAAGATAAATTCGGTGCTATATCACAGTCAAGGGTGAAACTCTGTCTCAGTACAACAAGGAGAAATTTGGTGAGATTACAGTGATTAAGGTTTCGTATTATCACAAGATGGGTCTCTTTGTCTCGGTGTCATAACAAGTTCAAAAATACAATCTTGGTGCCATAACAATTCATTGCTATCTCAATGTGTTTGGAGAGGTCTCAATGATCACAGTTTGTTTAATGCTACCACTATATCTATGTTTCGGTACAACTATAGTAAAAATATCTTGGTGTCATGTCAGTGACAAATTCTCGATGATGATAATATCTCAGTGCTAAGAAGGTTGAAGTGGAAGAGAAGTCAAGAAGAAGAAAAGAGCAGAAGATTGTCAGTCAAGAGAACTTGTGTCTTGGTCTTGGAGTGGCAAGTAGGTCAAGGATCTTGGTCTTGGTGTTCGTCAATTAGAATCTCTATAAGAAGAATTTGTTCGGGTTTTCCTCTCAAAGAGTGAGAGGTTTTGGCCCTGGCTCATAGCCTACATTTTGTGTCTCTTGTCTATTTATGTTCATGCATTGGTAGCTGTTTGATGAAGAAGAACATTAATAACTCAAGCGAAGAAGATCCTAATCTAATGTTGTAAAAAGCACTCATAAGCAGTTACTAATTAAAGAGAAATCACCTAACTATCGATACCCTAGATTTCTTAACACGATAGGGGTGCATGAAGATACATGACTGGTCATCATAAGTAACTAAAGACATTATCTGAAGCATAAAAACTGATAGCTTGTTGGCTTTAATGTAAAAATACACGAGGTGTTTAATAATAATAATTTATTATATATAAAAATTGTACAAGTGATGATTGTTACAATGAGGACCTGCTTATATATACCAAAGCAGGTGTCCTTTTGTGACTGGGCATGTCTTTTAGACATGCCTTTTCACTTAACTTTATGACTACTTCACATACTCAATATTTGATTATTTAATATTTCCATTTATTTTATTTATTTATTTGTTATGAATTATATTCATAACATAGCCCCTTCCTTTGGAAGCTTTGTCCCCAAAGCTTTAATGTTGTTGATTTTTTTCACATATTGTTTGTCACTCGATATTTTCTTCACTTAGTCTCTGTCACTCGATGTATATAATCTAGCAAGCAACTTGTCATATATATATATATATATTTTTTTTTTTAAACAATTTTTTTAAATTTATTATTATTATTTTTTTTTAATAATAATTTTTTTGACTGATTTTTCTTTTTAATTAATTAATTAAATAATTTTTAACAAGTAACTTTATAAAATTATAAAGTTATAATTTTTTTTTTCAAATTAATTAATTAGTTTTTAACAAGTGACTTTATAAAATTATAAATTAACTTTATAAGTTTATAAAGTAACTTTAGTAACTTTTATATAGAAACTTTATTATTAGAATTTTGTCTTATGTTTATGACTAATCGTGTTGATAAAAAAAATTCGTAAGGTTGTGTCCCTTTGTCTTGCCATTTCACACGATAATTTCTTAAAACTGTGCTCCAGATTTATTAGGTTTTCCAGCACAGCTATATCAGCATAAAGTGATATGACCTCGTCCTCTTCGTCGGCTTCCCTGACAGTTAGAACCAGACTCTCGACCCTATAGTCGTCAACATGGTAAAACAATAGCACCTTCATGTGACGCCAAAAGGTGGAGACCATATCTCTGACGACCTCCTCTTGCAACTCTATGTTTTTGAGCACCTGTTTTGATAAGAAAAACGAGTTTGTTGCTTGCCAATCGGAACAACAGACTAGGCCACATTTGTACCCTGCCAACTGGAACAAAAGCCCAGCAAGGACAACTGCGAGATCCCAATCATTCTGCACGGAGTGTAAACGCAAGAACGCCATCAATGTCTCCACACCCCGCTCTAGTAAAATTTGATTTGCCATCGTCATTAGGTAGGTAGTGGGCAACGTCAGACTAAATTCAAGAATTAGCGCAGATGGTTGGGTACAACACTCCAAGACAGAGTTTCCCTAAACAATTCTACTGTATGAAAGAGACAATTGTCTTGCATGCTTTACAATTTCTTCCATTTTCGAGATTAATGCTTTATCCTTCATTGAAGGCAATCGCCGCAGCTCTTCCTGTGCTCTTCTATAGCATTGGACTAGATACTGGAAAGGGGGCTCAAGGCCAGGAGTGGATAACCTGTCTATCAAAACTCTCTTAATTATGTCCATGGACAAAAGTAAGGGTCTACCTTCACTTAGTTATTCAGCTACTGTCTGCTCCAAATATACCACTGGGGAAGCTTGGTTTCTTCTAGTTTGCAATGTTACATGAAATATACGACGTAGTATATTGTATAATATCTTTCCCTTCACCATAAATGGCATTGTTTCTTCCACTCTTAAACTTTTCTTCACCTTCGGGTTGAGCTTGCTGGACCTTTTTAACTAGTGGAGCAGGTTTAGGAGGAACAAACTTTGCCACATTCATAGTTGTCGGTGTTTAAGTAGGCACAAATGTTGTTTTGGATGCTGACACAACTACACGTTTGGAGACTTTCTTAGCTACAAGACTTTTTTTTTTTTTCAACAAATTATTTTTAGTAGACAAGGCAACATCCTTTTCATTCCAACTTTTTGCATCCCAATGTTCATCTCGACTTTTGATGTTCCTAATAACATTAACTTGCTTTCTGAAAAATTCAGATTCAGAAACCATAGCAGTATCCCCCAGTCTTCTCTTCTTTAGATTATTGGTTGATGAAGAAGAAGCCAAATTGGAAGAAATGGTGCCTCATGGCTATGGAAAGAGTATGGTCTCACATTCATAACTTTTCTTGGCCTGCCATCATTGAACTCATTCATACTTTTAATTTCAGAAAAAAACAACAAGGTCCCCATCCTTGAATTGGAGCCTCTCATTATCATCCACAGATGATACCAGAGTAGGATTGTCAATGGTAATAAAAGTAACAATACCTGTGTGTGGTTCCCCACCATTCGCATCAAACACAGTGAATTCTCGCCCAAGGTCACAGAACACACTGTTGATAATATCGACGATATTCGAAAATATCGCGATATTTTCGGCAAAACGATATATCGCCGAGAAAATATCGCGATATTTTCAAAATATCGGCAAATATCGGAAATATCGGCAAAATATCGCGATATTTTGAAAATATCGGCTATATTTAAAAATTTGAAAAAATTATTTTTTATGCTTGCCGATATTTGCCGATATTTTGCCGATATTGCCGATAAGATATTTTCTGGACCCTTGCCGATATTTTGCCGATACCGATATTTTCAACACTGGCAGAACACACCTCCACATAGTCCCTTAATATCTATTTTGATGAAAGTGATTGCTGAATTATGATTATGGTAGAAATCATTGTGTTCAATTGCTTTTTCCACACTTGAGTTTGTGAACACCATCATTTGGAAGAAAGACAGGGGTTGTGGTGATATGAGAGCAACACTTCTTTTGCCCCGCCTCTCGCAAATAATATTTGCTTCTAATAAATTTTGATTCTTTTAAGTTGTGTGAGTGGACTGGGACCAATATCGCCTATACGTGCAACTCCTTTTATCGGTGTTGTCTTCATATGTTCTGGAACAAGAGTTTTAGAATTTCTAACCTTTCTTTTATAGACATAGTTGTTCTGTTTCAATGATGTAACCTCTTCTGAAATTTTGGTTCGAAAACCTCCTGCAGGTTCCTTCTCTTGCTTACAATCAGGGGAGGACTCAATTTTATCAAACATATCGACATTGTCATCAATCAAACTCTTATCTAAGTGACTGTCTCTTTGCAAGGGAGGATCTGTTGCCAAAAGGAAATCTGAAGGTTTCTTTATCAAGTGTCTAACATCTCGGGTATCAACACAAGAAATGTTAGTAACTGATTCACAGGCTCCTCCTGAAGGTGCATTGGACAGATTTAGTTCCCTTTCAGCTACCAATTCCTCTGACAGTAAAACACTCTTATTGATATATGCATAGTTCATTTTACTCTGGTTGAGAATGACATCTGGCTGAAGACTAAGAGAAGTATCAAGTTCAGAATCATTTTCAAGAGCCTTTTTTTTCTCAAGAGCCACCGATGGCAGTTTTTCATTGTCAACATCTTCTTCATTGTTATGATATTGTAAATCTACTGGTTTCTCAAGGTAATCCTCTTCCACATCATCTTCATTTGGATCATCATATTGATCTATGTCAATCTCATCCATATCATGACCAACTTCATCGGAATCATCATCTTGATCTACATTAGCTTCATCTTCAACATTATAATTATCTAATGTTTCACCTTGTTTTGTTCCTTACCTGTCGCTATCGTCTTCCTCTACATAACTTTTCTTTAGACATGTTGAAACTTCAACACATGATTTTTCTAATCACTGAAATGTTTCTTGAATTTTACTAAACTACTCAATATTGAGGACGTGAACATAATGGCACATTGTGCGGCGAACAACGTTCAAATACCTGCATGATTATATTGTGTGCCATGGCTCTGATACCACTATAGCATAAAAACGGATAGCTTGTTGGTTTTGATGTAAAAATACACGAGGTATTTAATAATAATAATTTATTATATAGAAAAATTGTACAAGTGATGATTGTTACAATGAGGACCCGCCTATATATACCTAAGCAAGTGTCCTTTCGTGACTGGGTATGTCTTTTAGACATGCCTTTTTACTTAACTTAATGACTACTTCACATAATCAATATTTGATTATTTAATATTTACATTTATTTTATTTATTTATTTGTTATGAATTATTTTCATAACATTATCATAAGGAAAATCTTCTTACCTGTAGAACTTGAAGATAATAAGAGCTATCTTGTAAGAGGAATTGGATCAACGTCAATAGAGCTGGAGAATGGATGCAATATTCATCTTAACAACATCCTATTTGTTCCAGGCTAAGTCACCTGACACGGGGATTCGGGACACGTAGGATTCGAGATTCGTGGTGTCAGATTCGGACACGCTGACCCCCTGGAACAGGACACGTTATATATTTTTTTATTAAAATATATATATATATATATATTTTAAATATATATATATATATATATATATATATATATATATATATATATATATATATATATATTACAAATTAGATATTTCTTACACAAATTTTAATTAATGATACAAATTTATTGATTTCAAACATAGATCTTCATCTATAGCTATTAGCATGCATAGTACATACAAAATTCGAATAAATGTCAGTGGTACTGGTCACATAAATGATAAATCATCTAAAATCTATTAAAAATCTAAATCATGATTCATAATTCATAACTGAAAGACAACTCACAACTACAAGATAGTAAGATAAACACACTGACAACTGTAGTTTTCTCATTAAGTCATCAAATCAAAATGTGTTACATAGGTAGTGTTGGTGCAGTGCCAATGGCAAATAGAAATAGAAAATATAAAACAACTACAGGCATACAAGCCTCAAGGCATCAATCAGCATCATAATCAGCATCACTGTCCTCATCATCATGGTCCCCACTGCTCCTCTGCATCCTCCTCCTCCCCTGTATCCATAGTCGCCTCTGCATCTGCTGGTGTGGAGGTTGACCCCTCTAAGTCATCAAATCTAACAGGCTCTAGCACTGGATCATTGAGATCCATGTTGGCCAATGCCAACTCAACAGTGGTGTCCAGACCCATATCATCAGGAAAGACATCCCACATCTTTGTCTTTCCCCTCAACCACTCTTCCCTCTTCTTGTAAATAAGACGAAGGTTGGTGTGCACATACACCATTGTCTCTGCCCTGGACTGCTCAAGCCTGCTCTTCTTCACATTATGCAAATTCCCATATGTGCTCCAATTCCTCTCGCAACAAGAGGATGAAGTCACCTGAGAGAGGAGCCTCATGGCTAACTGCTGAAGAGGAGGGCTTGTTTCTCCATGATTTTCCCACCAAGAATAGGGCTTCTTAACCCCCTTGTCTCTAATCACATCATAACCTCCAAATCGACCAGTGCCAGTGGAAAACTCTGCAAAGGCATCCTCCACCTCAGCAAGCAATGCACTATCCTGATAAATCCGCCTGAATGCCTCTTTCCTCCCTTGTGAGATTTCACCATCCATGTGAGGAGGGAATCTGCGGGAAGGTCCACCATTCAGCCACTCATGGCTGTGGTATTTGGGGTTCAATGAGTGAGCCAAACAATGTAAAGGTGTACAATTCTTGTCCCATCCGCTGACAAGAATATCATGTATGGTATCGCAAAAGGCCTCTATTGATGTCTCATATTGGGGGCACTCACTCTGTAGAATAATGCTCCTCACAGACTCAATCGTGGAATCCCATCCCTCATAAACCTCTCTTAGGATGGGTTTGTCTGTATCTGCAACTCGAAGCAAAGAGATGATAGGGTCCATGATCCGAATAATTAGATCTACCCTCTCCCACCAAGCATCATCTAGTATCATGTCCTTCGCTCTTTTAGAGGTTGCCTGATCTGTTTTTCTCCAAAAAGACCAAAACTCAGAAATAACCATGGACCCAAGAGCGGCCTTGACCTCCCTCAACCTCTTCAACATCATGAATGAAGATGCAAACCGTGTATCAACAATATTCAACAATGATAGATTGCTGTACTCCTTGTAGATAGTGAGGGCATTTGTATGATTTTGCACAAAGTTACGGATGTGTCTTGCATCCTCAATAATGCTTCCAATCCAAAGCACATCAGAAGCAATGGATTTCAATGCTAAGTTCAATGAATGGACAATGCAAGGTGTCCAAAACACTTGTGGATATTTAGCTTCCACAATCATGCCAACAGCCTTGCAAACAGGTGCATTATCTGTAATGATTTGCACACAAGATTCAACACCTACATCTTCAACAACTTTAATAAATAACTCACCCATAAATTGTGCATCCTTGTATTCGCCAAGTGTATCCACTGCTTTCATGAAAACTGGACCATTCAAGGAAGACACCGTGAAGTTGATGATTGGGTGTCGTGCTGGATCTGTCCATCCATCAGAAACAATGCTAACCCCAGATGTTGGCCATGATGCCATAATAGGCTCAAGCATTTTTTGCACCTCTTTTTTTGCCTTCGTCAACAATGTGGTTCTCAGCTTCTCTGACCCAGGAGGCACATACCCTGCTGGAGCCCCTTGAGTTAGAGCTCGGCACGTCGCAACAAATAAAGGTGAACGTGCAACATTAAATGATATGAAGTTTTGATAGAAGAAGAAGGCAATGGTGAGATCAAGCTCTTCCCGTCTCTCTTTTTGGAAAATCTTGTCCATTGGACCAAGTGCTCTTCTTTTTGATGCTTGTCCCCCAGTAGAAGTAGAACTCTCAAATGGAAATTTGGTGGTGGCTTTCCTCAAAAATGGAAGGGGGTCTTCATTCTTGGGTTTTTTTGATTTTGAAGCCAGTGCCACATGTTCCATACCAACATTGGCCTCCTTTTCCAATTCTTTTCTCTTTTGTGAAGTAATAGCTCTACAAGATCCAATCCCACAACCAGGTAAAGCCAACAAATGTGATTTCACACGGTAATATGTGCTTTTGAAAGAAATGTTACAAAAGTTGCATTTCCATTGCACATTGCCTCCTCCCTTTCCCTTGTTGTTTGGCCCATCCTCTCTTGTGACATATTTCCACAATGGATATTTATCATTGTCTTTAAGTCCTCTTCCCTCAACATTACTTGCAACAGACTCTGATGATATTGGGGGAGGAAGGGCATCTCTACCCATGACATTCTTGCCCTTCCTTTGCCCCCTAACTGCTGCCTTTGATTGAGCCATGAACACTGTTACCTCAACCTGTAAAAAAAATGAACAAACTGCTGTAAAAAATTTAAAAATGCAAAAAAATGAACAAGCTGCTGTAAAAAATGAACAAACTGCTGAAATGCCAGTGTTAGAACAGAGACAATACACATAAATTCAAGGTTACAATACACACAAATTATAATTAAATTATTAAATAGATTCCACTGTTCACCTCTGTTGGCCTCACATCTCATTGCTACGTTTCCATTAAAAATAATCTGAAGGGTTAATAAATCCTCTATGTTGCATTTAAAGTTTCAACTTTCAAGCCAACTTTCAACATGACCTTGATAGAAGAGATATCCATGGTGGGTATCCTTGTAATATGAATACATCACTGCCAACTGGAGGGTTGGATTTCAGATTTAAGTCATCCTCTAGTGAACTGTGAAATAGCTTCCACGGTTTCTCCAACCTTCAACACTAATTTGAATTGTTACCTTCAGAGTTAATCAATTTGGAAGAAGTTGATGGGTTCTGAGACAAAAGAAAACATCATCCTATATCTTTTGTTAAGTTACCTGTCAGTCCGTTTTATAATTATTGTTTTGCTAATAATAGACATTGGATTAGGTTGATAATGATGGGATTTAACATAATCAAAATTGCGGCGTCCGTTTCAGCTAGTGCTATATTGAATGGGACTTGTGATTGCCTGCATTAGTGCATGTTAGCAGTATTTGCACTCCACAGTTTGAGTCTATTAGATTAAAGAAATGAATATTGAGACAGTATGTGAAAGCAGGTAATGGTTCTTAAAATGGGTGATGAAATGCCCAATTATGAGAGTCAAATGAAAAGTTCTTAAAATGGGTGATGAAATGCCCAATCATGAGAGTCAAATGAGAAAAATACATGAGCGTTAGTACAAGGCTTCGAGCAAAATGTATCTGCATTTTAGTGATAGATTTATTGATTACAGAAAAAGGGACTGACACAAAAATTGAAAGCAATATTGGTCATGTAATAGAAAGGGAACATCCTTCAGGAACTGCAGTAGTGTAATAGGTAGGTAGGATTCAACAAGCATGCTAAGGTTTCCGTTTCATTTTGAATCAATGTAAACACCATATCCACTAGACAATGGGAATGTGATAACTAGGATTTTATTATCAAACCGGATAGTTTGGATACAGGTAGCCTCGTGAACTTCTATTTGATTTAGGACCTTAAAATACCATTTTGAATTAGTATGCAATAGCAATGGCTTGCCGCTTGTTAGTAAATAGTTACCAACTTACCTAGTGGACTGTGGACACTGGAACGGTGGTCGATTCTCCTTGCTGAGAGTCTACTCCTTGCTGCAACAACACAATCACTTGCCAAATCACTTGCAAAATGAAACTATTAACGAGCAAACACGCCCTTTTAACCCGCGCTGGGCTTAGCGAGTCCTGGAAACAGGACACGTTTTTTTAAAATCGCGACACTCTCTGCAAAATCGTGACACGTCCTAGGACACGACGTGTCATAAAGGGACACGATGTGTCATAAAATTTGGATACGAATCCATACCGAATCGTGTCGGATTCGCTGGATTTGCGATTCGAGGGGCCTTTAGGGCGAATCCGGTGATCTAGGTTCCAGGTTTACATAAGAATTTGATCTTTATTTCAAGTATAAAAGATAAAGGTGATAGAGTGGCTTTCATTGATGGAAAATTTGTAGTATGGAGTAAGAACTCAAGCATAGAAAATGCTAGAGTAATTGGCATTTGTGAAGGAAGACTTTACAGGTTGATATCTCCTCTTGCTCAAGCTTTGGTTCACATTGAAATCAGCCCATGTGAACTTTGGCATAGAATATTTGGACATCTCCATTTCAAAATCCTTCCAACTCTAAGTTCAATAGTAGATGGAATCCCTGAACTAAAAGATCACGAAGGAGTATGCAAAGGATGTGCATTGGGTAAGAACACCAAGAGACCATTTGGAAGCAGTGCTTCACGGTCAAAAGAAATCTTGGATCTTATTCATTCTGATGTCTATGGTCCCGTGACTCCTAAATCACTTGGAGGTCATCTATATTATGTCACATTTATAGATAATCATTCAAGGAAGACTTGGGTTTACTTAATGAAATCCAAGGATGAAGTATTTACAAAATTTCAAGAATTCAAAGCTGAAGTAGAGAACCTTATAGAAATAAGAATCAAGATATTAAGATCCGATAATGGAGAAGAATACACGTCCAAGGAAATCAGAGCTTTCTGTAAGGAGTCTGGGATTAAGAGGGAGTTGATAGTCCCATATATTCCTGAAAAGAATGGAGTTGCAGAACGAAAGAATCGATCCATTGAAGAAAGTGTAAAAGCAATGTTACATGATCAAGACTTAACGAAATTTTTGTGGGGTAAAGCTACAAAGACAACTGTATACATACAAAATTGAAGTCCCCACAAGTCCTGAGATAACAAGACTCCCAAAGAGGTGTTCATTGTGAAGAAACCGACTGTAGATCATCTTCGAATTTTTGGTTGTCTTGTATATATACATATACCTAAGGACAAAAGAAAGAAGTTGGATCCATCTGGCATGAAGGGAACATTTGTGGGCTACAATAACTCTTCTAAGGCCTATAGGGTCTACATAAAGGAAAGACATCGAATATAGGTCAGTTGAGATGTGATATTTGATGAAAGTATTGCATTCAAGAAATCAAAGGATCTCCTTATGGACTCTAATGATGAAGAAATTTAGTATTCAAAGAAGAAGTTACTAGGGAACAAGAAGAATCAAACCATGAGGATGAAGGACTATGTGAACCAATACAACCTGTGGTAATTCCTGAAACCAGAAAAAGACCTAACTGGTTGAAGTCTGCACTTCTAGATACATAAGGTCAAGGAGCAACTCAAGGTATATTCAGGGAAAGCAAGAAGCCCAAACAATATTCTGGGTATGTTGCCTACATGACAAAACTAATTGAAGCAGAGCCATCCACTTTTGAAGAAGTTTTCAATCATCAAGAATGGAAGGATGCCATGAATGAAGAATACCAATCCATAACGAAGAATGGAGTATGGGAGATCATAACTAGGCCTGAAGACAAATTTGTGGTAACTTCCAAATGGATCTACAAGATCAAACATGCAGCAAATGGAAGTATTGACAAGTATAAGGAAAGATTTGTGGCTAGGGGCTTCTCTCAATAGGAAGACATCGACTATGAAGAGACATTTGCTCCGACAACAAGGTATACAACTATACGTTCGTTGGTCTCTTTGGCAGAATCAATGGGATTGGACATCCAACAAATGGATGTCAAGATTGCATTCCTGAATGACACAATTGATGAGGAAGTCTATATAGAGCAACCCTTGGGATTTGAAGTTAAAGATAGAAAGGCATATGTTTGCAGATTAAAGAAGGCATTATATGGCCTCAAGCAAGCACCAAGGGCATGGTATGCTAGGATTGATGCATACCTACAAAGATTGGGCTTCAGCAAGAGTTTTGTTGATCCAAACCTTTATATTAAAGTTGTGAAGGGAGAGCCAATAATCATTCCTCTATATGTGGATGATCTTCTCTTGAAAGGTGTGGAAGGTCAAATTGAAGAATGTAAGAAGCATCTAGCAACATAATTGGACATGAAGGATCCAGGGCTGATGCAATGCTATTTGGGACAAGAAGTCTGGCAAGGACCTAATGAAATATATCTAGATCAAGGAAAGTATGTGATCAAGATGTTGAAGAGGTTTAACATGATGGATTGCAAAGCAATGACAACCCCAATGATCACAAACTTGAAAAGACTGAGGAGTTCTGAATCAAGCCCTATGGATCCTTCCAGGTATAGGCAATTCATTGCCTCATTGATGTACTTGGTGAATACTCGGCCAGGCATATGTTTTTCACTAAATATTCTCAGTCAGATCCAAGTGGAGCCAAAGCATGATCATTGAATATCAACGAAATACATACTAAGATATCTGCAAGGAACAATGCACTACTGCCTAAAATATGATAGAAGGAATGATGTCCACGTGATTTGATATAAAAATTCTGACTAGGGGGGTAGTGAGTAGGATGGAGGAAGCATTACAGGTTGATGTTTTAGTTTGGGATCCTCCATGATCTCATGGATGAGCATATAGCAAGATACAATTACTTAGTGCTGAGGCTGTTACATTGCAACCTGTGAAGTAAGCAGAGAAGTTGTTTGGTTAAGGAAGCTGCTATCAGACCTATTTGAAGGACCAATGGACCCTACAGTGATACATTGTGATAACACCAGTTGTATATGATTGTCTGAAGACCCAATATTTCATGGAAAGACAAAGCATATCAACAACAAGTATCACTACATTCAGAAGCTAGTACAAGATGGTGTGTTGCAGCTACAGTATATCTCCACTGATGAGCAGGTAGCTGACATATTGACGAAATCTCTTCCTAATAAGAAGCTTGTGTATTTGAGAGACAAGCTTGGTTTGGTTGATGTATCATCCCTACTTGAGAGGGAGAGAGAGGCACATCATTCTTGTATTCACTTAGGAAGACAAAATAGAGGATTGGGTAAGCATCTGGCATCTGATACTCTTTGAGGATGAGATAGGGCATCCAATATAAGAGTAGTTGTGGACCGATATTCTTTGAGGACTAGCTATCCAAGATAAGAACAATCCACTGAAGGTCATACTTTGTCAACACCCGAGTGGGGTATGTACCTTGAGAGACAATGATGATGGTGTCTATAAATCATTGGTCTCGCCAACATTGTGCTCTGATCTTGTGGAGAGATAGAGCTATTAGTCAAGGCCTTTCTATGTTACCAATCCGACTCTTCTTATGAGATCTCTTCAGATTGAGAATGTCCATGTACCATTTATGAATACCTCCCTAGTTAAGAGGGGGTGTTGAAAAATGTGTAACTAGGTTCGGTCTTCATAAATATGAAATGTACTTTCTGATTCTTGTAAATTGTAAAATGAAAGAAAATTATTATTATTATTTTTGGAGCATGGGTTTCATGCTCAAGGTCTTTTATTTTATGGGTCAAGCATTGATTTAGTGCTTCTAGGGTTTGTCCTAGGTCAAGAAGTCAAAAGAGTCATTGTCATAAGTTGAAGACCCCTTTGGGCATATATTGTAGCTTGTAAAGAAAATTATTTTTGTCTTTAAAAGTGTCAAAATCCTTGAAGGCCAAGTTGGCCTAAAATGAGGAGCCACATCCACCTTGAGGAGCCTATATAAGGAGGAAACTCAACCTCCTTGAAGCACATTCATCTCTAACAGACTCAAGTGAAGGAAGAGGAAGAAGAAGGCAACATAGAAGGAAGAGGACAAAGAAGACTTAGTTTTTGGGCTATTTGCTCTCTCACACATGTGAAGGAAGGCTAGGGTTTTTTTACAACAGATCTAGGGTTTTCCTCTACAAGTTCGATCTTGAAGAAGGGAAGGCAAGAAGGTTAAGAAAAGGTCACATGAAGCCATCCTCAAGCTCTAGAAGTCAGAGAAAGCCAAGCGAAGGTCTAAGGAAGCCTTGGAAGGCTAAAACAAAGCTCACCCATGTGGCAACAACAACTGTAAGTGGGCCGAAAATTTCAGGTCTGCAGTGTAGGATGAAATTTTGCAACTGGGGATCGAAGTTGTGGTACTGGAAGAGATTTGACTGGGTTTGACATGTTCAAGAAAAGCACATCATCCAAAAAGGTTGGACTTGGACTTGGAGGGTATTGGTTTTGGTCTAGATGTCTTGGAATTCATCAATTGAAGAATCTATAAGGAAGAGAAGATATTTGTGGGTTTTCCTCTCAATTGGAGAGGTATTGGCCTTGGCTTGCAACCTATATTTTGTGTTCTTGTTCTTCTTGTTTTGGTAGCTGCTTGATGATATACAAACATAATAATAAGTAAAAAAGTAAAAAAGTAAGAAATAGTTAAAATACATCACAAACAGTTATCAAGAAAAGAGAAATCACTCTAAAGCCTTATAGATTTCTCAACATTTTCCTCAAAACTTATCATAGAAAGCATCGAATTACTTGCCATTTTGATGGAGGATGCATGCCAATATATAGTTGTTCTCATATGCGAAAAGACACGTCTTTTGAGTGAGCCAACTTATCATCTGGGAGGGTTGACTTGGCTTCTTGATTTGAATTGACCTAAAATTACATTTTTGATTTTTTTTTTTTTCATTTTCTTAACAAGAAGTCCAAATAAGACTTTGAGTCAATTCATTCTTTGACTCAATAAATCCTAGAAGCATGAAGAACATGCTTAACTAATGAAATAATTATAAAAAATTCTTTTTCTTCTTTTTGCTTTTTACATGAAAAACATAATGATACTAGTAGAATGATAATTATGAAGACCAAACCTAGTTACACTTTTCAACACTCCCTCTTAACTAGGGATGTATATATAATTACACAACTAGATACAAGGATACTCTCAAATTGAAATATTCTCATAAGAAGAGTTCAGATTGATAAACATCATCAAGCATCAACATCATAACCAACATTGTCAATTACAAAAATAGAAAGGCCTTAACTGACAAGCTCTAACTCTCCACTAGATTAGAGCACAATGTTGGGAGGCATGCATTTGTACACCACCACCACTGCATCTCAAGGCACGTACCCCATCTGGATGTTCACTAGGTATGTCCTTACAAGGCTATTCTTATCTTGGATTCCTAAGCCTCAAGGAATATCAATTCTCCTCATGACTACTCTTGTCTTGGATACCCTACATTATCCTCAAACAGTGTCGGTCCTCGGGACTACTCTTATCTTGGATTCCTAATCCTCTAGGAGTAGCGGTCCCAGAGTCTTATCCAATCCTCCATTCTCACTACTAGTGCCTTCATTAGACTTACCACTGTTAGTCTCGACCTAATGCATGACACAGAGAATACAGTGTCCACCATCACTCTCTCAACCGATTGGAGATCCTTACGCCCTCTCATCCAGGGAGACATAACCACAAGCTTTAACTTGTCTCATTCATTTGCTACTTATTCTTCCATGGAGATCTTAGTAGTAGCTTGCAGGGCTTCTTGGCTCCTAATAACTTCACATCACATAAGACTTTGACCTTCCTGGATCTTGACAATCTTTATGCAGTTTTGTGTAATGTCCCAAACAAGATATTTTGCTAATTTTGCATAAATCGACCTTAACCAAAAATTCTTCATAAAATAACCATTCAATTAACATAAGATTGCCATGTAAAATATAACAGATAGAATGCATGCAATTCCATAACATGATAGGCACAATCTCATCCAGTGTTGCGAAAATCGCGATTTTTTCAAATAGAATGCATGCAATTCCATAACACGATAAGCATAATCTCATCCAGTGTTGCGAAAATAAAAAAATCGCGATTTAATCCCGTTTTTTGGGAAAAAATCTTGATTTTTGTTTTTTGTTTTGTTTTTTTTTTTTTTCCCCGATTTCAGACCTTCGCTGATTTATTCTCGATCGTGATTTTCGCAACATTGATCTCATCTTTATTATAATATAACTACGATTTACATGTTGATATAATAGAATAACTGAGATGGGAAACTGGCCTCAAGAATTTGCTCCCATGCTATGATGGCCCTCCAAAAACTAAACTGAAATCAATCACTGTACCTGTGAATTCGGGCTGAATCCACTAAGGAGATGAGGTGGGTTTTCGTCCACTCTCACCAAAATCACTCGAGGGTTTCGTCCTGGGGCAACCAATGAAGTAGAGAACTTGGTTTTCAACCTCTCATACAAGAAGAAATGTCAAATCCAAGATGTCCTCCAATGGTCTCCTCCTCTTTTATAGATTTGATGGACCCCTCTAGAACCTCCTATTTTATTATTATTTTAATCATGGAGCACTTTTCCCTCTCTTATTTCAATTAGAATATTATTTTTAATGCGGGAAAATGGTAAATTAGCCACCATGTCTCCTCCGGTCACTGAAACTGATATCTAACCATCCAATCCTGTAGATCTTCTCGTTCCGGTTCCAACAAGCCATTACACTAAGGTGTTTTGTCAAGTATTCCTCTCAGAATGCCACCGTAAGTGTAATTAATTGAGTCAAGTCCAATAATAACTCTGTTTTTTGAAAGTTGTCAGAATGCATCGAAATGAATGACAAACTATGCAGATGCTGGAATATACCAAGTGAATGCCATCAGACCTCATAAAAACTCCTCAAAACCCATGAAACACCTCCATAAGCCCTTGGGCCCACTGACGAAGTACACCTGCACCTTTGACCTATCTGCCCCAACCTTGAAAGTCCATCCTAACCATGCCATGGGGAACACCAGAAAAAGGAACATTACAAGTCCTTCCACAAGATTGCTTGCCCTCAAGCAATCCAAACTTGTGGACCAGTTTGGTGGCCTAATGCAACTAAGACCCAATGCCCAGATCCCATACAAACCGCTACGTGAGGCTATGCCTCTATGAAGACCCACAAGGAACAGACCCCTCAATGCCCAGATCCCATACCAATATCTGACTGAGCCATGGAGCATTGATGCTTGGTGGCATTGGGATCCAGGAGGGCCATCAATAAGCCCTCCTGGATCCCAATGCCACCAAGCATCAATGTTGCATGGCTCCTGCCGTGCTATAGCTTCCGCTGTGAATGCTACCCCATCAACTGGGTACCAACTCATTACCTCTATCCAATCCAACCTCTGGCACAGACTGAGGTCAACCCTATTTTACTGATGTTGGGCTAGTGCTACTGAAACACTGATGAATTGTCGGTCTGCAATCCACTGCCCAATGTAACATGCAATAACCCTCTTATCTAAGGGATCCTTCTATACTGTGCCCCGAACTAAGAATGATACTCCATCAATAGGATACTAACTCATGATCTTCTGCCAATCTATCTCATGAAGAGAATTGAATGCAAGGACACCTATGTATGGAACAAGTCTACTATGTTGCCGCTGGTCCATGCCTAACTCATGTTGCTCTGTCCAGTCCATCAATAGGATCTGTCTAAGGAAACCTGCCTCACTCTCTATAATAGGAAAAAGTGGGCAAGATGTGCTACAAGCCCTGTCTATGTACTCATGGAGAACGTTATGGCCTAGAAATACTGTAGCTCTACCAACTGCCACTACAGCTATTTGCACCGCATCAATGGGCAGGCCCAAAGATGGATGCACAACCATCTCCAATAGCTCCTCCCTCCTCTGGTCGGAAACTCTGCGCTCCTTCTGTTTACTAGCTGCATGCAAAACTACCTTGTCAGCCTCCAACACCTCCCGAGGACAAGTGTCTGAAAATACTGCCACCCTGCTAGGTGTCTGTACATCTGTATGCTCCTCATCAATGGATGACCCCAAGGGTGGTTGCTCATCCTCCTCCATCATGGGCTCAATATGAACCTCCAACTGGCTTGCCCCAAAAAGCTCATCAGGCATGTTGTGCACGTCATCCTCCTCAGCCGACTCATGCTCCACCATATGCTGCTCATGCTGAATCATCATTGGTTGCTCACAATCCTGAATGTCTCCCATAGGGTCCACTGACTACTCACCATACACACCCGAATATAAATTTGGCCTTGCTGTCAACAACTCCACATGACTCATGCTCCTCAGAGGCATCCTCGAATGAACCCATGGACTCGTCCAAAGAAGAATCCTCACCTTGAGAGTTAGAAGGAACCTCCTCCTTCTCTACCTCTATCATCTCCTCAGTGTCACTCAAGCATGAGTGATCAGGTCCCCAAGGTCCCTTGCAAATGAAGTAGAGACCCTTCCTCCTCATACCATTCTTCCTGCGTGATCCACCAAACCTGAGCAACTCCTCCCTAGTCAACTGTCTCCTGAACAACCCAATGTTTTGCTCAACCAACCTTTCGGCTAGTTCATAAGCAATAGGTGAAACCAACTTTTCTCTCCTCCAAATGGTCAACAATCTAGCCCGTAACTCCTTGCAAATGGCATCATGTTCTCCCATAACTAAAGAAAAAATGGACAACATGTTTGCTTTGATCGTGTTAGGGTAATGTTTCTTAATGTTAAAGAAACATTGGAACATCTGATGGATCAAGTCATCACACCCCAAATCAAGCATGATTTCAGAAGATCTAGCCAGGGCCATGGCTTTTAGAATCTCAAGCTTCTTCCCAAAAGTAGAGTCAACACTGTTGTCCAAGTCTTGAAAAATCTCTACTATCAACTTGGAAACTCTCTGCATAACATCATCATTGAAAGGAGGTATAGGTGCAGTCAGTTTCATGATGTTTTTGAGACAAGATGCAACTGGAAGTCTAACCCCTTCACAAGGTTCCTCCAAGAAGTTAGGTTGTATGACAGTAGGCATCGCTGGTCTTAAAGCCCAAATGAGTTTCTTCCCTTCTAAGTGGTTCACTTCAGAACGAAGTGCATTTAGTTCATCTAATTTGAAAAGGACTTTTTATGTGACTGTCATGTGTTTCAAACCTGTTCCAAGTGCAAGGATTCTGTGTCCAATCTTTAACTCCTGCAAATCTCTTGGCTGCTCATGGGAAAGAATGGCATGGATCTCTTTTGAGAAAGGTTTGCTGGCCAATTTTGTTGTTGCTCTATATTTTAGTCCATGTAGGGACTGCTGTGTTGGTGCATGAGATGTTTTAAATACTCCATTATTTCAAGGCTTATGGCAGTGAACACCACTGTTCTCAGCAACAATATTTCTCTACAATGTTCTCAACATCATTGATGACAACAACATACTCTGTTCACTAGATCTGTAATTGAGACACCTACAGATATGGTTTATAGGCCATACCTGTTTTCTTAATTTATATTTAAAATTCACACCAGTGCCTTTTGTCAAACATCTTGATTTTATATTGCTGCAGGTGTTTTTCCCATAGTTTTAAGAACATAGTGGGCAATATGTATCCAAAAGAGATCTTCAAAGGGTTCTATATGGTAAATATAACACTCGACAATGATGATAAGAAAATGAACTGGAACAATCTTCTTCCATTTTTAACAAACGAAATACAGAGAGAGAGGATAGAGAAACATGGGAAATTTATTTTTCTGTAGCCTCCAATATATCAATTATAGTAGTAGAAGAGACCAATCATATAAACTGGAAATGGCAGCCCCAAAAACTGATACATAATGTAAGTTTGTCCACAGTGAGAGTAGGCCATGCAAAAACTGGAAAATGTTTGCTCGACCAGCAAGAGAAGGAGTCATAATATCCAGCAAAACTACGCGTTCTTCTGAGCTGGTAAATCTCAACAAAATCCGTCCTGATCCCACAACTGCAAATAATCTCCGCTTCAAAGACTGCGAATTTGGCCCACAGAGAACGATAATTTCGCCACTGGAATAATTTTGGTTCCTAGTTGATATGTTGCTCGGCTTCCATAAAATCAGACGCGGCTTTATGAAATTAAATAACCTTAAAACAAATGCACTTTGATCACAAGTAATTGGCCTCCTTGCAACATTGTCAATCGACGAATTTTATTAAGCCTGTAACGATTTGCCAAAATTTTCGTTGCACAATCAAATGAAAAAAATTGTCGAGCCTTTAATTAATAATTTCTCATTCTATTGAAGGGATTGAGTCTTCGATTCTTTCGGCACTGTATTTATAAAACGATGGCTTCGGCAATTAGACGAAATAACCGACGACAATAATAATTGCAACTGAAAACTGAAAATCTGTAGGCTGCGCCAAGTTCGATGCTCTGATACGACTGTAATGTCCCAAACGAGATATTTTGCTAATTTTGCAGAAATCTGGCTTAACCAAAAATTCTTCATAAAATAACCATTCAATTAACATAAGATTGCCATGTAAAATATAACGGATAGAATGCATGCAATTCCATAACATGATAAGTAGAAAATAATTTCAACTTTATTATAATATAACTGAGGTTTGAGCCCCAAGGGTTAGCTCAATCGGTCAAGCCGGGGCCTCGCCAATGGGAGGTCACAGGGTCGAAACCCGAAAGCCCTTGGGGTTAGGTCTGTGATGGCCGAGGGGTGTGACCCCCTTCGGGTGGGGTCCACTCTAGAGACTTTCGATCCTGGACGTAGCGGACCACTGACCATGGTATCCGTGAACCAGAAGTGAAAGAAAAAAAAAAAAAAAATATATATATATATATATATATATATATATATAACTGAGGTTTACATGCTGATATAATAGAATAGTTGAGATGGGAAACTGGCCTCAACAATCTGCTCCCATGCTGTGCTGGCCCTCCAAAAACTGAACTGAAATCAATCACTGCACCTGTGAATTTTGGTTGAATTCACGAAGGAGATGAGGTGGGTTTTCGTCCACTCTCACCAAAATCACCCCAGGGTTTCCGCCGTGGGGCTACCAATGAAGTATAGAACTGGGTTCTCAACCTCTCATACAATAAGAAATGTCAATTTCAAGATGTCCAGTTCCACCAATGGTCTCCTCCTCCTCTTTTATAGATCTGATGGACCCTTCTAGAACCTCGTATTTTATTATTATTTTAATCATGGAGCACCTTTCCCTGTTTTATTTCAATTAAAATATTCTTTTTAATGTGGGAAAAGGGTAAATTGGCCACCATGTCTCCTCAGGTCACTGAAACTCATATCTAACCATCCCATTCTGTTGATTTTCTCGTTTTGGTTCCAACAAGCCATTGCACTAAGGTGTTTTGTCAAGTATTCCTCTCGGAATTCCACCTTAAGCGTAATTAATTGAGTCAAGCCCAATAATAACTCTGTTTTTTGAAAGTTGTTGGAATGCACCAGAACGAACGACACGCTGTGCGGATGATGGAATATACCAAGCGAATGCCATTAGACCTCATAAAAACTCCTCAAAACCCCATGAAACACCTCCATAAGTCCTTGGGCCCGTTGATGAAGTAAACTTGCACCTATGACCATTGTGCCCCAGCCATGAAAGTCCATCCTAACCATGCCATGAGGAACACCAAAAAAAGGAACATTGCATTTTGTCATCAAATGGTTCATCTTTAAAGGAGCCAAAACTTCCTCATAGCTACTAGCACATGCCTTCTTTACATAACATAATTCTGCCCTCATGCTTTTCTAAGCCATCATCAGTTCTGTCCACTCAGTCCATGTGCTTCCAAATCGAATCAAACAACTGTTGGTACAATATCATCAAACAAGTTATCTTAATTGCTCTCTTTCTAGCCTCTTCTCATACTTTTGCAATATGTCCTTTTAGGGAGCCAAACGATATCCCATCATTAATAGAGTTGCCAAATCACAATAGCCTCTAGTCAAGGTGTTCTTCAAGTCAAATTCTTGATGCTTGCTTCCTCTAAGGTCAACATTCCTTTGCATGGTCTATCTTCATATTTGCAACCGAGTTCTCCTTCATGCTTTTCAACTTTCAGTTATTAATAGTATCTCTATCAGTATCAATATAGTTTATCAACGTGTTTCTGGGACAAACCGATCAACCGCTGGTACAACGATATCAAAATTCTTCAACTTCTTGCTCTCTAATTGACTTCATTGATGCAGGCTTCAGACTGCTTCCTTCTTGTTGATCTTCATACTTAGCCACATTCTTCTAAAATTTTGGAAGTGCTGATCAAGCTTAGATAGATCTTAACTTGATCTGAAACAAACTATGAAAGAACACAAAGGCAAGGTACAAAGATGAAATAACAATAATGGTAATTTGAGAAATGTAGAGTACTTATCTTTTTGAAGAAGTTTCCCTCCTTAATTTTGGATCGGTTCACCAAACTTGTCTTCATATCACCATGATGTCATTCGTGTCAAACTCAAGAACTAGGTTTTTCTTTTTACATCAGAAACAATTAGCTAGGGTACTTATTCCTAGGGTTTCTCCTTTTATTCCAAACTTTGCTAGGGCTTACAAACCCTTGATGCCAAGACTTGTCGCTTACAAACTGCAAAGTTCTACAACTGCACTCGATAGTTAGTTGCAAAACCTTAGATACTTTAAGGTCTTCAAGATTTGTCACGTTAGGAATTGGAAATTCTATGTAAATGCTAGAAACTTTATTGACAAGTTTTTTATACCAGAGATTTCATTCTTTGACTATAGAACCTAGTTCTAATATGTAGGAGAATGCTTCAAATACTATGACAGTGTTTAACATATCTTGCTGACACTAAATTTCAAAAGAGCATAAGATCAATAACCATGATCTAGCAGACTTATCAATGCATAATAGTTAGTAAAAAAATTGAGAATGATGCATACCTTTTTTGACCTTACCTGGTCCATGCAAAGATAATTGTCATATCTTATTTTCCTTCATAAAAGATACCTCAAACCTTTAGCTATTAGACTTCAGAGGGAAAATGTTGTCTTTCATGCTTCAGAATCAAACAAGTCGGCTTCATGGTGAAATTCATCCTTCTTATATGAATAGAAAAGACGTCTCATGGCTGGCTACTATGCATACAATTCTTTCAGTCTCGATCTTCAGAAGTGTCATAAGTCTTTTATCTACTGCATGGTTGTTTTTGGTTTCTTTAAGGCGCATCAAGCCTTTATACATGTCCCAAACTATTGTCCATCTATATGTCAAATTTGACAAAGTCCATATTTTGAATATTGTATCGCTGCCTTATAGATCGTTATTCACATACTCTTCAGTTCATTCTCAAGCAAACTCCTTTTGTTCCACTTCTAGTGCAGCTTAGGACTTCACATCAACAATTTTTCTTGGATTACACAGTGAAGATTTTATATTATTTCCCAGATCCCCATATGCCTTTTGCCACAAAGAATGTTTTTTGTTGTTCTTGTCATCATGAGTTTTGTCATGTCGTAAAGATGAAGGTGCTATGAATAGTATATATCACTGGAAGTCGTATCAACATTGAGAAGTATATATTGCTTTCTTTCTTAATGGATTTCATTACGATTATATCGAAGGCAGCGATGTATGGTTCCACATAGGTACCTAAGGATGTGCTTGGCTGCTATCCAATGGTCATGCTTTGGCTCCATCTAAAACTGACTGAGGACATTTACTACAAAACAAATGTCCGGTCTTGTGTTTACCAAATGCATCAAGGACCCAATCAACTGTTTGTAGCAAGTAGGATTCACTGTACTAGAATTTGAACTCCTCAACTTCTTTAGATTGGTAATCATAGGAGTCATCATAGGCTTGCTATACATCATGCCAAATTTTTTAAGAATCTTGATCACATTTTTCCCTTGACCAAGATATATTTCACCTAGCTTCTGGCAAACCTCTAGTCCCAAGTAATAATGCGTAATCCCCAAATCCTTCACATCAAACTCGACTACTAAATGCTTCTTGCATTCCTAAAATCGATGCTCTACACCTGTAACAAGAAGATCATCCACATATAATAGTATGATCTTTGGTTCACTCTAGACCACCTTGATGTATAGGTTAAGATTTACAGAACTCTTGGTAAAACCAAGCCTCAATAGGTATGCATCCATTCTTGCATACCAAGATCTAGGTGCTTGCTTTAAGCCATATAGAGCTTTCTTCAGTCTGCAAACATGAGTCTTTCTCTGATTTATTTCAAATCCTTGAGGCCGCTTAATGTAAACCTCTTCATCAAAAATCCCATTCAAAAAAGTTGTCTTAACATCCATTTGATGGATGTTCCATCCCATTGTAGCAACCAAAGAAACAAGCGGTCTAATTGTTGTATATCTAGTTGTAGGAGTAAAGCTTTCTTTGTAATCAATACCTTCCTTTGTATTTATCAATGTTCTTATCCGTAGCATGCTTTATCTTATATATCCATTTTGAAGTGACTACTGATTTGTCACTTGGCCTAGGAATGATTTTGCAGACATCATTTTTCATAATTCACTGGTATTCTTCCTTTATTGCATTCCTCCAATTTTGATGTTTAGTTGCATCTCCATAGGAGGAAGGTTCAGCTTCAATGAGCTTCGTCACATATGCTGCATATCCAGAATACCTTTTCAGTGTTTTAATTTTTCTGAAGGTCCCCTTTGCTGTGTGTCCTTCTGCTTCTTGTAGAGTAGTTCTCAACCAAGTAGGCCTCTTTTGATTTTTAGGAACAATCACTTGTTGCACATGCTCACTAGGACCTTCAATATCTTCTTGAGTTGATATCAGATTCCTGACCATCATTATCCATTGAGATATCCTCAATGATAGGTATTTGTTCTTCATCAGAATTGATTGGAACATGTCTTGATTTCTTGTAAGCTATATTTTCATCAAAGATGACATCCCTGCTTACTTTGATTTGACTATCCACCTTGATATAGATTTTGTAAGCTTTTGATGAAGCACTATACCCAACAAAGATGTCCTTCATATTGGTAGGATCCAACTTCTTCCTTTTGTCATTTGGTATATGAATATAAATAGGACATCCAAATATTCAAAGGTCATCCACATTCGACTTCTTTCCTGTAAATGCTTCTTTTGAAGCCATGCTGTTGAGAATCTTGTGAGGACTTCGGTTCTGCAAGTAGACAACTGTTACACATGCTTCTCCCCATAAGAATTGAGGGAGATCTTGATCATGAAGCATGGCTCTTACACATTCTTCAATTGTTTTGTTTTTCCTTTCAACCACACCATTTTGTTCATGATTATAAGGAACAATTAGTTCCCTCTTAATCCCTGCTTCCTTGCAAAACGCTATTAGTTCTTTGGAGGTATATTCTCCACCATTATTGGACCTTAGAGTCTTGATCTTTGTTTTAGTCAGATTCTCAACTTCATTATTGAATTCTTGAAACTTTTCGAATACCTCATCTTTATTCTTGAGGGGGTATAAACAAGTCTTCCTTGAGAAATCATCAATGAAGGTCACATAATATTGATGCCCACCAAGAGATTTTACTGCCATAGGACCACATACATCATATTGTATGAGATCTAAAACTTCCTTAGATTTGGTATCACTTCTTGCAAATGGCTTTTTCACGCTCTTGTGTAGAGCACAACCCTTACAGATCCCTTCATGTTCTTCCTTCAGTTTGGATATGCCATTGACGATTTGATTGAGAGATGGAAAAATCTTATAATGAAGATGTCCATACCTTCCATGCCATCGTTCAGAAGGGTTCACATTTGGGTGAACTAGGGCTTGAGATAGAGATGTAAAGAGTCTAGATAATGTCCCCTTACGAATCCAAATTACCCTAGCATTATTAATACTAGAGTCGTTGCCCCAAACCAAAACATTGCCATCAACAAAAGCAGTTCTATCACCCATATCCTCTAGACAAGAAATAGGAAGTAAGTTTTTCTTCATACTTGCAACATATAGAATGATGTTGAGGTGAATACTTCCACTAGATTCGAGCTCCAATGAAGTAGATCCAATCCCTTTCACTGGATAGCTCTTCTTGTCTCCAAGTTCGATTGAATGAGAGGAGGTTCCTTTTGACAAAGTTTAGAGTTGATTGCATTCTCCTGTCATATGTCTGGAGGCACCACTATCAATAATCCATGCATTCTTGTCCTTAAAATTCCTAGGGAAAGCGGAAAATAGGCTTCCATCCATTGCTTCTAGCTTGGAAATGATCTTCAAGATGTAACCCTTGATAGATGTAGTGAGATCTCTAAGAAGCTTGAAACCCTTCTTCATAACCCTTGCCATAGTGCCAACTAGGATGTGATCTTCAATCTCCTTCTTGCACCTTAGCTTTGATACCATGTTGGAAAATCAAGAGACTTGTAGATTATAGATGATTTTCCTTAACTTGATAATTACTTGTGATGTTAGTTGGCCTTTTATTACTTCTTTTAGTTTTTGTTCATCAAGCAATTACCAAAACAATGAAGATCACAAAGAGACAAAGTACACAAGATATAGGCTCCAAGCTAGGGCAAAACCCTTGTAAGGCAAAAACCCAGAAAGAAAGCTTCTTGTCTTATAGAATCTTCTTACAATGAGACTTCCAAGACCCAAATACCAAAGCCCAAGATCCTCCCAAGCACCAAGTCAGCCCAGTAAAAAGATCTCTTTCCAACGAACCAGTTCTTCCAAGATATGCGGTAGTCACCCCAACTACAATCCGTAATTTCGGCCCTGCAACCTTGTATTGCAACTTTGCACTGCAATTTTGTCTTGCAATTTCGGCCCTTGCAATTTGCACAAAAACCCTAGGAGATCTCGCACGTGTGGACAAAAAAGATAGTTTCCCAAGAGACCTTGCTTCTTCAACTTCTTCTTTCTCCTTGTCTTCTTTGCTCTTCTTTCTTCTTCGCTATTGCAGATCGAACTTGCTGGAGTGTGTGTTCCAAATGAGTTGAAGTCCCTCTTATTTATAACCTTCTTTAGGGGTCGAATAGCCCTCCCTTAGGCTAACTTTACCTGGATTGGGTCGACTTGGTCTTGGAGGAATAAATGGCTTTTCTTAACTCAAAATAAATATTTTTATTGTTATAATGAGTCCAAATGGGACTATAATACATGACATAAATTCGTCTTTGTCCTAGAAAGACTTAGAAAGACCTAGAAGCATGAAGAACATGCTTTTGACCTAGACATGAGCATGAAACCCGTGCTTTGAAAAAAATAAAATTTATTTTCTTTATTTTTCTTTCTTTATACAAAATATACAATGTTATGTTGAAGCGAACAAAGTTCCTTCTTCAGATTAATTACTCCAGAAGACTTGGAATATGAAGATATCCATTGAGGATACAAATATTATATATTAAAATGTATGAATAATGATGATACAAATGAGAGTGAGAGGCTTGCTTATATACTAGGCAGGTGCCTCTTCATGGAGAGTCATGTCTCATTAGACATGCATCTTCAGTATTAATTACTAATTAACTAATCGTTATTACAATTATCCTCATTATATATATATATATATATATTTATTCATAACATTTCCTTCCTCCTCAAAAAAGCTTTGTCCTCAAAGCTTGTTGATGCAAAAGGCTTGATCTCTTTTTTGGTTTCGAATATCTTCTTGTCTCGGCATTGTCATCTTCGTTGATACAAGTTGATATGATCTTCTAAGTGACAAACAAAACTGTCGCACTGAGAAGGGATCAGACCATCCTAGATTAATCTTTTGTGGAGTATTCTGATCACTGGAATTTTGTAACGAATTGTCATCATAGGACTGGATTGAGGTTACATCAATATTCTTTGGAACATCAGTTAGTTGTTTTTTTTTTGAATAGTCTCGATATGTAGTTTGTTTGAGTTGTCTACTCTCATGATTCGAATGTCGACAGGGAACCTTTTTGGTTTAACTTTCCCTTATTAAGTGTGTGGAATTATTTTGATTTACTTCAGGTGACGATGTTGTTGAGTTTGTTACAGAACCTTCACTTGGGATGTTTATCATCTGAACTGCAACATCTAAGTGTGTCTTTTCTTCATCTGACTTGTATTTTTTTTGAGTTGTCATATTCACTGGATCGATGTTCGTTTTTTCTTCAACTTGAATTCCTACATTTGAAGATTTCGACGCTTCCTTTTCAACAAGTTGTGGCCCCTTGTTTTCTAACAACTTCTTATCCTTCTTAAGCTTCTTAATTTGCATTAGTAATTTTTCACTATGGTGTCTAAGTTGAGAAACTTCCTCATTCTTGTTAGTGTTGATTTTGTCAACTTCCTTTTGCATATTTTGTATCGCTTTTTTACTTTCTTGAAGAATTGCTTTTGAAATTTCTTGTATGTCTTCTGGCGTTACTGAATCTAGGTTCAAAGTAACTTGTAGTGTTATTTTTTTTCTTTTTGTGGGAAAATGTCAAAAACTTCTTTTTTGTATTTAGAATAAAGGACCCTAGAGTTTCCATCCAGGGTGAGCCCAAAACAATGTCATTATCCTAAAAAAATAAGGATTTCACGGTGAATTGCGAGGTAAAAGTATAATCTCCAATACTTAGGTGTAGATTGCTTATGTCGTATTGTTTGTCACCTGTGTCAATAAAATTCGTTTCAACTATATTTGATTCAGGAATTCATAATTGGTTAGCACATTTAGGACCAACATAATTACTTCTTTCAGTAGGATTGATAGAGATTATGCTATCTCTTCCTGCGAGCGATTCTTTGATTTTAAATAGTGTATCAACACATTTGCTAAAGGTTTTAGGAAATACTTTATTATTGATCTCTATTTTTTTTTCTGATTTTTTTTGGAATTAGCTTATAGAAGTACCTTAATCAATGTTGATACTTAGTAATCCCCTTTTAAGTTTTATAATCTATCACTTTTTACTCAACCTCTCATTTTTTTTTTTTTGACATAAACATCTTCTATACTTTGGTATTTAATATTAACCTCCCTAATATAACAAAACTTAAGTACTCCTCTGTTTAATACTTTCACAAATACCCCTTTATGATCTTAGGATTCTAATATTTTGACTTTATAAACAATTTCTCCCTTGGTAATCTTTTATTCTTATAAAATATTTTTTTATACACTTTGTATTCTTCACTTCATATGTTATTAATCTTAATATGAAGAAAAAATATATATGTTTTCCTTTATAAAATATACCTTGTATTCAACTTATAATTCCCCTTTTTAAATATATATTTTTTTTCTTCTTTTTCCCTTTTTTAACTATCCACTATAAAACACTTCAATAATTCTTCTCAAACCTTCTAGGAAATAATCTTATTTTATTTATTAATTTCCTTTTCTTTTATTTCTCTTGCATCCACTTATATAACTTCGTATTTTATGATATAAATATTACTTTTATTTCCCTTTTTGTATACGGTAAAGTTTGATTCTAAACTGTTAATCAAGGTTTTGATAAAATTTTAACTTTACCTTGTGCCTTTTTGTTTTTTAATACCTTTAAAATATAAAAAAATCAAGAAGGCCAATGATTTTTCTTATTCAACCTTTAGTTTTTTTTGTATGTATAAACATAAACCATTGTGTTGATTGATTGCGAGCCTCTGCAAGAACGCCACAAATTGTACACAATTCAATTGTATGGATTGATGTTAGAGGTATAGATTTTCAAACGTGTACAGATAGAAGCACAGAAGCAATTTGGCAGTGTTGATACAAATAGGAGCACATGGGAAATTCTATAGTTTCCGTATCAAGAACTCATTTTCAATGGTGTTTGCTATTAACTGTGTGAATGTAGTGATGCTTTCCATGTGACATTTACCGCAGACGTGATCATATGGTTGATGCGGATTCCCAAATGGTGTGAACGGACTCACAGTTGCACAGAGTGTAATACCACAATTGTTTTTAGTACGACGCACTTATGTGAGATATATCATAACCTTGATAGTTGTTCAATTTTTTGAGGCGGGTGGAGCTTACTACTGTTACACGTTGGGCCGACTTCTGGGCGATGCGTTGGAATGGTGGTTATGGCAAGCAACCAC
This sequence comes from Pinus tabuliformis, assembly GCA_031772625.1. NCBI lineage: Eukaryota > Viridiplantae > Streptophyta > Pinopsida > Pinales > Pinaceae > Pinus > Pinus tabuliformis. The sequence goes on from CM062818.1 coordinate 522,695,445, forward strand.
GAGAATCTTGGTAGTGGCACTAAAAGCAGGGTTTGTCGGTTGGTTGAGTAGTGGTGGAGTGTTGTTGAGGGTTGTTAGTTTTTTTTCTGTTGTTTTTTTTGTTTTTTCAGTATTATTGATCTTTGACTTTTTTTTTTGTTAATATGTTTTATAATTTTTTTAATACTTTTCTTTTGAATTTTTTTTAATCTCTTTAGTTTATTTATTTATTTATTTTTTAAATACTATTATTATTTTTCTTTAAATGGCCAAGGGCCTTATATCGAAAATGGAGACCCTCCAAAATATTGTAGCGAAACGCTCCAATGGCAACAAGGTTGACGAATTTCAACGACCAATGACCGGATCAGATTGGCTCTGTGTAGCGGTTGAGCAACGAGATGATTGAATAGTTCTGATACCAGATGAAGCGAACAAAGTTCTTTCTTCAGATTAATTACTCCAGAAGACTTGGAATATGAAGATATCCATTGAGGATACAAAGATTATATATTAAAATGTATGAATAATGATGATACAATTGAGAGTGAGAGACCTGCTTATATACTAGGTAGGTGCCTCTTCATGGAGAGTCATGTCTCATTAGACTTTGCTTCTTCAACTTTTTCTTTCTCCTTGTTGTTGAAGTTTCTAAGTCTAATAGTTAGAAACCCTCCATGTACTTTCTGATTTATTCCTTCCTACTTGTTCCGATTAATTAACAAGTTATTTACCTTGTAAATATTGAAAATAAACACAAGTAAATGCTCAACGCATTACAAATCATCAACTGAAGGAAACATAAACAAGCACACAAATGACACCGTTATTTTCGGACTAATGTCTCCGGAAAAACCCAATGTGGGAAAATCAGTGCAACTATCTGAGGGTTTGATTTATTAAGCAGTTTTAGAATACAATTTGGGTGCCAAATCTGGCTCACCCAACAGAGAAAAATCTCTGCAGTAGTAACTCTCCTTCGGAGATAGATGCTTCGGCTGAAACCCCGGATAAACACTTCGACAGCTCCTCAGCTCCAATATGCCCCACAGAAAACCCCAACGTCAGACTCTTCCGCCCTCTACGCCAGCTTTCTCGGTAGTTTTGACAGATCCCGACAGTTCCGGATTCTGCCCTCTACGTCAGCTTTCGCGGTAGTTCCCGACAGTTTCGGCTGTTCCCGGTAGTTTCGGCTTCTGTCCTTTGCGTCAGCTTTCCTGGCAGTTTCGGCTGTTCTCGGTAGTTCCAGCTTCTGCCTTTTGCGTCAGCTTTCCCGACAGTTGCGCTGATCCTCCCGGCACTATCTCTGTCCCTCTGCTTCTGTATTCACTGCCCCTCAGCTGCAACTCCAGATAACTCTCAACTTTCTTAGCAAACCTAGCCCTAGAAAGTCGAAATCTTGATCTTTTGGTGTGTTCTCCAAGTGACCCTCAAGCCTCCTCTTATACTTTTCTCGTTGACAGATCAACTTCTGAGATTAAGTCCCTAATCAACGACTAAGATTAGATCTGGCTTGATCCATGACTTTTGGACCATTCTAACACAGTTTTATTTTAATTAACATTAATATTTTAATTTCCCTAAGTTTAGACTTGTTGACACCTAATCCTCAACGGATGGGTGAACTGGAACGCGATCAGTCATCAAGAAGATGAACTGATCCGTCCTATTTCTGTATATAAATGATAGTTAGCTAATGAATTATGCAATCAGTTTTCTTCTGCCTATTCTGGAGTTACCCTGGCCTGACATGGTATCAGAGCACAGGTCCCAGGTTCTTAAAATAGCCGTAACTCCTTCATTTCTGCTGTTGTCCTCTGCCCTGAGCACTGCCAGTGCTCTGTCCTCTGCGTGATTCTTTGCACCTCATTGAATCTCTGCGCATCCGTTTTTGCTGCCTCATGAAATTTCTGTCATTTACTGTCGGCCTCATCATATCCTGCGCATCTGCATTCTCCTGAGCGCTGCTCTCCCTTCGACCATTAATTGAGAGCTACGTGTTGCAATCTACGTGAACGGAGATTTGGAATCGATGGTATCAGATTTTGGAATCGAGTATCCATTGAAATCATTTTTACAACGTAAGGCTGCATCTCATTCTCAAGTGGTTCGACGGTTTGTGTTCCACGAGATCTCTACAGTTCAAGCCATTTGCTAGGCCCTAGATCCGAGCTTGTAGCAGCCAAGGTCGAGTTCACCCTCCTGTGGGACGAATCTCATATTGGCCAGAGTCATTACCACTGTTGTATGTGGACTCTATTCTGGACACAAGGAGAGAGGTCGCAGTTTTGTAAAGTTCGTTGAGTATGCAAAAACCCGTGCAGAGTGGAGGAGCGGCCGTGCGTGTCAACACCGGAGATGTAGCCAATTCTGTCACCATTTCTGTCGAAGTCCGCACGGAGGGATTATCTCGAGCCACCCTTTGCAGAATTCTGTGCAGAGGGGTTGTTTGCTGAGCGTTCGAAGTTTTGTGAGTTAAGATACCTGTTCGGGCGCCTCGAAGTCCTGGTTCGTGGAGTAGTATTTAAGTTTTTGGCGCAGTCAGAGTTGTTGGACCCGCAGATTTCGTTGTGTTCATTCTTAACCTTCTGTCCTGTAGATCTTCACAACCTTCTTTCTGCAACGTCAACGCTGGATTGTTTGCGTATGGCATTAACTTTCTGTCATCATCTCGCTCGATTTCTTTGCCATTCCTCACTCCTCTCTCCAACAAATGATTCATGACGTTATATTTTATCGTGATTTACATGAATAAGTAATCGATTCTCAACCATTCGTCGCTATTAAGGCATCCTAATAGAGGGCCATAGGATAACCATGAAACCCTAAAATCCAAGAAATCTAACATGATGTGCACTTCAATTGATAGTTAGAGAGTTGTTTAATTCCACAGAAAAAGCCTCTTGATTTTCATTCAATGTGCAGAGCTCGAGTTCCAGTTCAGGACCAGGAGTAATGAGTTGCGAGGGAAACTAAAGTTTTTTTTTGGGAGTAGCTCACGGGCCTATATAGGGTTTCTTTGGAAGTAGCTCACGTACCTATATAATTTTGTTAAACACAGATTGAAAAGTTTATTCAAAATCTGGTTATGGGCTCAGGTCTAGAGAATCAAAGGGATTTATGGTGATTTTTTAGTCTTTTTAGTGAACTTTGAAATTGTAATACCGTTGCTGCTCCAACTTTGTAGAGCTCGCGGTGAATGACTGATTATTTTTAAACAACCAAAGTTATTTCCCACAGAAATCTTTTGAGTACAATTTCACTGTACATCAGTAAAAGTTTTTTATCAGCAGAAATTTCTTATCAGTAGAAGTTTTTTTAGCAGAAGTATTTTTTTTTACAGAATGCATTCAATCATTTCTATGGTAGGAATAGTTCTCACTGGCAAGGAGAACTATTCTGAATGGTCTCGGATGGTAAAACACACCCTCATCTACAATGAGTTGTGGAAGGGAGTGTGTGTCGGAGAAGAAGACAAAGACCCTGTGCAGCCTACATCAGATAAATAACTTGTCATTTGGGAAAACAAGAAGAGCAAAGCCTATGCATTGATCGTAGCATCTGTAAATGAAGAAGTAAGTCGTCATATTTCATCCTATTCCACTGCCTTTGAAGCTTTACAAAAGCTGAAAGAACTCTATGATTCACATTCTGCACTTGAAGTTGTTCAGCTCATGATTAAACTCTTCACTCTTGAACTGAAAAATAATGATCCCCTTGCTCTTGCATCTGAAATAAAGTCTATAATGCATGATATTAAATCCACTAAGGTTGAGCTGGATATCTCTCTTATTGCCTTTCTCAAAGCACTCTATCCTACTTACTCCAATTATCTTGAGTCTTTACAAGCAAATGGAAATCTTAATGACATAACCTTTGAGTCTCTTGTGAAAAAGTTTGCTGAAAGAGAGAAAGCCTTTGGAAAGAAAACAGTCCCTGAATCTTCTGAAGAGACTGTTTGCCTTGCTCATAAAGAAAAGCATCCTGCTCAAGATTCTACAAGAGGAAGAGGTGGACGAAGAGGAAGAGGAAGATACTTCAGAGGCAGGGGGGGCAGACATTCTCAAGCAGAAAAGGCAGATCTGCATTGCATTCGCTGCAAACGAAATGGATCACATGATGCTTCTACATGCAAGCTACCATGGGACAAAATTGAGCAGAGAAGAAATCAGCAGAAAGGTAAAACTGATGACACAGACAAAGGTAAAGCACCTGAATCCGCTCACTATATTGAGGCACAATGTAACATTGGAGTAAATGAAGATTTGTTTAATGCTTCACTTGCTTCTTCGAAAAATGACTGGTTGCTTGATTCAGGAGCAACCTGTCATATGACTCATAGGAAAGATTTTTTTGAAGATTTCACTGATAATGTTGATGGAGTAGTATACTTTGCAGATCAGTCGAAAATCAAGCCATCAGGGCTTGGCACAATCAGGCTTAAACTGCCTGGTCTTCCAGACTTTCTTCTGGATCATGTTCTATATCTCCCACAGCTCAAGAGAAACTTGCTGTCCCTGGTCCACATCCGCCAGCAAGGTCACTCCATTCACATGTTTGATGGAAAGCTTGAGGTAAGAAAGGCATCTGACCACTCACTTGTCATGAGGGGTATAGAAGAAGAAAGACTTCTTAAACTGCAAGGAACCTCTGCTCATGCACAACATTTCTCATATATTTCTCATCATGAAGAAGGTACACTTCCGTCAAGTTTATTATGGCATGCTAGATTTGGACATTTAAACTATGATAGTCTCCGCTTGTTGAAGAAAAATGGTGTTGCTGGTTTGCCTACAATTCCTAGAAAACATAAGCAATGTGATGCTTGCATTCTAGGAAAGCATAGCAAACAGTCTTTTCATGATTCACATTCAAGAGCACATAGGAAGCTTGAACTCATTCATTCAGATTTATGTGGTCCAATGCCTGTTCCTTCTGCAAATGGAAATAAATATATCATGACATTTATTGATGATTACACCAGAATGTGTTGGGTTTATTTATTGAAGAACAAATCTGATGCTTTTCAAACATTCAAGAATTTTCATAAGTGGATTGAAAATGATGCACAATCTCATATTGGGTCTATTCGCACTGTTAATGGAAAAGAATATACATCAAATGAATTTGAACACTATCTTCGCCAACATGGGATTAAACATCAAACAACTGTGCCTTATAATCCTCAACAGAATGGTGTAGCTGAAAGAATGAACAGAACAATTTTGAATATGGTACGATCCATGCTTTTCTTCAAAAATGTAAAGATAATGTTTTGGGCTGATGCTGTTCTATGTGCTGCATATATAAAGAATAGATGTCCATCTAGTGCTATAAGAAACAAGACTCCTTATGAATTGTGGTATGGACATGTTCCTTCGGTAAAACATCTCAGGATCTTTGGTTCCACCTGTTATGCTTTAATACCAAAGGTACATAGAAACAAACTTGGTGCTAGAAGTCGTAAGTGTATCTTCCTGGGGTATTCAAACACATCTAAAGCATACCGTCTCTATGATGAAGTAAATAAAAAGTTTGTTGTATCTAGAGATGTCATTTTTCTTGAATCATCCAAATCTGACAGTGTTGTTGAGCGGCAACTTGATCGCTTGGATAGATTCACAAAACCGAAATCATTTCAAGAGTTTGATAATCAAATTACACATCTTGAAAGGGGGATTCCTATACTAGAACAACATGTGGAATCTTCTTCTGAAGAACAATCTCCCCTGCATGAAACTCCAACAACGGATGATGCTTTAAGTGATGTAATTGATAGAATTGGGAGACTCAATCTTGATTCAGTCCCAACTCAATCAACAGAGCAGCCTGGACCATCTCAGAAAGGTCCCCCAAAATGGCTGACAAAGACACTTGAAAGTGTTCATCCTGATGAAATTGGAAAAACAGGAACCAGAAATATAAACCGACAAGATGGAGGTGATGTAGATAACTCTAATTCACCTGTTGATATGGATGTTACTTATGATTGTGAATTGAACTTGTCTACAGATTTTGAACCAACTTCCTTCAAAGAAGCTGCTTCTCATGATGAATGGAAAGAAGCGATGCAGAAGGAGTATGATGCCCTCATAAAGAATGGCACTTGGAAGCTGGTTGATCCTCCATTTGGAACCAAACCAATTGGCTGCAAGTGGGTCTACAAGAACAAATACAAAGCTGATGGCTCACTTGACAAGCACAAAGCTAGGCTTGTGGCAAAAGGTTTTGCACAGAAGGAAGGGGTCGATTATGAGGAAACTTTTGCCCCCACAGCGAAATGGGCCACCATCCGGACACTCTTTGCACTAGCTGCTCAGAACGGTTGGAAAGTCCATCAAATGGATGTAAAAACTGCATTCTTGAATGGAGATCTAAAAGAGAATGTTTTTATGTCCCAGCCTGAAGGATTTGCTGTGAAAGGACATGAACATAAAGTATGCAAACTTGTGAAGTCCTTGTATGGCCTCAAACAAGCACCACGAGCCTGGTATGAAAAACTAACTGAGCATCTTCTGAAACTCAACTTCAATCATTTTGATCTTGATGATGCAACTTTATTTGTCAAGAAAGTTGGCAAAACAATTGTATATCTTGTGGTATATGTAGATGATCTTTTAATGACAGGGAACAATGAAAGCTATATTGCATCCATAAAGAAAGAATTAGGAATTTTTTTTGAAATGACTGATTTGGGCTATGTTCATTACTATCTTGGCATTGAAGTAACCCAACATCCAAAATCCATATTTCTTTCTCAAAAGAAATACATTGGAGATTTGTTAAACAGATTTGGCATGACAGAGTGCAATCCTCTTTCTACTTCAATGGAACAAAACTTGAAGCTCACATCTATTGAAGGAAAGGAATTTGAGGATGCAACAAAGTATAGACAGCTTGTAGGAAGTCTCATCTACCTCACTACTACCAGACCAGACATTTCATTTGCTGTTGGAATCCTCTCCAGGTTTATGCAAAAGCCTTGTGAGGGACATTGGGCTGCTGCAAAAAGAGTTCTAAGGTACTTGAAGGGAACTCAAGACCTTGGAATCAAGTATACACAGGTGGACGACTTCAACTTGATTGGATACTCTGATTCAGACTTCGATGGAGACAAAGAAACTGGGGTATCTACTTCAGGATATGCTATGAGTCTTGGATTAGGAGCTGTCTCCTGGAGATCATGCAAACAATCAGTACCAACAGATTCCACAACAGAAGCAGAATATGTGGCAGCAGCTGAAGCAACGAAAGAAATTGTGTGGCTCAGGAAAATTCTTGAAGATTTGCAGGTAAAACAAATACAATCAACTCCACTCATGATTGATAACACCTCTGCAATAAAGTTTGCCAAGAACCCAAAGTTCCATGATTGTACTAAGCACATCAATACTAAATATCATCTGATCCGACATCATGTTGAGGCCAAAACAATCCATCTCCGTCATTGTTCCACAAACGAGCAAATTGCAGAGATCTTCACCAAAGCGCTTGGAAGAGAAAAGCTTGAAAGAATCAGAACGATGCTTGGACTCACCAACATCCCTTCAGATTAAGGGGGGGAATGTTGACACCTAATCCTCAACGGATGGGTGAACTGGAACGCGATCAGTCATCAAGAAGATGAACTGATCCGTCCTATTTCTGTATATAAATGATAGTTAGCTAATGAATTACGCAATCAATTTTCTTCTGCCTATTCTGGAGTTACCCTGGCCTAACAAGACTTAGGGACTTCATTAAAAATATTAATTATTTTAATATCTCCCAAACTGTTTAGAATCTGCCCAAACCCTTTCTGGGTATTGGAGATCTCATGTGCCTTAGTCTCTCCACCAAATTTCGTGGCTAGAGCACATCCGATGCTACCCCAAATCAACACTCCCTCTTAGCGAGGACTGTGCTCTAGCAATACTCCTCACTGAGTATTACTCTGATCATCGAGCATCGGTCTCTGATGTTAGGCCTGCTGCCCATCATCTGTATCGCTGCATCCCGTATTTCCACCCATGGATCTGCTACTGCCACTGCTGCATTTGTATGATAGCTCCCTCTACATCCGTGCTGCTGCCCATGGCCCTGCCACTGCCACTGTTTCATTTGCACTGCATCCCTCTCATCATGTTGCATCGTGCTGCCCATAGCACCACCATTGCTAAATGCTACACTGCAATTCAGTTACTGAGAAGTAAGTAATTGATCTCCCAACTCTAGCATCTCTGTCAGGCTAGAGATACTCTCGATGTTGAAGCTCCCTCTGTCGCTGATAAGTGCTCCCTCTTTGACCTCTGTGTTGCTGCAACAACTCCCTGCATCTCGCACCGTTGCACAACTCTCTGTGCCATCCTGCACTGGTGCAATAGTCTCGTGCCTCTCACACTGTTGCAGCCTGCTAGCCTCGAGCTGTCCTGGGATTCCTACTCTGTAGCTCTCTTTGCTGCTCCATCCTCATCCGTCTCTACTGACATCTGCCAGTCCTGCTACTACTCTTCGGGGCTCTTGTAGCCAAGTATAATCTAAGAGGTTGGGTACCTCGAGGATACTACCCCTCATCTTCTGTAGTCGTCCTGACTACAACTCGATGTCTCCCCTCTTTCGCTCAAGTGGTGTGTGTGCACTCATGGCACTGACATTGTCTGTCTCCACTTCCTTCTCTGCCCTTGCTGTCGTTGCCTTGGTCTCGGAAGCCTCTCCCTTGCTCTTCTTCCTCGGACACTGGGTCGCATAATGACCCAGCTCCCCACAGTGGAAACATTTGACCTTGGAGAGGTCCTTCTTCCGTTTTTCTTGCTTACCCTCAGATGCTAGGGCAACATCCACCTCCTCCTCCTTCTTGATTCTAATCCCCTTGTTGTTGCTTCCTGTCTTGGTCACCCTCCTGATCTCTTCTTGGCGAAGAGCCACCCACATTTCCTCCCAATTTGGAAGGGTCACCCTACCTAGTATGCTCTGGACAAACACCTACCAGTGTTTTGAGACTGCATTCGGGGTTGTTCTCACCATCAACTCTAGATTTGGTGTGGCCCCTATGGAAGTCAGCTAATCTTGGATCTCCTTCAATCGACCGAGGAAGGTGTCGATCTGTTCTCCCTTCTGCATCTGGTATGACCGCAACTGATTTTCTAGGAGCATCTTCCTCTGCATGGAAGTATGCTGATACAACTTGGTCAGGGCCTCCCACATCTCCCATGCCATATTCTTCTCGGAAATATGTGGTACTAAATGATCCTTGATCCCGTCAAGAATGATACTCTTGGCCCTCGCCATTACTTCCTCATACTTGTCATTGTCAGCTGGGTCAACTGGGACCGCTATCGTCTTCAAGGTGAAGTGCTTGACACGTTTTTTGTCAAGTACGGATAAGATTCTAGCCTTCTAGACTACAAAGTTTGAGGCTCCGTCCAGTTTGTCTTGGTCTCTTACTCTGTGTAGTGCCATTTCGCTGCTCTTCTACTTCCCTCCTGGAAGTTCTCGATGTGACTTCCTCTGAGCCTCGATTTCCCTCCTGGAAATCCTTTTGCCGATGTCGAGATGCCCCCTACTCTGATCGTTTGTGCAACCACACCACTGATCCGGATTTCTCGTTTAGAAGCCCTCGGTAGCAACAACCCCGTCCTTGGCCTTGCCCCGTTAGGTATTGTTCTGACAATAGTACCCCACCAAATCCACTCTGCAACTTATCCACAGCCTCCTAAACCCCAAAAACTTGAAGGTGAGAGCTCCTAGGCTCTGCGCAGTCCCAACACCGACAAACTGGCTCCCTAAGCCAACTGCGTCAACCCTCCTGGCCTCTGCGTGGCTCTGTGTGAGCATGCCTTTGCCTCCCTCAGCCTCTGCGCAACCTCTTCTTGGCCCGAACTTGATGACGCAGGCACTGCGTCACCCCTTCCTTGCTGTTTTGCTGCTAGGAACAACTTCTGTCACTCAGGACAATTGTTTTCTGCCACTGTTGCTCTGCTCGGCTGATGTCCTTAGTTCTCCTGTGATTTGCAACCATGCTCTAATACCATGTTGAAGTTTCTAATTCTAACAGTTAGAAACCTTCCATGTACTTTTTGATTTATTCTTTCCTACTTGTTTTGATTAATTAACAAGTTATTTACCATGTAAATACTGAAAATAAACACAAGTACATACTCAACACATTATAGATCATCAACTGAAGGAAACAGAAACAAGCACACAAATGACACTGTTATTTTTGGACTAATGTCCCCAGAAAAACCCAATGCGGGAAAACTAGTGCAACTATCTGAGGGTTTGATTTATTAAGCAGTTTCATAATACAATCTGGGTGCCAAATCCGGCTCACCCAACAGAGAAAAATCTCAGTAGTAGTACCTCTCCTTTGGAGACAGATTCTCCGGCTGAAACCCCAGATAAACACTTTGGCAGCTCTTCAGCTCCAATTTTCCCCACGAAAAACCCCAGCGTTAGCTTCTAGGGATTGTGTCAGCCTCTTTTGCCCTCTACGTTAGCTTTCCCGACAGTTCCGACAGTGCCCGGCAGTTCCAGCGGTTCCTGGCAATGTCAGCTTCTGCCCTATGCGTTAGCTTTCTCAGCAGTTCTGACTGTTCCCAGCAGTTCCAACTTCTGCCCCCTTCATCAACTTTCCGACAGTTCCTGCTTCTGCCCTCTGCGTCAGCTTTCTTGACAATTGCGCTATTCTCCGGCTGAAAACCCAGATAAACACTTTGGCAGCTCTTCAGCTCCAATTTTCCCCAAGAAAAACCCCAACGTTAGCTTCTAGGGATTGTGTCAGCCTCTTTTGCCCTCTACGTCAGCTTTCTCGACAGTTCCGACAGTGCCTGACAGTTCTAGCGGTTCCTGGCAGTGTCAGCTTTTGCCCTCTGCGTTAGCTTTCTCGACAGTTCTCGGCAGTTCTGACTGTTCCCAGCAGTTCCGGCTTCTGCCCCCTGCATCAACTTTCCGACAGTTCCTGCTTCTGCCCTCTGCGTCAACTTTCCCGATAGTTGCGCTGATCCTCCCGACACTATCTCTGCCTCTCTGCTTTTGTATTTACTACCCCTCAGCTACAACTCCAAATCACTCTCTCAACTTTCTCAGCAAACCCAGCCCCAGAAAGTCAAAATCTTGATCACTTGTGTGTTCTCCAAGTGACCCTCAAGCCTCCTCTTATACTTTTCTCGTTGACAGATCAACGACCGAGATTAAGTCCCTAATCAACGGCTAAGATTAGATCTGGATTGATCCATGACTTTTGGACCATTCTAACACAGTTTTATATGAATTCACATTAATATTTTAATTTCCCTAAGTTTAGACTTAGGGACTCCATTAAACATATTAATTATTTTAATATCTCCCAAATTGTTTAGAATCTGCCCAAACCCTTTTTGGGTATTGGAGATATCATATGCCTTGGCCTCTGCACCAAATTTCGTGGCTAGAGCACATCCGATGCTACCCCAAATCAACACTTGTCTTCTTCGCTACTGCAGATCAAACTTGTTGGAGTGTGTGTTCCAAATTAGTAGAAGTCCCTCTCATATATAGCCTTCTTGAGGGGTCGAATAGGCCTCCCTTAGGCCAACTTTACCTGGATTGGGTTGACTTGGTCTTGGAGGAATAAATGGCTTTTCTTAACTCAAAATAAATATTTTTATTGTTACAATGAGTCCAAATGGGACTATAATACATGACAAATTCTTCTTTGTCCTAGAAAGACTTAGAAAGACCTAGAAGCATGAAGAACATGCTTTTGACCTAGACTTGAGCATGAAACCCATGCTTTGAATAAAAATAAAATTTGTTTTCTTTCTTTATACAAAATATACAATGTCATGTTTACCAAAGGTCATTATGAAGTAGACTGGGGGGTTTTTGTGAAATATTAAGTTCCCACATTTGGCTATGATGGATTCCAGAAATTTCCTGTGAGACATACTGTTAACAATGTTGATATAATATTAGCGGCCTGAATTGCATTGACTAACTGATAAATATGATAGTCTGAGCCTTGACACAAATTAATCCAGCATCATCACTAGACCTATTTTCCTGGTTTTGTATGATTTTGGCCTTTCCTCCAATGGATGACTCTTAGCATTGACTCCCAAAATGAAGTCTCTGAGATGTTTTAATAGGAGAAATCTTATCTTGCACCATTGAGGATGTAGCTTGTCTGAAACCAACTGGCCAGGTGAGAGTTTTAGGATTTATAGCAGCATCTTAAAAGATAATTGTAATATGAAGTCAACAGAAGCATACATATAACATACAGCTTAACCGCAAAGGAAGAGATTTTTTTCTAGAATTGGTTGTTCTCATTGGTTGATTTCATGGACATGATTCTTGATATGATCTTTTATATAACCATAACTGCATTTTTATTTGTCATCTGTCACAAAGGTTTTGCTCAAGACAGTTGCGTGTGGTCTTTAGCTTGTAGATTTATTCATGCTGACTTCTGCTGAGCTGATTCTTAATTTTTGAAGTGCTATCTTGTATTACTGCCACTTGTTTTTAAATATGAAAGGCTTGGTTATTGGATTGTGTAGGTATGAGTTCAAAATGAATCATGAAGAGTGGATCAACAGTGTAAAGCCTGATTTTGGACCTGGTATATCTACTCGTGTACGTGCAGCTCTAGAGACAAATGATGAAAATATTGGACATTGTTTGAAGGCCAGGGATGAGACACGTGAAGCAATTAATGCCCTTTTGAAGGTATATATGCTTGCTAGCGATCAGAAATAATCAAATAACTAGTTGGACATGCTAGAAATCATCAGTGTGTGCATCTGTAGGTTTATAATAGTAAAGGTTTGATTCAATAACTTAACTTTTTTTCTTATTTCAAGGTACATTTGTAATTGATTTGAGTCATCTCGAACCTATACTGATGGCGAAGTAGCATTCGTTAGACTCTTCATGGTTTTTAGATTTCCCAAGGGATACTTGATTACTACATTTCCTTTTATGAAGCTATTGTGCTGTCGTGAAGGTCTAGGTGAGTTATGTCAGGACTAGTTACAAGATGTTTGAGAGTGGTTCCAACTTCATTGGATTTCATATGGAGAAAGTAGAATTTCAGATCCCTCTCAAATTCTAGCAAACTTAACAGTTTTTAGGATTTCATAATGGGGGGAATTGCAACATTTCCATTGGATTTATCATGCATGAGGGTATGGAATTAGCATTTAATCAAGAGCACCAAGCCCTCTATGTATCTTGTTGTTAGTGACATTGATTGTTGAACTCCTCTATCATGACCTTAGTAAAAATGTACCATCACTCAAACAAAATCTCGTTTTGACACGTTAGGCTTTTCCTATTTTATTTTAATGCTTAGAGGGTGATATGTTGAGAAATCAGGTTTTAACTGTTCATTAGTATAGATTTCTCTTTCTTTGATAATTGCTTGGGAATGTTGTTGGCCTTTTATTAATATTTATTATGTTCTCGTCTTCAAACAATTACCAAACGTTCAAAACATAAAGATGACAAGAAACAAAGAACACACAATATAGGCTCCAAGCTAGGGAAAAAACCCAGAAAAATTCACTTGTAAAATCAGATCAAAGTGAGATATCCAAGACCCATGACCATAGAAAGACTTCAACCTTCTAGATGCCAAGTCAAGCCCTCCTTCCACATAGAAAATCCATCAACAGCAAGAGACCAGAAACATGTACAACATCAGAAACAAATCTTCAACAAGAGATGTGTCAAGGCAGAACTTCCACAAATCCGAGCTCTATAAAAATCCTTCTTTACTTGTCAATTTCAGACTTTGGCTCCTCTTCCTTCACTATCCTTCTCTGCGATATTTCAGAACAGATCATACAAAATGCTTGTGTACAAATGAGCTCAATTCACCCTCTATTTATACTGTCCAGAGGGGTTCGAATAGACATGTCTTCTGGGGCAGGGCCGATTTGATAGGCAGGGCCAACTTGACATCTAGAGGCAATTTTGACCCAAATTACATATTTGAAAATTCTTTTTCCAGGCTATAAATAAGCCTCTGACTTTGATCAGTACAAATAATAATGAGAAGAACATGCTTAAATAATAATTTGACTGGAGCATGAAACCCATGCTTGAAAAATAAAATTTCTTCTTCTCCTTTTTGTTTTTACATAAGATATACAATGCCATAAGTACAAGATAATTATGAAGACCAGACCTAGTTACATTTTCCAACATGATAATAATGATGAGGATCGCAATATTGAATATAGGCAATGATTTTGATGATCTTTAGGTGTTTGTTGTAGCGTTATTATTATTATTTTTATGCTAGAGGCCATCTAGAGCCTCTTTGTTGATGTATTTTTGATTGAGAGATGTATTGCACTAGATGCTGTTTTGGTTCTATGCACTCTTATTAGATATATACATGAGAACTTTTGCATGTTTGTGTATGAATTGTATGAATACATATGGATGCACATGAATATATATGTTTTTCTTTAAAATTTGAATATTTTATTTATCTTTTGGTCGACCAAGTTTTTGGTCAAGTTTTTTCCTGATTCCCTACAGGGTCTGGGTTTGGGGGGTTAACTGGTTCGATGACTGGTTTGGTTCTGATAACATTTGTCAAGAGACAGTAATTTTTATGTCAACTATTTAGCAAGAACATTAAGAGAGTACTATCATAAACATGAACACTGCAGCAACTGATCACTGAAAATTCAGTTCATCTGTATTGACTTCTCTTCCTAATAGGCCATCTAGAGCCTCTTTGTTGATGTATTTTTGATTGAGAGATGTATTGCACTAGATGCTGTTTTGGTTCTATGCACTCTTATTATATATATACATGAGAACTTTTGCATGTTTGTGTATGAATTGTATGAATATATATGGATGCACATGAATATATATGTTTTTCTTTAAAATTTGAATATTTTATTTATCTTTTGGTCGACCAAGTTTTTGGTCAAGTTTTTTCCTGATTCCCTACAGGGTCTGGGTTTGGGGGGTTAACTGGTTCGATGACTGGTTTGGTTCTGATAACATTTGTCAAGAGACAGTAATTTTTATCATTATGTCAACTATTTAGCAAGAACATTAAGAGAGTACTATCATAAACATGAACACTGCAGCAACTCATCACTGAAAATTCAGTTCATCTGTTTTGACTTCTCTTCCTAATGACTCAAATCAGTTCCATGTATATACAGAAATGTACCCTTTTGCACTGCATGGTTACGCAGTCAGATAATGCTGTGCTTGCTATTGAAGATGTTTGCTTGATGTCCAACTACTATCTGCCTACCATGAATTGTTGAAGTCCTTGAGGATGGTATCAACAATGTTATCTATTAAAATAAGTGTTCACTAGAGTTGCAACATTTTTTGAGATGGCTGCTATTTTCAAGCCATAATGAGAAAGCACCGACCATTCCTCTTTGGATTCTCAAGCTGTCTCGGGTTAATCTGCTGCCTATTAGATCTTCAGTATTTGAAGAGAATGTTATCTTGGTTGCTAGCTTTCTTTACAATTGCATATGTTGTTGGCAGGACGATGCAATCCTAATCATTCCCACAACTCCAGGTCCTGCACCTAAGCTCAATATGAAAGAAAATTTGTTGGAGGACTTTCGTGGGAGGGCTTTCACACTGTTGAGTATATCTGGAATGTCTGGATGCTGTCAGGTATGTTTAAAATGTCAGAACTTAATACATAGTCTGTCAATCCAACTTTGTTGCACCTGATGTTAATTTCATAAGATAATAAATATGGATTTGTGAGACAACTATATCATTTCAAGATCTGGAAACAAGTAAATTTCTCAGCCTGCACTGTGTAAACATTCAGGCTTTCATTCTATAAATATTGACTACAGCTGATATTAGTTTGTAAAAATTTTTGCTTGTCAATGTTTAGTGATAAGGCATTGCTTGTTTAACATGATGTATGTGAAACTAAAATATGTTTTAATTTTGGTAAATGATAATAGGTGAGCATACCTGTAGGGCAACATGATAAGTGTCCTTTGGCTGTGTCAATGATGGCAAGGCATGGTGGAGATAGGTTTCTACTTGATACTGTACGGACAATGTATCCTACCCTTCAGGAAGAAGTGAAGATTGCTTCAAGTACACAGCTGACAACTACAATTAATGGCAAAATGGAGGCTGCAGATATTGCTAAAGAAAAGGTAAATCACTGAAACGTTTAATAAAATTACTCTCCTAAGAGAATAATTAAATACTGATGGGAAGAAGCCATATAATATGACCTACTGTGCAATATAGTGGCCTGGTATCATGCACAAGCATCTATCCATCCTTGTGAAATGTGAAATGGGGTTCAATTGTGGCCATTCCTTGATCTTGATTCTAGTTTATTCTTGGGATCCATGTCTTTCCTGCACTATTGTAATATCTCCATGCATTGCTTGTAGTCCTCTGTGTGTCTCCATACTGATTGCCGTTTTGATTCCCTATTGATCTATAGTAAGTTTCTTGACATTTGTGCCCTTGTCTTGATGAATGTTGTTTCTTTGAGTGGTGCAGGTGGTGATATATAGCAAACTTAGCTATCAGATTTTCTTTCTTTGATTCTTGAACATGTGGTTCCTTTGAGACATTTAGTTCATTAGCTGCTTCTTCCTTTTTATGCCCTTTTTACAGATTTTCTTCAAGTGCTTCTGTAGGGTCTTCTTCTAATTCGAGTTTGGACTCCTCATTTGATATGCCATTAGGAAGTACAATTATTTTCTTTGTAGTGGTTTTTTCATGTGGCCCTTTGGGCCTGTTTTGCTCAGTAAGAGACGTATCCTGCAATGTGATCCTTTTCTTGTACCAAAGCTTCAAAAAATTCCTTTGCGCATTAACATTAACTGTACCAACAAGTCTGTCCAAGGATATCCCAAAACAATATTTGCATCATCAATATCTATATCATAAAAATCTGAATGCAACACATATTCATCCATGGAAACCTTCAAATCTTTAAAAGTTTGAACACTTTTACCCTAAACCTATGTAATTTGAATATTCTTTGTGGGAACATGCAATCTTTTAGCCAAGTTAACATTGACGAAATTCTGGTTGCAACTATAGTTAATAGAAACAATGACCTTCTCTCGTTGAATACATCTATGAACTTGTAATAAGAAGTTGTCACATGAAAATAAATCCTTAGTGCTCTTCTTATAAATCTTCTCAACATAATAATACCAGCAGTCAAAAAATTATTTGTCACACACTTCATTTGAGGATGCCATTACTATATGTTTAAGTGAATGCCACCCTATGGCCATCTTTTCTTGTAAAAAAAATCAAGAAAGACAGTTTCCCAAGTATGCCATTACTATGTCATGTTTAAGTGAATGCCAGCTTATGGCCACCTTTTCTTGTAAAAAATTACGAAGAACAATTTCCCAATTCTTTCCCCATACCAACTTTAGTTTTGTAATGTATTCTTCAAAAATCGGACCATCTTTTCTTGTAAAAGACGTCTTTCTTGAAAATCCAAAATAGATCTAGGGTTTTGTTGATTTTTAATGTACCTTGGACAAGTGGTTTCCCATGGGTTAGCCTCTACCTAGGGAAAAGTGTCCAAAGTAATTTTTTCTTAAGTGTGACTTTATAAAGTGAAAGTGACTTTATAAGTGGTAAAGTCAATGTTAAATTATAAAGTGAAAAGTGACTTTAGACATAAAGTACAATGTGGGTACTTTTATTAATGGGTGAGTTAAAAAATAGAAAGTGAGAATTAAATGCACATTTATTCTCATCCCTTGATCTAAATGAATCTGAGCAATTAGATTTTAGGGTTGCCCAAAAGTCATTTAGGGAAACAAAAGGGGGAAAATAAAAGAGAGATTGCTTTCATTCTTCATGAGCAGATTGGAGAAAGGAGGTTGAGAGCTGGAGAAAAGGTTTGAAGGAGATTTGTTGCAATATGCTGAAGGAGTGATTTCTGGGGCAAAGTTGGGCACGAAAATCAAGGCATAGAAGATAGCAGAAGGTACAATACGAACAACATTTAATGCTGTGAGCTACAAGTTGTTCGAGATAAGTTTTTGAGGATTTTTTTGAAAAAATTCCATACGGTCCGTACAACAGTATGAAAAATTTGTGCAGCCTGTACGGAGTCCGTACAGTACAGTCCATATCCATACAATACATATTTTCAGCTTCAAGTGGGCACAGTTTTCAAGGAGTTTTGGGTTGAAGAGGTAAGTTGTATTTTGTTGTTTTGTTTTGTCTGCAAATGTATTTTTCCTAAACATGAAAGATAAATAAATTTGAAGAGCTCTCTAACAGGTTTTCCTCGGAGAAGATTGAAGGGGTTTTGCCTGGGTCTAAGTCGACCAAAAATCTATGTATTTTTATGTGTGTTGCTGGTCTGTTTATGTCCATATTTATTTTCAGCATTTGTTGACAGTGCCATGTGTTTTAATCTGAAAATTTCATTTCCAGAATTCTATATGTTGAATGTATGTTTATGGGAATGGGAGTGATAAGGTGAAATTAAAACCAGGTTGGGATTGCAGGAAACTTTTTAGTCATCAAATTTCTACAGGTTTCAAAGAGATTCACTTACTTTTCAATGGGGCTCCTTGATGTAATTAGATTTTGAGGCTGTAAATGTAGAATGACCTTAACTTTTGTTATACTTATTGGATTGGCTATTATGACCCCAAATATAAAATGCCACCTCTTGTGAATTTATTGGCATTGGTTTGATTGAAATTTTGTACTCTATCGAAAAAATATTAAATTTGCTAATTTCATGGCAGTGCTCGAAAAATCCCTAAAAAGGTTGATTCTATATCAATGATTTCCGAACTTCTTGGACTCCGTTTTGGACATTTTTTCTTTGAAATTGGTTATCTTTTCGAGGTGAATCCAATTATTAGATTGAATTCTCCAAATTTTGCATAGAAAGTTTTAGAAATGGAACATAATATTTCTCATCCAACATTGTGCCAAAATATTTTCTCACTTCGAACCCAAGAAAGAGATCTGATTCCACTTGTAGATCTTCAAAGATATTAATGAATGAATGAATTGAATTGATTTACAATGAGCAGTGAAGCTCAATAAATAATACAACTGTATTTACATAAACAACAAGTTTTTACTAAGAAAATGCTAATTAAGATCACAGATGAGCGTTAAACACTAAAATAACATTATTCTAATAGCCTCCCTTAATGCTCAATCTATTTACAACACCTATAGACCCTCTAAATTTTACAAACTCATTAGGACCAAGAGGTTTGGTGAAGATGTCTGCTGGCTGCTTCGTTGTGGGAACATACAGTAACTGAATGGATCCGTCTTCAACAAGCTGTCGAATGTAGTGACAATGCGTTTCAACATGCTTTGTTCGTTCATGGAAGATTGGATTCTTGGCGAGTTTGAGCACTCCCTGATTATCGTAGAACAAGGGAGTAGGACCTGCCTAGGAAACATGCATATCTGCAAGCATACGTCGAAGCCAAACTGCCTCAAAAGATGCCTTAACTGCTCCCCGATACTCTACTTCTATCGTGGAGAGAGCCACTGCCTACTGCTTCTTACTAGCCCATGTGACAGCGCCGGATCCTAGACTAAACACATACCTAGCTGTAGATTTACAGTCATCAACCGAACCGGCCCAGTCGGAATCTGTGTAACCACTGAGTGTAGGATCTGAATTTCGACTGTACAGAAGTCCATAATCAGGAGTGCCACTCACATAACGCAGCACACGCTTTGCTGCTATCCAATGATCAACCTTAGGCGCTGACATGAAGCGTGAAATGTAGCTCACTGCAAAACTGATATCAGGTCTAGTGGCAGTAAGGTAGATGAGGCTGCCCACTAATTGCCTGAATAAAGTTTCATCCACAAGTGGTGAGGATGACCGAGCTGAAAGTTTGAGCCCTTGTTCCATAGGAGTCGTTGCAGGTTTGCAATCTTGCATTTTGAACCTATCCACAAGATTTCTGGCATACTTGGACTGAGAGAGAAAGATGTTGTTCTCAGTCTGCCAGACTTCAACCCCCAAACAATAATGAAAAAGTCCCAAGTCTGTCATATCAAAAGTGCTACACAAACCCTATTTGATCCCATGGACCAAATGTGCTGAACTGGTAGTAATCATAAGATCATCCACATAGACAACCACAAACAGAATATCGTCACCGGTATGTTTGATATACAGGTTTGCATCAGATGGACTCCGCTAAAAGCCATGATCTATTAGGTACTTATCAATTTTCATGTACCAAGCCCGAGGGACTTGTTTCAGACCATAGAGTGCTTTGACTAATCTATAGACTTTTTGTTCTTGACCGACAACCTTGAATCCTGGAGGTTGCGTCATGTAGACTTCTTCCTGTAAGTCACCATTCAAAAAAGCACTCTTTACATCCATCTGATGGACTTTCCAATTGAACTGAGCTGCTAAGGCAAGGACAAGCCGTATGGTACTCATCTTGGCTTTAGGAGCAAAGGTCTCCTCATAGTCTATGCCTTCCTTCTGTGAGAACGCTCGAGCAACAAGGCGAGCCTTATACTTGTCTAGGGTTTCGTTAGCTTTGTATTTTACTTTATACACCCATTTGCAGCTAATGGGCTTCTTCCCTGCAGGAAGATCAGAAAGGGTCCAAGTGTGATTCTTCTGAAGACTCTGGAATTCAGCTTCCATAGCCTGTTCCCACTCAGGTGTACCCTTAGCCTCTGAATAGGTTTGAGGCTCAAAAACACTGTGTAAGTTAGCCATAAGAACAAAATTTATTGTAGGTTGCTATTTGCTCTTATTTCTGGAAGTTCTACCTTCAAGGAGCTCATTATCTCGAAGATCACCAATAGTTTTAGCCCACCATTTAGGCCGGAGAGTAGAAGAACCAATATCTGGAGTAGGTGGAGGAGGCTCAGGAACAACAGGAGCAACGAGAGGAGGATTATTTTCTGGAGGTAACTCAGGTAGTGCATCATCAAACATTGATGCTGCATCATCCCTCCCATCAGGTGGACCTAACGGAAGAAGAACACTGGGAGGCTGATCCTCAGAACACTGCTTAGAAGGAGGGGACTGAAAGAACCCTCTGTCTTCATCAAATACTACGTCCCAACTGAAGATAAGACGATCAATGTCTAAATCTATCAACCTATAGGCCTTGTGGTGATCACTGTACCTTGTTATCATGAGTTTCTGTCTTTTGGAATCCAACTTAGAGTGCTTAGCAACTGGAATCCAAACATATGCAACCGAGCCAAACACTTTGAGGTGACTGATCTTAGGCTTACGGCCAGACCAAACCTCTTCTGGAGTCTTCCTCTTAACAACCTGAGTAGGTGATCGGTTAAGAAGATAGATAGCAGTAAACACTGCTTCAACCCAAAATTTGTTCGGAACACTCCTGTGTTGTAACATGGAACGAGCCATTTCAACAAACGTACGGTTGCGACGTTCGACAACACTGTTCTGCTTAGGAGTGTAGAGTGTAGTTAACTGGCGTTTGATGCTACGGGTATCACAGAAGTTGGAGAACACAGAAGAACAAAATTCCCCCCTGCCCCCGTTATCTGTCCTAAGAGTTATGATATTACAACCAGACTCTTTTTCAACTAAGGACTTAAACTTCTGAAAGACACTAAATACATCAGATTTATGTTTTAGAAAGTACACCCACATCTTTCTACTGAAATCATCTATAATAAGCAAAAAATATTGCAACCAGTAACTGAAAATGTATTCATAGACCACAAATATCAGCATGAATTAATTGGAGTACCTTAGATGCGCGCCAAGATTCTCCATCCTTGAATGAAGACCGATGTTGCTTGCTAGCTTGACAGGCGCCGCACACTCCCAACTGCTGAGTCTAAATATCAGGTAACCTTGACACAAGTCCCTCCGAGATAGCTGAGAGAGATACTGAATGTTGAGATGCCCATATCTCTGATGCCACAGAGTGCTGATGGGAGAAACACGAGCTACTAGAGCCACTTCTGGAGAATCACCAGTGTCAAGAATCCTGTATAGACCATGATCCTGTAGGCCAACAACAACCGTAAGACGAGTTTCCTTGTCAATAATGGAGCACTTGTGCGCACTGAACACAACATCGAGCTGAGGAGAGTTCCTCATAATCTGGCTGACAGAAAACAGATTAATTTCCATACTAGGAACATAGTACACATTCAGGAAGATAAGTGTGCGCCCATCAGACTAGATTTGAACTGTACCTCTGCCAACCACTGTGTACTCCTCACCTCTGCCGAATACCACAGAATAACTGAAAGATGAGAAGTCAGTAATGTTGGAAATACTGAGAGGGGGGGTGAATCAGTATTTCTTTTTCTCACTATTGTTTTACCAGTTAAAACATATATATTCAGAACCCAAGATGAACAACAAGAATAAATGCTTTTATTAATGTAAACTGTGTAGTAAAATAAATACAATATATAGATGGTTGCAATCAGTTGCCAAGCTCCAACTTGGACTTTGGTGAGTCTCCAACCTCCAGAGCACCAACTCTATTTTGTCAAGACACCAATCTTGGACTTAGGAGCACAAACTCTCAAGGACTTCAATCCTTCCTACTTCTGAGGCTTCAACCCCAAGGACTCCAATCCTACTTACTTCTGAGGCACCAGCCCAAGGACTTCAATCCTTCTCACTTTTGAGGCACCAACCCCAAGGACTCCAATCCTTCTGCTCTCAGAACTCTTCTCTGCTGAGTTCTATCTATTTACAGCTTCGCTGTAGTCTCCAAGCTACAGTATCAATGACAACCAGTCTTCTTATGAATGAGTCTTTACAACTTTGCACACTGCCCACACATAGTATCCAATAGCCATTTTTCTCTCTGATAATGTCTTCACATAGCTTTAGTCAGTCTTCTGTTAGCTGCACTAAATTCTGTATAAAGAACAATTTTCTGTTCAAGCTTATGTTCTCATTGTCACAATGAATGCTTCAGCATGACTATTTCTCTGCTGGCTGTTTCTCCCCTTTGACTGCCTACTGTTCTGTTGGTCCTTCATCCCTCTTTCTGTTTTGCTGCACCCTCTTTCTGTTCTGTTGGACCCTCATACGGCCTCTATTTCCTCCAGCGTATTTCAGCAACTTTCAGCAGTTGTAACGGCCTTCACAGCGTATTTCAGCAACTTTCAGCAGCTGCAGCAACAACAGCAATCGCAACACCAACTACAGCAACAGAAGCAATAACAACAGCAACTACAGCAACAACAACTACATCAACTACAGCAACAGCAGCAATGGCAGCTCACCCAACAATTCCCTGTTTTTACTGTTTTATACATTCTCATGCCTTTGTCCGTTCATTTCCACTTACTCAATGGCTCTTTGGCTTCCTCCTCGCTCGCTTGAGCTTCGGCTTCCTCAACACTCGCTTGACCTTCCGGCTTCCCTCCTCCATTCGCTTTATCTTCCTCATGATTACCTTCGATTGATGGTGTCACAAAAATATAATGTCGTCGCGGAGGTGTTTTATCAACGCGGAAATATAATGTCATCGCGGAGGTGTTTCAGCAACGCCGAAACTGGTGTTACAGCAACGCTGAAACTGGTGTTTCAGCAACGCCGAAACTGGTGTTACAACAACGCTGAAACTGGTGTTGCAGCAACGCTGACACTGGTGTATCAACAAATTTTTGACAAGTGTCGGTGTTTCAGCAACGGAGAAATTGGTGTTTCAACAACTTTTCTCCAGGGGTTTCAACAGTGTTCAACAACGGTTTCAGCAATGGTGTATTCCGCCTGCTATATATATATAATTATCTTTTGATACCATATACACTATAATCCTCCCGATGGCTTTGTTTGCTCTTATTTGCTCTGATGGCTCTCTGCGTCCTCTGTTTGCTTTTAAACGCATCCATTGCTCCTCCGATAGCTCCTCTCGGTCCATTTTCTCCTCTTGGCTCCGATATGCTCTGTCTCCTCCTCTTGAATATTGCCATATTGACATCAATGACAATCTGTGTCCAACAAGTAAACTAGTCACGTATGTGAGAGAAATGACGTGATGCACTAGAGTCAATGTACCAGGCAGAAGACGGGGCATGATTTGAGGACCTCTTAGCCATAAAGGCGTAAAAGGCAGACTCCTTCTGCTCGGAATGTTCTGCAACATTTGCTTTCTGATGAGACCCTCCCTGCTTCTTCTGTTCAGAAGTAATCCTCTGTCGACAATCTTTCTTCATGTGGCTGAGCTTGTGACAGTAATTACATTGCACATTTTTCTTCTTAACAGGATTAGAAGGCTGAGAAGAACCTTTCTGCTGAAAGGACTGAGAGGACTGATATTTGGTAGCAAAAGCATTTTCTAAGGAGGCTGTTGAAGCACCACTACCAAACTGTTGTTTCCAACGATCCTGCTGCAGGAGTTTGGTGCATAACTCCGGAAGCTTTAGATCAACATTAGTGGAGGTAATGTTGAGTGTTTCTATGAAGTGCTCATAAGGTTTTGGTAGACTTTTCAGAATGATGACTACCATATATTCTTCCTCCATGGTCCGACCAATGGCTTCGAGTTGATATTGAATGTCTTTAATCTTGTTAAGATGTTCCTGTAAAGACATAGTTCGTCCATCATGATGGAGAACAACTGATTCTTTAGAAAGAAAGCTCTGCTCTTGTCGAATGTCTCATGCAATTCCTTCAAATGTTGCCAGATTTCGGCCGCTGTCTTGCCGGAAGGAATCTGTGGTAACTGATCATCAGTCACAGAGAGTTTGAGAAGCATAACAACCTCTCGATTTCGATCATCAAACTTATCTTGATCTGCACCAGCTGTACTAGGACTGAGCTCTTTTCCCAAAACGAGCTATTCAAGACACCTATATTAAAAAATGGTCAACATTCTCTGTTTCCAGATGTTATAAATTCTGCCATTAAAGCGCTAACCGCCTTCCAACATCAGATTTGTTAGCGAGGCCATCTGCATGTTTCCCAAGACAAAAAAACAACAAAGGAGTCCGACACGGATTTCAATGCAGATGCCGACTGATCCAGACGAAATTTGGCAGGTGCAAACTTTTATGCAGCCAACAATTAATTTGAGAAATGACGTTTAGCATAGAAGAACTCGACCAACAAAATCTTCACACTCAGCCAGCAATAAAAGACACGCTGAATACATTGTATAAGAGGGCTGCTAAACACAACAGATAATAGGCCTGGAAACGGAGTGTATATATGTCCTTTTTCTGAAGTGAAAACGTCATACGCAGAGATAACTCATCCTTTAGAGAAGTACTCGTGAGTAGATTTAAGTTATTGCAGCAGGTAGGCCAACAATGGCTCAATTCTCTTTATAACAAGTTTCGAGAAAGCAAAGACACCATAGATCAGTCCACGAATTAAATAGTGTAATGTCTCTTATAATCCAACTCCAACAAAGCTGTGCTGGTCTTAGCAGCAAAAGTGAACGAGAACAATAACGAAGGTGCTTCAAGAGCCCTAGATTACCATGTCCAACACCCTTGCCGCTGCACAAAATCAGGGACGCTGGAAACACTTGTATACGAGAACGCCCTTCTAGAGAGAAAAAATTGTCAAATCACAGCTCTGTTGTGATTTCCAGTTGCAGGTATGACCCGATCCTAGCCTCCACTATTATTGCCCTTGAATGGATCAGAATGAATGAATGCAAACACGGGTAGAGCAGGTTCCGTCAACAAACGGAAACAAGATAGCCTTTGACGATGTCCGCGTGCAGGAGGACTCACGCAACATTTCTTCACGGTAGTTTCTTCATGGCAACAATGTCATTCTCTGTGTTTTTTTTCTTCAAACGACGACTTCAGCAGCTCAATATATTTGTATTTGCTGATAGCCGCTTCAAAAAAAAAAGGACGGCTGTGTTTGATTGGACTCCTCCAGTGGCAGCGAGAACAGCTCGGATAGATAGCAGCACTGGTAGCAGCAACGAGAATGAACGACAAGAAGCGAAACCTTGCATGCCCTTAAATTTCGTGCCTGCAATATGGATTGTGGAGGTATGGACACGCTGACTTCGAAAATTTCAGTCTTTGCTGTGTGATGTTGTTACGTGACTTTGAGCACGGGGCAGCACGACCAGTCGAGAATTTTTATCGTTTTCGTCAACCCTCCGGACCTGGACCTGGACCTGCGAGCTCTAGAGAATCAAACCATGGCCACCGAATCCCTCGTGCCCGAACCACAAACAGAACATAACAAGATTTAACAAGTTTTAAATAGCAATTTCACAATGTGGCCAAAAGTGGAGATTAGATTTGCCACCAGCGGTCTTGCCCGTCAAGCTGGAGCAACAAATGGCCACACTCGTACAGAAGATGCCCAATATTTTCCCTGGCCAGACACTCTCACACACACAAACCCTCACATAGAGAGCCAAGTGGGAGTCGAACGCGGGAATTCGACTTGCCAGGATCTTGGCTTTCGTAGAGAACAATGGCAGCGAAATGGTGCTATTTGTCAGGAACCTACAATGGTGGACCATGACGCCCCAAAAAGAAATGTGACACCGCAAAAAAAATTTTAGACTCCAAGAGAGCAATTTCGAAATGAAGCACATAATTTTTCAAGCAATGAAAAATTATTTCGAAAAAAATACCCGAGCTTTGATACCAGCTGTACCCGCCCTCAAACGCAACTCGGGGGAATCGAATCTGGGTCCAGGCTCTGATACCATAATCAATGAATGAATTGAATTGATTTACAATGAGCAGTGAAGCTCAATAAATAATACAACTGTATTTACAGAAACAACAAGTTTCTACTAAGAAAATAGAAACAACAAGTTTCTACTAAGAAAATAGAAACAACAAGTTTCTAATAAGAAATTGCTAATTAAGATCACAGATGAGCATTAAACACTAAAATAGCATTATTCTACTAGATATAAGAGAATGCCCACCATAAAATTTCCATTATAAACTATAAAACACCAATGATATCCAAGACATTCACCATAAACAACACAAAAATATAGAGAGAAGAACCCTTAAGGTAGGGTAATACCATCAATTACTCCTCATGGAAGGAAGAAAGAGCTTTGATTCTACTTGTAGAAGAACTTCAAAGATATAAGAGAGTATCCACCATAAAATTACATGATAACCCTAAAACACCAATGATGTCTAAGACATTCACCTTAATCAACGCAAGAATAGACAAAGAAGAACCCTTAAGGTAGGGTAATACCATCAAATACTCCTCATGGAAGGAGTATTTTTATGTGTATTGCTGGTCTGTTTATGTCCATATTTATTTTCAGCATGTGTTGATAGTCCCATATGTTTTAATCTGAAATTTCATTTCTAGAATTCTATATGTTGAATGTATGTTTATGGGAATGGGAGTGATAAGGTGAAATTAAAACCGGGTTGGGATTGTAGGAAACTTTTTAGTCATCAAATTTCTACAGGTTTCAAAGAGAATCACTTACTTTTCAACGGGGCTCCTTGATGTAGTTAGATTTTGAAGCTGGAAATGTAGAATAACCTTAAATTTTGTTATACTTATTAGATTCGCTGTTATGACCCCAAATATAAAATGCCACATCTCTTGTGAATTTATTGGCATTGGTTTGACTGAAAGCTGTACTCTATCGAAAAGATATTAAATTTGATAATTTCATGGCA
Organism: Pinus tabuliformis; assembly: GCA_031772625.1. Lineage (NCBI taxonomy): Eukaryota > Viridiplantae > Streptophyta > Pinopsida > Pinales > Pinaceae > Pinus > Pinus tabuliformis. Next base: position 522,723,006 of record CM062818.1, read on the forward strand.
GTCTTGGAGAAATCCCTAAAAAGGTTGATTTTATATCAATGATTTCCAAACTTCTTGGACTCTATTTTGGACATTTTTTTCTTTGAAATTGGTTATCTTTTCGAGGTGAATCCAGTTGTTATATTGAATTCTCCATATTTTGCATGGAAAGTTTTAGAAATGGAACATAATATTTTCTCATCCCACATTGTGCCAAAATATTTTCTCACTTCGAACCCAAGAAAGAGATTTCATTCCACTTGTAGATCTTCAAAGATATAAGAGAATACCCAACATAAAATTTCCACTATAAACTATAAAACACCAAAGATATCCAAGACATTCACCATAAAAACACAAAAATATAGAGATAAGAGCCCTTAAGGTAGGGTATTACCATCAATTACTCCTCATGGAAGGAAGAACGAGCTTTGATTCTACTTGTAGAAGAACTTCAAAGATATAAGAGAGTATCCACCATAAAATTACATGATAACCCTAAAACACCAATGATGTCTAATACATTCACCTTAATCATCGCAAGAATATACAAAGAAGAACCCTTAAGGTAGGGTAATACCATCAAATACTCCTTAAGGAAGGAATCACTAAAACATCAAATATGTAAGAGAATCCACCCAAAAACTTCCACAATAAACACTGAAAAATGAAAGATATCCAAGATATTCACTATAAACAACACACCAATATAGAAAGAAAATCCGTTAAGGTAGGGTAACACCATCAAATAATCCTTATGGAAGGAATCACTTCGGAAGTCATGCATGCTACATGACTATACAATTCAACACACCTTGAATATAATGATACTTGTGTATTTATACTTTCTCATGAGTATACCTTGGGGCCTATCCCAAATACTTATTATTATGTTATTTCCTTTTAATTACGTAGTGGGCCTATTCCATTATTATGACCATATTATGTACATTATTCCCTTGGGTAACTCCCTAGGTACTTTACAATTTCTCTTTAGAGTTCACAAATTAAGTGTCTTGACTCTAATCTCTAGTGATATTATCTCTCTTGGTTTGCAAAGAGGCTTGTGCCAATTCAAATAAAATACCCCTATATGTTGGCTACTAAATTGAAACAGTGCACATAAAACCATAAACCCTAGCATAAACACTTGTAAATAAAGATTAAAGCAACAAAACCTAAATTATTAAATTGGCTAAACATAGATCTTGCTAGAAGACAATTAGATCATATAATAATAGATAAATAAATCCTATCTAACATTACTAGAACAAGTTATAAAGAAGAAAATTATTGGAATTTGGGAAACTTGGAAGGTATTTCCGAGAGGCGAAAACCCACCAAAAGGAGTTGGTTGGGAAAGTTATCCTAGTAGTTAGGGTTTTGATCAAAAAATGTGGGTTTGGACCTAAGATAATTAATTTTTTATTCTGATTTGTGTTTGAGTTGTTAAATGAGGGTTTCTTGATAGACAAGGAAAACCCCCAAGAGCACTCACACAAAAGTACAAGTAAGATGCCAAAGGAGAGGCCTACACTCACAATGACAAAAATTTCATGCAAGGAGGCCACAAATCCTAGAGAGAAGCCACAATTTGAGCTAGAAATGATGAGCAAGGAAAAGTTGGAGCAAATCTTGTGTGAGGAGACTGGCTGTGGAATCGCTGAAGTGGTTTAGAATAGGCCATAGGACTTGGAGGGTTGGTTAGGCCAATCGAGACAACTATGAATAGGGCAGTTGGTCTAGGACAAATCTGCATTATTGGAAGGTCTAGGCCGCATCCTAGTTAGGGCTGGCCGCAGACCTGTGGGAGCCCATTCTTGTGTTGAGAAATCTAGGGGGCAACAAGTGTAGGTGATTTCTCTTACTTTGACAACTGCTTGTGATGTATTTTTACTTTACTTGATTAACTTCTTCTTTCCTTTATTATTATTAGTGTTCTCTATCATCAAAGAACTACCAAATGATAAAGAACAATGAAAAAATAGGACACAAGATATAGGCGATCAACTAGGGCCAAAACCTCCCCAACTGAGAGGGAAACCCACAACCAGAGACTTCTATTTCAACTATCTTTCATGCTTCTTTATGATAATGTCACGAGCTCTTGCTTTCAATCATATGCTTCTATGATGCCATCTCCTAACATGATGCATCGTATCATGCTTCTAATGATTCTTACCATGATAGTCATACTTTACAATAGAAAAATTGAAACAAAAACTTGAAAATAACTAGGTGAGGAAGACTATCTCAAACATAGTAGAGATGTTTTACTTCCTCCTTGGATTTCTTCTTTTTAGCTTCTTCCACTTCTTCAGTGATATGGGCTTCTTCCCTTCCTCTTTTGTTGTTGTCCTTCTTGATATTTGGACAACCTCTCTTGAAGTGCCCATATTCATGACAACCATAGCATTGAACCTTCGACATGTTCTTTTTTTTTTTTTGAGGACCAAGCTTTCCAAACTTCCCTTTCCTTCTAGCCATGGCAGCGAGTGCTTGAGCTTACACACTTGATCCTACATTGATTTTACTTGCAGCCTGATTTCTTCGATTTTGCACAATGACTATATTTCATTGAATGGAGTAGCTTCCTTCTTCCATAGATGCTTGATGTGAAGTTGCCCCATTCCTTTGGTAGTGCATTGAGCACTATGGTAGTCATTTCCTTGTCAGACATTATTTCTCCCAACTCTTGGAGTTGGTCTCTTATTTCTGACACCCTCATAAAGTATGAGGCTATTCCTTCTTCTTTTGATATCTTCATCTTGTAGAGCTTGAGCTTCTTCTTTCGATGGTTTGAAAATTAAACCCTTAACATGACCAACGACTTCATTTTCTATGAGGATCAAATCTATCCTCTTCTTCCATGCAAGAAAGTTTGATGACCCAACCAATTTGTTGCTCTCCTTGCAATATGAAGTTGTTTTGACATATTCAAATATAGGTATAAAAATACTTGTCAAGTGAAGATACTCCTCGGTGATGAAATCTTCAACTTGATACCTTCTTGATTTTGATGATGATATAGATAATAGAAGATGTCTTCTTGGTGAAGATGTCTTTCTTCAAAAATGATCCTTGGATCAAAGGGAGATCACATTGATTCCTTGATGATGATGACAACACTTTTTCCTTCTTTTCTTCCTTCAAGACAATGCTAGTTAAACTTGTTTCACAACCTCAAATTTCGGCCCTTCTTCAGAATTTTGGCTTGATGTAGCATTTATGCAATTTCGGCCTTTTCTGTAATAACCCTAGTTCACATGTGTGGCTAGAAGATGGACAAATTTGCCTCCTTTCTACTTTGCCTGACATGACTTCTTTTGCTTGTTATTTCGGCTTGCAAAAGTGATCTTTCTTGGCACAAAACTTGATCCTTGATGATGGCTGCAATTAGATACTTGCTACTACAGAAGGATGCCTTAATACTCCGCACGTGTGGAGAATATAGCCTAGGAAAACATACCCAAAAGTGCTTCACTCTTCCTTCCTCGTGATAATGATTGTAGAATGTGAGTTTCCCAAGAACGCTTCAAGTGTGGAACCCTTCCTTGGACGAGCTGGGGTTTTGAGGTCTTATTTGATGCTCTTAATTATTCCCTTTCAATATGATGAGAGGGTTAGTCCTTCTTGATGATTGATTCTCTTGATGTTTCCAATATGATCTCTTTATACTTCGGCCCTAGAGTATCCTTCTTCATGTTGCCTTTCTTTGATGTAGTCACCTTAGCTTTGATACCATGTTGAGAAATCTAGGGGGCAACAAGTGTAGGTGATTTCTCTTAATTTGTTAACTGCTTGTGATGTACTTTTACTTTACTTGATTAAATTCTACTTTCCTTTATTATTATTAGTGTTCTCTATAATAAAACAACTACCAAATCATAAAGAACAATGAGACAAGCGGACACAAGATATAGGCGATCAGCCAGGGCCAAAACCTCTCCAACTGAGAGGAAAACCCACCAGAATCCTTCTCTTCTTATAGAATTTCAATTGACGAATTGCAAGACCTATGACCCTTGACCAAGACCCTCCAAGACCAAGTCATCCTTCTTTCTGATGAGCTTTCCTTACACATCTTCCAACAACAAACTTCGACCTTCCAAGAACTTCTCCAATGACTTCGACCCCAACAACAATTTCTGCAACTTCGATCTAGCAACTTCAGTAACTTCGACCTAGTAGCTTCGGTAACTTCGACCTAACAGCTTCACAACTTTGACCTAGTAGCTTCACAACTTCGATCTAGAGGTAGCTTCACAACTTCGATCTTGCAACTTCACAATTTCGACACTGTAGTTTCACAACTTCGATCTTGCAGCTTCACAACTTCGACCTTGCAGCTTCACAACTTCGATACAGCTTCAAAATTTCGACGCGCCTAGAAATTGCAAAAACCCTAACGAAAGAGAGAGAGAGAGAGGCCCAAAATCTTCGATCTTGATCTTCTTCTTCTTCTTTGTCCCTTTCCAACTTCTATCTTGAGGAGATCAAACTTGCTTGAGTGAGTGTACAAATGAGGTCGAATTCCTTCTTATTTATAGGCTTGTGAGGGGTACGAATTGCTATCTTGAGGCCGACTTGTCCCCACATGTAGGCCGAGTTGATCTTTGTGCCATGACAAGGTCTTGGAGGGTCTTTCAACTCTATTTTGACTCAATAAATTTTTCTTTACAATATGTAACATGCCCAAATGGGTCTTCAATACATGAAAATGACTCAATTGACTTTATGACAAACCAGGAAGAACTCAATGGGTGCTTGACCTAAAAATAAATTTCCCTTGAGCATGAAACCCATGGCTCAAGAACACAAATAATGTAATACCTTAAATTTAAAGGATTAACCAGAGACTAAAATTAGACATTCAGAATAGTAGAATGAAAAGCCCTAATTTAATCATTCATCCAGAAACGAAGTCCTAAATTAACGAAGCAACCAAACATTCTTAAATATTAATATATCATTAGCAAGTACTTACCTGTAATTTCATTTGGAGATGTTCCTGAGCTGTTGCTACTCTCGCTCCTGCTACCAAACCGACTTTTACTCCCAGCCTATCTGGGATCAACCTATTCAGTTCCCAGATCCAAAAGACTCGTCTTCTAGCTCCCCTGCCCAAAACCCCAAGAACAATTAAGGCTCAGTATTTACTATTTGTTTGTGACTCTCTTAACACTTCCTCCTGCATCTGTGAAACCAAAAATTTAGATACCCCCTTTCATGCCCCCCCAATCTCTTTATATTCCTTCGATGTCCGACGCCTTCCATCCTATGATGTTGATCTCTTTCTTTTTGTAGAGACGGTTGAATTTTTTAAATGGAATGTTTGGGCATAGGCTTTTAATTATCCGTTTGAGTATAGTCATTTCTTTATCTAATTTATTATTTATCATTATCTTGTTTTGATTAAATTACTTTACTTGTGAGTTAATTAAATCACTTTAATTAAAAGTTAATAATTTATTTTATTTACTTTAGTTAAGCTAAATTATAAATTAATTACATTTAATTTATAATTTATTCCATTATATATATATATAGATATAATGGTGGCATACTTATCAAATACGCTACTTGATATATTCATTATGTTCTAGTGAGTTAGGAATTTACTCAGCGGGTTTGATTTCAATGATTTGGTCGGTGTAAAAAATACATTAAATATATATATTTTTTATTTATAAAAAAACATAATTTTAAAGATTTTCATTCATGTTTCCAAACACAAAGCTTTAGAATATAGAGAGAAGACAACATATGATCAAAGTAGGCTCATGAATATATCCATTATATCAAAATGGCACCCAGTGCACTGTCCAATACATACATGAATGATGATATAGAGATCAAAACAAAAACACATAACCATGGAGGCTAGAAATAACCTCTACAACAAAAGTAAACTGTGAAACATCACTAGTCACTAGTACTACTGGCTACTGCTAGAGGAGCCAACATCATCTGGCTTAGACTCTGAATTAGAGTCAGATAGGGAAACTCATGGCTCCTCCTCATCATCTCCAATTGCAACTGTAGAAGTGGTAGCACTAGTAGGCTGCGCAACAGCTGCATGCTGCGATAGACGAGATATGTGCTTATGTCGTGGCTAAGTAGAGAAAGCGCCTGCAACTTGAGGACTTGGGCCTGGGCTTGAGGTTGGTACAAGTGGATCTGCGTTCAACTGAACATTTTGTTCAACTAATACCTCCGTCTGTCAATGCAAATCAAGGCCAATATCCTCATCAGAATCAAATTCTGTTGGATGACTCTCCACTACCCAATTTGATGTTGGATCAATATCTTCCAACACAATGGGATCTGAATCAGGTCTTTTGTTCAACAATTTTTTGTGTCTGAGCTGAAGGTTGTATTAGACATAGACTAGATCATTTAACCGTTTTTGATCCAAACGGTTTCTCTTCTTCGTGTGAATCCTCTCAAAGACAGACCAATTGTGGTCACACCCAGTAACATTGCAAGTTTGACTCAAAATGCGAATTGCAAACTTCTGCAATTGAGGAAAATGGATACCAAATGCTTCCCACCATTGTGCTGCAAAAAACATAGTTGCGTAATGAGTTAGCTCAACAAATTATATCCAATTCGAAATTATAAACAATTTAACAAAATAAGAATTTGAAAATTGAAATTGTTTGTTTACCTGGCTCATATGCTTCCCTTGCAATCCTTGCTAGGTTCTTGCTAAAGGTACCCGTGGCTCTGTTGAAAGAGATCGGTGTATCTCTAGCTGATCACTCTCCATAGGGACCATGCGATCAATGTAGTCAATCAATCCATCTCTAACCTCCCCAATCAAAGCTCCTTGCCTCCAGAGCTTTATAATGATACCTTGGGTTCAGAACAAACCCAGCTGCTTGTATAGGGCGATGGAGTTGATTGTTCCATCTTTCATCAATGATTGCCCAAATGGGCCCATACGTAGCCACTCTATCCTTGTATGCTGCCTTTATTTGCTTCTTTGTGTGATCCATAGCCTCTTAAATGAAGTTCATAACCAATCTTTCCCCATCCACCAAATGCAACACCTTAACCAGTGGCTCAACAACCTTCACAATCTCTGATGCCCTTTCCAAAATATTTCTTCATTAACTTTCTTTTTCAAATCTTTGCCATCTTGTTTGTGAGACCAATGGCTTTCATTCCATTCATCACTGGAAAACAACTTTTGCAAGTTTCTATGTTGGGAAAGCATAGATTGCAATGTCAAAAAATGAGTTGCAAATCTAGTGATGACATGCCTAATAATATCCCTGCCCCCTGTGTGTTTCCTCATTAGGCTCAAAATCCATGAATGATTGTAGATACATTTTGTTATGCTTTTGGCGTGTTCTACAATATTCTTAACCCAATCTAATTTGCCAATATCCTCAAGCATGAGGTCTATGCAATGTGCAACACATGGGGTCCAAAATATGGTTTTGTGTTTTTCCTCTAACAATTTACCAGGAAGGACATAGTTAGAGGCATTATCTGTGATGCTTTGAACAACATTGGCCACCGCCACCTCCTCAACAACCTCATCCAAGATGAAACAACAATTGTGCATCTTTCACCATATCAGATGTATCAACTGATTTTAGAAACATGGTCCCTTGTGGGCAAAAAATAAGAAATTTTATGATGGTACGGTTCCTTTGATCAGTCCATCCATCTGACATGATGATACATCTTGTTTTTTCCCATGAGCTTTTAAAATCTTTCACATACTCATCAATGGAGGGAATTTCTTTTTGCCAAAGAGACCCCCTTAACTCATGCATAGTAGGGCCTTTGAAGCCCTTTCCAGCAACAAATATGGCATCAAACATAGGCTCATAATATGGTGAATGGGAAGCATTGAAGGGGATATCACAATTGTACCACCATCTAGCTATGTAATCACAGACAGTGTCTCTCAATTCTTTAACAATGGCCATCTAAAGTGGGCTGCATATTACATCTACTAGCTTGAGGACCATGTGCATCTAATGGAGAGGAAGGTGTGAAATAACTTTTGATATCACCCCTCTTTTTCATTTTACCCTTACCTTTTCTTGCATAGACTCCAAAGAGGGAGGAACATAACGAAAGGGGTTGGATGCATTAGCACAAGGGATAGATGAAGAGCCCTCAAAATCAAAATGGGGGTTGGCAGCCATCATTTGTTGTATACTCCTCTTCCTCCCAATTTCGGCCTCTATTTCTTTTTGCCTAGCTTTTCTTGCTCAAACTTCTCAAAGTTATTTAGCAACTCCTTCCTAATCTCCCCATTTTGTTCTGATGGTGCTTCACATGGAGTAATTTGGCCTCTAATACCAACCAAGTGTTGTTTCAGCCTATGAATGCCCCCTCCATCCTCCTTAATTTTTTTATGACAAAATTTGCAATGCATTTGATTATCAATCATTTTAGCATATGTCCAAGCACCATCTTTCACTCTAGGAGCCATTTTTTGACTTGGAAATGAAAGGAAAAAAATCTGAAAATGAAAACAAAAACAATAACATTGCTTCAATGTTCATTTCTTTTACAAAAAAGACACTTTTCAATTTCAAGATTTGCACAAAGAAAAAACAAGCAAAAACATATTTTAGAAGTGAAAAAAATACCTCTAGGCACAAACCGCCTCCTCAATGCTGCTTCAACAAACCAGCTCCTCAATGTTGCTCCAATGGTTGCCCAAGAAGCTCCTCACTGCTGCCCCAATGCTTGCCCAAGACTCTTCACTGTTGATCCAAAACAAACTCCACAAGTCTTTAGAAACTCCTCACAAATTCTCACACAAATGCAATGAGATAGATGTGAGGAAATGAGAGGGGGTTGGGTAGCTTTTATAGGGGTTGGGAGAGGTAAATGGACTTCAAAAACACCCTAAAGCAAATTAGAATTGACTGTAGGGTCCAATTTCCTCCCCAAAATAACTCGTTGGCCGTGTGTGTGCGTGGTTGGCTGAGTCAGTGGCCGGCTCGGTAACAAATCGAGCAGCCGAGCCGTTTACTCCACCGAGCCAACCCGACTAGGCCTTAGCTCGATTTGGCTCGGTCGAGTCGGAGCTGGCTCAACTGTTTTTTAAAACATTGCGTAGAACCATATTAGATTCCCTTGACGAAGGGTGTAGGAATGATGTGGATGGAAAAATTTACCGGTTTCTATATGCATGTGGGATACCATTCAATGTTCTTTGCTCACCTTATTGGAATGAAATGGTTTCTGCCATTAATGATGCCCCCAAAGGATACAAGAGCCTTGGGTATGACAAGGCTAGAACCGTGGGACTTGATCATGAAAAAGCAAAAATAACAAATGCTTTGGGTAACATGACAAATTCTTGGAATGAGCATGGGGTATCCATTGTATCTGATGGATGGACAAATGTAAAAGGCAATCCATTAATAAGTGTTCTTTCTGTGTCTACTAGTGGTGCAATCTTCCTTTTAGCGTATGATTACTTAGAAAAGTTCAAGATCGACATCACATTGCAGAACCACTACTCTAAACAATTGAACATATTGGGCCATACAATGTCATCATTGATAATGCATCTATTTGTAAGGAAGCGGGAGCAATTATTGAGGATGGATACCCCAACATATTTTGGTCTGGGTGTTCTGTACACACAATGAACCTTTTGATGCATGATATTATTAAAAGCAAACAACCTCAATACAGATGGATTGGTGATTTGTACAAGAGAGGTAAGAGATCGATAAAATTTATTACCAATGATAGCAATACCCATGGGCTTTTCCGCAGTCACTCAAGTTTGGACTTATTGAAGATTGCAAAGACTAGATTTGCTAGCTATTACCTCACCTTCAGGTGACTTTTGAATGTAAGAGAGTCATTGGCTAACATGGTATCAAGTCAACAATGGCATGTATTAAAGGATAGGGCTCCAACCTCAGTTGATAGGCAAGGTTTTAAACAGGTGGAAGAAATTTCTCTCGGTGGTCTATTTTGGGCACATGTGAGGGAAGTTTTGCAATTCACCAAGCCCATTTATACCATGATTCGTTTTGCAAATACAAATAAACCAATGATTGGGGAGGTGTATGAGTAGATGGATAACATGTTGGGGCAAATAAAAGATATTGTTCAGGAAAAAGATCCCAACTTGTATGATATGATTCACAATTTTGTGTGTGCACGGTGGAATAAACTTAATGTTCCACTACATGCTTTGGCGTATATCCTTATGCCAAAATACTACTCTCCATCTTGGTTGGGCAAACCTGCACTTGGGGGTGAGGTTAGGGCCAAACCTCATACAGATCCAGAAGTACAAAATGGATATATGAAACCATTAGACAAGTTGGTCCCTAACAAGGATGAGAGTGCTAAACTACATCTTGAATTAGGCAGATACTTCACTAGCATTGGTGTGTTTGGTTCTTTTCATGCAATGGAAGATAGGGACAAATTTGATGCTATCACATGGTGGGATGCTTATGGCGTCCAGGGACTTTTGCCAAAATTGGCAGAAAAGTGCTCTCACAGGTTGTAGATACTTCTTCTGCAGAGAGGTGTTGGAGCACCTACAACTCTCTGTAAAAATTTCTGTTTTCCCACCCCGGTTTTCAGTTTCACCTTATTTCTCCCATGTAGTTAAATGCCCATTCCCATAACCATACATTTAACAGACTGAAAAAAATAAATATGGCTGAAAACACAAATTCTGGAAATTTTTCAGAATGCTGGAAATTGCAGAAATAAAAATCAGCAATTAAAAACAGCCATTAAAACACATTAAAACACTGATATTTTTGGTCAACTTGACCCTGGAAAAACCCCCTACAACTCTTGGGGAAAACCAGTTTGAGAGCTCTTCTTTATTTCTGAAAATTGCCTTTTTACAGTGAGAATTATTCAGCAAAAAATCAGCAAGCAAATTTACAACTTATCTCCTTTCCCGTGCCTCACATCAATCTGGAAATTACAGCAAACAGGACAGCAATAAATGCTGTACGACCTCCGTTTTGTGTGAAGAAAAATCAGCAAACTGCTCCTCGATGTTTGTGCAAAAATCTGCCTTTCACTATGTGCTGAATCAGCTGTACAAATCTGCTCAACTGCTGCCTTGGAATGTGTGCCAAGCTGCTGTCTCCTTCTCCTTCCTGCTCAGAAATCTCTCTTGCTCTCTTGCTCTCCTTCTCCCAATCTGCTCATGAAAGAATGAATGACCTTTTCCTCCTTTAATATAACTCCAAGTGACTTTTGGGTGATCCAAGTGACTTTTGGGTGATCTCTAAATCCAATGGCTGAAATAGATTTAGATCAATGGTTGAGATTAAATGCTCATTTAAATCTCACTTTCTATTTTTTAATTCACCCCACTTTAATAAAGACCCACTTAGTCATTTATTTCCAAAGTCACTTTTCCTTTCTAATTTTTCATTTACTTTATAAAAGTTACTTTAAAATTAGACTTAATAACTTTATCACTTAAAGTCACTTTTAAATTAGATTTAACTTTATAAAATTATAAAGTCACTTTAGGAGAAAAATTAAATTCTTTTGGACACTTTTCCCTAGGCCAAAGATCAAAGCCTAAGGGAACCACCTGTCCTCCGGTACCAAATTTCAACACTCCCTCTTACCGAGGAAGGTGTTCCTCACCACACCCATCTTGTCCCTGAAGTAGACATGCTTGCCCCGTGGTAAGGCTTTGGTAAGGATATCTGCAACCTGCTCATCAGTGGAAATATACTCAAGCTTCACAACTCCCTTCTGAACATAGTCTCTGATGAAATGATATCTGATCCCGATATGCTTTGACCTGTCATGAAATACTGGATTCTCCGTGAGTTTAATGCAACTCTGATTATCACAGTAAATCACTGAAGGTCTCAACGGCTGACCAAATAAGCCAAACAACATCTTGCGAAGCCAGATAGCCTCACAACTAGCTAGACTGGCTGCCATATACTCTGCTTCCGCTGAACTCAGTGCTACTGACTGCTGCTTCCGGTTGAACCATGACACTACTGCTGAACCCAACCCAAAACAACACCCTGAAGTGCTCTTCCTATCAGAAGCACAACCTGCCCAATCAGAATCAGTGTATCCTGCCAATCTCACTCCATCTCCCTGCCTGTAGTCCAGACCATAATCCACTGTCCCCTGCAAGTACCGCAAAATGTGTTTTGCAGCCACCCAGTGAACCTTCCTAGGCTCACACATAAACTGACTCATCGTGTTGACTGCAAAACAGATATCTGGTCTAGTGTTGACCAAATACATCAAGGAACCAATCAGCTGCCTGTACAATGTGGGATCCACCAACTCGGAATCCGAAGCATGAAGCTTCTTCCAGTTGGTGATCATCGGTGTCGACATGGGTCTACAATCCTCCATGTGGAATCTGCTAAGGATGTCCACAATATACTTCCCCTGCCCCAGGAAGAAATGCCCCTCCTCCTGCCACACCTCCAAACCCAAAAAGTAATGCATCAAGCCGATGTCCTTCATCTCAAACTCCGCCGCAAGATCTCTCTTGCAGTGCTCTATGAGTCTCTCTGCACCTGTAATGATCAAGTCATCCACATACAGCACCAGAATGAGAGGCTCCTCACCAATCACAATAAAGTAAAGGTTCGGATCTGCCTCACTCTTTGTGAAACCCATCCCTTGCAAGTATGCATCTATCCTGGAGTACCAAGCTCTGGGAGCTTGCTTCAGGCCATAAAGGGCCTTCTTCAATCTGCACACATGGGACTCCTTCCCATGCACCTCAAAGCCCTGTGGCTGCTCAATGTACACCTCCTCCTGTATGAAGCCATTGAGAAATGCGGTCTTCACATCCATCTGGTGGATCTTCCAACCCATCTCTGCTGCTATCGATATAATGGAGCGGATCGAAGTATATCGAGCCACGGGAGCGAAGGTCTCCTCATAATCAACTCCCTCTACCTGGGAGAACCCTCTAGCCACAAACCTCGCTTTGAATTTCTCAATGCTGCCATCTGCAGCATGCTTTACCTTGTAAAGCCATCTGGAAGTAACCACGGATTTGCCCTCAGGCCTCGGCACCACCTCCCAAACATCATTCTTCATGATAGAAGAATACTCCTCCTGCATGGCCTCTCTCCAGACCTGCTGGCTAGCTGCCTCCTCATAGCTAGAAGGCTCAGAGTCAAGGATGCTGGTAACCATCGCCATATAGCTACAAAACCTCTCAGGTGGTCTACTCTCTCTGACCGGCCTCTTCGGCTCAGCAACAGATGTGGCATCTCTCAAGGTGTCCTGAAGCCACTTGGGCTTCCTCTTCCCTGAGCATGCTTCTCCCATAGGAGAATGAAACTCCTCCTCCTCATCACCATCAGTAGCCTGAACTCCTGACTGTCTGTCTGCTGTCCTCCTGCCTGCACCTGAACCTGTAGAAGCTGAGGTACCGTGTGAACTGTCCATCAGTGGACTCCCTAGTGAACTGCTCTGCATGCTGCCCGGAGCACCACCCCTCTGGCTCGATGAGCCACTGCTCACTGACGGACCTGACATCCTCATAGATGTACCTCCTGATCCTCCTGATCCCTGCCCACTGGATCCCTGCGACTGACTCAACTGCTGCTGAGGGTCTGGCTGATCCAGATACTCTAACTCCCGTGACCTCCTAAAGGCCCTGTCCTCCTCGAACTTCACATCCCGTCTGACAACAACTCTCCTCTGTGCAGGAATGTAAATCCGAAAGGCCTTTGAGGTCTCACTGTAGCCCACAAAGATACCCTTCTCTGCGGTGGGCTCTAGTTTGGTCCTTTCCTCCTTGGGTATATAGGAGTATGTAATGCATCCAAAGATATGAAGATGACCAAGATCAGGTTTCTTCCCAGAGAAAGCCTCCTCAGGAGTCATGTGCCCCAAGGCACGATGCGGACTCCTGTTCTGCAAGTAAACAGCTGTGTTGCAGGCCTCTGCCCACAAGAACAATGGCAACCCCTGATCATGTATCATGGCTTTGGCAGCCTCTATGATGGATCTGTTCTTCCTCTCCGCAACCCCGTTCTGCTGGGGGTTGTAAGGAACAGTGAACTCCCTCCTAATGCCTGCCTCCGCACAATAGTCAACAAACTCTCCAAGGGTGTACTCTCCTCCATTGTCCGACCTCAAGGACTTGATCTTTCGACCTGTCTGAGTCTCCACAAGAGCTCTGAACTCCTGAAACCGCTTGAAGACCTCACTCTTGGTCTTCAAAAAATAAATCCAGGTCCTCCTGGAGTGATCATCAATGAATAAAACATAGTACTCATATCCACTCAAGGAAACATGAGACATCCGACCGCTCACATCGGAATGAATCAAATCAAGTATCCCCGTCGCTCTGCTGTCACTGCTGGGAAAAGGGGATTTGGCAAACTTGCCCATCGCACAACCTCTGCAAGTATCAAAGTGATCAGTACTGAAATCTGGCACACCTGTAGTGATCTCCCGCAATGTCCTCAAGGCTCCATGATACATATGTCCCATCCTGCGGTGCCAAATCTCACACAGCTCAGAACTGCTAGCTCTGCTGTCGGTACTACTGCTCAATGCCAAAAGGGGCTGAAATGCAAACTTGTACACCTTTGCATGGCGTACACCTATCACTCTAGCTGAATCAGCTGGAGTGCCCCCGGGATACATCAACACCTGTCCTCCCCTGAACAGTACCTCATATCCTCTGTCCTCCAAAGCTGAGACGGATATGAGGTTCTTCCTCATCCCTGGCACATAAAGAACCTCTGACACCTTCAAGGGAGGTTTGGACTCCCTCTGAAATGTCACTGTCCCCACCCCGACTGCTCTAACAACTCTGTCATCACCGAGTACTACCTCAATATCAGTGCCACTCTCTGAAAGCTCTGAGAAGTACTCCCGGACTCCTGTCATGTGACGTGAAGCCCCACTGTCCACATACCAGATACCTGAAGATGCTCCGCTAATCGAGGGAAAAGCATGCTCCCTCTGAACCTGTGTGGCAGGTGATCCTGTACTAGAGGACTCACACGTAGTGAACGCAAACTCTCGGTCAAAACGACCAGCAAAGTCCTCAATCTCTGCTGAAGCTGCCACGTCCTGGTTCTTCCCCTTCTTCTTCTTCTTCTCCGAACACACAACTGCATAGTGTCCCATCTTTTGACAATTCCAACACTTCACCTTGGAATAGTCCTTCTGTGAGTTACCCTGTTTACCTTTACCTTTGCCTTTGCCCCCACCACTGCTTGTGGAAGCCTGCTTCTTCCCTTTGCCTTTCTTGCCTCCTGCCACCAGTGCTACGTCCTCATCCTGCTCAACTGGCTTGGCTGCCCCAAGCTGTCCTTTCCTGATCTCTGTCTGAATACAATCATCCCAAAACCTCTCCCATGTGGGAAGGGTCTCACGTGCACAAACCCCATCAGCAAAGTTCAACCATGAACGGGGGAGGCCATTCACTGCAATCCGCACCAACTCAGTGGGTGGAATGGCCTCTCCAATCGCTGCCAACTCATCTCTCACATTGGTAATCTTTGTGAGATATCCAGCTGCACTATCATTCCCCATCTTAATGTTCTTCAGCTTCTCCTTCAGGACCATCTTCCGGTTCTCATTGGTACTCTGGTAGAGATTGGACAATGCTGTCCACATCTCATGGGCATTGCTCTTTCCTCTCACATGAGGAATGCAATGGTCTTTGATTCCGTCTAGAATCAGCCTCTTACCCTTATTGTTCTTCTTTTTATACTCAGCCAACTGAGTAACATCAGTGGGCACAACAACAGGGTTCTGTACGGTATGCACCATGATATCCCAGACTTCTGCCTCCTCAAAGATACTCTGCATTCTCTCCTTCCAAACGCTGTAATTTATATGCCCATCCAGCCTATCCTCCACCCTCAATCCCAATGACATCCTGTTGTCCTAAAACTGAAAAATAGCACTGCTGTAGTAAAGATAAAACTGCTGTTTATGAAAAAATCAGCTTGCTGGAATTTTCTGAGTGAAAAATCAGCAACTGTAATTTTTCCTTTTGCTGTCCCAAACTGCCCTTCAGCACTCAAGCTCTGATACCATGTAAAAATTTCTGTTTTCCCACCCCGGTTTTCAGTTTCACCTTATTTCTCCCATGTAGTTAAATGCCCATTCCCATAACCATACATTTAACAGACTGAAAAAAATAAATATGGCTGAAAACACAAATTCTGGAAATTTTTCAGAATGCTGGAAATTGCAGAAATAAAAATCAGCAATTAAAAACAGCCATTAAAACACATTAAAACACTGATATTTTTGGTCAACTTGACCCTGGAAAAACCCCCTACAACTCTTGGGGAAAACCAGTTTGAGAGCTCTTTTTATTTCTGAAAATTGCCTTTTTACAGTGAGAATTATTCAGCAAAAAATCAGCAAGCAAATTTACAACTTATCTCCTTTCCCGTGCCTCACAGCAATCTGGAAATTACAGCAAACAGGACAGCAATAAATGTTGTACGACCTCCGTTTTGTGTGCAGAAAAATCAGCAAACTGCTCCTCGATGTTTGTGCAAAAATCTGCCTTTCACTATGTGCTGAATTAGCTGTACAAATCTGCTCAACTGCTGCCTTGGAATGTGTGCCAAGCTGCTGTCTCCTTCTCCTTCCTGCTCAGAAATCTCTCTTGCTCTCTTGCTCTCCTTCTCCCAATCTGCTCATGAAAGAATGAATGACCTTTTCCTCCTTTTCCTCCTTTAATATAACTCCAAGTGACTTTTGGGTGATCCAAGTGACTTTTGGGTGATCTCTAAATCCAATGGCTGAAATAGATTTAGATCAATGGTTGAGATTAAATGCTCATTTAAATCTCACTTTCTATTTTTTAATTCACCCCACTTTAATAAAGACCCACTTAGTCATTTATTTCCAAAGTCACTTTTCCTTTCTAATTTTTCATTTACTTTATAAAAGTTACTTTAAAATTAGACTTAATAACTTTATCACTTAAAGTCACTTTTAAATTAGATTTAACTTTATAAAATTATAAAGTCACTTTAGGAGAAAAATTAAATTCTTTTGGACACTTTTCCCTAGGCCAAAGATCAAAGCCTAAGGGAACCACCTGTCCTCGGGTACCAAATTTCAACACTCTCAATGTGAGAAGAAAAAGACAAAATGAAAACTTGGCAAAAAGCTTGGTTTATGTGCACTACAACAATGTGGACTGATTAATAATATTTCTTAATGATGATGTTGATGTGAATCGATTAGAGAAGGCTAAGAAGAAGAGGGAGTTGATACACACTCTGAAAAGATAAGTATTATCTTTATTGTTTCTTTTGATTATTTCATCACGAGTCTCTTGGCTTGCTTGGTTGTTCTTGTTCTTCCATAGCCACCTCATAAGAATTGCAAGTACATAATGAAGACTGCCAAGATGTAAATGATGGAAGAACAATGTGACAAGAAGACTTGTGATAGGCTCTGTATTCAGAGGGAGCAAATAAGATCAACCTGATTGAAGCATGTTCCCATGTTGTTGGCTAGAAGTTTTGAAGACTGATGTTGATCTAGATATGCTAAAAATGGCCTTGTGATTTTTTCTGCTATGTAAGAGGGAGTTGCTTTTGATGCATAATCCTGGTGATAGCTTTGGCATAATGGACTGCAGGTCCATTGGCATCTCCCTGAGGAATTGGTTAAAGAAAATGCAAGACTCTGATGTTGACTTGGTTGATCCACTGATTGGTTCATTCATCTATCTGTTGAAGTTTATTATTATTTGTTTGATTCTACTAAGACTGTTGATGCCTGCTTCTGTGAGAAGCCACTTATTATCTATTGAACTATACTATGGTTGCTGATGATTGGTTCTGTGAGAAGGCACTGCTAAGGTCCTCTATTGTCTGTTGATAACTGCTGATGTTTGCTTCCGAGAGAAGCCTCGGCTAAAACTAAATAAAGAATTAAATGTTGTTGTGTTTAATAAAGAACTAAGATCCACCATGGCTACATTTCTGATGTTGAACTGGTTGTTGATGATGATTGAGAATCCCCTTGAAGAGTGAACACTGATTACATAACATCATATCATGGACCATTTGCTGTACGTTGTGTGCCGTGAGACATTGTTTTCTAGGAGATGTATTAATGATTCCCCTGTAGGCTGTGTGCTGTGAGACATTGTTGTTGGGGAGATGTATTGATGATTCCTCCTGTAGGGTATGTGCCGTGAGAAATTATTTTCTGGGAGATGTATTGATGATTCCTCCTGTAGGTTGTGTGCCATGAGACATTGTTGTCTGGGAGATGTATTGATGATTCCTCTTGTAGTTTGTGTGCCATGAGACATTGTCTTCTGGGAGATGTATTGATCATTCCTCTTGTAGGTTGTGTGTCGTGAGACATTGTTGTCCAAGAGGTGTATTGATGATTCCTCTTGTAGGCTGTGTCATGAGACCTTGTGATCTTGGATATGCTTTGTTGGTTCCTCCTGTAGGATGTGTCGCATGAGACCTTGTGGTCTAGGAGATGCTTTGTTGGTTCCTCCCTTAGGTTGTGTGCCATGAGACCTCGTGGTCAGGGAGATGCTTTGAGATGGATGCTATGTATATTTCCTTATGATGAGTTTGAGAGAGAGAAACTTGGATTGTGTTCTCTTCCTTAGGTTGTGGGTCATGAGACCTATGGATTGGTTGGGAAGATTGATCTTGAGAGAGAATGAAAAACTGCCTCCCTAGCTAAGAAGGAGTGTTGAAAAATAAGGTAGCTATGGTCGACATATTTCATTGCAAACATGGAGAAAAAACCTTTTTTTTGGACACCTACAAGTTGGCCCAGCTAAGCCCTACAAGTCGGCTCTAAGAAGGTCTTCATGTCTGCCTACTAGGGTTAATTAGCCCTCTCATGATGCCTATATATAAGTGCTCATTGGCTCTCATTTGCATTGACACAAGATTGATCTGAAATCACAAGGAGACATCACACATGCGAGGAAGAAGAAAGGATTTCTTGATTTGTGTTTAACTATTTCTTTGGACTGAAGTTAACCGAATTTTCTCTTGTGCATTTTACTTCTGTTTGGGCTACCATCTTGTGTTACCTAGAAGGTCGAAATCATTAGAGACGTGTATACTTTTGCTGTTTGTAACAGTTCGTTGACATTTCTGTGGTATTTTTGGCCTCATACTTTAGATACAGACCTAAGTTTCAACCTCTTTATACAAATCTTATTCATTGGACAGAAGTGGATTATCTCTCCTTCTATGTGCAGACCTTGATTGGTATTTCATTGTTGACTATTTTGGATTTCCTGGAACATTTTGATGTACTATTGATGGATACAATCTCTCTCATAAGGAAAGAATTTTTGGGTTTTCCCCTTGTGGCTTTTTCCCTAGCTGTGAGCCTAGTCTTAGTCTCTCTTGTCTCTTGCTTATTGTCTATTGTTCATTGTCTATTGTGATATCTACTTACTGCTCCTGTTGAAGAATTAATGGTTGAAGGTTTTCATGTATAGCTACTTGTTGATTAAAGGATAAAGAAGGAACTGTTTGTATCAATAAAAGTAGTTATCAACTGTGAAAAACTATTCTTGTCATTGCATCACTAGAATTTCAACAAAGGGCGAGTGTTAAAATTGTAACTAGGTTCGGTCTTCATAATTATTGTACTTGTATTATTATGTATTTCATGTAAAAACAAAAACAAAAATGATTGTTTTATTTTTATTATCGAGCATGTTCTGCGCTTTATTTTTGTCAAATGAAAAGTCAAAGGGCATGTTCTTCGTGACCCTCTAAAAAGAAGAAAATTTGAAATTTTGTAAATGTCATTTGTCCCTTCAATTTGCCAAGCAGCTCTCTAGCAAGACAAGTCGGCCTACTCAAAGGGCATGTC
Source organism: Pinus tabuliformis (assembly GCA_031772625.1). Taxonomy (NCBI): domain Eukaryota; kingdom Viridiplantae; phylum Streptophyta; class Pinopsida; order Pinales; family Pinaceae; genus Pinus; species Pinus tabuliformis. The sequence continues at coordinate 522,742,815 of CM062818.1, forward strand.
TCTTCACATGAACAAACAAATATATAGTGGCACCTGTGCTCCACATTTTGGCATCCAATTCAGTCTCTTCCGCGAAAATAAGTTCGGAATTGTGGCGTGGGAATTTGAGGCACATAAAGCAAGATTTGTATGGCACCTTCTCTCTTTGTGAGTGAAAATTACATGAAGACATATTACCTTTGATGATATGAGTTCAGAGAGACACATTCCTTCTAATGATGCGAGTTCAGAGAGACACATTCTTCATGATGATGCGAGTTCAAAGAAACATGTTCCTTATGATGATGCAAGTTCAAAGAGGCATATTCTTTATGATGGTACACGTTTAGAGATGAATATGATCCAATGTTGATGCAATTCTCAAAGACATTTAGGACAAACATATGACAAATTGGTTGACAAGACATGGCAAAGTTTGGAGGTCTGACTTGGCACTTGGATCACCGGTTGGTTGACTTGGATTTCTCTTGTTGATGAAGAACCTATAAGGAAGGGATTGACAGTTTTTCCTCTTGTGGATTTTTCCTTGGCCTCTGGCCTAATTTTTGGCATGTCTTGTGCTCCATAATGTTTATTTTTCTCTATATCTTTGAATGTATAATTGCTTGATGACATAATTTAATGAGGTAAGCACTATAAGGAAACACATATATCAGTCACAAGTAATTATCATGTTAATAAATTCTACCTTGCATACAAATTTCAACAATTCTTTTGTGTGCTGTATGATATTGTCAACTTCTTCGTAACTCCTACCTTCCTGCAAAAATTCTTGAATTGATTAGAGGCATAGTCACACCCATTGCTTGACCTCAGCACCTTGATCTTCTTTCCTATTAGGTTCTCCACAAGAGCCTTAATCTCTTGAAACCAGCTAAAGACTTCAGCCTGTCTTCAGGAAATAGATGCATGTCATACAAAAGTAATCATCATAAATGAGACATAATACATATCTCATTGCATTGATGCTACTAACATTGGTCCACATAGATTTGAACGAATCAAGTATAAAATCTCCTTGGGCGCACCTTCTGCATATGCTCTACTTCTTAATGCCGAGATTTGAAAGACTTGTTACCATTTCTCGTAGAATTGGAAACACTTTATAATCCAAGTGCCCCATCTCTTTGTGCTACAACTTACGCAAGAAGTGACTCGTATGGACTAGAGCTTGGACAAGATCACCCTGTAGTTTGTACAAATTACCTTCTCTAACCCCAATCACTAGAATTGTGTCTTATTCTGTCCTTATGAACGCTTGCCCTTTCTTGAATTCCATGAAAAAACCCTTATCCTGCATGATTGAAACTGAATTCAAATTCTTCGTGAGTGCTGGAACATAAAACATGCCCTTCAAGTTCAAGGATCTGCTTGACTTGTGTTGGAAAGAATCATAACAACTATGACTATTGAATAGTTGGCATCGTCAAGAAGCTCCACCTGTACTGCTGTGTCTTGTTTTTTCAGACTCGTAAATAACTGTTAGGTTGATATCATTTGACGAGATGACACAATGTCCACATAGCACACGTTCCTTGGAACTGTGCTTATAGAAAGGCCATAAACCAATGACAAATCCTTCTTCGACTTTCAACAAACTTACTCATTTGAGTTTTTGTTGAGGCGCCACTTGCTTTTGTTGCTACTTTCCTTTTCCCCTCCTCTTTGGACAATGTGATGCATACTACTTGTGCTTATGACATATGAAGCACTTGATTTTACTCTAGTCCTTCTTCTCTAGCTGTAAGGGTGACACTTCACTCTTTCCCTTACTTTAATTGGAACCCTTTCCTTTACCCTTCCTTGTTTGACCGATTAGGGATAGGTTCTTGTCACCTCCCTTCTTGTTGGCTTTAGACTCCATGTAAGTCTCCTCATGAATATAATCGTCCCACAGTCTTTCGAAGTTTGGAACCTTCTTGCAAGCACAAACCCCTTGGACAAAAAGGTTCGTAGGAACTTGGGAAACCTTTCAATGCCATGTTAACTAGGTTCAATATCCTCCACCTTCTCCTCAACTATTGCAAGATGATCACGGATTTGAGTGATCTTCATGACTTAACTAGTAATTATTTCGGATTTGGGCATCTCAATGGATTTGAGCGTGTTTCTCAGGATCATCTTCCTATTAACTTTCTTGATTTGGTAGAACATCTCCTTGGCCATACTCTTCTTAGAAATGTGAGGAATCAAGTCATCCTTCACTACATCCAAGATCACCCACTTGGCTTTAATCTCATACTTTTTTTGGCCACCAACTTTTGTGGATCTGTCAGCAATGGAACTGTATGCTCATTAATACCCTAGAGATCGTTTTTCTCCAACACCAATGCAACTCTAGATTTCCATGGCAAGAAATTTGAGGCTCCATCCAGCTTGTCCTCAAATATAAGACTTATTGTTGCCATCTTTTCAGATATGAACAACTTCCCTTGCAAATGTGCCTAGTCCTTCAAGCACCCAGTAAAATGTAAATGACAGAGTTTAGGTCTAATAGATCTATTGTTGTAAATACTTGGAAACCCCTCCAATTAGAGACACAACATTGGTACCACGCTAGAATTTTCTCTAAACCATAGTTGACTAACCTCCTCATGATTTTTGTTTGTTAGTTTGTTAGTTTGTCCCCAAACCGAGGGGACTAACTTGTGGCTTGAGAAATCATGACCCAAGAGCATCTAAACTGTCAAAGTCACCTGGGGATTGTGCTCGACCTAGGCCACACCAACCTGTGCTGACGACTAGATTTGTACCCACATGGTTTGCAACTGACGCCGTTTTCATCACAGAGTGTTTTAACACAATACCCTGTTATTGACTTCTCTATGCCTCGTGGGAAACCTTCTTATGGTTTCAAGTAAAATTATTTGTTGAAATTTAATTTTTAAACAAGAAATTTTAGACCATAGAATTATCACAATTTTTTGGAAAAATAAATTAGAAGAACAAAAAGTAAAATTTCAAATACACAGATATTTTTTCTTGCCCTTCAAATTAGTTTATTCATTAAAAAATTATTCCAACCTTATAAAGGCTTCTTAAACTTTATTATAATTATCATAACACAAAATTAAAAGGGGTTTCACATTAATAAGATTATTTTTTAATAAAGCGAATTACAAAATTGAAAGGACTTTGGATGACTTCATGCATGTTTGACACAAAACCTATGCAAAAGTTTCTGTCCAAGCTACAATCATCAACACATGGAGCCAACAATACGTCACTATTCAAGTGTAACATCACCAGAGGATCAAGAGGACTTAAATGTGTCACACTTAATCTTCATCCCTTGCTAGGGAAGCCCTCAAAAATAGAGCAAACATCGCCAACCAGAAAATTACAGCAACAAATGTTCTTCAATAAATACAATGATTTTAGCGAGACAAAGGTAAGGTTACACCTCAACTCTAACATCTTATGGGAGAAATCTTGCCCTTCTTCGACGACTACGACCACAAATTTGTACAAGTAATTTCTAGCCATCCAAGAAACACAAGAAAAATAAAAGAATGATGATGAACTTCGCATTGAAATGTTGCTTAACTTCTTCCTTTGAAAGATCTTATACTAATCTTGGAGTGTATACTTTCACAATTCCAAACATGCGTTTAACAAATTAATCTCTCCTCTATATATATCCTTCTAGTCAAACCCTAATTCTTAAAATAATTTATGTTTCTAGAAGGCCTTAGAAGCCTCCTTGAGTTTGGCTTTTGAGTGAATAAAATAGTTTCGTATTACAACTCGTCATCTCTCTATTTCGTGAGATCCTTTTAAAACATGTGTGTTATTCATTTGAGGGTTTGATCATGTCAACTGTGCCACAATGCCTCTCCTCATGCAATGATCCTTCCTACAAATATGTAGAAAATGCCTTGAACAAGGTGTTCTAACTTCTCACCCCAAAGTCCTCTGCAAAGGTGAAAAACATGTCTAGCCTTCAAATATGTAGGAAATGTTGATTTCTCGTAGCATCAGATGTGCTCTAACTCTCCAATTTTGTAGGGAGGCTTAGGTACATGTATTCCAAAGAACCTAGAAAGCGTTTTGGTAAATTCCACCCAGAAACAGTTTTATTAAAATTATTAATTATTTTTAATGGGACCCAAACTTAGGAAAATGTAATAATTAAAGGGTATTAATATAAACTGTGGTTGTAACTATTAGAAGAAGACGAGGATCAAGCAAAAATGATCTTATCCATTGATTAGCTTCTAATCTAGGTTGTTGAATGTCAACGAGGAGATTATTTAAGGGGGCTTGAGGGTCACTTGGAAAGACACACAAAGAGTGAGTTCAAAAGTTCGATTTTCTGAGGTAGAGCAACTGCCGGGAGAATTTCGATAGTGAGCTTTTGCAGTGAAGGGCAAAGATAGTTTGGTTGGAGAGTCTTCTCCTGAGCCAAGATACATAGTAGAGAGGCACAGAGACACCAGAAGGAGGCAATGCAGGACCCAGGAGGGGTTGACGCTGAGCCAGAAGGGCCCACACAGAGGCAGCACAGTCTTCCCAAGCAGAAGTCCGAAAATTTGTTGGGTTTGACCTCTGAGCCAGGAGGGTTGACGTCAGATATCCGAGAGAGCAACTCGACCCAACGCACAGCTGATGCAGAGCCTTAGAGGCTAATGTAGGGCCCACACAGGGGCAGCGTAGAAATAGCCAGGGACATGTTGGTTTAGCTGTGGGATCAACCGGGACTTGCTGGGTAGAGTGAGGTAATCTCACAAATTTCTTTTGCCAGTTGTATTTCTCTGTAACTAGATTGTCGGGAGGGCATCCAGAAGTTGTATTCAGAAAACTATTGCTTAATAATAAAAACCATCAGAGTTGTTGCACCGGTTTTCCCACATTGGGTTTTTCTAGGGACATTTGTCAAAAAATAACTGTGTCATTATGTTGTATTTTTCCCTGTTCAGTTTCTTGTTTTGGCATATTATTTTAAATAGTGAATGTTGTAGTTGTATTTACTTCGATATTTACCGTAGAACACAGTAAATAACTTGTATGATTTAACAAGTAGGGGAAGTAATATTAGTTTGCTACAGTAGGGATTTCGGTTTAGGAATTTTCACACGAAAGGCCTCCAACAATGTGCCTTTATCTCTAAATACATCAAAAATTGAAATATGCTTTCAAATCCATTTGAAATTGGATTAAATAATGTGTCCTTACCCATTAAAGTTCTCCATAAATGCAAAACATGCCCCCAAATACATGGAATGCACCTTGTATAATGTGCAACACCCCTTGAAGTCACTTCAGTACCCTTTAAATGTATATTTTCCAAGAAATCCTGCAACTACTATGATGAACAATTTGAATCTCGTTTCTTTTCACCAAGACACAAAGTTTCTCCACAATAGATAAGCAGTGGAATAAGAATGTAGAGATAAAGAACACAACCACACTATTAACACACTAATTTTTCTAGGGAAACTGAACTGGGAAAACCCTCTCCTTGTAGAATTTATTGAGAGAATAAATAGATCAAATACAAAGCAGTCTGTCTATTGAGAACAAAGATGTTCTCCAGTTTATCTAGAAAGTCTCTCTTCATAATCTATGCCATCAATCTGTGAGAAGCCCTTGGTCACAAACTTGGCCTTGTACTTCTCCACACTCCCATCTGCTCCATCCTTCACCTTGTACACACAACATGAACCTACTTGCCCTTAGGCCGTGGCACAATCTCCCAAACATCGTTGTCCATGATGGAGGAATATTCCTGCACCCTGACATCTTACCAAACCTGCTGAGAAGTTGCCTACTTCTAACAAGAAGGTTTGATGTCCACCACCCTTTTCATTAATGCCATATATCTTGTGTACCTCTATGGCTGCTTGCTCTGCTTGAACATAGAGCTATGAGCTTCAACATGCTCCTTGGCCTCTTGAATCAACTTCTTGGCCCACTTGGATTTCTTCCTCCCTGTGCTAGGAGTCTCTAACTGAGTAGCTATCTGCTCTCGTCCTAGTCTCTCCTCCTTATCATCCTACTCTGCATCTTGTTGTTCAACCCTCTTGTCACTTGGTTGAGGCTCAATCTGTGATTCGGGCTGAGGCTCCTCCTTGGGAGTGAGTAGCTCCTCCTCCCAGGTACTGCAACCTGCCCTCTCTCTAAGGGGTCCGTGAGAACTTTGAACTCTTCAAACCTCACATCCCGCCTGAGAACTGTCTTCTTGATTCCTGGAAGATACATCTGGTATGCCTGAGTTGTCTCACTATATCCCCGAAAAAATACCCTTTTTCTACTGTGGGCTACAACTTCTTCCTGCTATACTCATCATTGCCATATATCTTGTGTACCTCTGTGGCAGCTTGCTTTGTCTGAACATAGAGCTAGGAGCTTCAACATGCTCGTGGGCCTCTTGAATTAACTTCTCGACCCACTTGGATTTCTTCCTCCCTGTGCCACGAGTCTCTAACTAAGTAGTTCTTTGCTTTGATCCTAGTCTCTCCTCCTTATCATCTTGCTCTACATCTTGCTATGTGACTGTCTTGTCACGTGACCGAGGCTCAATCTGTGATCCTGGCTGAGGCTCCTCCTTGGTAGCGCGTAGCTCCTCCTCTCAAGTACTGAAACTTGCTCTCGCTCTAAGGACTCCCTCAGAGCTTTGAACTATTCAAACCTCACAAACTGCCTGAGAACTACCTTCTTGAGTCCTAGTAGATACATTTGGTATGCCTGAGTTGTCTCACGATATCCCATAAAAATACCCTTTCTGCTGTGGGCTTCAACTTCTTCCTGCTATCTTTGGAGACATGGCAATAAAGTTTTGTGCCAAAGATATGGAAGTGTGAAACATTAGGCTTCTTGCTTATGAAAGCCTCCTCTGGTGTAAGTTGTCGAAGAACCTTGTGTGGACTTTTGTTCTGTAGAAATACTGCAGTGTTGCATGCCTCTACCGATAAGAACATACATAGTCCCTGATCACGCTACATGGCCTTGGCCGCTCCAACAATACTGCGGTTCTTCGTCTCAGCCACCCCATTCTGCTGAGGGTTTTGGGTGCTATAAAATCTCTCCTAATGCCCTCCCTTGCACAAATATGCTTGAAGGCATTAGAGACATATTCTCTGCCATTGCCACTCCTCAATGCTTTGATCTTCTTGCCTGTTTAGTTTCTACCAAGGCCCTATACTCCATGAAGACCTCATCCTACTTCTTCATAAAGAATATCAAAGTTTTACAAGAATAATCATCTATGGAAGTGACTTAATACTTGTGTCTTATAAGAGATGGAGAAGAGAAGGGCTCGCATACATTTGAATGCATCAACTCCAAAGTCCCTTTGGCTCTGTTGTCTTGACCTTGAAAAGAAGTCTTGGCAAACTTGCCAAGTGTGCACCTATTGCATACATCATGTTGATCAAAACTGCATGTTGGTAATCCTATGGCTATTTGCTGAAGAATCTTCAACGCCCCATGATGCAAGTGTCCCATGCGCTTGTGCCAAAGTTCTCCAATATCTATTCTCTACTCACCCCCTGCCTTGCTGCTCAAGACTGTGCATGTCTCAACCTACAACCTGTAAAGGTTCTTCACCCTCACACCTATCTGCTTCACTGATACATAAGCTAAGTGCTTGAGGTAAGCCTTACCTCTATTGAAGATGACATCATATCCCTTGTCCTCAAGGGTAGCTACTGAAACAAGGTTCTTGTTCAAGCTTGGAACATAGAGGACATCATTGAGATGGAGAGGGCTCCCAGACTCCCTCTCAAAGATATCAGTACCAACTCCCCTAGATACGTACTTTCCATCATCTCCTAGCTCGATCTGAAACTGCATGTCCTTTTCCTCCAGCTAGTTGAAATAATCCATGTTCCTTGTTATATGGAAGGATGCTCCAAAATTAATATACCACGTGCTGGTTCCTACTGAACTTGCCATGCAAGCTATCAATGAGAAGTCTTTCTTGAATTGAGAAGCAAACCCATCTACCTCAATTGATGCAACCACATGATCCTTGTTGGATCTCTTCTTCCAATTAGGACACTTAGTAGCATAGTGCCCAAACTTGTGGCATGGAAGCATTTGATCTTACTCAAATCCTTCTTCTTCTTCTTCTTGTCCTTCTTATTGGACTCGAGCTTCCCTTTGTCTTTCTTGCCCTTCGCTTTGCTTGCCACCCCATTGTCCTCCAACACTATTGTGATCCTTTCCTTCCATGAGTAGAAGTTAGATGCTTCCTCCAAATAGTGATCTGCTCTTAGTCCTTGCTACGCAATCCTCCTTGTCCAAAGAACCTCTCTTCACAATATGATCTTCGTTCTTCACAAATATGAAATTCTTGGTGCTGGTCTTTATGTTGTTCGCTGCACTGATACCTTGTAGATTTTCCACGAAATCCTCCAACTGCTATGATGAACAATTTGAAACTAGTTTCTCTTCACCAAGACACAATTTCTCCACAATAGATAAGAAGCGGAATAAGAATGCAAATAAAGAACATAGTCACACAATTAACACAATAATTTTTCTAGGGAAACCAAATTGGGAAAACCCTCTCCTTGCTGTAGAATTTTATTGAGAGAATAAATAGATCAAATACAAAGCAATCTGTCTATTGAGAACAAAGATGTTCTCCTGCTGATCTAGCCTAGACTTGCCTGCAAACCCTTTGATCATAGCTCCTACTTCCTTGCACAACCTTTGCCCAATTTCCTGGCGTAGGAAATCTCCTATTTCCTAGCCCAGATTGGGCTCCTATTATTTAGGAATTTCCTCCTAAATCCTAATGGAAACCTGCAAGAAAGTTTCTCTCTCAATTTTGCATATAGGCTCCTCCTTGATACACACTCTTAACATGAAGCTTTCCCGACACAAACTCATGCAAACAAGAATGATACAAATTTGTGCCTTCGTCCTCCTTTTAACCAATTCGATCCATGCTATATCTAGCAAGTATAAACTTAGCACATCAGTTGAGTTTAACTTGTTAACTAAGTCGAACTAACTCTCTAACTCGTCCTTTCCTCAATTAGAAATTGAACCTCCCATTCGTCCTCTTCTAAATTTCAATTGGCGCTTGGAGATCGACTTAACTGACCTTCGAATCTCTACGCATGAATTTCCTTGCTCCATAAACTCATCCATCTGCACGAACTCGTCGTCCATGGTAAAAGAAAGATTGATCGTGGTCTTTCTTGACTAAAGCAAGAGTCAAAGCAACCAAATGTTTTTTTTTTTTGTTATGTATGGTACACTCCACATCAAAAGTCCCTTATTTAACAATCCAAATGCCTTTAGCACCACATGTCATCATCAAGGTTGCGGGGGAGCGGCCTCCTCACCTGTCCTCCACCTGCTCTTGAAGTGTGCTTCGAACAAGTGCTTAGGGAGCGACCTAGGGAGCATGCTCCTAAATCGCTCATGTTTGAGAGAAATTTTCTGGAGGGTGCTCCCACCAAAATAAATTCGTTCCCTCCCTAGTTTTTTCATAGGTGGTTAATAGTTCTTCTGCAGAGAGGTGTTGGAGCACCTATAGCTTCATCTACAATGTCAAAAGAAATTGCCTTAATGAAAACCAGACTAAAAGCTTGATTTGTGTACACTACAAGTTGAGGTTGTTGACACATTATTGGGAGCGGGCTCGATTTGATAGAGCACATATCACTTGGGACAACAACCTGGAGGAAGATAATTTGGAGGATGGAGCCTTACATTTAGAAGAGTTGGAAAAAAATTCCTTTTCTTTTCTTTGCAAAAAAAATTTCGCTCTACTATTCAACACCCTTGTAAAAGTATGCGACAAAGCCAGTGAGAAGGAAAAGGATTGGAAAAACAAATTTTACATGTTACCATTGTAATGCAACCTACACTAGTTCATATACTAGTGTAAGAAAGCATCTCTACAAGATTATGATGTCAAAACTTGTGATCAAGTGCTAGCGAAAGATAGGAATAAATACATAATAATACCCAGCCGCAATACAATTCTCTCATACAAACTATGGGTTACCTTCAAGGGGAAAAAACCTTAAATTAACATAAGTTCTATCGTCAAATCTTCCTCCTAATGAATGGTCTAGATTGACTACAAAATTACAATATTTTACAAGGCAATTTTCTCAAAAATTTTCTTTGATGGACCCCCCTGCAACATTAGTGGGGGGGCAAGCACCCCCCCCCCAACATTGCCTAATCAAGGATTGGGATCCAAACACGACCGAATCAAGACCTCTGAATCATAAAGATAATTGGGCTCCACAACCAACATGATGAGAATCGTTATGTTGTAACTTGTGGACCTGTGGTTAATGAAGATTATAACTACTAGATGATTGATGTTATATGGTTTAATCCATGTTTTTATGCTTATCATGGCTAATTCATCACTCTACATGCTTTTGTTGACATATACGCATCAAAATACTTAAAAATATATATTATATAAAACATGATCCCAAAATTGCTCCCGACCTCAAAGCTTTTGAAAATTGTTGCTCCCCGCTCCTGCTTCCTGCATCCAAGCAGCCTTGGTCATCATTCTAAGCAAGGCATTTCTTCTTTAGCTTTGTCTAGATCCCTTGTCATGCCCCATGCTTCCTCCAAGCTAGGGTGTTTTTCTCGGCTAAGATTTGTCTTTTCTTATGCCATTCCTTGAACTTTTGTTAATGTGGGGCATTCCTTTTTTGGCATTGTTTCTAGCCCTTACCTTGCCATAAATCATATCTTGGACACTTCTTGAAGTATACATTGCTTCTCAAGGGTTTGCTTGCTTGCTCAGATCCTCCACCTACATTGTCCTAGTGTCCTAGGTGCAACTAAGGAACAAGGCTCCTCATCAATGATGCAGCAAAAGCTGTGTAAGCCATTTAACCATGTCTTCAAATTGGTGTCAAGTTCACCCAGCTGGAACCTTGTGAAATGTCTTTGGATAATTCTTCATCAATACTTCCCATGTCTCTTTCTATGATCTTGATTCTTTACCTACGACTGAACTTTGAGGATTTACTGTGCTGGTGAGAGAAGAAAGGGTCATGAAAATACTAAATGGACCATGCATTTTCAAGGGGTAACAGGGAACATGTTAAAATTGAAGTTTAGGGAGTTCACAGGCAGAATATAAGTTATTTTGTGGATTTAGATTCATGCAATATATTGATTTTTGGTATGTTAATAGCGATATAGAAAGTGGATATTTGTGCAGGTGATATTTCCTAAGGGATTTCTATTCCTTTGTTTTTATGAATGGGATAGAAAATATTGTGTTCTTGCATTTTGATATTGTATGGAATTGACCTTTAATTTGCCTAATTACTAATCCTCTACTGGTGGCTTTGGTGGTATGTAAATCAGATAAAATATAAACAAAACTTATTGTAGCATTTTGTTGTTTATCGGGTCATGTTTAGCCTATATAGTGAAATGCATATTTTCTAGACGAGTATTGTTCTTTATTCACTTATGAAGGTGACCGTTTTGAATATTTTGTACAGGGAAATGCTGCTTATAAGGATAAACAGTGGCAAAAGGCTATTAATTTCTACTCAGAAGCAATAAAGTTAAATGGAAATAATGCTACTTACTACAGTAACCGTGCTGCAGCATATTTAGAGCTAGGAAGGTATGGCATGTGTTCAAGCTAATCTTAATTCTGTATTGTATTAATCTAACCATGCTTCCAATGCATTCTTAATATTTTTACATCTGCAGTTTTGCACAAGCAGAGGAAGACTGCAGTGCAGCAGTTGGCCTTGATAAAAAGGTGAAGTTAGACAAAATCCCTTCTCTGATGCTTAAAATTTCTTAAAACATTATTTTCATCTTTTTCTTTGTAAAGTAGTATATTATTGCTTTATAAGATGGCAGTTGGCCTTGAAAAACTGGTGAAGGCAAAATCCATTATTTTTCAAATGTTTTTTTTTTTTTTTTGTTTTTAACTTATTCTCTTCCATCTTTTTCTTTGTAAAACATCATATTATTTGTGTATGTAATGATCCTTTTCCTGTTGTTCTGTCCACTTCCTATAGTACCTTCTTTTCGTTAGATAGAAAAATATTTAGAGATGTGAAAGCCCTGGATCCATTTGTCGTCTTCCCTATCTTAGGGCAGTGGTGGTACCAGTTTCTCTATGTACTATGTATGCTATATATTGCCATTTACTGCTTTAGTCTTCCAAGATTTTTGTCATTTGCACTTGGTTGAGATGGTACCTGTTACTGCAAAATCTATCACCTCAATACGAAGCTTCAATAAACAATCTAGATTGAGAGCAACAATGGGATTAGTTACTAACTTACCACTATCACCTTAGCAACTATTCCCCTGCTATTTTGTGGTCAGATAAAGGGAGGCTTCCCTAGTAGATTGCTGGAAATACTGAGAGGGGGGGTGAATCAGTATTTCTTTTCAATTGTTATTTTTACCAGTTAGATCACTTATATTTAGAACACAAAATGAACAATAGGAATAAATGCTTTTATTAATATAATCTTTACAATGAATCAAGTACAATATATATAGGGATCCAACCCTAGATGAAGACATCGATTTTCAATCTCCTAGGCTGCAATCTGTTGCCAAGCACCAACTTCGACTTTAGTGAGGCTCTGACCTCTAGGGTTTCGACCTTATCTTATCCAAGGCAGCAACCTTGAGTTTAGGAGCACCAACTCCAAGGACACCAGTCCTCTAGCTTCGCTTTGTTAAGATATGTTTGGTTGTACTTCACGGCTCCCAAAATCTTCTTCACCAAGCCCTGTCAATCTTCAGCTATCCCTTCATTTAATCTCCACATCACGTCATCAATGACAACCTTGATCTCTTATAAAATGTCACCGTTGCTCTTCATTGTACCCAAGCAGTTTCTTGAAGTCACCTCATAATGTCATCACTGATGCATCATGATCTCCAATAATAACTCCAAGGTTACTCAAAGCTTCTTAACAATATGTTTTCAAAAGATTGTCCCCAAGAGCTATCCAACCAAGGGTATCTTCATCAACCTTCAAACACTTTCTCCAATGTCTGCAAAAAGATCTTGATTGCTTCCAAAATACCTTCAAAGAGATCCCAATCTCAAAGATCTCTAAAAGTTTGATTTCAAATGCACTATTAAACTAGGCTTCACTTAGTCCATCATTGCTGTTGTTCAGGAGGAGATTCTATAATCCAACTATATCACTATCCAAGAGGAAGAGAGGTGATACTACAATCCTCTGTTCAAAGAATGTAGTTATATCTGTTCACCAATGAGCAGTCCGAGCTATTTAGGAGAGGCCCCAGCGAAAACCACAACAATCCAAAGTGAGATTTGAGGCCTGGCAACTGTCACACAAATTGAACCATAGGAGGTCTGAACCACAGTGCTCAACAAATGATTGAGGTTTTTGCTCATAGTTCACAAGTGAGTCGAAGGTAAGGAATCAACACCAAGCCACAACAAGTATGCACAGTCCCGAGAAAGATATGTTACAGTCTAAAACTGCACAGTCAAGAAATGTCAACTACTCCTGCCGGAACACCCTGCTATAGTCCGAGAACATTCACTACTTCTACAACAGTCCAAGAGAACCCACCATAGTTGAGATCGTCTACCATTTTTGCACCAGTCTGAGTCTGTCAAGGGTTCCGAGCCTTTTGTTTGAAATAACACTTGTCAAAACATCTTAAGTATTGTAGGTTCCCAGAGGAAATTTATCACCACAAGTCCGAGACAGATAGAGGTAAGGTCTGAGATATTATAGGAGCTACAGTCTTCATAACCCAAAACAAGTCTTCAATTTTGCCTCCTTCAGTTCACGAGTTGTGAACATCTAATAGACTTCTGTCTTTCTGATCTATGAAAATTGATGATACAAACAAGGAGCTCGAACCTCCTATTAATAGGCTTCTTTCGTGAACCTTGAACGGACACATCTCTTTTGTTGGTCGACAAGGCAGGGTTGTTCAGGTCAGATCCATGTCCAAAATTAATAACTTAACTTCAAAAATTCATTTCTCCCAAATCGCTTGGAGTTTCGGGCTGAGTAATAGCTGTTAAGATTAGGTATGTTCTATGCTAGAGCAATTTATTAAATTTTCACAGTTAGCAATCACATCAGCATTACGATAAACTGCAGATAGAACATAAATATAATATGCAGAAGACAAGCCAAGACAAGAGGACACAAGATATGGCGTGAGCCAGGGACAAACCCCACAATGTGTGGGGAAACCCTTTGATCAAATCTTCTTTTATCTTCAAAGTTCAGCAGAGAAAGAGAGAGAGAGAGAGAGAGTACAATTACAATAGAAGTCAACACTTTGACTTGTCTAGATCTAAGCATAGATCATCTTCTATAACATTGAGATCAGTTGAAGACATTTTGCTTCAACTGATTCTCCAAGGTGACTCCTTCACTTAACATAGTGATGCAGCTTGTACCCGTCACTGTGCCGCACCTAGTCACTGAGCAGCTTCCATCTACTCTCATCATCATGTTGCTCCTGTCTCATTCATCATCATGTTGTTGGGATTATCATATTTGCTGCACCTCAGAGATCATCACTACTGCATCAAGAACTTCATTACTGCTGCAAGGTTCTTGAGAGCATCATTGTTGCACCATGACTTTTCCTTGAGATTATTATTGAGATGATCTCTGCACCTATGAAGATCACGACTACACATTACAGTAGGATGAGATCATTTGTGAGATCATGATCTTAGACACTGATCTTTGCCAAAGCTGACTCTTCTTGACTTGGTGATCATTACTTCTTTCATCATGCTGAGGTTGTTATGATCCTTATCATCTTGACTGCCTCTAAGATACTTGTTCATATCAAGAATACTAGATCTGAAGACTATGATGACTATTGCCACTGTATGTCTCCATTTACAGGTATGCCGAGAAGCTCTTGATCAACACTGAAACCTGCTTCATCATTGTGGTTATGTCGAGACAGTAACATATACATATGTGAGATTGAGATCATACCCATCGAAGTTTTCATTGTGCAATCTGAGTTTCATTGCATCTAAACTGTCACAGGGATACCACCGAGATCTATATGCATTGATTGCGGCTACAACAGTTTGTTCCTGCGGCCTCATTACCTTACTGCGGCCACCTGCAGCTCCCTGCAGCTCTTCCTTATCACTGCGACTACCCTCTCCTTAACTGTGGCTTTCTATGTCTTGACTACGACTTCATATACCTGACTGCGGCTTCTTCATTTCCTACGGATTCATTATTCCTCAACTGCGGCTATAATTGTCATATTTGTATGGCGTATATATATATATATATATATATATATATATATATATATATATATATATATATATATCATGTATATGTATCCAAACTTCACGTAGAATGGCCATACCTGTAGCGTATATATGTATCCAAACTTCACGTAGAATGGCCATACCTGTAGCGTATATATGTATCCAAACTTCACGTAGAATGGCCATACCTGTAGCGTATATATGTATCCAAACTTCACGTAAAATGGCCATACCTGTAGCGTATATATGTATCCCAAGTTCACGTAGAATGGCAGAGAGGAATGCGAAGTTCTGTTGCGTGAACAGGTCTCGTTGACTACGTTTTATTGACCCATTGACTGCGTTTATATTTCTTCATAACCCTGCTGCTTACTGCAGCTAGGGCATCACTGCATCTAGGGTATCACCTGTGGCTAGGTATCTACAACTGGGGCAACGTACAACAGCGAGGGCATTACTTGAGTGACCAGCGTATCATTCATGATGTCTCTCACCTTCACCAAAAACCCAGACGTGGAGAGGAGGAGACTACTCAAGAATGTGTTGTTCTAATGACTCCAAATCCTCTCTTATTTATACTAAAGGGGGATGATTGAATAGACATGACGTTTGGGCTTCTAGAGCCTACATAAGAGCTGGTCGGCTTGATAATAATTATATAAACAAAATAAATTCATATCTCCATAAATACTTATCGGAATTGGATGATCTTTGGATCAATCCTACACCTCTCGACAAGAGGGATCCAATAAAAATATCAGCTGCCATAAATAAGCCGACCCACATGGAGTTTGGCCCTAGTTTCCAATTTAACACTCCCTCTCAACTAGGGAGAACTCCATCCGGTGATCCATAAGTCCGACTGTACTATCTCTGCCATTAGTGCCTTGCACTACTCTGCCTAGCTCTGCTGGCTCTACTCTGCTCTGCTCATCTCCGCTGAACTATGAAGAAGAAGAATTGATCGAGAATGAGTGATATCATTCTCCACTGACCTGAAGTCAGTCTCAGAGTGCATACCACTAGTCCCAGACCAGTCTCAACTGACCCGAAGTCAGCTTCATAGTAAGTACCACTCCTACCACTGGTCCCAGACCAGTTTCGCAGTCTCAGAGAGTGTACCACTGGTCCCAGACCAGTCTCAACCGACCCGAAGTCAGTGTCATAGTATGTACCACTCTCACTGGTCCCAGACCAATACTGCACTGACACGAAGTCAGTCTCGGAGTATGTATGACTGGTCCCAGACCAGTCTCAGCCGACCCGAAGTCAGCGTCATAACATGTACAACTCCTACCACTGGTCCCAGACCAGTATCATTGATCCCAGATCAATGGAGGACATCCTAGCATAGGGAGTACGGTAGATACAACGATGCGTCCATCGGTACTACTATGGTCCCTAACTTCATTTCCCTGCTCATTGATCAGATGAGAGGTACTTCCCATGAGTCCCAGACTGCATGGGTAGGATGCCTCGACAGGAGAACTTAATCAATCCTGTCCTCACAGGAGAACACATCAATCCTGCTAGAATCGCCATGGAGAACACATCAATCCAGGCCTCACAGGAGAACACATCAATCCTGCTACAATTGCCATGGAGAACACATCAATCCAGGCCTCACAGGAGAACACATCAATCCTGCTACAATCGCCATGGAGAACACATCAATCCAGGCCTCAGAGGAGAACTAATCATCCTGCTACACAAGAGAGCGAATCATCTTGTTTCAGTGCCACCACCAGGGGAGGGTGAGTCACCCTGTGGTCGTATGTTGCTCCAATAGAACTGCAAGCCCCCCAGAGCTCAATGTATGCAACATGCATGACCCTTTTTCAAAGGCCTCTCGATGACTCCAAGTCGTTTGGGAAAATCACAAATTTGATCTTTCCTCGGGGCTCTGTCCTGTACATCATCTCAGTGCGATGGAGCCTCCTTGCTCATCGACTTTCCATATCCCAGATAAGGCAGTATCTGATGTCTGTCCGCTAGAGCAATTGTCGAATACAGGATTCCTCAATAATCGAAAACAGCTAAGAAATTCCGCAACCATGCAGCTTTATACAAGATCATACTCGCAGTCATGTATTCGGTCTTGGCGGTGCTTATAGTGACCGACTTCTGCTTCCTACATCGAAGCAGAATCCAAAGAGAACCAACACTGAAAAGTGCTCTAGTGATCCTCCACACTACCTGCCCACTCATCATTCGAATAATCATGTGGTTTCATATTTTCGGCAGTGTATCTCAATCCATGAGAGATTGTGCCCATGAAGATATCTCAGAAGATTCTTGGTACCAATCCAGTGAGGCTCAACAAAATATGAGCTCACCATGCTAACTGCAACACATATGTTCGAACGAAGGTTCTCCAAGAACATCAATGCGAATGAGTTTATGAAATTCAAAGGCATTTCCCAAATCTGGTCCGACATTATTACCATATAACTTTTGAAAGTTAAGATCCTCGAGGCAGTCACAAGCTTGCAACTTATCTTCCCACATTCCGAATCCAACTCCCTCTGTCTCTTATAAATGAGAGAGTCTGCACCTGTCAGACATAGGTGCCGGTACGAGAGGTTTATCATCCACAACCTTCGAGTAATGGTTTGGATCGGTTTCACTCCTAGTGAATCTCAGCTGCATTAGACAGCTATCAATCCTCTCATACTATGCCCGAGGTGTTTTTCTTCAAGCCATAGAGGGCTTTCTTCCACCTGTATACATGAGATTCCTTGATCATGATTCTCAAACTCCTCGGGTTGTTCCAAACCTGTGAACCTGCTGCATGAGGGGAATGGTACCCTTATAATATTTTCCTTCGGTACATTTCAGACATGTACCTTCATGCTTCCTTTTGAATTCAGGCATCCGAGTCACCATTTGTCTCACAGACCTCCGGTGCTGAGTCAATGGACATGGTCCCCAGTGGACTTCCTGCAACTTGATACAACCCTGAACTCAAAAACATCTTTAAAAGATCTATTTTCAAACACGTACCTTTCCATCGATAAGTGCCACCTTGTAACCTTTGACTTCCATTTCCGAGATGGACATTAGGTTCAATCAGGTACATAAAAGAGATTTTAGGGTTCCTTGCTTTCGTGGAAGAGTCGACCATTGTCTTTGATGACCCGCATCTCTGTCATTCGGGCACTCCTTCGCATAAGGGCCGAACTTATTTCAACAAGGCATCCGCCTTTCCTTCTACCCTTAGATCCGAACTTCCCAATGAAGTGATCTTAAGATGGACCATCAGAATCTTCCGCTACGCCATTCTGATAACATTCTCTGCTTTGACTTCACCCTAGGTGAATTATGAGGAACCCATTGATCCTTCTGTCTTGTCCCAACTGTCTTCAATGATTGCTCTTTCACTCTTGCTTGGGCATTGTATTCACCTCAGCTCTGATACCATGTTAAGATTAGGTATGTTCTATGCTAGAGCAATTTATTAAATTTTCACAGTTAGCAATCACATCAGCATTACGATAAACTGCAGATAGAACATAAATATAATATGCAGAAGACAAGCCAAGACAAGAGGACACAAGATATGGCGCGAGCCAGGGACAAACCCCACAATGTGTGGGGAAACCCTTTGATCAAATCTTCTTTTATCTTCAAAGTTCAGCAGAGAAAGAGAGAGAGAGAGAGAGAGTACAATTACAATAGAAGTCAACACTTTGACTTGTCTAGATCTAAGCATAGATCATCTTCTATAACAATGAGATCAGTTGAAGACATTTTGCTTCAACTGATTCTCCAAGGTGACTCCTTCACTTAACATAGTGATGCAGCTTGTACCCGTCACTGTGCCGCACCTAGTCACTGAGCAGCTTCCATCTACTCTCATCATCATGTTGCTCCTGTCTCATTCATCATCATGTTGTTGGGATTATCATATTTGCTGCACCTCAGAGATCATCACTACTGCATCAAGAACTTCATTACTGCTGCAAGGTTCTTGAGAGCATCATTGTTGCACCATGACTTTTCCTTGAGATTATTACTGAGATGATCTCTGCACCTATGAAGATCACGACTACACATTACAGTAGGATGAGATCATTTGTGAGATCATGATCTTAGACACTGATCTTTGCCAAAGCTGACTCTTCTTGACTTGGTGATCATTACTTCTTTCATCATGTTGAGGTTGTTATGATCCTTATCATCTTGACTGCCTCTAAGATACTTGTTCATATCAAGAATACTAGATCTGAAGACTATGATGACTATTGCCACTGTATGTCTCCATTTACAGGTATGCCAAGAAGCTCTTGATCAACACTGAAACCTGCTTCATCATTGTGGTTATGTCGAGACAGTAACATATGCATATGTGAGATTGAGATCATACCCATCAAAGTTTTCATTGTGTAATCTGAGTTTCATTTGCATCTAAACTGTCACAGGGATACCACCGAGATCTATATGCATTGATTGCGGCTACAACAGTTTGTTCCTGCGGCCTCATTACCTTACTGCGGCCACCTGCAGCTCCCTGCAGCTCTTCCTTATCACTGCGACTACCCTCTCCTTAACCGTGGCTTTCTATGTCTTGACTACGACTTCATATACCTGACTGCGGCTTCTTCATTTCCTGCGGATTCATTATTCCTCAACTGCGGCTATAATTGTCATACTTGTATGGCGTATATATATATATATATATATATATATATATATATATATATATCATGTATATGTATCCAAACTTCACGTAGAATGGCCATACCTGTAGCGTATATATGTATCCAAACTTCACGTAGAATGGCCATACCTGTAGCGTATATATGTATCCAAACTTCACGTAAAATGGCCATACCTGTAGCGTATATATGTATCCAAACTTCACGTAAAATGGCAATACCTGTAGCGTATATATGTATCCCAAGTTCACGTAGAATGGCAGAGAGGAATGCGAAGTTCTGTTGCGTGAACAGGTCTCGTTGACTACGTTTTATTGACCCATTGACTGCGTTTATATTTCTTCATAAGCCTGCTGCTTACTGCAGCTAGGGCATCACTGCATCTAGGGTATCACCTGTGGCTAGGTATCTACAACTGGGGCAACGTACAACAACGAGGGCATTACTTGAGTGACCAGCGTATCATTCATGATGTCTCTCACCTTCACCAAAAACCCAGACGTGGAGAGGAGGAGACTACTCAAGAATGTGTTGTTCTAATGACTCCAAATCCTCTTTTATTTATACTAAAGGGGGATGATTGAATAGACATGACGTTTGGGCTTCTAGAGCCTACATAAGAGCTGGTCGGCTTGATAATAATTATATAAACAAAATAAATTCATATCTCCATAAATACTTATCGGAATCGGATGATCATTGGATCAATCCTACACCTCTCGACGAGAGGGATCCAATAAAAATATCAGCTGCCATAAATAAGCCGACCCACATGGAGTTTGGCCCTAGTTGCCAATATAACAATAGCTCTATGGAAAGAAAAAATTAAGCTCTTCAAGATGGTGAAGGTCTCATGGTGAGATTCTGCCTCTAAGGAGGTGAGAAATAATTTTTGTTGGGACTGGTCCTTTATGAGTGCAGAAATGGAGGCAAGGCATAATGCCTTT
Source organism: Pinus tabuliformis (assembly GCA_031772625.1). NCBI lineage: Eukaryota > Viridiplantae > Streptophyta > Pinopsida > Pinales > Pinaceae > Pinus > Pinus tabuliformis. Next base: position 522,763,646 of record CM062818.1, read on the forward strand.
GAGTGTAGGACTTGTTATGGTTTAATTATGTCCTTGTCATGTCCTTGTCTTCTTCAATGTAGGGTCACCATCATGCTTGCCTTCTTCAATGTAGGGACACCATCATGTCCTTGATTGCCTTCTACATCACCTTGTCTCCTTCAACATTATTGGAGGTTTGTCATCATGTGGTGTCATCATGAAGATCATTGGAGGTAGGGCATGTCATCATGTTTAGGTCATATAGGTAGTCTTCCAAGTGTAGTCAACCTAAGTCATCATCATGGTTCACATAAGTCATCATGTAGTCTTTTATCATAGACATGTCATCAAGAAGCATGATTGACAGTCCATCAACTTAAACAAGAGTTGTAATCATCTTCTGGCATCTTCAAGAATATTTGCGATCTAGTCACTGCTATATCAACGTTCAACTATTGATATCAATGGCAACCTAGATTAACAATCTCCCCCTTTGTCATTGATGGTAATATTCTTGTCCTTTCAACATTCTTTCCCCCTTTGACATCAATTTCAAATGCGGTGCCCAAGTACTCCCCCTGTCAAGTTGCTTCTTTTCTTCAAAAATAGTAGATCTTCATGGGTATGCTACTCCCCTTGTCATGGTGCTCTTCTTTCTGGCAATGTGGTCCATGATAGATGTGATTACATTCCTTCATGTGATGAACCAACTCCCCTTGTTTTCATGACCTCCTCTAGCTCATGAAAGATTAGTTGCTTAGTGATTAAGTGGAAGAGATCTTAACAATAGTCTGTCGGATGAATATGGGCTATGTTCTTTAATGGAGTGTTCCTGAGAGATGATCTAGGAATTTCCAGATATGAGTCGTCAAGGTTTTCATGGGATCCATCCATGAATAGCTTCTGCAAGAATGCCTAATCATCATAAGCTCCCCCTCACTGTATGCATGATCTTCTTTTTGGTAGAGTTTCCCCATCAAATGCTTAGACTGTGGAAGATCAGATCAAAAACATGTGTTGTTGGCTGGAGAGTTTAAGAGATTTTCGGATTGTATTTGCTTCCTTCTCCATGCTCGTGTAACTTTCTTCTCTGGCATGGTTCTAGCTTGTGCAGGAGCCCAAGTCAAGTTACAATCACGTGCCATATGTCCAATGTTATGAAACTTGAAGCACTCTATGTTTCTTATGAATAGGGATTCATGACTTCTTGTGAAATTGCTTCTTGGAGATTGACAGGGCCCATTATATTTGTCTTTGTGATAGGCCCTACAATCTTTTGCCATGTGCCCAATGTTTGTACAAGAATAGCAATAACCAAGAAATATACATTGGTACCTGGGAGAAGAAGGTTTCCCTAATGTACTTCTAAGGTCATTTTGCCTTGGGATCTTTTGATGATAACCATTGCTTCTTGCATCCTTGACACCATTTGCATTTCTTCTTGGAATATGATTTCTTCCATTGTTGTCTTGACTCTTCTCCTTGTCTTTGCTGGAACTGGGAGCATCAATATTTATTCCAAGTCCTTATTGTTTGAAGCATTAGGGTTTGCATCATTCTTGCTTGAGGTTTCACCTGCATACCCAAGACCTGATTTATCAAGGGCAGACCTTTGATGACTTAGGATGTCATGTAGGGTTTGAGAACTTTTCAAGTTCTTATTCAACAAGTCAACTTCCTTTCTTCCTTCATTTCCTTGCATTCTTCATCCTTCTTTGATAGAATGATCTCCATTTCTTCCTTCATCTTGGTTGCTTCACATGATTGGGCCTTAAGAGAAGTGATTTTTGATCTTAACTTGGTGATGTCATCATCCTTTTTTTCTAGTTGGTATATCATGGTATTTCTCTCCTTTTCTGCTTCATCAACTTGTCCTTCTATGAATGCCAAAGCTTCCATCACCTTCTTAGCTTCTTGTGCTTGTTTCCTTGCTTCTTCTAGTTAAGATCTAAGGGAGGAGACCTCTTCCTTGTATTGACCAATCTCTGCTTCAAGTTTGTTCAAACTCTTGTGCTTTTGTTCAAGGTGGCTTCACAAGGTATCTTCCCGTTTCTTTGCCTTATCCAATTGATTTGTCATGGATATGACTTTTTCATGATGATTTCTCTTTGTTTTGATGAAATTCTTCCTTAATCTTGGCGAACTCCTCATCTCTTTCTTGTACTTGAAGCTTGACAAGGTCAACTTTCTTCCTTGTCTTGTCTTGGTCACCAACTTGCGCTTTCTTCTTAAGTTCCTCATTTTCGTTTTTCAAACTGTTATTCTCTTTTATGGCAACCATAAGTTTAGTGAGAAGATCTTCTTCATTCTCTTCATCTTCTAGGTCTTCTTTAGCCTTGATGTTATCACTCTTATCTTCAGCTTCCTTGATGGGCTTTGGATTTCCTTCTTGTTTTCCATCATTTTCTTGACTAGAGATCATTGTCAACGCTCCTTTTGAGTGAAGATCATGAAGTTTATCCCATATGCCTTTTGCTGACGAACATTTTTCAAAATTGGCCTTCATAAAATCAGGTAGCCCATTCAAGATTGCTTTCATTGCTCTTGTATTATGTTCCTTGGATTCTCCATCCATCATGCTATCAACAATCACCGATTTCCAGACTTCAATGCCTTGAGTCTTTAAGAAATTCCTCATTCTTGCCTCCCATATATCAAAGTTTCCATTGAACAATGGAGCCTTCACAAATTGATTGACTTCAATTTCGGTGGTTGAGGGAGACACATATTTAGGAGGATTGGAGACTTTTTTACTTGGCCATTTGTGTTCTAATGATCAACCTTCAAGTTGTTAGGCTTTGAGTGAAGGTATTGTCTCTGATACCAATTGTTGGAAATACTGAGAGGGTGGGTGAATCAATATTTCTTTTCAATTGTTACTTTTACCAGTTAGATCACTTATATTTAGAACACAAAATGAACAATAGGAATAAATGCTTTTATTAATATAATCTTTACAATGAATCAAGTACAATATATATAGGGCTCCAACCCTAGATGAAGACATCGATCTTCAATCTCCCAGGCTCCAACCTGTTGCCAAGCACCAACTTGGACTTTAGTGAGGCTCCGACCTCTAGGGCTTCAACCCTATCTTATCTAAGGCACCAAACTTGAGTTTAGGAGCACCAACTCCAAGGACACCAATTCTCTAGCTTCGCTTTGTTAAGATATGTTTGGTTGTACTTCATGGCTCCCAAAGTCTTCTTCACCGAGCCGTGTCAATCTTCAGCTATCCCTTCATTTAATCTCCACGTCACGTCATCAATGACAACCTTGATCTCTTAGAAGATGTCACCATTTCTCTTCATTGTACCCAAGCAATTTCTTCAAGTCACCTCATGATGTCATCATGATCTCCAATAATAATTCCAAGGTTACTCAAAGCTTCTTAACAACATGTTTTCAAAAGATTGTCCCCAAGAGCTCTCCAACCAAGGGTATCTTCATCAACCTTCAAACGCTTTCTCCAATGTCTGCACAAAGATCTTGACTGCTTCCAAAATGCCTTCAAAGAGATCCCAATCTCAAAGACAATCTCTAAAAGATTGCTTTCAAATGCACTATTAAACTAGGCTTCACTTAGTCCATCACTACTGCTGTTCAGGAGGAGATTCTGTAATCCAACTATGTCACTGTCCAAGAGGAAGAGAGGTGATACTACAGTCCTCTGTTCAAAGAATGTAGTTATATCTGTTCACCAATGAGTAGTCCGAGCTGTTTAGGAGAGGCCCGAGCCAAAACCACAACAATCCAAGGTGAGATTTGAGGCTTGGCAATTGTCACATAAACTGAACCATAGGAGGTTCGAACCACAGTCCTCAACAAATGATTGAGGTTCTTTTTCACAGTTCACAGGTGAGTCCAATGTAAGGAATCAACACTGAGCCACAACAAGTATGCACAGTCCCGAGAAAGATATCCTGTAGTCCGAAACTGCACAGTCAAGAAATGTCAACTACTCCTACACCAACACCCTACTATAGTCCGAGAACATTCACTACTTCTGCAACAGTCTGAGAGCACCCACCACAGTTGAGATCATCTACCATTTCTGCACCAGTCCGAGTCTATCAAGGGTTCCGAGCCTTTTGTCTGAAATAACACTTGTCAAAACATCTTAAGTATTGTAGGTTCCCACAGGAAATTTATCACAGCAAGTCCGAGACAGATAGAAGTAAGGTTCGAGATATCGTAAGAGCTACAGTCTTCATAACCCAAAACAAGTCTTCAATTCTGCCTTCTTCAGTTCACGAGTTGTGAACTTCTATTAGACTTCTGTCTTTCTGATGGGAAAAATGATGATACAAACAAGGAGCTCGAAACTCCTATTAATATGCTTCTTGAACGTTAAGTTTGAACAGACACGTCTCTTTTGTTGGCCGACAAGGTAGGTTTGCTTAGGTCGGCTCCATGTCCAGAATTAATAACTTAACTTCAAAAATTCATTTCTCCCAAACTGCTTGGAGTTTTGGGCTGAGTAATAGCTCGTTGGAAAGGCAAAATTAAGCTCTTCAAGATGGTGAAGGTCTCATGGTGAGATTCTGCCTCTAAGGAGGTGAAAAATAATTTTTAATGTGACTGGTCCTTTATGAGTGCAGAAATGGAGGCAAGGCATAATGCCTTTGAGTGTAGGACTTCTTTATGGTTTAATTATGTCCTTGTCATGTCCTTGTCTTCTTCAATGTAGGGTCACCATCATGCTTGCCTTCTTCAATGTAGGGACACCATCATGTCCTTGATTGCCTTCTTCATCACCTTGTCTCCTTCAACATTATTGGAGGTTTGTCATCATGTGGTATCATCATGAAGATCATTGGAGGTAGGGCATGTCATCATGTTTATGTCATATAGGCAGTCTTTGAAGTGTAGTGCACCTAATAAGTCATCATCATGGTCCACATAAGTGATCATGTAGTCTTTTATCATAGACATGTCATCAAGAAGCATGATTGACAGTCCATCAACTTAAACAAGAGTTTTAGTCATCTTCTGGCATTTTTCAAGAATATTTGCGATTCAGTCACTGCTATATCAACGATCAACTATTGACATCAATGACAACCTAGATTTAGGTATTAAGTAACCCAAATGGTGTTAAGCTAAATACTCGCTAAGCGTTCTACTACAAGATTTACCCAAAAATAAATATGCAATGTTAGGGTTTTGGGTGATTTAAGATATATTTTCAAAAAGATGAGTTCGAAGGACCCTACAACTAAATCTAAAGGGATTAGCAAGTCCTAAGAGTTTCAAATAGGCTTGACACATGCAATTTAGAAAAAATACTTTGCTGTTATAAGCTAGGGTTTTAACCAGAAAAGTTACAGCATGCAAATTTTTTATAACTATAAGAAAACAAGCCTATAATCTATGATAAATAAGTGAAAAATTAGGACTATTCAATGAATAAACAAGGAATTAAATTACAACAATTTTGAATACCTGAAAACACATAATACAACAATAAAATCCCTAGACGTTAGCCTTGATTAATTGCTGAAAATGCATGTAAAATAATATTTTCACTTTTCCAATTGGATGCATGCAAGTCTAACCCTTGGGCAATATGGTCCAAAGTATATGATGCTGAAAAATGCAGAATGTTCTGTAACTTAACCCTAATTTACCCTAGTTGTAATGTCCTAGGTTAATTTTTGCCCTTAGGGTTTATAAATTCATGAGATGTGCACTACCAATTTACAACATTCTTTCCACTTCAAGCATAGATAATGTAATTCAGAGTATACAAAGAATACTAAACTTGGCAGTATACAGTAATTTATTATAACAGTCAGGCACTAGGGCTGCTATACCAATAATTCGGAGTAATCAATAAACAAAGTTTACCAAAAATATCTTCTTCAGAAATTACAGGTGAAATCAATAATGATAATCCTCTAAAATTTTGACTAACTCACAGATTGATGATATTCTTGACCTCTGCCTACAAGGGGACTAGCTGTGCCCAATCTGTTTGTTACATACCCGCCACTCCTTTCTGTCCATTAGTGCGTAGGGCTAGGAGAATGCCCAGAATGTGCAGCTGAGCATGTTACTTTCAGTCCTCCCATGGAGAATTTAGGCTGGCCAAATCACGGAATTGCATAGTTCCTGTTCAGGGAGACTGAACTCTCTCTGCCACAGAAGACTGACTCTTGTTTCCTCAAATAGGCCGCTGTACCAGATTTCACTGCCCAGAATTAGGTCCAACCAGAACAGGCCCTTGGCTTTGCGGTCCTGTGGCCTTGCAGCCCAGAATTTCACTTGCTGCCTCTGTCTGTGCCTGGAACGAGCCTCAACTATGCCTTTGCTGCCCTTAAATAACCTTAGACTGTTCTCACGAGCCAAAGCCCAAATCCTTTAGCTGGCCGAAGATCTGCTTGATGTGCCAAATCAATAAACAACAGACTGTTCCAGATGAATGATAATAGATAATGAGTGAAGAGGGATGACTGATTAGGGTAGAACCTTTCACCACTGAAATCAGTAGAGACTAGCTAGGGTGAGATCACCTCCACCGAAACTAGACAAGGAAAAGGGGTATTAAAACTCTCAGAGCCTCAGGCTTAAGAAATTTATAAATATTCCCATCCAAATTGATTCCAACTCTCATCTATTTATAGATTCCTTCATGGGCTCCCAAATGTGAGGCTTTGTGAATGTGACTCCCAATTTTAGGTTTTTTTTGCCCCAGCTGAACCAACATTTACAGAATGTTGCTCCAACATTTACACAATGTTGCTCCAACATTTGAAAAATTATATTTCCCCCCTTTTCAGGACTATAGGCTACTTGGTTGGATAGGCTATTTCGTCCTCCTGTGGGCTATTAATCAATTTGGAACATTACAATCCCCCCTTCGCGACATTGCTTGTCCTCAAGCAATTGTATATCTGGGTGTTGCAAAAGTTGTCCCCTCGCATTCAAGGGTGAAAACTGCTCACTTTCCTTGCATCCATCTTTCTGGTCATTTTCAATTTCTACACCAATATAGCTGATCCAGGTGGATATTGGTGGCCACCTGCCAGGTCCACCTGGACCCCCACCATTGTCTTTCTCAGCATTTTCAGTTTCCTTAATTGTAGCACAGTTTACTATTTTTAGCAGTTTTTCGGGTCCTGAACTTCCGGAGCCGTTTTGAGGCCCTAAACGACGTTTTTTTGGAATTCTGGGGCGACCGAGCCCTATGTTGCCTCCCAAAATGGTAGTACTCGGATAGATCTTTCTAACGAGCTATCGTACGCGTCAAACGGAGATCGTATGCCAAAGTTACGACCCCGGGAAATTGATGTACCAATTTACCCAAACGGGGCCCACAATTTGGCGTTTCATCTTCTAGGGTTAGGTTTCGGTATGTGAAGGGTTTTCCATTGTTTCTCAACAATAAATAGGCCTTCGAGCCTCATTGTAATACAGTTCAGAACAGTTCAGAGGCATGTAGCCATCACATCTCTTCTCAGAGATAAGCTACCATCGCCCTAGCTAGTTTATTGCCATTTCTGTTTGTAAGCATATGTCAGTATTTCCCATTAATGAAATGAAGTATTATTTCCGCTGCATCTTTGTGTATATGGTTATCTCTGTAATTTGTTGCGTTCCTGCTTAAATCTGGATCAGTGGTATCAGAGCGGTCTGCTTTTTCTCTGTTTTTCTTTGCATGTCCCCAACAAGGTCGGGATATAAGGAGTTAGGGCTTGAACTGGTTGAACCTTTGCAAGACCAGCCTCGCAAATCCCGACGGCCTCCCATGGCGGACGAGAAGAAAGACGAGGGGGCAGGAGATCCCATCAAAATCTTGCTCGAAGAAGCGCTCGAGCGACAACGGAACGCGATGATGGACAGCTTTGCGCAGATCCTTCAGCGGCTACCCAGAAGCGGCGCATCGGCTTCCAGCAGCTCCTCTGGAAACGCCACACCCTTTAAGGTACAAGTTAATTTTGAAATCCCCATATTCGAGGGTCAGATAGACGCCGATGCCGTAGATAAATGGTTAAATCTGCTAGAGGGTTATTTTTCTGTTCATGAATTTTCGAGTCGGGAAAAGATTGTTTTTGCTCTTCTCAAAGCAGCCCCCCACGTCAAGGACTGGTGGGAAACCTACTGCGAGCGGAAGGATGAAAGTACTGGCTCACTATTTTCAGCCGCACCCACCTGGGATTCGTTCCGGGATGCCATCAAGGAGCAGTACTACCCTGTCGGAAGCTATGAGGATGAATACATAAAGTGGACCACGCTGCGGCAGGGAAGGGACCAAGATGTGCTGGAGTTCACCAATCTTTTCCATACCCTTCGCACAAAGTTGGGTATCAAGGATTCGGAGCAACATTTGATACTCAAATACCGTGGCTGCCTGCACAAGTACATCCAGGAAGAAATACAGTTCCTAAACATCCCCTCGCTCGGCGCAGCATACCGGTATGCCGTCAAAGTCGAGCAGAAGTTTAAACAAAAGAAGCGAGACTTTGGATCTGCGAATCCAAAGCAGGGGAAAGGTGCCCCTAAACCACAGAACAAAGGACAAAGCCAAGGCGGGACAGCCCAAGACAACCAGCTGAAGCTGCAAGCAAAGAGCAACGCCGCGAAGCCGAGAAAGGACACTGGAAAATGGTGCGAGTTCCATAAGAGCTCCACTCACAACACAAGTGAGTGTCGGGCCAAACAGTCACTGGTGGCTGAGCTAAAGGTTTCAGAATCAGATGCATGTTCCGACTCTGAGTCAGAACCCGATAAGGGGTATGAAAAAGGGAAGCAGATCATTGATGCGGATCCCAGCGCCACTGTTGCTACCGCAAAGATCCAGAAAAATGAACCCGAAGATCCAGAGGAGGAGGAGCGTCTCTTCCACTCCCAGATGTGGGTCAAGGGCTCCCCGATACAGTTCATTGTTGATAGCGGGAGTCAAAAGAACCTCATTTCGGCAGAGGTCGTGAAGCGGTTGGGCTTACCGACCACAGCACATCCACAACCATACACCATTGGGTGGCTTTACCAAGGGCGAGATCTTCGCGTGAGCCAGCAGTGTCGCCTTCCATACAACATCAAGCCCTTCACGGATGAGGTATTGTGTGACATTGCTCCCCTTGAAGTTTGTGATGTATTACTAGGACAACCATACTTGTGGAAGCGACATGCTGTGTATGAATCAAGGCCCCGTGCTGTTATTATTACATTGGGAAATAAGTTGTTCAGGATACCAGAGGTACCACCACCTGCCGCCATCTCTTTGATTACTGCAAAACAATGCAGTAAGATCATTTCCAAAACCAGGAAATTTGTTTTCCTGATGATACGCCCTCAAGGGAAGAAGAAGACAGTGGCCGCGGCCTCCAAACGAGGTCCCTCTGCACGACAGCTACAAATGGACAAGATTGTGGAGGAGTACAAAGACATCTTCACCTCCCCGGCAGGGGTTCCTCTGCACTGTCAAGTCAAGCACTCCATTGATCTGACCCCAGGTGCGCCGCTACCCAATGGACCAATTTATCGGCGCTCCGTTCTGGAGAACAATGAAATCAAGAGGCAGATTCAGGAGCTCCTACAGAAAGGTCACATCCGTCCGAGTTCTTCGCCCTGTGGGAGCCCGATAGTGTTGGTACAGAAGAAGGATGGGACGTGGAGACTCTGTATTGACTATCGGGCGCTGAACAAGATCACTGTCCGTAATAGGTACCCGATCCCGCGGATTGATGACCTCCTAGACCAACTAAAGGGGGAGAAATATTTCAGCAAGATCGATCTGAAGTCAGGATATCACCAGGTACCAATTGAACCCTCAGATGTGTGGAAGACTGCCTTCAAATCCAAGGAGGGCCTCTTCGAATGGTTGGTCATGCCTTTCGGATTGACGAATGCTCCTGCAACCTTTATGAGGCTAATGGATGACATCTTGCGGCCATTCACCAACTCCTTTGTAGTAGTATACTTGGATGACATTCTGATCTTCAGCCAGAGTTGGGAAGAGCACCTCCACCACATCCGACAGGTTCTCCAAACACTGCGGCAACACAAGCTATGTGCCAATTTGGAGAAATGCACTTTTGGCATGACCGAGGTCCAGTATCTGGGATACATCATTGATGAACAGGGGGTGCATGTCGATCCAGCCAAGGTCCAAGTCATTCGGGATTGGCCCTCTCCAACCACTCTAACAGAGCTCCGCAGCTTTCTAGGTCTTGCCAACTTCTACCGCAGGTTTGTGTTGGGATTTTCTCATATTTCTTGGCCCTTGAGTCAAGTCACCAAGGGCGGGGCGAAAGCAAAATTCTTTTGGTCTGAATCTCAACAGAAGGCATTCAGGCAGTTGAAGGATCGCCTCTGCACGGCACCAGTGCTCGCGTTACCAGATTTACAACAACCATTTGAGGTCGAGACAGATGCCTCTGACTATGCTATTGGGGCAGTCCTTACTCAACATGGACATCCAGTGGCATATCACAGTGAAACACTTTCAGACACAGTCCGGAAGTACCCCACTTATGATAAAGAGATGTATTCCATTGTACAAGCCTGCCGACAATGGAAGCATTACATTTTGGGGAAGGAAACGGTCATCCACACAGACCACCGACCTCTGCAATTCATACAGACCCAAGGGAAATTGCAGAATGATCGCCATCAGAAGTGGTCTACATACCTGCAACAGTTTCACTTGAATATCAAGTATAAAAAGGGCAGCACCAATAATGTTGCAGATTGCCTCAGTCGACCACCGATCATGGCGCTAACCACCGTGCTCAACTCTTGCGGGCACGAGACTTCTGATTGGCCACTTCTCTACAAAAGCGACCCAGAATTCGGCCACACATACCAGACACTCTTGGAGGGTCGGCAGGTTGCAGATTTTCACCTCCAGGATGCCCTATTATGCCACCTCGGTCACCTTTGTGTTCCTTCAAGCGAGCGTGCCAAGATGATTTGGGAAGCACACTACAGTCGGGCTGCTGGGCATTTCGGGGTCGAGAAAACAGTGGCAGTACTGCAAAACTATTTCTATTGGCCGAATCTTCGACAGGATGTTGGGAAGTACATCCGATCATGTACTGCCTGTGCCATTGCCAAACCGACCATTAAGAAGCAAGGCCTCTATACCCCGTTGCCTACCCCTAGTCGACCTTGGGAATCCATCTCCATGGATTACATGTCAGGCCTTCCTTCCACTAAGCATGGAAATGACTGTGTTTTTGTGGTCGTCGACAGGTTCTCAAAGATGGCCATTATGATGGCCTGCAAGAAGAATATCACAGCAGAAGCCACTGCTAAACTCTTCTTTGAACGAGTGTGGGTGCACTTTGGGATCCCACAGTCTATCATCTCAGATCGGGACAGTCGGTTTCTCAGCACATTTTGGTCCAGTCTCTGGTCAATGCTGGACACCAAACTCACGAAGTCCACAGCCTTCCATCCTCAAACTGATGGCCAGACAGAGGTTGTCAACAGGATGATTGTGCACATTCTGCGCATGTATAACTCAAAGCATCCACGCACATGGGACGAGAGCCTCCCCTATGTTCAGCACAGCTACAACCGAGCTCTTCACAGCTCCACTGGCCATAGCCCTTTTCAGGTGGGTTTAGGATTCCAGCCACTATGCCCCATTGATGTGGCCATGCCACTTGCAGCTACTCACATGAATTCAGCTCATGTCCAGTCCGAAACAGATAAGGCCACCAGCTTCATTGAGCGCATCCAACATATTCGCCAGCAGGTCCATGACATTCTTGAGAAATCAAATGCCAAGTACAAGCAGCGACATGATCAACACCGGGTGCCACACAAGTTTCAGGTGGGCGACAAAGTCTGGTTGCATTTGCAAAAGGAACGCCTTACTGGAGCCTATCGGAAATTGAGACCACTTCGATATGGTCCTTACACCATTACTAAGGCTATGGGAGACAATGCATTTGAGCTCAGCATTCCCCCATTCCTTGGCCTGCACCCAGTGTTCAATGTGGACCGCCTTCGGCCATACTTTCCACCATTGCTAGACACATCCGACATTGCAGAACAGCTCAAACCCACAGAATTAAATCCAGATTGCATGGAACAAGCTGCAACTGATCGGATCATGGACACACAGATCAAGAACACTCGCCAACAGCATATCCAACTGTATCGAGTTGTCAAAGCAGGCCAACTCCTTCAGCAGGGCAAGTGGCTCACCAGGGAACAAGTTCAGCAGAGGTTTCCTCATCTCATGGAGGAGCTCAACGCAATGGGGACCATTGCTTCCTAAGGGGGGAGGAATGATCCAGGTGGATATTGGTGGCCACCTGCCAGGTCCACCTGGACCCCCACCATTGTCTTTCTCAGCATTTTCAGTTTCCTTAATTGTAGCACAGTTTACTATTTTTAGCAGTTTTTCGGGTCCTGAACTTCCGGAGCCGTTTTGAGGCCCTAAACGACGTTTTTTTGGAATTCTGGGGCGACCGAGCCCTATGTTGCCTCCCAAAATGGTAGTACTCGGATAGATCTTTCTAACGAGCTATCGTACGCGTCAAACGGAGATCGTATGCCAAAGTTACGACCCCGGGAAATTGATGTACCAATTTACCCAAACGGGGCCCACAATTTGGCGTTTCATCTTCTAGGGTTAGGTTTCGGTATGTGAAGGGTTTTCCATTGTTTCTCAACAATAAATAGGCCTTCGAGCCTCATTGTAATACAGTTCAGAACAGTTCAGAGGCATGTAGCCATCACATCTCTTCTCAGAGATAAGCTACCATCGCCCTAGCTAGTTTATTGCCATTTCTGTTTGTAAGCATATGTCAGTATTTCCCATTAATGAAATGAAGTATTATTTCCGCTGCATCTTTGTGTATATGGTTATCTCTGTAATTTGTTGCGTTCCTGCTTAAATCTGGATCTATAGCTCCTTCTCCGCCCTAGCTTGGGAGATCTTGGGCCCATAAGTGGAATCTTCTTCAGCTCAGCCTTTGGTGGAGCTGCTTCATGGTAGAATGCGGGCAGGGGAGCTGCTTTGAATGGCAAACTTTTCTTACACATTTTTATCTCAGCTTCTTGCAGCTCCCTTGTTTGGACTTGCAACACGCTTTCCTTTGATTCCTTTGCATTCGATTTTGAAAAAATCTCCTTACAAGTTACGCTTCTCAGCTCTCTCATTGCATCTAAAGTTGCAAACAACCTTATAAGGAGCACTGCCAAACTTGCCCTTAGAACCTCTTATTGATTCTGCACTTGTAGTTAGGGAAAAGGTGGAATGGGCATCTTCCCCTAGTTTTGTATGCTTGGGTTGATCCAATTTCTGGTCATCTAGATGTAGATTTTAAGAGAGCAAAAGATCGCAAACAATTTGTGTCTTCATTTTCACTGACATCTTGTCCCCTTTAGGAACTGAAGAGGGTGGGGTAGCTCTGGCACACCAATATACATTTTCATGTCAATGGATATTACCTTGACAAGGCCACACCCTTGTAGAAGTCCTTTTGTCATTGGTGAGAGCAAATGGTTGTGGAAACATATACTTCAACCTTGCAATTCCACTTTTTGATGGCTGATGGACAGAATTTCCTAGAGAGGGCTAGCATGTGAGACATAGAGGCTCCAGAGGTTGACACAGAGCCCCGAGAGGCTGCCGCTGCACTGACGTTGGGCCAGAGAGGCTGACACAGGTCCTAGAGGCAGCGCTGGGAGATTTTCGTGGGATAGATTGGTGCTGGAGAGATGGATAGGGTGACGTAGAGCAACAAAAGCTATATTGTTACTGTGGGATCGCTCATCCAGTGATTCAGCCAGAATATTTGTCTTCGACTAAGAGGTATTATTGCCGAGGGCATTCTCTGTTGGGTGAGCCATTTCTAAAACCCTGGTTGTATTCTGAAACTGCGTAATAATAAAACCCTCTAAATAACTGCACTGGTTTTCCCGTATTGGGTTTTTCCAGGGACATTAGTCCAAAAACAATGGTTTCACTTGTGTGCTTGTTTCTTTCAGTTGATGATTTGTATATGTTGATACTGTACCTATATTTATTTTCAGTGTTTACATGGTAAATAACTTGTTAAGTAACTGAACAAGTAGGAAGAAATAAATCAAATAGTAAAGGAATAATTTCTAACGGTTAGACTTAGAAATTCCAACATGGTATTAGAGCCAAGTTGCAGATCACATGATAATTGAAGGCATCAGCCAAGCAGAGCAGTAGCAGCAGAAACAACTGTCCCGAGTGACAAAAGTTGTTCCTAGCAGAAAGCAGCAAGGAAGGGGTGACGCAGAGAGCCTGCATCATTAGTTCGAGCTAGGAGAGGATCAACGCTGAGGCAGAGAGGAGCAGACCTGACCTATGAAAGACCTGGTCATTTTTCTCATTCAAGAAGGATCGACACTGTGGCCAGGAGGTGCAGATTATGCTGGTGCCGGGATTGTGCAGAGCGTAGAGGCTCTAACCTTCAGGCTATTGGGGCATAGGAGGCTGTGGGTAAGTTGCGGAGTGAAGCTGGTGGGGTATTGTGGTCAGAACAATACCTAATAGGGCAAGACAAAGGTGGAGGGAGTTGCTGCCAAGGATTTCTAGCCAAGAAATCCGGATCAGTGGTGCAGCTGCATAAATGATCTAAGTGGGGCATATTGACATTGGCAGAGGGATTGGGAAATCAAGGCTCAGAGGGAGTCAGATCGAGAACTTCCAGGCGGGAAGTTGAGAGACTGAGCAGGAGTCGATCAGAGGACTTCCAGGAGGGAAGTAGAGAGACTCGAAAGAGTCGAAAGAGGAGCAACGAAATGGCAGTGGATAGGCTAAGAGATCAGGATAGACTGGACAGAGCTTCGAACTTCGTAGTCTGGAAGGCCAGGATCTTGTCCATTCTAGATAGGTATCACATCAAACACTGCGCCTTGAAAATGATAGCGATCCCAATTGACCCGGTTGAAAATGAGAAGTACGAGGAGGCAATGGCCAGGGCTAACTGCATCATTCTTGACGGGGTCGAGGATCATGTGGTACCACATATTGCTGAGAAGGGCACGACAAATGAGATGTGGGATGCCCTGAAGAAGTTGTGTCAACATACTTCCGTTTAGAGGAAAATGCTTCTAGAAAATCAGTTGCGATCATACCAGATGCAGAGGGGAGAGCATATATATATCTTCCATGGGCGATTGACGGAGATCCGGGATCAACTGACTTCAATAGGGGCCACGCCGAATGAGGAGATGTTGGTGAGGACCGTATTTAACACAGTCTCAGAGGATTAGGAGGTATTTGTCCAAAGCTTATTGGGTAGGTCAAATCTTCCGGATTGGGAGGAACTGTGGGTGGCTCTTCGTCAAGAAGAGATCAAACGATTGACCAATGCGGGAAGCAACGACAAGGGGGTCAGAATCAAGGAGAAGGAAGAGGAGGATGATGCCTTAGAATTTGCGAGAAAGCAGGAGAAACGAAAGAAGGACCTCTCCAAGGTCAAATGCTTCCACTGTGGGGAACTAGGTCACTATGCGAACTAGTGTCCGAGGAAGAAGAGCAAGGGAGAGGCTTTTGAGACCAAGGCAATGCCAGCGAAGGTGGGGAAGAAGTGGAGACAGATGACGAATGTGCCATGAGAGGAAGTGGGGAGACATCGAGCTGTAGTCAGACGGACTATAGACAATGAGGGGCAGGATCCTCAAGGTACCCAACCTCTTTTGGATTATACCGTGCTATGGGAGCCCCAAACAGTAGAAGCAAGGGTGGCAGATGTCGGTAGAGACAGTTGCAGATGGAGCAACAGAGGGTGCTACAGTGCAGGAGTCCCCAGATAGTGTGAGGCAACAGTGTGGGATGCATGGAGTTGTTGCAACAGCGCAGAGGTTAGTAGAGGGAGCACTTGTTAGCGACAAAGGGAGCTTTAACATCGGGAGTGTTTCTAGCCTGGCAGAGATGTCAAAATTGGGAGGATTAGTTACTTCTCAGTAACTGAGTTGCAGTGCAGCAGTTAGCAGTGACAGTGCTATGGGTAGCATGATGAGAGGGGATGCAGTGCAGATGCAACAGTGGTAGTGGTAGGGCCATGGGCAGCAACACAAATGTAGGGGGAGCTGTTGTACAGATGCAGCAGTGGCAGTGCCAGGGCCATGGGTAGCAGTACACGATGCAACAGTGCAGAGGATGTTGGGCGGGGAGGCCTAGCATTAGCACAGGGACTGATGTTGGATGATCAGGGTGATAATCAATGAGGAGTATTACTAGAGCACAATTCTCACTAATAGGGAGTGTTGATTTGGGGTAGCATTAGATGTGCTCTAGCCATGAAAATTGGTGGAGAGGCTAAAGCACATGAGATCTCCAAGACCCAGAAATGGTTTGGGCAGAATCTAACTAGTTTGGGAGATATTAAAATAATTAAAATTTTTAATGGAGTTCCTAAGTCTAAACTTAAAAAAAATAAAATATTAATGTGAATTAATATAAAACTAGGTTAGAATTGTCCAAAAGTCATGGATCAAGCCAAATCTAATCTTAGCCGTTGATTAGAGATTTAGTCTCGGTCGTTGATGGACCAACAAGAAAAGTATAAGAGGAGGTTTGAGGGTCAATTGGAGAACACACCAAGTGAGATAAAAAACTCGATTTTCTAGGGCAGGGTTTGCTCAGGAATTTGAGTGAAGTGATCTAAGTTGCAATTGAGGGGTAGTGAATACAGAGCAAAGAGGTAGAGTTAGTATCGGGAGGATCAATGTAGAATCTGGGAGAGGTTGACGCAGAGCCAGCTAGAGGCCACGCAGAGGCAGCCAAGAGTTGCGCAATGCCAGAGAGGGCCAGCGTGTGAGATGTAGAGGCTTCAGAGGCTAACGAAGAGCCCTGTGAGGTTGACGCTGGGCCAGAAAGGCTGATACAGGCCTTAGAGGCAACGCTAGGAGATTTTCGTGGGACAGATTGGAGTTGGAGAGTTGGATAGGGTGACGCAGTCCCTATCAGGGTGATGCAGAGCAGCAGAAGCTGTATTGTTACTGTGGGATTGTTCATCTGATGATTCATCCGGAATACCTGTCTTCGACTGAGAGGTACTATTGCCGAGGGCATTCTTTGTTGGGTGAGCCATTTTTGGCACCTTGGTTGTATTCTGAAACTGCATAATAATAAAACCCTCTAAATAGCTGCACCGGTTTTCCCGCATTGGATTTTTCCGGGGACTTTAGTCCAGAAACAATGGTGTCACTTGTGTGCTTCTTTCTTTCAATTGATGATCTGTATGTGTTGATACTGTACTTGTATCTATTTTCAGTATTTACATGGTAAATAACTTGTTAAGTAACTAAACAAGTAGGAAGAAATAAATCAGATAGTACAGGAAGAATTTCCAACGGTTAGACATAGAAATTCCAACATTCAAAAACAACATGTTTAATGATAGAAGAAGAGGCGATGATAGAGGAAGGAGAGATGATAGAAGAAGAAGAGATGCTCTTGATGATTGTGAAGAAGGCTATCGTCCACAAAAGAGATCAAGGAACTCAAGATATGAAAATAATGTTGTTGCCACTCAATTTGAATATATTCTTATTTTTGCTCTTTCAAGTTCCTTTCCTCCATATTCGTGTGATGGTTGGTAGATAGTGGGGCTTCTAGACATTTCTCTAGGTATCAGGAAGTTCTCTCAAATCTAGTTGAGAGGGAGACTAATCGTAAGATCATGCTTGGAGACAATTCCATGTATCCTGTGAAGGGTTTTGGTTTTGTCAAATTTCATTTGGATTATGGGGAAACCGTTCTTATTCATGATGTGATATATGTTCTGGGATTAAAGAACCTGGTATCTATCTTTGCCTTGGAAGACAAAGGAATGAGAGTTGCCTTCACAAGGGGAAAGGTCCTCACTTGGCCTTCGAAATCTTGCATGAAGGATGCTTTCACCTTGGGATCTAGAATTGAAGGACTCTGTAGAGTCAATGGAAGACCCTTGCGAGCAATGATGCATGAGAGAAATCATCAAATTGAGCTATTGCAGCAAAGGTTTGCACATCTTCACTATGAAGCCTTGCCCAAAGTTAGAAGGATGATTTATGGAATGCCTGATGTTCAATATAATCATGATGGAGTATGCCAGGGATGTGTCAGTGGAAAGAAGTCAAGGGGACCATTCCCCTCCAGCAAAAGCAGGACCAATGATATTCTACAACTCATCCATTATGATCTATGTGGTCCCATGCCAGTAAAATCTCTGGGTGGCTATCTATACTATATAATATTTGTGGATGACTTCTCTTGGAAGACATGGATATTCTACTTGAAGCACAAGGACAAAGCATTCAAGATGTTCCAGGACTTCAAGGCACTGATAAAGAATTGAACAAGGAAAAGGATCAAGGTCTTCAGGTCTGACAATGGTGGAGAATATACTTCTAACGAGTTCATTGACTTTTGCAAGAAGGCTGGAATTACGAAGGAGACCATTGTACCTTATAACCTTGAGAAGAATGGTGTGGCTAAAAGAAAGAATAGGACTATCATGGAAGTTGTCAGAGCCATGTTGCATGATAAAAAACTATCGAAGTTTCTTTGGGGAGAAGCCACTAATACGACAATCTATGTTCAAAACAAGACTCCTCATCAAGCCTTGGGTAACAAGACTCCCGAAAAAGTGTTCACAAGTGTGAAGCTCGATGTTTGACATCTGAGGATATTTGATTGCCCTGTGTATTTTCATGTGCCGAGGACAAGAGTAAAAAGCTGGAAGCCACTGGAAATAAAGGTACATTTGTTGGATATTGTGATAATTCTAAAGCTTTTAGAATATATGTGTCGGGTCAAAGGAATATTGAGTTTAGCAGGGATGTGACTTTCGATGAAGATGTTTCCCTTGGAAAGGCAAGGGATATTCTTTCTCCTCCTGTTGAAAAGAAGGATGATGATGTGGACCTTCTAGATTGCCCTTTGTGTCTGAGCCAGAGATAGATGTTGTTGATGATCCCATGGAGCCTCCTCCATGTGGTCCCCCTACCAGGAAGAGACCCCTTTGGCTTCATGATACTTTACAGGATGTTGAACGACATGTCGCTACTAGAGGAGCCTTTAGAGAAAGTAAGAAGCCATGCCGGTACTAGGGATACGTTGTAGCTATGAGCACCATCATACATGCATTGCTCCCACTTTTGAAGAATTCGTGAAAGAGAAGGTTTGGAAGGATGCCATGGCCGAAGAGTATGGTTCCATCATGAAGAATGATGTGTGGGATGTTGTTCCTAGACCTAAAGAAAAGTCTATCGTGACTTCGAAGTGGCTATGGAAGATCGAGCATGGAGCTGATGGAAGTATTGAGAAATATAAAGCGAGGTTCTTGGCTAGAGGTTTCTCCTAGAAAGAAGGAGAAGATTATGATGATATATTTGCACCAGTTGCCCGCTATACCACTAATAGATCTATTGGTGTCCTTGCTGCGAGTGAAGGATGGATTCTTCACCAGATGGATATGACGACTGCATTTCTTCATGGCTTACTACATGAAGAAGTATTTGTTGAGCAACCAGTGGGCTTTGAAATACATGAAAAGAAGACTCACGTTTGTAGGTTGAAGAAGGAATTATATGGTTTGAATTACTTGGTGAAGCTTGAATTCACAAGAAACAATGTTGACGCAAACCTCTACTTCAAAGTGGTCCAAGGTATGCCTCTCATTTTGGTTTTATATGTTGACGATTTATTCTTGATAGATAGTGAGCCTCTGATGCTCGAGCGTAAGAGGGATCTAGCCTTTGAATTCGAAAAGAAAGATCTTGGTTTGTTAGATTACTTCCTGGGATTAGAAGTGTGGAAAAATCCTAGAGAGATTTTCCTTTCTGAAGGAAAATATGTTTTGAAAATGTTGGAAATATTTGGAATGGTAGAATGCAAGTCCTTGGTCAAACTGATTGAGATGAAGTTCAAAATGTTATGTGGATATGTTACTGGACCTGACTTGGCGAATGCCTCTGAGTATCGATAGTTGATTGGGGCATTGATGTTCCCCATGAACACCCGTCCAAACATATGTTTTGTAGTTAACACTTTCAATCAATTCATGATTGAGCCTCTTCATGCACATTGGGTTGCTGCCAAGCATGTGCTGATATATTTGCATGGGATGATTAATCTTGGTTTGAGATATACTACCGAAGATGTGAGACTTCATGGGTACGCTGATGCTGACTGGGTCAGAAATGTTATTGACAAGAAGAGCACATCAAGGTGCTGCTTTAGTTTGGGTTTTGCCATGATATCTTGGATGAGCAAGAAACAAAGTTTGTAGCTTTGAGCATCACTAAGCTAAAGTATATTGCTGCTAGCATGGCTATATGTGAGGCAATATGGTTGAGGAAGATCTTTGGAGTGCTGTTTGAGCAGGTCCTAGATACGACAGTGATATATTGCGACAATAAGAGTGGGATTTGATTAGCAGACAATCTCGTGTTTCATGACAAGTCCAAGCATATTGAGATCAGGTATCACTATATATGAGAGATCAGTGTTGCGGGGGAGCCCCCCCCCTCTCGATCTCGCTCCCAATCCGCACTCCGAGCGGGAGCGACTCGGGAGCGCTCTCTCAAAAAGGGAGCGATTTTGGGAGCGCGCTCCCTAAAAAAAATTTGCGCTCCCTGGTTTTTTTCGAATCAACAGAGGGAGCGTCGCTCCGGGAGTGATCAGGGAGCAATCGCTCCCAGGTTATAAAAATCGCTCCTAGCAGCAGTGAGTGACACCTGTAAAAAAACGCACAGAAAAAAACAAAAAATTCGCCGAAAAAAATGACGGGTATGAAACTAAAGTGAGGGAGGGAGGGAAAGAATATAAATAGACCCTCACTCATATTCATTTCATCATTGTTTGAGAGTGAGAGTGAGAGCAAGAGAGTGAGGAGCAAGGAGAGAGCAAGGAGCAAGAGAGTGAGAGAGCAAGAGAAAGCAAGGAGCAAGGGGAGATTGGAGGCCAAAGAGGTAGGCTCTACACGCTATTCTAGCAATTTTTTTTAATATTCATTCCTAAGTAAATAAATATTTTTTTTTCTCTATCTCCCATTCCCATTCCCATTCCATTTTTTTTGCAGATTCAAAACTTTAAATTTCAAACATCATGGTTATATTTCTTGGCATTTTATTCTTCTTGGTTCTTTTTTTGGTTATTATGGTGTTGGAGAGTAGAAAAATGAGGGTTGAAAATGAAGAAGGGGATGAAGAAGTGGGTCATAGTGGATTTGATGAAAACCCCCGTGAGGAGGAGCTAGAGGAGAGTGAACATGAGTCAGCTCAAAAAACTAAACAAGACCAAACCCCATTGTGGAAATATTTTAATAGGTCTGAAGCAGGGAAAGGGGGTGGAACCACTAAATTTCATTGTCCCCATTGCAACAATAATTACACAGGTTCATACACCCGTGCCAGAAAGCACCTCTGTGGGAAAAGGCCATGGGATGGAGATAAACAAATAGGAATCAAAACTTGTACAGGTGTGTCAGCAGTAGATAGAGCCAAATACATAAGGGAAGAGGAGGAAGCCCAATAAAAATCTAAAAAATCAAATGGTTCTTTGAACCAAGCTCACAATCACATGCACAAAGAACTCCTTTAGCATCCTTCCAAGGCAGTGGATATGAAGGCACAGGGTCACCATGTTTAAGGCGTAGAAACATATCAGATTTCCTTGATGAAGGGTGGAGGAATGATGTGGATTCAAAAGTTTACAGGTTTCTCTATGCATGTGGGATACCATTCAATGTTCTTTGCTCACCTTATTGGCACGAAATGGTTTCTGCCATAAATGATGCCCCTAAAGGATACAAGAGCCCTGGGTATGACAAGGCAAGAACCGTTGGACTTGATCATGAAAAAGCAAAAATATCACATTCTTTGAATAGAATGACAAGTTCTTGGACTGAGCATGGGGTGTCCATTATATCTAACGGATGGACAAATGTAAAAGGCAAGCCATTGATAAATGTTCTTGCTGTGTCTGTTAGTGGTGCCATCTTTCTTTCAGCATATGATTACTCAGGCAAGTTCAAGACCGACATCAACATTGCAGAACCATTACTTGAAACAATTGAGCGTATTGGGCCATACATTGTCATCCAATTCATCACTGATAATGCTCCTAATTGTAAGACAGTGGGAGCAATTATTGAGGATAAATACCCCAACATATTTTGGTCTGGGTGTTTGGTTCACACAATGAACCTTTTGATGCATGATATTGTTAAGAACAAAAACAAACAATACAAATGGATTGGTGATTTATACAAGAGAGGTAAAGAAATGATAAAATTTATTACAAATCATAGCAATACCCATGGCCTTTTCCACAGTCACTCAAGATTGGAGTTGTTGAAGATTGTGAGGACTAGATTTGGTAGCTATTACCTCACCTTCAGGCGCCTTTTGAAGGTAAGAGAGTCATTGGCTAGCATGGTATCAAGTCCACACTGGAAGGCATTAAAGGAAAGGGCTACAAATGCAGCTAACATGCAAGGTTTTGAACAGGTGTAGGAGGCCTTTTGATGGTATGTTTTAGGCACGTGTGAGGCAAGTATTGGATTTCACCAAGCTTGTTTATCACATGATTCGGTTTGCAGATACAAATAAACCAGTGATTGGCGAGGTGTATGAGCAGATGGATACCATGTTGGGGCAAATAAAAGATATTGTTCATAACAATGATCCGAACTTGTATAAACTGATTCACGATTGTGTGTGTATACGGTGGGATAAACTTAATGTTCCACTACAATGCTTGGCGTATATCCCTACGCCAAAATACTACTCTGCATCTTGGTTGGGCCAACCTGCACCAGGGAGTGGGGTTAGGGTCAAACCCCATATAGATGAAGCGGTATCTACAGGATATTTGCAAGGATTAGAAAAGGTGATACCTGACAGGGAGGAATGTGCTAGTGTGTGTCTTGAATTAGGCAGATGCTTCAGTTACACTGGTTTGTTTGCTACCTTTCATGCAATGGAAGATAGAGACAAATTTGATGCTCTCACATGGTGGGAATCATATGGCGGCTAGGGACTTATGCCAAAACTGGCAAAAAAATTTCTCTCACAGGTTGTAAATACTTCTTCTGCAGAGAGGTTTTGGAGCACCTACAACTTCATACATAATGTGAAAAGAAATAGACTCAATGAAAACCGGGCAAAAAGCTTGGTTTATGTGGACTACAACTTGAGGTTATTGAGTCATTATTGTGATCGGGCTTATGAGGGCCCAACATACAAAATTTGGGACAACCACCAAGAGGATGATAATTTGGAGGGTGGCACTATACATCTTGAAGAACTAGAAGCAGAACTTATGGGAGAGGAAGATGAAGCAATAACCATGCCACCTCCACCATCCAGTAGCAGTGCTCGAGTTTTGAGTCTTGTTCCTTTGTTGTCGCCACCTCCATCTACACCCTCACGTGGAGGGCATGTGCCTTCTGGTTCTGGTCGTCGGTCTGTGCGGGAGGAGACTCCTATAAGACCACCACGACCTGCTCATACATCAAACACTTCTCGTGGCAAGGGCCACATGAAGTAGTAGATAATAGATTTACAAATTACTTGTCTTTTCTAGTTTCTATTAGTTCTCATAACTGTTGAGTCTTGACTCTTTCATATCATAATGATATTTTTTGTAAACAATATATGACTGTGACAATTTAAGTTTGAAGTTTGAAGTTGGAAATTATAACTCGTTGGTAATGATTCCGAATTATGAATATGATGCTTCGTGAAAGTTGTTTCATTTCATTTCATAATTCATTTTATAACATTTCATTTCATGTTAGATATTATTTCTTGTAATGGTTAAACTTAGCTTACAAGTACAACTTTGGTGATCAATGATGATAAATGTTATATATTGAATTTTCAATTTTGAAAGCTTGAAGCTGCAACTTTAAGATTGATGAATCATGATTCACGAGACTCAATATGTTGTATGTTACTAACTTGTGGACGTGGTTGATGAAGATTATAACTTCTAGATGATTGATGTTATATGGTTCAATGATCAATCTATGTTTTTTATATCTAATTCATCATTCTACATGTTTTTGTTGACATATATGTATCATAATATAAAAAATATATATATCATATAAAAATCGCTCCGAATTTGCTCCCAAACCAGGAGCTTTTGAAAATGTCGCTCTTGCACCCATTTTCGCTCTCGCTTCCCACTTTCGCTCTCGCTCCCAAGTAACACTGCGAGAGATAGTGCGGAGAGGAGTTATGAGAGTCCATCATATTTCGACTGATGAGAAGATAACATGCATACTCACCAAGGCTTTGTCGAAAGGGAAGTTTTTGGCCTCCAGAGAGCAACTTGGATTGATGGATGTGACCCTCTAGGTAAGGGTCCCAACTAATCCAAGACATTGAGCTATGCTCTTCGCCCCTGTCCAAGCTCCTAGGGAGAGATTTGAGCCAAAGAGCTCCTAGGGTTGAGGGAACTCTAGACAATAGGATAGTTGTGATCCTTACCTAATGGTAAGTAGTATCCTACCTATTGTTTGACAATAGGATAACTGTGATCCTTACCACATGGTAAGTAGTATCCTACCTATTGTCATCTTTGGGACTTGACAGATTATACCCTAGTTGGCATCCTACCCACAAGCTGGGCTTGTTGGGATTGCCAACCATCTAGCCAGTGGATGAGGAGACTTGGGATAGCTTTGATCCTTACCATTTATGGTAAGTAGTATCTTGCCCAAGTGAAGGGATGCAGGTGTTTTACCACTAACTCTTAAGGGTCAAGTTGGGAAGATCAACATGCAATAGGATAGTTGATCCTTAGCTCACAGTAAGTAGTGTCTTGCGTAGTGTCCTTGGATAGAGGGTGGTAGCTTGAGCTCCCCTATGATGATTCTTCTTCCTTAGATTCAAGAGTCTTCAATAGATGAGCAGAGACGAGACATGGCTTGATTCAGTGATGGCGATGACGAGATGTATGAGACAAGATTCATGGTGCAATTGGAAATTTCTCCCCAGCTAAGAGGGGGTGTTAATTTGGTAGCTCATGGACAAATTCCCTCCTTTGGACAACCTTCCTCATCTAGAGAAGACCCTCTTTTCCCTTGGAAGAATTTAATTTGGTCAAGGAAAAATTTAATTTTTAATATGAAATCCACAAGTACACAAGTTCAAGGCGGCTTGGGCAAGCTAATTCGACCACCTAAGAAGCATTTAAATGCACCTCAAGTCAAATCACATTGGAGC
Organism: Pinus tabuliformis; assembly: GCA_031772625.1. Lineage (NCBI taxonomy): Eukaryota > Viridiplantae > Streptophyta > Pinopsida > Pinales > Pinaceae > Pinus > Pinus tabuliformis. Next base: position 522,788,774 of record CM062818.1, read on the forward strand.
ATCACATCACACATCTCTTCTTCTCTTGGATGTTCAACTACTTCTAAAATTGCAGGCTATTCTTCACATGTGTGAAGTAAAGAGAAGACTTCTGATTGGGCCAAATTCTAATTCTGTTCTGGACTTTGACCAGTGTTGACTTTGGGAATTTGGGATTGGTTTGACTTTTTTTGACTTGGAAATTTGGATCTGTTTTGAAGGCCGAATTTTGTGGCTAGGACAAACTTTTCTGGGCACTTTGACCGTCGTTGACCGCAGGTCTGCACCTAGGGCTTCAACATGGTTGACTTTGACTTTGACCAACAAAGAAGGCTGCGATTTTTTACTGTTGACCTGGGTTACCAATATTCAGATAGATATACAAATCCACTATTTTTTGAAAAGTCAGGATCTAGATACGACAGAGAAATGACAAGTACAAATAATATAAATATATTTATATAATTTTAAAAATAAAGATTATATAAAAATAAAAAATTATACAAATTTTAAATATATTTTTTTAACTTTTAAAAATAAAAGTTATACAAACTTTCAAATATAATATACATAACTTAATTAATGAATAACTTTGTATATACTTACAATACTTATAATTAACACTACTTTCTTTACTAAATGAGACCCTACACTAGCACCACCTTGTATGGGTGCTTTCCCAAAGTAGAGTGACATGTTTTTCTTTGTTTTCAATTGGGATGACCACGTAACAATCATGTCAAAATTAATGGGATAGCCAACATCTTATTAGAGCTTGCCTCTTTGGGTTGGAAGCCAAAGTAGTAAGCGTGTGAGATGTTGTGCAAAGAGAATGCTATAGTACGTCATTAGTCAAGGACTGCTAGATCCTAGCTTTTTATTTTTTAAATTGCTCCAAACGTTCAACAAACGATGCCAAAGCCCTGGCATAGCGACTTTATTACTAGCTAGAGACAACATATCGACTCAAAGCCGCAATTATGCCCGCAATTCTCAAAGCGACATGATGCAAACACAGAGTATTCTCTAATTTTTAAAAGTAGCATGATGCAGACAGGAATATGCACCCGTGACATTCTGCATGTTTATGAACAAATCTTGGGCGGATCCCAATGGATCCAGGTCCTTTCGGGGATCCGGTAACATAGTTGTTGACCGAGCTCTTTTGGAGGTTGTTTGACCATTGCCTTGAGGACTTGTTAGGGCATCTTTGACTGCTGTTGACGTTGACAAAAATTGTAGATTTGACTTGTTGACTAGATTTGACTTTTGGGCTCATCTCTTGGATATTGGTTAGTGAATTGTTGGATAGTCAAAGTTGTTGACCTTTGACTCATTATTGTTGAATTGGAACATTGTATCTCTTTGCTGAACATTTGATGACAATTTAATAGAAAAGGAATTTTTAATATGAAACCCACAAGTACACAAAAGTTCAAAGGTGCCCTGGGCAAGCTAATTCGACCACCTAAGAAGCATATAAATGCACCTCAAGTCAAATCACTTTGGAGCATCACATCACACATCTCTTCTTCTCTTGGTGGTTTAACTACTTCTGAAATTGCAGGTTATTCTTCACATGTGCGAAGGAGAGAGAAGACTTCTAATTGGGTTGAATTCTAATTATGTTTTGTACTTTGACCAATGTTGACTTTTGGGAGTATGGGATTGGTTTCACTTATTTTGACTTGGAAATTTGGATATGTTTTGGAGGTCAAATTTTGTGGATAGGACAAACTTTTCTGGTCACTTTGACCGTCATTGACCACAGGTCTGCACCTAGGGTTTCAACAGGGTTGACTTTGACCAGATTTGGAGGCATCTTTTTGTGATTTTTTTGACTTGAATTTGACCAACAAAGAAGGCTGCGATTTTTGATTGTTGATCGAGCTCTTTTGGAGGTAGTTTGACCATTGACTTGAGGACTTATTAGGGCATCTTTGACTGCTGTTGACTTTGACAGAAATTGTAGATTTGACTTGTTGACTAGATTTGACTTTTGGGCTCATCTCTTGGCTATTGGTTAGTGAATTGTTGGCTAAGTCACATGACACGAGACACAGAGGACACATAAATACTAGTATTTGACACAACCCCAGAAACATGACACGGGGGACACGTTATATATATATATATATATATATATATAATACTGATATATAGTGCTTGATCCATATAGATATGAATCATGATGATATCTATTTGGTATACACTATTTACTATTTAGTGATTTACTAGTTAGTTTATTAATTTACTACATCAATGATGCTCACAGTTCAATGTTCATTGTTCATGTTATAACTTATGTCATTAACTTCAAACAAGTTTGATCATGTTCAAACTTCATTGTTGACTAGAGCATTAATCGATCTTTCCCTCCCTTTAGACCTTGAAGGTGTAGTGAGCAATGAGCACATGACGGGGTGTTGGGATTTTTATTTCAACACGCAATCTATGCATGGTTACTTGTGTATCATTAAGTTAAGTTCCGTAGGCTATAACACATCTTACAAGAAATTTAAGTGCTCCAAACTCACCAAAGCACGCGAACGCTCGTCTCTTGCATCTCTAGGTCTAGGTCAATGTGAAGTTGTGAGAATTGCGCTCGAATCTGATGGAATTCGTCACACTGCATGAAAAATTTGTTTTCGACAACGAGCAAAATCTACTTGGGTGGCGAACAATGGAAAACCTAAAAATAAACCATGTTGCAAGCTTTAAATGTCATTTTTCATGGGACACATGTCCTAAGAGCCAAAAATGTTAGGGCATGTTTTCGCCATGTCCAAAACACGTGTCTTGATTGGAGGACACAAAGAAAAACGTTTTCGACATGTTTTAGGGCATGTTTTGTGTCCGACACGTGAAATACGAGACACAAGACCTTGAGGGACATGTCCTGTGACTTAGGTTGTTGGATAGTCAAAGTTGTTGGCCTTTGACTCATTATTGTTGAATTGGAACATTGTTTCTCTTTGTTGAACATTTGATGACAATCTAATAGAATTGGAAGTTGTAAGGGTTTTCCCCCTTGTGGGGTTTTTCCCTAGTCTTTGACCAAATCTCGTGCCTCTCTTGTTTGACGTTCTTGGCTGTCTTCTATTGCATTTGAATTACTGATCTATCTACAATTGCTCATTGTTATTGGAAGATTAAATTTATTTAAAAGTGATTGCTAATTGAAGAAATAATTGGGCTAAGTGATTATACTAGCATAGAACAATGGAAAATTAACATAACTCCTCTATCATGACCCTACCAAAAATGTACCCATCACTCAAATAAAATCTTGACTTAACATGCTACGTTTTTGATATCTTATTTCAATGCTTAGAGGGTGATATTGATGATAAAGATTCCAATATAGGCTTTAGTTTTGATGATATGTACGTATTTGTTGTAGTATGATTTTTTTTTTGGATGCTAGAAGCCATCTAGAACCTGTTTGTTGATGTATTTTTTGTTCAGAGATGGATTGCACTCGGTGCTATTTTGGTTAGCTGCACCCTTACATGCTATATAAATGAAAACTTTTGGTTCTTTGTGTATAAATGGTTTGGATTCATATGGATGCACATGAATATATATCTTTTTCTTTAAAATTCAAATATTTTAGTTGTTTATGGTCGACTGGTTTTTTGGCCTGATTTTTTTACTGGGTCTGGTCCAGTTCGGACCGGTTCTCGGTTCAGAGGGTTTTCCGGTTCGATCACTGGTTCAGTTTCGATAACATTGGTATCTACTATTGTCTATTTTGCTTAGTACTAATCTAATTCTAGAATGATGAACGATGAATGATGAATATGGATCAATGTATTTCATTATTGAATATATATATACCCTGAAATTTCCCTGCCCCCCCTAAATTTCCCTAAATTCTGAGGGTATTCCCACATGACCCCCTGCACCCGCGGCCCCCCATCCCGGAGTCTTGGTGGAACATTGCATAAATGTGCTCAACTAGAGAAAATCCTGTTTATTATGCTTCCAGGACAAAGCATTCCTTTGGAGGACGACATTGTAATAATAATAATAAGTTAATTAGTAATGAAAAGTCAAAGGGCACATACCCCTTCGCCCTGTGACCAGTCAATTCTATAAATAGACTGTAATGAGGCTCATTGTAACACTGCCATTTTCCTATCAATCATTTTATCAATCAATATTTTATATTACAGAAATTCAAATATAACAGGGCCTGTTATAACATCGTCTTGTGTTCTTCATTGTAAGTCAATGCACTATTGAGTTTTATTGTTAAGTCAGGACCAAGGCAAGGCTACCACTGATGTAATAGTATGATTGAAACAAAGTTATGCTGGTTTTCCTTCATATTGTCTTTATGGTATTGAGCGAATCAATGGATTTCTACTTCACTGTACCCCATTAATTTTCTGTCTCATGAGCATGTTTTGTAATAATGTATGGTTAACCCTCTTTTTATATGCATGATTCATGTCTTGACTACCTATCTTCTAGAGAATGTGAGCACAATCAAGACACTGTCTTACAAATTCTAGATTCTATTTTTTGCAATTTCAAATGGCTTGTTCTTTTAGTCATTTCAAAATATTATAACAGCTTTTAAATCTATGGCTAAAGGAAATCCTATCTGTCATCAGTGTAGGTTATAATTCCAGTTTGAGCTCCATATATTTAATAGGTTGTTCTTGGCTGGTAGACAAGAACTCCCACCTTAGGAAATTTGAGTTTTCAGTGATTTCTAGACCTTAGTTTGTTGGAAATGTAACTAGGTTCTGTCTTCATAATTATCATTGTACTTGTGTCATTATATATTTCTTGTAAAAGCAAAAGAAGAAAAATAAATTATTATTATTATTATTATTTTACTAGTCAAGCATGTTCTTCATGTCAAAAGAAATTTGTCACAAGTCAAAGTCCCATTTGGACTTATTGTATGAAAAAGAAAAATATTTATTTTTGAGTCAAAAGAATAAAAAGTATCACCACAAGACCAAGTCTGTTCTCCTTGGGAACAAGTCAGCCTAGGCTCCAAGAGCCACCTATAAGAAGGAAAAACCAGCGAAGTCAAAGGAGAAAGGAGGACAAAAGGAGAGAGAAGATGAAGAATTTTCTGCCCTAGTTCTGTGAATTTTTCTGAGGTATTGCAAGCCCGAAATTTCCAGGGCTGAGATTTCAGGGATTGAAAAAGCAGGGGCTGAAAGTTCAGGACTTCAGATGTTTGACCAGATTTGACTTTGACTTGGTGGAGAAGCTTTGAAGGAGGACTGACTTGGGTCTGTGTGGCAGTCTTTGTCTTCATTTTTGGGTCTTGCATATCTCACTTTGATCTGATTCTATAAGAAGAAAATTTTCTTGGGTTTCCCCTTGTGGGGTTTTTGCCCTGTTGGAGCTTATATCTTTGTGTTCTTGTCTCTTGTGATCTTCATGTTTTTGTACTCTTAGTAATTGCTTGATTAAAGAAGAAAAACATAAAAATCTAATTAAGAAGCCAACGTATTCACAAGTAATTAGCATGGCAGAGAAATCAATGCTAATCTACATGCACTATGATTTCTCAACACAATTGACCTGTGACAGTTTTTTTGGAGGTTGCAGTAGAGGATTTGTCCAGATCCTACTAGCAAACCCTGATTTCACCAGAGTGATTTACTAACAATTATTCTGGTTCTAACATTGAAGTGCATTAGCCACGGCTATTGATAGGATGATCTCCAGTGGAAGAAGGTGAAATTCAAAGATCTCTTAATTACAAGAAAATAATTTATATGCTAGACTAAGCTTGATGAAGAATCTTGTTATATTTTGAAATATAAAAGGATATATTTTTCCAGTCAGATCATATCTCAAATCCTGAGCTATCGATCATAGCTTTGAAGTATGAAACCTTGAGGGGATTGTTAAAAGCCAGTGCAGAGGAAATTGCCAATGTCTCAGTAGAGATAATGGCAAACAAGGAGGATCAGAAATACCTGGCTACAAATGGAATCAACCAGCTTATGGGTGCAAGTGAACATGTTACTTCTGCAAGGGCTGTTCAACATTTGTTGTGAGGGTCTCATCCAGTAGGAATTATACCATGATTTTTCTTTTCCTAATGACATCCTAAAATGCTAGGGGAGATTCTACATGTTTTGGAGGATAATAGAGATTTTTGGCCTCCATTGCCTCTATGGTTCTATTATTTTCCATCCCCTTATTTCTTGTACAGTTTGAATTGAATTTGGTCTTAGACCTGTTTTTCTCTCCTTTGTTCTCAGTTTCTCCCTTTTTTCTTTTCTCCTAGCATTACTTGGGTTGTGCAATAATGTTATGACCCTAATGGGGTATATCTAATAGGAGAGTCTAATAGGGGTTCCACACAAGCAATGAGCGAGAATATGTATATATAGAGGTCAATATATTCATTACTGTATATATGGATTATGATTTACAGCTCTCAAAGCAATAATAAAGATGAGCTGCACAATAACTCATTCATGAGGAAAACCTCCAAAATAATCTAGGTACCTCCATATGACCAAATCACAAGTCAATTTATACCATAATGACAATATTGATATCTATATCTGCATATTCTCATCCATTGCACATGCCCCCCCTATAGGGCTGACCCTTATTACATATACATTTAACCCCCTACATAACTCCTTTAGGGTCATGACTCGTAACAAATAAATATTTCCCTTTTTTTTTAAATTATTTTCTACAGTATTATTGACTAAAATTTGGTCTTTTAGATGTTACAGTTAATTATGTTTCATTTCATTTGCTAGTTGAAAATTATAATGCATGGTGTTCCACATGGAAACTGCTTTCCGTATATATTTCTTTGTGTTATTTTTCTGGAGAACTCATTTATGCTGAAACAGAAATTTTGTATTTTATGAAACCTGCACAAGAGAAGCTCATATTTTTCACTCTATTTTGTGTGTATGTGTTTGTCTATCTCAATCTCCATTTTGCTTTATAGTTGGTGGGAACTGGATGTTACTCTTTTGATTTGAATTTGGAAGCGTGCTGTTCACTAGTTTAGATACGAGGATTGTTTAGTTTATCCCCTCTATTTTGCCTGTATTACTTGATGCCAGCAGTGATCTATTCAAGATTCTACTGCTGATCAGTAGCTCTTTTGTTACCTTGTATTGCAGAATGTGAAAGCATATTTGAGAAGAGGGACTGCAAGGGAGATGCTTGGTTACTACAAGGAAGCTATTGAAGGTATGGAGATGTCTCTATTCTCCGGTAATAATTTTTGTCTTGTATTTCTGTGTTCCAGAATGTAAGTACGTTCGGTTTGGTCTTCAATGCTTTGGATGCATTTCATTGTAAATGTTCAAGCAGGCAATCATTTTCAAAATCTCTTTGTTGTTAGAATATGATGTGTCCGTTACAGAATATGTCAAATGATACATGACTGTAACAATAGCCGATGTGTCAATCTGCAATTCGTTCAAGTTTCAACTTTATTTATTTCTCTGGAGTTGTACTCTTGTTTTCCCAGCTTCCAGATAACCCTTGAAAAACACCTTTTTCCTACAATATCGTTGGGAACAAAATCTCTTTAGAACAGTAGACTACCCTGAATAAAGAAGACTGATTTACTTTCTATGAGTGGTTTTTTGTTGTCATGTTTCAAACTTTCATTTGCTCATCCTTGTTAATTTATTTGCACATGGGTTTCTGTTGACACAGATTTTCAATATGCGCTTGTACTGGAACCAACCAATAAAGCTGCAAATCTTGCAGCAAACAGATTAAGGAAGCTCTTTGAATAATCTTTGAAAATTGGATGATTTGCATATTTCCTGATAGAGAAGTAAATGCCAGCTTATTGAGTGTGGGGGAAGAGTCATGGATTCCAATCTTTGAGAAGAACAGATGTACCGTGTATGCTGACAAGCACACAGCTTATTAAAGCTGGCTTTATCACAACATTGAATGCCCCTTATGCTTGTAAAGGCACATTCTGTTTCCTGCAATGAGTTTACATGATCTATTATGCTAGAAATGACAGTTCCCACATGGAGGATCCATTTAAATATGCGGCCGTTGTAGTATACATCGCTATCACTGCTTGCACACTTTGGACCCGGGTCCCAGACTTATTCAGGATAGTAGGTTCAATGTAAATGTTTTTGACTGTCTAGTGTATTGGCTACATAGCCATGTTCTCTTATTCTTTTCCCAGATCCAGTGAGCTGAAATCGAAGGTTAATATGGGGGAACTTCAAAGCTTAAACTGAATCTCTCCACTTTTATATGAAAGACATTTTTTCTTGTGGATGCTAGATTGTTAATTCTATTAATATAATGCAATTCCTGGTATCGATTTCAACTGAATTGTGAGATTATGTTGAGCCAACATACTTGTTTTCCTTTTATCTGGCAGGATTGAGACCAGTAAGTTTGCGTCTATTTGAGTGCAGCTACGATACACACGTTTATCCAGGTTCTTTGTACTTGTAACCCCTGGAGTAGTATGGCAGATAATTGATGATGTTACATGTTCGTAATGCTTTTTTGTTCTTTGGCAAAATTACCGGTCCAGAATAGTGATGATTTGGATATCTTTTCTGACTACTACATTGACATTTTCAGCCTTTTACTTACTATTCAGTAGCTTTCTTTTCAGCATTCCTGATAATGTTAAAGGCATGTCTTCATGTTTGTGATGCTTTTTCGTTCTTTGGCAAATTAATTGTCCAGAGCAGTAATGATTTGGACATCTTTTCTGACTACTACATTGACAATTTCAGCTTTCTTCTGACTATTCTGTGGATTTCTTTTTAGCATAACTGGTTATGACAAAGGCGTGCCTGCTTTATTTTATTAATAGCAGCAATCTCAAAATTTAACCCAAACATTATGAGCAGTCGGCTGTGTATCTATGTTAACGAAATGAAATAGCTGAACTGTGCATTATCTCTGTGATTTATCCCAGTCCTGTTTATCCCTCTTACGTTGGGCTCTAGAGAGATTCTTTCAACAAGCATGAGCAGTCGAGAATTTGGGGGCTTATTAGAACTGATCAGGAACATAAGCTTTTCTTCATGGGTTATAAAATTCAAACATTAGACTGGGGACAGATTCTTTCAACAGTTATGATAGGTCCAGAAATTGGGGATTTATTTGTACTAACCAATAACATAAATATTTCCTTATGGGTTATATATAATTTAAATAGTGTGAAAGCATCATTGTTATTAAGAATTTTTGGTCTTGTTACCCACCGAAAGTGGATAACTCCTAGGAGAATTTTTTTCTCTCCTATGATGATCCACAGATAGCTTTACTTCAAAGATCTCCACCTATGCTCTGGTCATTGCTCTCTCCCATTTAACATACTTCTTGAAGGGGAAGGTGAGTCATCTATCAAATGGTACACAAACCATTTCAGTAATCATGTGCTCTCCTTTAATGTTAGAGGCATACTAACATGGATCACAAGTTGCATTGGATGATTGACTGCTCGTGATTGTATTCTTGTTCCCACACTTCCCATGGGAGGTTATCCCTTTGCCCCTAGTCCAATGTGGCCTCCCTTGGGTGTTAGAAATCAATAGTGGTAGCTATTATATCTTATTTTCCTTAACCTTAATAGTACCTGTGAATCTTTAGTTATCTTCTTAAGTTTCCTTAGTTAGATCTTTCATCAAACAATATCAAGAACAATAACAGTAACAACAAGAGGACACAGATATAAGCTCTCAGCCATGGAAAAACCCCTCCAAGGGGAAAATCCATAAACTCTTTTGTTCTTAGAATCTGCTTCAAATGAGATACAAAGACCCAATCCCAAGACCAAGTACTTCTCCCAGTACCAAGTCAGTCATTTCTCAAGTCTTTCTTTTAGTCTGCACCCTGCAACTTTGTCCTGCCAGCTACAACCTTGCTACTCGACTTGCAACTTCGACCCAGAAACTTCATCCTTGTAGCCTCTTGGAAACCCTAATACTACCTCTTCTTGAGACCTACTTAGAGCAAGACAACTCTCCCATGGTCAATGAGGTTATGATAAGGGTTTTCGCTCTTCCAGTTACCAGATTCCGCACTTCGTCTTACTACAACTCGGGTTGAAACTTTGGCAAGTTTCTACAACCCAGAAACCCTATAATTTCACACGTGTGAGAGAGATAGAGCCCAAAACATAAGAAATTTCGGCCTCCCACCTTCTTCTAGACCTTCACTCCTTTTTTTGCTCTTCCCAGTTACAAATCAAACTCTTTCTTGTAGATCAAACTTGTGAGTGAGTGTGTCAAATGAAGTCAAACTGCTCATTTATATAGACCTTCTCAAAGGGTCGAATTCTCTCCTTTAGGCCGACTTGATGATACCAGGGCCGACTTGTACTCTCGGAGATTCTAGGACTTTCTAGACTCGAAAATAATTCTTTTTACAATTACAAATTGCCCTGAAGGGTCGTATAAACATGATGTTGACTCCATTGACTCATGACAATAAATCCTAAGACTTAACAAACCCTAGAAGCACGAAGAACATGCTTTTACCTAGAAGACCATTAATAATGAGCATGAACCCATGATTTAATAATAATATTTTTTCTTTCTTCTTTTCTTGTTTGTTACATAGGATACATATTGAAATGAATACAACAATTATGAAAACCGAAACTAGTTACATTTCTCAACACTCTCTCTTATCATTCATAATTGTACAACTAGCACAACATCTCATCTCATACTGAAGAGTTCTTACAAGAAGAGTTGGATTGATAAGCCATACTATAAGCATCATTATCATGATTAGCATTGTCCCTGAGGCCGAACTGGACAACCTCTACTTTAATCAAGAGCATTATGCTGGGAGCCTTTACATGTGATGTCACACTACCTCTATAAGGTACATAACCCATCCAGATGTCTACAAGGTATGTCCTTTTATGACTATTCTTATCTTGGGTCTCCAGTTATGAGTCCTCAAAGAATATCAGTGTTCTTCGACCACTCTTGTCTTGGATACCTGTCACATCCTCAAAGAGTGTCGGTCCCTTTCCTTTCTTGGATGTTATATCCTCAAGGAAACCACAAATGCTTATCCAATCCTTCACCATTCTTTCTTCATCACCTGAAGAAGAGAATGCACATGTGATGTCCAACATCACTCCCTCTCAACTAGAGAGGACATCCCTATTCTCCTTTAATCTTGAGAATAGAACCTTGCTCGTATACAAGGAGACTCCTTTACTTCCTCTCAAAATCAAAGGAGATCTAGACTTCCTTTCTATTTTGGATGTCAACACCACAAGCCTCATAGCTTGTCTTCTTCAGAGTATCAACTAATAGTTCTCCATAGCTGCATGGCTCCCTCTTTTCTTCGTATCTCTTGCATCGAGTTTTCTTTCTTCTGAGGTATCATGGAGTCACCTTCTCTCTTCGATCTTGTGACAGGTTCCAAGTCAATCTTATCGTTCATCATTTTCTTCTTTGATATGAAGGCATTACATTGAGCCTTGTTAAAAATGGCAACGAAGGCCAAACTCCATGTGGGTCATCTTATTTATGGTCGCTAATCTTTTTCTTGGATCCCTCTCATTGAGAGGTGTAGGATTGATTTAAAGATCATCTGATTCCGATAAGTATTCATGGAGTTATGAATTTATTTGTGTTATAGGACAATTCGTCAAGGTTGGCTAGCAACCAAATAACCCACACATGTGCTTTACGTTTAGTATAAAAAGAGGTGATAGTCATTTCTACACACTTCACTCTTGATTTCTTTCCACTTGTTTTGGGTTTTAGTGGAAGAGAAATCTAAGAGAGGAAGCCCTAAAACACACAAGGTAAGGAGCCTTAGCATGAAGTCCTAGACGCAGTCCTAAGGAGGATGATCTAGCAGGGATTCAAGGGAGGAGACCCTACTTCTATACGCTGCCTAAAGGAACCTAGCCATAGTTCTAGGATGGAGAAACCACACGATGGAGGAGGCCCTATTCACACAGATCTAATCTGCCCTAACCGTAGTTCTGCCCAACCCTAACTGCAGGTCTGCCTAGTGTTAACTGCACGTCTGTTCAAGCCCTAGCCGCAGGTCTATTGAGGTGTCTTGGGTGCAAGAAAGGGCAACAAGAAGAGGCCAAGGCAACGAGGGATTTAAGGTTTGTTTCAGGGCTAACCGAGTTGTTGTTAGAGGACCAAGGAGCTGAGCTTGGAGGCCTAGTTGAAGAAGGGTGAACGCATGACTATTTGGGGCAATGAAAAGGTAAGGGAAGTTTGTTTTGAGTGGGTTGTAGGTGACAACGTGGGACTGTGGTAGGCTGCAAACCTAACCACTTCAAAACAGGGACAACCTAGAGAGGTTTTGGGTCAGATTTGTGCCCAGAATAGCAGCACGTATGTGGAGGACTCTTCCTTAGTAGGGCCGTAGATATTAAGAGTTGTTTTGGTGGATGGTTAAGGGTTGTTGCAGCATGACCATATGCCCTAACCAGTCACAGTATAAACAACAGGGAAAGCATACAATTGGGACAACAGTTATGGTGTGGCACAAATGATGGGACAACAACTATGTCATGGCACAATTGAGATAACAACGATGATGGGACAACAACAATAGCCAATTGGGATAACAACGATGATGGGACAATAACAATAGCCAATTGGGACAATAGTACGGTAAGCAAGATGCATGGGCAACATGATAGCAGCAATGTTACAATGACAACAAGATAGCAGCAATGTTACAATGATGGCATGGGACAACACAATGGGATAGAGCAAAGGCATGCTTACAATTAAACGACAATATGGTAAGCAAGGTGTAGTAAGCACATGGTGGCAAGCATGGTGCAGCAAGCACATGGGACAATATGGAAAACATGGTGCAACAATGGCACATGATGGTACATGATGTAGTACAGTGATGGGTACAGTCATGATTGATGAAGCATGATGAGATGCAACATAGTGATGATGGGTGCAACATGGTGCAACACAGTGAGGTGCAGCATGATGATGAGGAGTAACACAATGATAGGTGCAGCATGGTGATGGAGTCACCTGGGAGAATCAGTTGAAGCAACATGTCTTCAACTGAGTTTAACTACCTCATGTATCATCTACTTAGAGATGATCTGTGCTCTTATTTAGATAAGTCAAAGTATTGACGTCTGTTGTAAATGTACTCTCTCTCTCTCTGTTAAACTATTAAAGAACATATAAGAAGAATTAATCAAGGGTTTCCCCACATTGGGGTTTGTCCCTAGCTAGCGCCACATCTTCTGTCCTCTTGTCTTGGCTTGTCTTCTGCGATCTATGTTTATGTTCTATCTGCAATTTAATTTAATGTTGATATGATTGCTAATCTGGGAAAGATATTGAGCTAACTGTGAATTTGAAATAAATTGCTCTAAGCATAGAACATACCTAAAATTAACAAGCTTTCCCAAACTTCAAGTTGATCATAACTTCTTTTTGAAGTGATCTTCCTTTGACCTCTAGGTTATATTCTCGCACTGTTGCCTTTTAATCCCAAGATGTTCATATCTTGACTTCATAGTTGCCAGGTAATAGATATCGAGCTTTTCTACAATATCCTTCATCCATTTCCATCCATACATTTTGAACTTACCTCAATTGTCATCATGAATTCCTACAACATCCTTCCTGGCAACAAGACAATATATTAACCAGATAACCAAATAATTATAATAGACTTACCTCATCAAGATGACCTTCTCGTTCCGTCAACATCCTCATGGTCCATTTCCATATGAATCTTCCTCCATTCATTAGAGTGCCAAAGGATCGAACTTGATTACCAAGTTACAACTTTCCTTTTGGAGACGATACTGGATGTTAATCATTATCTTACATATTCTAGAGAATGTCTTAATTTCTTTATACATCCTTAAGTAAGTCAAATCAAACATCTTTTTCCAGCATCATATATCCATATACTTTACCATATTTTATGACCAATTTTCTTTCCACAAGATTCTACATGAATCTTATCCAAAGTTTTTATATCCAACATGCATTCCTATGCTTTCATCTGATCATCTAGCTATATATCTCACAAAGAGCTTGCATGCTAACCCATTGCACTTCTTCATCCCTTTACTGATATTGACTCCACATTACATGGAATGCATACTAACCTTGTCATGATGCTTTTCCCAAAGAACTTCCAAAAATGATGGTATTTCTTGAATCATGATGCCTCAACTAAGTAGGATGACAACCTCTACACAATGTTAGACAATATTTGGATGATTAATATGCAAAATGGCCTATCTATCTATCTATCTATATGATCTCTACAAAGAAACTCGATCATGCAAATTCTAGACATGCTACTATCATATGCTTCTTTCTATGATGCTATGTAAAGATTGTCTCGGCTATATGAGCTTCACTCCTTTTTGTTCTCTTATTGTTCTACTTGTTTGGACAATCGCTTTTAAAGTGTCCAAATTCATTGCATCCAAAACATTGTACTTTGGACATGCCTTTCTTCTTGGACTTTCCAAACTTTCACTTCTTCAGCGTCTTGACTCGAGCTAGAAAGGCTTGAGATTGCTCATCTGATTCAATATCATCCTTGACCTTGATCCTTAATCCAATATGCATTGCGCCCACAACTCGTCGAAGGGAGTTGAATCCTTTTTGGAGTAGATGCTTGTTGCAAAGCTTCTCCCTTCTAGTGACAATGCATTTAGTACACAGATGGTTACTTCAGAATCAATGATTGGTTCCCCAAGTCCTTGCAGATGGTCTCTTAGTTGAGAGACTCTCATGAGGAAGGATACCACATCCTCATTCTTTGATCTATTCATTATGTACAACTTGTTCCTTAACGACTTCTTTTGACCTATTGTACTTACTGAGTACAAATTCATTAGCTTGTCATACATGGTCTTGGAAGTCTTCAAATTTGCAACAAATGGAACAACATAATCCTTAATTGATTCAATTATGATCCTTTGAGATCGAACTTCCCCTTTCTTGTATTTTGCTAGTTCTTGTGTCTTATTGTTCTTTGGTTCAGTAATTTCCCTAGTAAAATATTCAATTACTTGTTTTGTGAGTATCAAGTCAATTCTTTTCTTCTATGCTAGATAGTTTGATGCCCGAATGAGTTTGTTACTTTGTAGAAAGAACCCATATGACTTGAAGATAACGCCTGCTCGCATAAATCTGGCCCCTGCTCGCATTTACAGTTTATTGATCAGCGGTATAGATCTGGCGCTTCTC
Organism: Pinus tabuliformis; assembly: GCA_031772625.1. Lineage (NCBI taxonomy): Eukaryota > Viridiplantae > Streptophyta > Pinopsida > Pinales > Pinaceae > Pinus > Pinus tabuliformis. Next base: position 522,803,950 of record CM062818.1, read on the forward strand.
CAACTCTCAGTGCGTCGGTGCAGTAAGAGGCCATTTCTCTGGCCGAACGATGTCAGATTGGAAAACTGAGAACGGGGAAGTTTGAACACGCTCTGCCGTCTCTACCCTTTTTCAGATAACCATATCATTCCTCGGCAAATTCTTGCTAGGCTTTCGGTATAGATCTGCAAATTCTTGCTCGGCTTTCGGTATAGTTTTTTATGATGAAAAGAATCCTAAATTAAATTAATACCTTCTCCCACGATTGGGAAGAGATCTTTCTTTAGCTTTCGGTATAGATCTGCGGTATTGAATTGAATCTGCGGTATAGATCTGGCGCCTGCTCGCATTTACAGTTTATAGATCTGCGGTATAGATCTGGCGCTTCTCGAACTCTCAGTGCGTCGGTGCAGTAAGAGGCCATTACAGTTCTATGGCCGAACAATGTCAGATTGAGGGTTATACCAGGTTGATATTTTTCACGGCTAGGTCTTAGATCTGAGGCTAGATCTAGGCAGCTAAATCTAATTTTCTGTGGCCAGATCTGGATCTAATCTTATCTTCTGTTTTATTTGTCTGCGGCTGGGTTCTACGGGCAAGTAAAATATGGCTCCGAGCTTCGCAAAAATCACTGGTGGCTCATCCGCCTCTGAAGGGAAATCCCCTGCCCATATCGTGAGTGAAGCCCCAGCTCCCACTATCCAAGTGGTCCAGGACTCACTCGATGAAGCTTTGAAGTTCTCCGAAAGTGCCCTAATTTGCCGGTTCAATGGTTTTTGGCCGCGGCTGATAGCACTCCACAATTGGATCTCGGAGGTATGGAAGCCTGTCATTTCTGATGAAATTAATATCTACCCCTGTGCTAGGGGTTTCTTTATAGTAGATTTTGAAAATCCTGAAAGCAGACAATGTAATCTAGATTCCGGCCCTTGGTTTTGGGAAAAATCAGGCCTATTCATGAAGCCATGGAACCCATCATTCGATCCCTCTATAGCAGTGATAACCTCAGCACCAGTTTGGGTGAGATTGCCAAGCCTACCCTTGCATCTCCGGAATCTCTCCTCGCTAAAAGCCATCGGAAATGCAATTGGGAAATTTTACTGCAGGTGCCCAGAAACAGAGGAATATGCCAGAACCACCTATGCACGCATCTGTGTGGAAATGGATTTCAGCGCCGGATTCCCAGCTGAAATAAACCTAACAAGTAAAGACTATGTGTGGAACCAGAAACTTGATTATGAAAGTGTACTCTTCAGATGTCGATCGTGCTTTGAGACGGGGCATCTAGCCAAAAATTGCCCAAAAGCCTCTGAGAAAAATTTTGCTAGAAAAAACCACCACAGATCTACATGGTGGGAAGGAGCACAAAAAGAACACTACACTGTCATCAAAGAAGAATATTCTAGAGAAAACTCTGAGTCACAAGAAATCAGGGAAGAAAGAAACAACTCTCAAAACAAGCAAGGAGAAAGCCCACCCCAACAAATCAACAATTACGAGGATTCGAATACCGCAGAAAATAAATCTCCATTTAACAGCAAAGCAGATCTCCTAAACCAAACTTCTTCTCTGACTATTTTCAAAAGAACGAACACAATAGATCGCGAAGCTAAGACACCAATGTCCCAAGAACCAGAAAAGATGAAGGAGATGCAAGATAAAGGAAGTTGGAAGACCGTAGAGAAAAAAAAGAAAGCTACAACACCAATCTCGCCAAGAAAGACGAGGAGCCAGACAAGTAAAAATTAAGAAAATTGTAGGTCCGATAGACCAATTTGGTCTCAGTGGACGTTAACCATCATCATCATCATCATCAATATTATGTTACCTACACCAAGATTCTTCTTGGTGATGTCTCCAACCTTCTTGATTCTTTCAAGACCTTTGGAGAGTTGTTGATGATGTCCTTGAAAAATGTTCCCTAGGATTCCTCCACCAACAACTTCCAAAATTGATGCCTTGCAAACATACTTCATTTTTCCAATATTGATGTAGTCTTGATCTTCTTCAATGTAAAAAGCTTAGATTAGAAGGGTCTTCTACCAACGAGTCTTTGACCAGATCCCTTCAAGAGACAATTTTTCTTTGTAGTCATATTCTTTCAGGCTTTAAGAGCTTCCTATCTTTTGATCAACAATTATTTTCTAGTGTCCTTCCAGTTGCCTTCCTTGTTCACCTTAGCTATGATACCATGTTAGAAAATCAATAGTGGTAGCTATTATATCTTATTTTCCCCAACCTTAATAGTGCTTGTGAATCTTTAGTTATCTTCTTTAGTTTCCTAAGTTAGATCTTTCATCAAACAATATCAAGAACAATAACAATAACAACAAGACACATATATAGGCTCTCAGCCAGGGTAAAACCCCTACAAGGGGAAAACCCAAAAACTCTTCTCTTCTTATAATCTGCTTCAAATGAGATCCAAAGACCCAATCCCTAGACCGAGTCCTTCTCCCAGTACCAAGTCATCCCTTTCTCAAGTTTTTCTTTTAGTTTACACCAAACTGCTGCACCCTACAACTTTGCCTGCTAGCAACAACACTGCTACTTGAACTGCAACTTCAACCTAGTAACTTCGTCCTTTTAGCTTCTTGGAAACCCTAATACAACCTCCTCTTGAGAGAACAAGACAACTCTCCCAAGGTCAACACGGTCAAGGTATGGGTTTTCCCTTTTCCAGCTACTAGATTATGCATTTCGTCCTCATGCAACTCGAACCTGCAACTTTGGTCTATTTATGCAATCCAGAAACCCTAGAATTTTGCACGTGTGAGAGAGATAGAGCACAAAAAAACAAGAAATTTCGACCTCCCAGCTTCTTCTAGACCTTCGCTCTCCTTTTTTTGCCCTTCCTAGCTACAAATCGAACTTTCTTGTAGATCGAACTTGTGAGTGTGTGTCAAATAAAGTCGAATTGCTCCTTTATATAGCCTTCTCAAGGGGTTAAATTCTCTCCTTTACATTGACTTGATGATCTCAAGGTTGACTTGCACTCTTAGAGATTCCAAGATTTTCTAGACTAAAAAATATTTTTTTTTACAATTACAAAATTCTTGGAAAGGTCTTATAAACATGATGTTCACTCTATTGACTCGTGACAAAATCGTAAGACTTAAAAAACCCTAGAAGCATGAAGAACATGTTTTTACCTAGAAGATCATCAATAGTAAGCATGAAACCCATGCTTTAATAATACTAATAGTAATTGTGTTTTCTTCTTTTCTTATTTGTTACATAGGAGGATACATATTGAAATGAGTACGATAATTATGAAGACCGAAACTAGTTACATTTCTCAACACTGGGTACTTTTTCTTCCATAGTTTAGGAGGAGTGTGAATATGAGGCATTAATTGATATAACATGTTCAAGGTAATCTTCCATCTCTCTGTTATATTCACTTCCACTCTTTGGGTCGGTTGTCATTGGTTATTGGATTGACACCTTATATCCATGTCTTTGAGTGAAGGCCTAGAAACTTTGTCATAAGAGGTTGAAGCCGCTGAAAGAAGGATAAAACACACGAAGCCACAAATAAAAGAAAATGAAAAATACAAAAAAAGGTTAAGACATGTAATAAGCATATGGACAAAATCCTACCATGAACTCTACCTTCCTCACTAGCCATTAACTAGTTCCTAAGCATTTCATGCTCTATTTAAATAAATGAACTTGTGAATATCCCAACCCTAATGAGCGATAAATTGCTTCATTTTTAAAGGGCACTAGAAAAGCATAAAATAAGTTGGTTACCCAAGCTATGCAAGAAAAACAAGAAAATCATTAAAGTAAAACATATACTGGAGTGGTGGAAAAAATAGGCTAAGTGATTTAAGCAAACATTTTATGGTTTTGTATTATAAATTAAGAAAAAATGATTTGGTTTCCCTCATATAAATAGAAGGAAGTCATTTCCTTTGATCGTCACACTCATTTCTATTCACTCGAGAGAGTGCATACTAGTGTTTTTTCTTGTTCTCTTGGATGCAATGGCTCAATAGAGTGTGAATTGTTTTGAGAAGGATATCTATTGCATGGAGAGAGTGTGAATTGTTTTGAGAAGGATATCTATTGCATGGAGAGACTATCTTTTGGATTGATAAAGTAATTATCACTTGAATGGTGTAACTTTAATGTTATTTTTTCCATTTTACATGTAATTTCTAAAATTAGGTTTTACCTTGTGCCATAATTAAAAACACTATCTTTTATGAACTCTTGTTTATCTATATTTATGCAAAATTCATCATTCAAGAATCCATCAAATGAACTTATTTTCATGCATTTGTTGACCTTAAATCTCCAATGAAAGAAGTCACTAGAGTTTCCAAGGGAAGCAAATTGTCTTCCACCCTTCTTCATCCAAGGTCCTATCTTGATCAAGACTTAAAAACATCTTGTTGATATATCTTTTGTTTACCTCTTTAATATTCTCCAAACCCTTGTTCATCATAGCCTTTGAAGGCTATTTCTTGGTTGTCGTGGGGTTTTGCATGCTGTAAATCTACTCATTGTTGAAACCTTAACTTATAATTGCCTTCTTTTAGTTTATTGGGATTGGTGGAATGTGAACTTGAATATGTGTAAATCTTATCTTGCCCCCCCGACAAGGCTTTGTTGATACATTCTTCCATAACCATTAAGCTCTTATCACCCTTGAGCCTTACGTTATTGAATATCTTTTTGGGTGATATTGTGAGCAAGAATATTCATAGTTATTTGTCTTAATAACCTTAGGTCATCTATCCTTTGCCTTGCCAGGGAAGCCTTCCTTATACAACATGATAGAGCCCACTGAGGTGATAGTGGTGGCTAATCTATTTTCTCCCCTAATACCTAGGCTTCCTAGTGAGACCTTGCGCTAGGTAGCTAGATTTTTGGTAACAAGTTTTATTATTTATGTTATGCTTGTAAAAATGAAACTTTTTTTTTTTTTCTTTTATTTGCATTTTTATATTTTTTTAATTAATTGCTAGATCCATTAGGTTTTAAAGTGACAACCTTCACAAAAGGAGTGCTTTAACAATACACTCTATCACCAACTATTTTACATCCAATGAGAATTTTTTCTTCTACTTTGGTGAAACTTTATTTTTCATTTTTTTACTAATTCCATTTCAAAATTAAAGTATATAAAATATCTAAACAACTTAGAGCCTCGTGTGGTAAGGACATGTCCATAAAAGTTAATTTTGATCATTTAAATTGCTAGATAAGGCTTCAATAATCATTTCAAGAGAATGGTTTGCATGTCTTGGTTTGCTTGCATCCTTTAACAATCATGACAAGGCAATGAGCTGAATAAGTTGCTAGATAAATAAGCCTTTAAAAATCATCACTAGAGAATGGTTTGCATGTCTTGGTTTGCTGCAGCCTTTAACAATCATAAAAAGATAATGGTATGAATGCATTGGTTTGCTTGTACCTTCCATTATGTCCATGCATGGGTGCCTTAAAGAGATATTGTAACCTAACTTTATGAAAATAATTTTTCAGCTAGTTCAAATTTGCCTTAACCCAAGATTTATATGTAGGGTGTTTTTAAAGGTTTGAATGTCAATTTTCAACTAGTTTAGATTTTGTCTTAAAATCCAAGGGGGTTTTTTAAAAGTTTGGATGTAAGTTTTTCAATCTATAAGAATTGATTTTTTTTCGCTTGTCTTTTTACTTCTAATTTATTTTTTATTTTTCTTCTTCCTTAAAATCTATTTTTAAAATTTTATACAAAGGGTTTAAGATTTTTTCAACCATTGGTTGTAAATGTTTCATTTCTTTTAGTGCATTGTGGATAACAACTTTAACATTCCTTGTTTTTTAAATGAAAATGAATAAATATAAATGAATACATGATTTAAATATTTAGTTAGTGAAGCTTTTTATATGCATATTTTGTCCATATGTATCACAATGAAAAGTCCCATGAATAAGATTAAAAATCTTATGGCAATTTAAATATTACGCTTGTGAAGAGGTTTTAGTGGTCACTATATTTGTTATATTTGTTCTAAAAACAATATTCATAAAATGATTTATATTAGTTATATAGTGAAAACAAAATTTACCATTTTTAATTGAAGAAACAATTATTATAATAGATTTTCATTCTAAATAGAAGTGTATCCCTTCAAAATTATTAAAATGGAAGCCATGTATCTGATAATTAATAAAATGGAAGCTTAAAGAAAATGAATTGAGATTTGAACCACTTTTCATAAATATTTTGTTCAACTTTTATTAAAAGTGAAGCGATGATTACAAAATCCTTTCAATGATGTTGCATTATATAAGTATAATTGACATAGTGATAAGTAACTAGTCATTTGCAACTAGAGTTCTAGATGAACCATAATATTTACTCTTATGCAAAACACTACATGTTAAAAAATCTATGGGAATACAACGTTGAGACACTACAAGACTTCATAATGAAGTAATGGAAATAGGAGAATCAATAAATTAGCAACTATCATTGATAACCCACAATTCTCATAAAATGTTTTGAAGATCCCAAGATATTGAAAGAAATAGTAAAATCGTGAGCTATGAATTTTTAAAGAGTTTGCAGCGGCATGCAATGCTTTGAGGTTGCAAACTTATTGATAAACATTGGTTGAACTCCTTTTGTTTTATTAGCTCTTGATCTTTGGCCCCAGTTTTTTCGGAAATCTGCTGACAAGTCATTTCCCATTATTTTGTAAGGCATTGCTCCCTCCTTGTCAAAAAAGTACATATGATTTAAGGGAATGGGTTTCTATATGATTGTATGAAGACGAAGGGGACACTAAAGCACTTGATCTCAAGTTTGCATGAAACAAAGAGCTCACATACTGAAAACTATATGACATACAGTTGGTATTTGCACATATAAAGCTAACATAAAATTAGGTGTAAAATCTCATGATATGAAAGAAAAAGTCAAATTTCTTGAATTAGGAATCTTTTAAGAGTTTAGCAAGGCATACAATGCTTTAAAATCGCAAATTTCTTTAGGAACGATATTTTACCTTATTTTCCAAGGGATTGTTCCATCCTTTGGTAAGAATTACATATGTGTGATATGTCTATATACCACTTTGTATCAAGATGAAGCTTGGGATCTATAGAGACAATTTTAATATTCACATATACTTGGAGCTCAATAAGCTCCAGATATATTTTATAGTTTGAAATGTTATCTCAAGAGTGAACTAACATGTAATTTTTAGAGAAACTCTTTTTATAATTTCATTGTTAGCTTTTAATACCTAACTACTAATTTAATAGATTTTTTGAAATGAAGCAACTGAAAATTGAACTTTCAAATGCATTTACTAGATATGTTGAGTATTCTAACTAAACTTGCAACGAAAATACTCTGAAGACACAAGCATTTTAAAGTTTAAACACCAAAAATTTACCCATGAAACCCTAACTAGGGAAATCTTGCAAAGTGTGAGTTCTCTATTAATTTCTTTATCAATTGCTCTCTACAGAAAAATTACAGTAGTGAGGGAAACCTCCCCTGAACACTCAACAGTCCTCCAAAACCCCTATGTGCCCAATTGGACTTGGCCTAACGCTCTCAACCTCCTCCGTAGCAGTAGTAAAAAATTCGTACAACTTGTGCGACCTATTATGTAGGCCCTTTGCATAGATGCTCATGACCTACACCTGGAAATGTCGAGCTAGAAAATATGATAGTCGTATGACCACTTTTCCTTTATTGATCTGCGTTGGAAGTAAAAGGGTTGAAATCACTAGTCTATAATTGTTGAATCCACCAGCTAGCTCATCTCTCTTTTATAATTCGACTTGGACCCCACAAAGCACTCATAAGGCTGTGAATACTTTAAAATAACTGGCTAGGATCAAATTATAAGTTGACTTTAGGAAAAATAATTTTTTCTTAAGTCAATACATAAGAAAGAATTAAAATATTCTAAAGTGAAATTTGTGGGTCCCTTAGATAATCTAGACATCATGGACTAGGCAGAACTTTTGCTCTCTAACTCCATTTAACACTTCCTCTTAGAGAGGAAGGTGTTTTGTAATAAACCCAATTTATCTCTAAAGTAGACAAACCTGCCCCTTGCCAATGCTTTGGTCAAAATATATGGTGTTCGTGTTTTTGTAGGTACGTACTAGAGTCTGACTTTACCCCCTTGAACACAATCTTGATATGGTGGTACCGGGTCTCAATGTGTTTAGAGCGGTCCTGAAACACTAGATTCTCAAAGAGCTTAATGCAACTTTGATTGTCACAATGTATGATTGTGGGCTCAAACTTTTGACTGAACAAACCAAGTAGTTTCCTCAACTAGATGGCCTTGTAAGTTGCTAATAAAGAAACCATGTACTCGACCGTGGTTGAGCTCAGTGTCACTAATCTTTGCTTCCTAATGAGCCAGCGAACAACTACTGACCCAACACTGAAGGTGCAACTTGAAGTGCTCTTCCTGTCTATTAAACCCTTTACCCAATCTGCATTTTTGAAGCCCTAAAGCCTCACACTAGGATGGGTCCTTCATTTTTTGGAGGTATTTAAAAAACAAGCTCGCAGAGTACTTGTGGAGGAAGAATGGATAGATCCATTGGAAGCATATCACTGGAAAACTAAATGCGACAGAGAATTGAACATTGGGACTCGAGCAGCTGGAGAAGCAAGAAAACGCGTCTGCGAAAGAAGGAATGTTGGATCAATTTTGAAAGAATCAAGAAGGAAAGGGACAAAGGTACCATGATTTTGTCAAAGTGGACCAAATCAAAGGCGGGATCAAGGAACTTGCATGAGGAATAGATCAAGCGAGCGAGCCTATAAAAGAAGATGCAGAGGGACAAATTGGGTATCAATAGATAGATATTTTGATTCGCATGTTTTCCATCACTGTCGTTGATTGCATGTAAAAGTTTGTAGTCTGCGCAAAGCTTAAGATCCTGTATATGAATTGTAATGTAGGGTGTAATGTGATATGATCTAAGAGATTGCACAAGTCTATATGGGTTCTTGATGTAATGGATGGACTATGTTAATAATAAAAGGAGTTTTGGGGATATATTGTGTTAAGTGATTCAATGTCTGCATAGCCCCTTTTTAAAATTTTGTTTCATATGAATATATGAATCTTTGTCTTTTTTTTCATAAATGGTTGTTTTGGTAGTGATATAGTTGCATAGGTTAGTAAGATGATTAACTGCACAAATAATATAACAACAATTTTATTCTCCTGCTACTGATTTGGATCCCTTATTTCTTCCTTAGTTCTGGATTGCCTTGGGGGAGATGCTCCTTTTGCACAAAGGGAGTGAAAATGTCGGCGAGAAGTTAAACTAGAACAACTTCCTTTGTTGGAAAACTTAGGCCGGACCCTCGGTCTTCATTGATCTAAATTTTCTTCCAACAAATGGTTCCATTGTCGGGACCCTAAAATCTTAGAAGGGATCTAGAACATGGTATCTAGGATTCTTGACAAAGGTATTCACGACCGGTGACATGAGAAGGTTAATAATTTTATTTTGCAATAGGCTCCACTGAGACAAAACCATCTGGACTGGGTTAAAGAAGAAGTTTTGTTTGTTGTGTTAGCGCTTGAAATTTCACCTCAGGCTGAGAAAGGCAAACTCCAAGGCAACATCAAACCACTTAGCCTCATAGCTAGCCCTACGGGGCAGGAGAGGGCTCTCTCCGGTATATCTCAGCAAAGATCTTCTAAGGGCGGAGATAACCAATAAAGAACACTGATTTTAGGCTAGTAAACTGATAAAAGGTTTGATTTGAGATTTTTGGGATTTTGGTGGAAAATCGGGGAAAGGCAATTTTGGGTGCGGGGATTGGACACAGTTTTTGCAGGGGGTTCTTTGGGGCAAGGTAGGAGACTGTATTGATGCCTTTGAAAGAGTCAGATGGGTAAGATTGACTGGTGAGGAGCTAAGGAGAGCAAGTAAACACCTTGAGTTCTCCTTAAACAGATGAAAACATTGATATTAAGCAAACTTAAAAGCAGAGCATGGCAATCATGAATTCTACTTTAACACTTCATTTTCCTAATTTGCAGAAGGAAAAGTAAGAAGATGATTCACATAACAAACTTACAAGTACAAAGAGAAACACACCATCAATACATGTAACCACAGGAATCCCAAAAAGGACTGCAAAACCCTGGTCTTTCTTCCTTTGCCAAAATTGCAGAGATACAATGAGTAATACAATAGAAGCTTCTCCCTCAAGAGTCCAACCATGAAAATGAGCAAGAAAGTACATAATATAGGCAATCTAACATCTTGCCTTGCCTCTAGGGGTCGAGCTCACTATCCTAGGAGCTGTTTCAACCAATTCCAAACTGAGTACTAAAATCTAGGCAGTCAAAACAACTTGCCTCTATAAGCTAGGAAACCAATTCATTCATTAAATTTTTTCCTATCTCATGAATGAATCTTCTAGAAGAGATAAATGAGTGTCAAAATATCATAAAATTACATCATTTACAACAAGGAGGATCAAAATCCACTCCAAAAAGTCAAATCCAGTCAAAACTGCGTTTTGCTGAGATGTAGGTGCATTTCTGTGAAAATTGCCCAACGCGTAGCGCCCTGATTCTGAACGCGTAGCGCGCCTTTGGAATAAATTTTGAGGCACTTCCAGGTGTCCAAATGAGGAAAAAGTGGTCTGGTTGGAAAGGTCTAGATGTCTACTTTCCAACCCAAGTGGAATTTCTGAATTTGGTGTCCATTTGCCCCTCCAAAATTGCAATCTCCCAAGACTGCTTCCTGTGTGTCAAAAAAGTGGCAGAAAGTCATTTTTTGCATGTTTTTTGACCTTCTGGAGGCTCAAAACTTGGTGAAATTTCTTGGCAATTGCTGAGAAAGTGTATTTTTGCATGACAAATCCAAAAATGCTGAGTTTTCCTGAAATGGAGTTGCCCATCTTAAGGGTCGCGCGCGGCGCGCTACGCGTTGGTGAAGAAAACCTGTTTTTAGCACAAAAAATTCACAATTGACAAAATTTTCTCCAAATTTCTTGAAATTTGGGCTGGGAGTCCCCAATCAAGTACCATGCTCAGTCAAAGAGGCTTTGGCCAAAATTTGGAGTGGATCGGGCCTTTTCCGTCGTTTTAGTGCCTTGGCCAACCTCCTTGGATTTGGCGATTGTAATGTTGACATTTCTCTAAAACCATGACACCTGTGCAAAAATTGAAGGATTTTTTTCTTCTTTGGCATGTTATGGACAAAAAACTATCTCTGTTTCCAAAATTCATCTTTGATTTCTCTGAAACATCTTTTGAGTGAAACTTATCCCGATGTGTGAAACAATGAATTTTGTCGAAATGAAGCGAAATGAAGGGGATAAGGGGTTTCTAAATTCTTGGGGAAATTTTTGGAAGTAGGGAGGGATGTTAGGAAGCAGGGGAAAGTGGAATCTCAGAGATTGAGTGAGGGGAAGGGGTCCAAAAGGGCAAAACACAGGCCCAACCTAGAAAATTGCCAGGTTGTAGCTAAAAAATAGGGTTTGTGCAAAAATGAGGAATTTGTGGAATCTCAGTGATGGGAAGCATTTGGTAAGGTACTTTAAGGATAGGGGAAGGTGTATGAACATCAGGATACAAGTTTTGCCGATGATTTGACCGTCCAAGAGAAATTGGCTTCAAAACCCTAGGAGAGGAAAATGACCTTACCTAGGAGCAATTGAAGCATGGACAAGGTGTAAAATGACTCATTAGACACTGAGATGATAATGAAAATCCTATGAATGATGATAGACTCAGCTGAATAGTGACATAGATTAGCATTTGGGCAACTTTGAAAAGAGTGAGAGCAAACCCTAGACCTAATGCCTAGTGACCAAATTTTGCTTGAAGACTCACTGAAATGACAAAATTTGACCTTGACACTTCAAAATCACTTTGTAAGAGCACGTTTGATCACTGGAGGAAGGCTGGAAAGACTGACACTAACATTGGAGGTGCCAAGAACCGTAGATCTCTGTAAGAGCTAGACAGTGCCTTCATCCATTGGGCGATGGAGTCATTATTTGACAAACAATACAAGACTTTGACTCATTTATTGACTGAAACCTGACTCAAGCCGACACAATTATGAAACCTACATGACTGAAAACTGACTCACAAATGACTCATGACTGACTTAACTAAAACAAGAACTTACAAAGCTTATTGAAGGGCAGCAGTCCATCAAGATTTGAAATCATGATGACAACCACCTGTGTTTCTTACAAGACAATATACATCAAACTATATCAAAATGCCAATGCAACCAATCAAGCAGATGCCTTCTTGATTGATTCTCCTGATTAGATCTTCTGGTCAACAATACAAACCTATCACTGGGCATCCAAAAACATAGTTGACCATGGCTGCAACAAAACACTGTAATAAACACTTTCACTGCTGGCTGCAACAAACTTGCTAGAGGATCGTAAAAAACATGAAGATTTGCCATTGCCACCTCCTGCTGAAAGATCAAGGTGTCCTTTGTTTCAAATTCTGATCTGCCTTCATCATGTGCTTCGGTAAAAGTATGCTCATGGGCTTCAAAAAACTCTGAACAAATGGATGGGCAAATCTCTTCTTGGAAAAGCATTTCAGCACATGAAACATATGAAGAATCTGAAAGGTAATCCTGTATGCTCTGATCTTCTGTAGTTTGACAATATGGTAGGTCATCTTCAAATGATATGACAGCCGAATTATCATCTTTGTGAAGGAAAAAATTATCTATTTGCTGATCTACAAGACAGTCATCTTCTTCAACAGAGGAAGAAGTTTCCCCAACACTTTCCTGACTACGTGTGCATTGCAAATCTGTTGTAGCTCGGGCTGTAACAAGACCTTTCAAAAGCTGATCTATCTCCTCTTCAGACAAAGGAGACAATGCCTTTTGTTCTCTTATGCTTAAACAGTAATTATCTTCATATGATAGGGCATTCAAACTATCATTTATTACTGAGTTATTGAAAGGAGATTCATCACTTGCACAAAGATCTCACCTTGCTGTTCATGAACTGACTGGATTGCTTCTTCATGAAGGCTGTGTTCTAATGATGGACTAACAGTATGAATTACTGTGTCTTCTGCGTTCCAAATGATTTCAACAGAACCTGGAGTAGCTGACTAGACATTATCACAATCTACAATCAACACTGGACTTACTTGCATGCTGCTGTCTTCTGTGGGCAGATATGAAATGTCATTCTCCCTTTCATCATTTTCAGCCATATTATCTTCAACCTGCTGATCTTGATTCTGCTGCAAAATGTCCTGATCATCTTGATGGGAATTCTCTAAGTTTTCATTATGCTGCTGAAATGGATTCTCATACAGAGCCTCCATAATCTCAACGTCCATAAAATTATCATCTTCATAATATTTCTAGCGAAATAGGAGGCGCTAGTGGAAGTATTGCGGGGAGTTTGGTTTGGACCGATAAACTCCACTCTAAATTAGGAGGATTTCATATGCCTAAGCCATCTTTACAGCTGATTATGATGTCTGGTGAGCATAGTCCAATAGATAATGACATGCACTTTGTGATGAGGCGACTACTCTTTAAAGAAAAGTCAATCCTTTCTAGTGGTAGCCTACAACATAGTGGTACAACTCCTCCTCTCCCTAACCTTTCCCTAGTACTATATCAAAACCTGATCATGTCTTTTCTAACTTAAGACTATAAAATTTCAGCGAGTACATTCTAGATGTAACAACCCACAATTTAAATATACAACTAATTAGATCAATTATGTGATTTACAATCAACCCACAACCATTCAACTAATTAGCGTAAAATTTTGAAAAGCATGAGCAGAGACAACTTACTTGTAGTGATGATATTCCTTACTTTTGATTTAGAAGTTGAATTCTATTTGAATCCCGCTAACCACATCAAAATTTCGAGGATGACTCTCCACCCAATCATAGGTTCAACTACACATAATCTTTCTACAACTGACCACCCTCAAGCCCTCAGTCAACGTACTACTACCAAGATTTCATTTGTCTCTCAACACTCCTCTAGAAGAATGATCATCTCATTCCCTCTTTGTCCATTAAATAGAACCAACTATTCCAAAAATGGAAAGGTGTCCACATACAAACAATCCATGTGTCAACATGCAACTTTTATTTCTTTGTTTTAAGTTTTACTTAATTCAATATTTCTCTTAATTTAACTCTTTCTTATTTTATTCTTTTTTCCTTTTTGTTAACTTTACTTATTTTTACTATTTTTATATATATTTATTTAGAACTCTAGTTTATTATTTATTATTTTATTTGTTTACTATTAATATATTTTATTCATTATTTATTATTTATGTAATATTATTATCTTTTATTTATTATTTATCTGTTAATCTAGGTTGTCATTGATGTCAATATGGCAGTGTTTGCGATGGAAAATTCTTGTGACATGTGAGGTTGCCCATTGATGCTCATTGATCATGATACTGCTCATGGAGAATCCAAGGATTGAATACAAACATAAGAGAAACAGCGGAATCGAGGAGGAAAGATATCAGAACCCATCAGAAGAGAAAGAGAAATAGTAAAGAGGAGAAGCCATCGTGAAGCCAAAAAGTGAGAGGAAGAGTTCATCGGAAGCCATCAAACAAGCAGGTTATGGAGCAACAAAAGCAGGTTATTGCATATGCCCAAGGGTAAGTGCTATCAGAAGAACAAAGAGCAACAACGATATTAGAGGAGTAAAGAAGAAAACATTGGAGGAGCCATATTGGAGTATCGCATGTAATATATGCCCAAAAAGAACTGATAGGAAGAATTCATCCAAAGGAGCAAAGAGGAACACACAGCAAGGAAAGAGCCAAAAAGAGGAACACATCATCGAAAGAAGAGCTATCGGAATAGCGGAAGAGTGAAGAGAAGTCATAGGAGCGAGAACCCAAGAGTAAGAGCCATATTGAAGGAATTAAGGAGAAATATCGAAGGAAGGAACAAACCATGTAAACCCTTTAAAAGTTCACAACGCATCGAAGAAATCAATATCGGCAATATTCATTGACGGATCTATTATGTGCCACTACCCAAAACCCCCAATGCGATATGTACTGCGGACCCGAAACATGTTATGGTAAAAGCCCTATACAATATCGCATCCGTTGCATCGCAAGTATTGAAGCCTTGTTACACTGAAATCCCCGATTGCGATATAATATGTGGACCCAATCAGTGTATGGTAACAACCCTAAGGTAATATCGCATCCGCCACAAGCCTCTTTAAAGCCTTACCACGTTGAAATCCGCCGATTGCGATATGTATGCGGATCCGTTGCACCATTATAATACGTCCTAAAGAAATATCGCATCCATCGCATATCGCAAGTCTTGAAGAAATGTAATGATGGTAAACTGTGGTTGCGATAAGACTTGTGGAGCCGACAAACCGTCGATTGCGATGGAGCTATGGACCCGATGGATCTATTGATGACTGTTTATATATATCGTATCGATTTCATCGGCAGTATGAATATCGACCATGTTACATCGGTGATGCTAAGAGTTGCAATTGCGGGACCTCCGAAAGCTGCAATTGTGATTGATGACGTGGATGTGGGACCTCATTGGGTATGGTCTCTCCTATGAAATCCTCCATAAATAATGAGTCTATTATATGAATATGAAAAAAGGGCCTCTTTGATATAATTTTAGTATGCAACATCTATTGTAATTTGACCTCTCTTCCAAATGAATGTGTCTTTTGAGTATTGGTGAACTTGAAGATACGGAGGAAGCCAAAGATCAGGAAGTCGAAGGTCGAGTGAGTGAAAAAGGAAGCCAAAGGTCGAGCGAGCAAAGAAGGACGTCGGAAGGTCCAACGGAAGAAAAAGGAAGCCAAAGGTCGAGCGAACAAAAGTGAAAGCCGAAGGTCGAGTGAGCGAAAGAGGAAGCCTAAAGGTCTAGCAGAAAAAGAAGGAAGCCGAAGGTCGAATAGTCGGTTGATTGGATTATTTATTTAAATGCTCGGACCTATGTGGAATAGTGATTTAAGATAACAGTTCAAAAGGATGCTTTGCAGATCTAAGAAGATTATTTGAGTATGAACAGGGTAGGGTTGTTTTTTTAATTGAACGCATAATATGAAACTGTGACAGTAACTCCTTTGAAAAAGGAATTCTTGAAGCAGTTACCTCTGAAGCCTCGCTCCCGAAGCAGTTACTGTGATAGTAAGAATAGAGGGTTGAAACAGAGTTGTTTTGAAAAGACATTGAGGCCTAGCGCAGATATCTTGTTGATAAGTATCAGAAGATCTTGGAGACATTATTGGAGATCATGATGGCTATTTGAAATCATCATGAGGTAACTTTGCAGACTT
This sequence comes from Pinus tabuliformis, assembly GCA_031772625.1. NCBI lineage: Eukaryota > Viridiplantae > Streptophyta > Pinopsida > Pinales > Pinaceae > Pinus > Pinus tabuliformis. The sequence goes on from CM062818.1 coordinate 522,820,249, forward strand.
TGTGTGGGGAATATGAAGAGTTTTGAAGACTCTTTCATATGAAGACAGGTTGTCATTGATGATGTAGCATGGAGACTACAGTGAAGCTGTAGATTGACAGAATTCAGTGAAGAATATTTTGGGAGTAGATAATTACTACCAAACATATCTAGACAATGTATAGTAGAGGGTTGGAGCCCTTGGGGTTGGTGCCTCAAAATTGGAAGGATTGGTGTCCTTGGAGTTGGTGCTCCTAAATCCAAGGTTGGTGCCTTGATAAGACAGGGTTGGTGCCCTGGAGGTTGGAGCCTCACAAAAAGTCCAAGTTGGTGCTTGACAACATGTTGGAACCTTATATATATTGTATCTGATTTATTGTAAAGATTATATTAATAAAAAAATTTATTCCTATTGTTCATTTTGTGTTCTAAATATAAATTATTTAATTGGTAAAAATAATCTTGAAAAAGAATATCGATTCACCCCCCCGCTCTTAGTATTTCCAACAATTGGTATCAGAGCCAGTACCTTCACTCAAAGCCTAACAGCTTGAAGGTTGATCATTAGAACACAAATGGCGAAGCCAAGGAAGAAAGTCTCCAATCCTCCTAAAGATGTGTCTCCCTCTACCACTGAAATAGAAGTCAATCAATTTGTGGAGGCTCCATGGTTCAATGGAAACTTTGATATATGGGAGGCAAGAATGAGGAATTTCTTAAAGACTCAAGGCATTGAAGTATGGGAATCAGTAATTACTGATAACATGATGAATAGAGAATCCAAGGAGTACAATGAAAAAGCAATGAAGGAAATCTTGAATGGGCTACCAGATTCTATAAAGAACAATTTAGGAAAATGTTCGTCAACAAAGGGTATATGGGACAAACTTCATGACCTTCACTCAAAAGGAGCATTGACCATGACCACCAGTCAAGAAGATGATGGAAACCAAGAAGGAAATCTAGAACCCATCATAGAAGCTGAAAATGAGAATGATGACATCAAGGCTAAAGAAGACCTAGAAGATGAAGAGAATGAAAAAGATTTTGTAGAAGATCTCCTCGCTAAACTTATGGCTACCATGGAAGAGATTATCAATTTTAAAAAGGAAAATGAGGAACTTAATAAGAAAGCACTAGCTAGTGACCAAGACCAAACAAGGAAGAAAGTTGACCTTGTCAATCTTCAAGTACAAGAAAGGGATGAAGAGCTTGCCAAGCTTAAGAAGGAATTTCATCAAAGCAAAAGAAAGCATCATGAAGAAGTCATATCCATGACAAATCAATTGGATAAAGCAAAGAAACAGGAAGATACCTTGTCAAGTCAACTTGAAAAAAGGCACAAGAGCTTGAACAAACTTGAAGAAGAGATTGGTCAATAGAAGGTAGAGGTCTCCTCTCTCAAATCTCAACTACAAGAAGCAAGAAAGTTAGCACAAGGAGCTCAGAAGACAATGGAAGCATTGGAAATCATAGAAGGACAGGTTGATGAAGCAGAAAAGGATTATATGTTAACTAAAAGCAAAGGATGGAGAAATCTTCAAAGTAAATCCGACCTCAACCTTCTCAAGGCCGAAACATGTAAAGCTACAAGAATCAAGGAAGAAATGGAGAGTAGTCTAGCAAAAGAAAATGAAGAAATATTCAAAATGAAGTCAAATATCATCTCCCTTAAAATAGAAGCAAATGAAGCTATTTGTATCAAGGAAGAAACTGAGAAACACCTTGCTAAGAAGAATAATGATTGTGAAAGATTGGAAGAAGAGATCGTCTTCGTCAAGAAAAAGGTTGAAGGGATGGACAAAATCTTGAGGAGCTCTCAAGCCTTGGATGACATGCTTAGCCATCAAAGATTCCCATTTGATAAATCGGGTCTTGGCTATGAAGGTGAATCCTCAAACAAGAATGATAATGCTTCAAACAAAAAGGATGTGAGGAAGCTAGAAAGAAATGTTGATGCTCCCAGTTCCAGTAAAGGCAAGGAGAAGAGTCAAGGCAACAATGGAAGAAATCTTGCTCCAAGAAGAAATGTAGATGATGTCAAGGATGCGAGAAGCAATGGTTATCATCAAAGGATCTCAAGGCAAAAAGACTTTAGAAGTACATCAAGGAAATTTCCATCTCCCAAGTACCAAAGTTTATTTCTTGGTTATTGTTATTCTTGTACAAACTTTGGACACATGGCAAAAGATTGTAGGGCATATCATAAAGATAGATATTATGGTCCCCAACAATCTCCGAGGAACAATTTTGCAAGAAGAAGTCATGAATTCTTATTCATGAACAACATAGAATGCTTCAAGTGTCATAACATTGGTCATATGGCACATAATTGTAACTTGATTTTGGCACCTTCTCAAGCTAGAAATATGCTAGATAAGAAAGTTACACAAGTATGGAGAAGGAAGAAAATACAATTCGAAAGTCCCTCGAACTCTCCAGCCAACAACACATGTTGACTCGATCTTCGACAATCTAAGAATTTGATGGGGAGACTCTGCCAAAAGGAAGATCATGCATACAGTTAGGGGGAGCTTGTGATTCTTGATCATTATTGCAGAAGCTATTCATGAAAGGGTCCTTATGAAATCCTTCTTGAGCTATATTAACAATCATTCTTTGATAAAGATCATTTCTCAGGAGCACTCCATTGAAGAACATGATCTCTTAACTATTCTTTAGACTGTTGTTGAATATTTTTTCCACTTGATCACTAAGTAGAAATTGGAGCAGCATAGAAGGTCATCTAATACTAGAGAAATAAGGCAAATAACTATGTTTTTGTTATTACAGAAGTTTATGTCTCGACTCAAGGATTTGATGTGAGAATAGGTAAATTATGGACACAAATAGAGGCAACCTTCAAACAAACAGATACATCTGGGAATGAAGCTTGAAGAAAGAGCAGTTGGCAACATCTAACAAAACTGAAGCATTGCAAAAAGATGCCAATCAGTAAAAAGAATTTAAAAGACAGTCACAGATGGGATATCAAAATCTGCTAGTGGAGATAACTTGCAGAGAATTTTACAAGAACACAAGGAAAAGATGGCTCATAAAAAGGACTATGGAAAGGAGAATGTTGTGCAGTCGAATATAGCTCAGTAACTTAAGGAGAAGCACAAAAATACAAAGGAATCCCGATTTGAAGAAAGATAGTGAGAATGACAATTTCAGTGGCATTTTCTCTTGATTCAGACTATGGATACAACAAAATACGGTGTAGAAGCATAAAAATTGGACTTGGACATTTGGTGTATGACTATTTGGAGTTTGTTTTTGAAGCATTGAAGTGGAGCATATTTAAGCATTGTTGAAAGCATTATGAAGAAGTTCTGAGACATGAAGAGGGGATAATGTGCTAGTTGATGATGAGGCAACAATCCTTCTATCTTGAGTAAAAAGAAGAGCACCACGACAGGGGGAGTAACATACCCATAAAAATATACTATTCATAAAGAACAAAAACAGTTTGACAGGGGGAGCAGTTCGATAGGGGGAGTCCTTGTGCACTCCTTTTCCATTGATGTCAAAGGGGGAGAGAAGGAGAATATTGCCATCAATGACAAAGGGGGAGATTGTTAATCTAGGTTGTCATTGATGTCAATATAGTAGTGTTTGTGATGAAAAATTCTTGTGACATGTGAGGTTGCCCATTGATGCTCATTGATCATGATATTGCTCATGGAGGATCCAAGGATTGAATACAGACATAATAGAAACAATGGAATTGAGGAGGAAAGATATTAGAAGCCATCAGAAGAGAAAGAGAAGGAGTAAAGAGGAGAAGCCATCATGAAGCCAAAAAGTGAGAGGAAGAGTTCATCGGAAGCCATCAAAGAAGCAGGTTACGGAGCAATAGAAGCAGGTTATCGCATATGCCCAAGGGTAAGTTCTATCGGAAGAACAAAGAGCAACAACGATGTCAAAGGATTAAAGAAGAAAACTTTGGAGGAGCCATATTGGAGTATCGCATGTAATATATGTCCAAGAAGAACCAATAGGAAGAATTCATCAGAAGGAGCAAAGAGGAACACGCAGCGAGGAAAGAGCCAAAAAGAGGAACACATCATCGAAAGAAGAGCTATCAGAAGAGAGGAAGAGTGAAGATAAGTCATAAGAGTGAGACCCAAGCGTAAGAGCCATATCGAAGGAATTAAGGAGAAATATCGAAGGAAGGAACAAATCGTGTAAACCCTTTAAAAGTTCACAATGCATCGGAGAAATCAATATCAACAATATTCATCGACGGATCTATTATGTGCCTTTACCCAAAACTCCCGATGTGATATGTACTATGGACCCGAAACATGTTATGGTAACAACCCTATACAATACGCATTCATTGTGTTGCAAGTTTTGAAGCCTTGTTACACTGAAATCCCCGATTGCGATATAATATGCGGACCCGATCAGTGTATGGTAACAACCATAAGGTAATATCGCATCCGCCACATCGCAAGCCTCTTTAAAGCCTTGCCACATTGAAATCCACCAATTGCGATATGTATGCGGACCCGCTTCACCATTATAATACGTCCTAAAGAAATATCACATCCGTCACATATCGCAAGTCTTGAAGAAATGTAACGATGGTAAAATGCGATTGCGATAAGACTTGTGGACCCAACATATCGCCAATTGCGATGGAGCTATGGACCCCACGGATCTATTGACGACTGTTTAATATTATATCGCGTCCATTTCATCAAAATATGAATATCGGCCATGTTACATCGGTGATGCTAAGAGTTGTGATTGTGGGACCTTCGAAATTTGCAATTGCGATTGATGACGTGGATGTGGGACCTCATTGGGTACGGTCTCTCCTATGAAATCCTCTGTAAATAATGAGTCTATTGTATGAATATTAAAAAAGGGCCTCTCTGATATAATTTTAATATGCAACATCTATTGTAATTCACCCTTTCTTCCAAATGAACGTGCCTTTTGAGTATTGGTGAACTCAAAGAGACAAAGGAAGCTGAAGATCGAGAAGCTGAATGTCGAGCGAGCGAAAAAGGAAGCCTAAGGTCGAGCGAGTGAAGAAGGAAGCCGAAAGGTCCAGCGGAAGAAAAAGGAAGCCAAACGTCGAGTGAATGAAAGTGGAAGCCGAAGGTCAAGTGAGCGAAGGAGGAAGCTGAAAGGTCCAATGGAAGAAGAAGGAAGTTGAAGGTCAAACAATCAGTTGACTGGGTTATTTATTGAAATGCTCGAACCTGTGTGGAATAGTGATTTAAAATAACAATTCAAAAGGATGCTCTGCGGATCTAAGAAGATTATCTGAGTACGAACAAGTCATGGTTGTTTTTTTAATTGAACGCACAATATGAAACTTCGACAGTCACTCCTCTGCAGAAGTCATTCTTGAAGCATTTACTCCTGAAGCCTCACTCTTGAAGCAGTTACTATGACAGTAAGAACAAAGGGTCGAAACATAGTTGTTTTGAAAAGACATTGAGGCCTAGTACAGATATCTTGTTGATAAGTATCAACAGATCTTGGAGACATTATTGGAGATCATGATGGCTATTTGAAATCATCATGAGGTAACTTTGTAGACTCTGTGTGGGCAATATGAAGAGTTTTGGAGACTCCTTCATATGAAGACAGGTTGTCATTGATGATGTAGCATGGAGACTACAGTGAAGTCGTAGATTGACAGAATTCAATGAAGAAGATTTTGGAGCAGAGAAAGAAGATTTTGGGAGCAAAGAATTACTACCAAACATATCTAGACAATATATAGCATAGGGTTGGAGCCCTTGGGGTTGGTGCCTCAGAATTGGAAGGATTGGTGTCCTTGGAGTTGGTGCTCCTAAATCCAAGGTTGGTGCCTTGACAAGACAGGGTTGGTGCCCTGGAGGTTGGAGCCTCACAAAAATTCCAAGTTGGTGCTTGAAAACATGTTGGAGCCTTATATATATTGTATCTGATTTATTGTAAATATTATATTAATAAAATCATTTATTCCTATTGTTCATTTTGTGTTCTAAATATAAATGATTTAACTGTTAAAAATAACAATTGAAAAGGAATACTGATTCACCCCCCCAGTATTTCCAACATTATTTATTTATATATTACTATTATTTTATTTGTTTATTATTATAATTTTTATTATTATGGGTCATTACATACTCCCCATTTTTAAGGAACTTCGTCCCAAAGTTAAGTTGAGTCGTTTAACATTTTATTTTACTTAGTTATTAATTACTTCATGTTTTCCCTACACCCTCCGTTGAACTAGTGTAACCATCAGACATTAAAAGTTTTCACATCTCTAGGGAAATTCCAATGAATTTATCTCCTTTTTCCCAACTTTTGGAACCGGGCATAAAACCACATCGGTCTGTACCATAGCCCAAGGCTGGCGCCAAAGCTTGCACCTAGGCTTAGACCTCATCTCCCCCAAGGCACACACCCAACTCAATACTCTAAGAAGTAGTACTCCATGCATCTCGAAAGGCTGGCGCACTCCCTCAACACTCACTAAGGTGCACAACCCTGGGCATTGAAGTCTTTACACCCCCACTAGACTTCGACATCCCAATCCAATATCAAACACTCGACCTCCTCAAGATGTTCCCATAGCCCCTCAGGAGTTATCGATCAAGAGTTATACAAGTCAAAGGAACCACTGGCATATGTAGTGTTGATTGTGTATGTTTCCAACCCATATGGTGCTACATATTCTCTCTCGTATTTATGGGCTCGCATGAGATCATCAAATAACCCGGCCATCTCGACTCATTTGTGGAGTTCTTATCAATCACCACATCTCAACATGCAACCAATGCATTAGTTATAATCATAACAACATAGAAAATAATCCACATGCTAACTCTTGCATGTCATCATGATAACATAACATCATTGCTAACCACCACATTCTGAATAGTAAAGCACTACATACTTTTGCATGTCATAAAATCTTCATGTGATTACCACATGCTTCACATCATAAAATACCCTCATAAGTTATGACATCAACATGTCAGTATCAAAGACATATCATGACATCACATAATAAACTAACCACATGTCAATATAGCCTCATATCATAACATCATAATCCTTATGCAGATCATATCCATCATGAGTGTGCAACATCATGATTCATAACAACTAAATAAATAAGAACCACTTGTGCGTCATTATCCTCATACCATCATATCATGAAACCTCATCCCAACATTATACTTAACAATGCCATGTTGACATAACAATTAACTAAAACCATAACTGAAATCATAGTGTTAGATGTATCAATAAAATTTAAACAATAAGACATGATTCAGAGGTTTCAAAATCCATATGATATCATATATATTCACTTACCATTATCCCTTCTCCTTTATTGTTAATCATCCTTGATGCTAAGAGATCAAAGGAATATTCATTAGAGCAATCATTATTAGAAATCATTTAGCAAAGACTCCAAACCATATTCTAACCAAATAAATCATTATCCCCATAAATTTATTTTTGTTTATCTAGACCATCTTTACACTATGTTTACTATTTATCCTAAAAATATGTTTACTATTATATTTTAAAATATGTTTAATAATATGTTTAGTATTTGTTTTTCCCAAAACTAAATAGCACTAAAAACTCTTATAAAAATGTGTTCGAACTCAACAACTATATATACTACTATACATATCACTAAATATATTAAAAATTTAATTATATCAATAATACACTTTTAGATATTTTATATATTAATATATTATATTTATTATTAATCAAAATATATTCATACAATTTTTATACTTAAGTTCCCCCCCACACACACATATATATAACATAACCATCTTTAAAATATCCTTTTCATATTTTATTAAAAACAATATTCAAATTTATTAAATATTCTCATCCATATAATATTTTCTATTAATACAACCAATATTTTAAAACTTCATTTTCATTATAATGAAATGAATATAAAATTAAGTAATGTCCCTTTATTTGTTTAAGATTTTATTCTTATACTTTAAAAAATTATATAAACATTAAACATATTTATAATTCTAATTAAACATTTAAAAATAATAATATTTTATGGTTTCTTAAATGATTATATTATTCTTGTTATACCAATATTAAAATATACTATTCTTACTACCTCCTTCAAAAATCAAGTTACAAAGCCCCCACTTAGTAATAACACATTTTGCCTTGTCAAAGGCACTACTGGTGGATGACTATTGTGAATGCCAATGGCATAAATTATTCTGGTATCAGTTTTTTTTTATCATATATTATTCACTAATAGTTTAATAGCAACAACTAGGCATTCAAAAGTACTTATTAACACTTACTTTTCTTACTGTGTATTGTTTTAACTAAAGTAAGGAGTGTTATATGTGGAGAGTCCAAATACAACAACTACTCTAATGACAACATAGACATGTATGTGTGATTCACCCAAATTGTATGTCATGCAAGAGATGGTCTCTACCTTTAACATCTGGAAACATTGCACACACAATCATTCAAGGCAAGTTCCCTAGTTTGTTAACTATCTTTAATTTGGTTGCAGTGTTTCTTACTCGCTTGATTCAATGCATTTGTTCGAATCTGGTGAACTCCATGAGTTCAAGCAAATATTTACTTTCTTGATAACAGTTGAGAAATCTGATCTTTAGTAATTGTGGGTTGATTTTGATTTTTTTGGCCCATGCACTCTTCTAGCTCCAAAATATACCTGTCTTTGTGAAGAAAGTTCGAATTTGGTAGTTCAGATCTTTCAGTTTGTGTATATCAATTTACATTTAGCAAATCGAATTTGGCAGTTTGTATCTGGCAATTCATACCTAACAAATATATAGTCATAAGCAGTCTTGAAAGTGGCTCGAATTCCTTTAGAAGAATAATTAATTTCACAAAGATTCCATGATTGTGTCTGCAAGTATCATGTCTTCACCTGGTATGCTATTACTGCATGGAAATTAATGGCCATGTTTGATGATTATAAGGTTTCAGGGTTTTTTAACAAGGAGGAAGCTAGATTTCCCTCTGATTATAAATTCATGAACATTAAGGAATATTGTAGATATTGTTTCCATTCATATGAAAAATGGGAATGCCATGAGATATTTGGGTAATAACTATGGGGAATATCAAATTTGATATCTACAAAGCTAAATTTAGGGGAAACATTGAGCAAAAATAAATAAATGAGTGGGATTTTGTCAGGAAGTCATTAATTCTTTTGAGCTCAAGTCACAAGAAAAATCACATCAAAGACGGGGAAAAGAGAAAGCTACGTAAGATCAACGAATTTTATGACTAAGTTTTCATCATGTAATCAATGAAATACTTGATGAAAAACATATTCAAAGTAAATAGAGAAACAACAGAGAAAATTCACAATTATTTCACTGGTACACCTTATGAATGCAATTTTGTGTCAACTGGAATGCAAAATTTGAGGAAATAAAATTGGTTTGTGTTAAGATCTGGAATTCTGCAAAATAGTTGGGAGGGATTATTATTCACAAATGTAGTAGTCTGAATACATTGTTTTTTTGTCCTAAAACTTCCAGAAATTCTGGCACGATTTTGATAAAATCTGTCAAAGATTTTTGTAAATCCAAGTTACAATTGTCAAACTTCAAAATTTTAGGTGTCACAAAGGTTTTTGATGGTGTTGAATCCATTCCACCATCAAAAATATGATTCAAACACTGCTACTGCAATATTTTTTGAATTTTTTTTGCCCAAATTCCAACTACTTTTGACTGTCGAGACAATTCCTCCGCCTTAATATCATTTTTCTTCATAAATTCGTTTTATACATAAAAAAATCACTAACAAATAGAATTATTCAAACTGCTTCTAAGAAACCATGCCTATGATATTTTGAGAAAATATCCAACAATTCCCAAAAGCCCCATCATAGTATATTTTTTTAAAAATCGGTATAAACTACTTAAGATTTTTCCTAAACTAATGATTTTTTTATCTAGAGTTATTCCCTTAAAAGAAGCCTTAAGGAATAATGTTCGAAGTCCAAAATATTTTAGCCATTAGTTTATTAGGTTAAGAAAAATAACTCTACTCTTTTTTTCTTAATTCCCAATAAAACTTAAGGGAATGTGGATTGTACGGGTGCTCTTAGCCATAAAAATAAAATGTTGAAAGAGAATACTTCACTGACATTCCTATTTCGTTGCCCCATGTGAACGAATTAATTGATGGGGTGGATGCAATCACGTTTTTTCATGTATTTATCATTTTTCATGTAGCAGGGTCCATCAAAAGTATGCAACATGGGTACTCTTTGGATGAGTAATTAAATTATGCATCCAACAAGTGATCCTGCTCGAAATTTGAATAAAATTGTGGGGAGATAAGTTGAAAATACGATTGAAAAAATAATTTTATTTTTTTTTCCCTCTAAAATTTGATGAGGTAATCCAATCTTATTTTATTATTTCCACTATTATTTTATAATATTCCTTAGGAGGCCCATATTAGACCTCAAAATTTCTCTAATGGTGGTGAAGATGTTGAACAACACTGGTATCTGTGTGAGTCTGTTTGTAGGGCTAGACAGATTCCTAATGCCACCAAGCTAATTGAGATACGAACTACTTTAAGAGATTGGGCGCTCATATGGTTTATTAAGTGGATTGATGCAAATCCTAATGCCACCATGGACATAGTTAAACGATAATTTCTTCAAGAGTTTAATTTTCCTCAGTCTAATCAGCAAGGCTTGGCGAAACTGTTGGATATCAAACAAAGGAAGGGAGGATCTACTTGGAAGTATATGGATAGATTCAAATATGTTATTAGTAAACTATCCTAGCCCATTGATCCCCATCATCAGAGAGATTAATTCATTAAGGCTTTATTACCAATGACTAGGATTCCTCTATTGCAGCAGAAGATTGACATGCTACACGATGCTTTGGAACAGGCGATGCAGATTGAAGCAATGGCGGGATACCCTCAAGATTATAAATTGGGAACTTCTTCTATTGATCATGCTATCTGGGATATCATAATCAAATTGCCAAGCTGACTAATAAATTAAATGATCTTTCTCCTACACGACCTATGATACCTCAAGTTTGGTGCAAGCATTGAAGAACGCTCCTGTTATATTTTCAAGGATCGTGATAGCTGCCTTCTGAGATTATATTCATAAGTTTCTTGAGGTTTACATGGATGACTAGACAATATGTAGTCTACTGAAGAAACATTCTAGTTTTCTCAAAGTCATGTTTGATAGATGCAAGCAACTTCAAATCTCTCTAGGTTTGATTAAATGCATTTTTGTTGTCCCTTTTGGAACTTTGTTGGGTCACATAGTGTTCTCAGAAGGGGTATGTGTGGACCCTGCCAAAGTTACAGTAATATTGAATATGCCACCACTAACTACTGTGAAGTAATTGTGATTGAATCTAGGACACACCAGATATTATTCATTTGGAATTATGTTTTAATCACTGCACCGCTAGATGAGCTTTTAAAGAAATTTGAACAGCTTGTTTTGTTTGATGAATGTGATTATGCATTTGACACGCTCAAAGAGAAACTCGTAAGTGAACCCATTTTGGTTTATCTCGATTGGAATAAATAATTCCATGTTCACATAGATGCATTTGGGATTGCGTTGGGTGCTATTTTGATGCAACTAGGAGAAGATAACTTGGACCATCCCATTTATTTCTCCAATAGAAAACTTTCTACTGCAGAGAATAATTACAAAACCACAGAAAGGGAAGATCTTGCTATGGTGTACTCACTCCAGAAGTTCTGACACTACCTATTGGGGGGTCCATTTAAGTTTTTCACAGATCATTTGGCTCTAAAGTACTTAGTTAATAAACATGTACTAGAAGAGAGAATATTATGTTGGCTTATGTTATTTCAGGAATTTACCTTTGAAGTCATTTTCAAGCTGGGACGATCGAATGTGGTCTAGATCATTTATGTTTCCTGTAATCAGCAGAATTGGGAGGCTCAATTGATGATCAATTTCTTGATGCACACTTATTTAGAAGTGAAGCAGATCCATATCACTTGGAGGATACTACATTATTTCTCGCAACAGTTAAGTGTCCTAATGATTATACACCCACTCAAAAGCGACATATGGTTGTTCTTGTTTTCAAATATCAATTGATTGCGGGACAACTATATAAAATGAGGCTCGACCAAATTTTTTGAAGGTGTGTATTGGATCATGAAAGGGATGATGTTCTATGGGAATTCCATGCAGGAGTTTCAGGAGGCCATGTTGGAGGAAAATCTATTGCTTGGAAAGTCTTACAAGTTGGCCTCTAGTGGCCAACCTTATTCAAGGATGATAAGGAATACGCAATGCAGTGTGATACTTTCCAGCGGGTTGGTCAACCGTCGCGACAAGATGAACTACCTCTACATCTGATTAGGGCACTTGAATCATTTGAAAAATGGGTGGTTGATTTTTTTGAACCGATCAATCCACCTGCTCATCATTCGCATGTCAAGTAGATCACTACGGCAACACACTATCTAACATGTGCAAAAGCGCCTCATGTTAAATATTTCACCATTGATACAACTACACGATTCATCTTTGATAATATAATCACCATGTTTGGTTGTCCTAGAAGCCTTACTAGTGATCAAGGTTCTCAATTCATTAATGAGACGATTAAGATGCTACTACATAATTTTATGATCCAACATCACAAGAGAATCCCTTATCACCCGCAAGTAAATGGAATTGTTGAGCTTTTAATAAAATATTGGAGAAGGGTCTTACCAAAATCTGTTCCACGAACAGGGTGACTGGGATGAAATAATTCGAACAATGTTATGGGCTTATTGCACTACAACTAAGTGGTTCCATAAAATATACACCAGTTCAATTGGTTTATGGTAGAGAAGAAGTGGTTCCGACAGAATTTACAGCCCCTACTCCCTTTATTTCTCATGCTACCAAGATGTCAGAAGACGAGTGGATTGGCATGACAGACACATCAAGAGGAAGTCATTTTCGATTGGAGATCAAGTGTTACTTTATGACAACAAATATTTGAAGCATGGAAAATTTTATGGGCGAATGTTCGCCCTTTGGCGAAATTAAGGGATTTTAAATTTTTAGTGGGCAAATATTTTGTCTCATAGTACATTTTTACAAATCACCTCAAATAGCCCACCTTATTTTAAGGGAGAGGGTAAAAAAGGTAAATTTATCCCTTGAAATTAGGAGTTACAACCTTCTATTCGCCCTAATTTTCAAGAATAGGTTTTATTTAAGTGAATCCTATGGGCCAAATACCATTTTTATAAAAGAGGTATGGTAAATTAATAAAAACATAAATAAATGAAAGGTGTGGTAAATAAATAAAACATTTTTTATATTTACTCCATAAGTCACCTTATATACATGCAAGGGTGTAAACAAATAAAAATATAAGTAAAGTGGAGGTATGGTAAATAAATAAAACGTCTTTTTATACTTACTCAAAAGGTATGGTAAATAAATAAAAATATAAATAAACTAGACGTATGGTAAATAAATAAAACCTTTTTTTATATTTAGTCCATAACCCTCGTTCTATTTATGAAGGCTCAAAAAAGAGGTTTTATTTAAGTGAATCCTATGGGCCAAATACCATATTTGTAAAAGAGGTATGGTAAATTAGTAAAAATATAAATAAATGAGGGGTATGGTAAACAAATAAAACATTTTTTTATATTTACTCCATAAGTCACTTTATATTTACGAACACTCAAAAAATGCATTATATTTAGGTGAAACCTATGGGCAAAATACTATGGGACAAATACCTTGGGTTAGATTATTATTAATACCATGCAAAAAAACATTATTAACCCTAATATTAGTATTAATAAAAATAAAAGTGGCACATGGTATTGACCCATGGTATTGACCCATGGTATTCACCAAAATGGCACATGGTATTGACCCATGGTATTCACCAAAATGGCACATGGTATTGACCCATGGTATTCAATGGGGGAATTAAACCAGCATAGATCCATCTTTACTCTGGATCTACTAACCCCCGGAGGTATCAAATATCGTGATATGCAAAATAGCATAGAGTGAAAAAATATTTGATCCCTCTTGGGTCTTGGTGGATCAAGAGTAAAAATGGATGTTGTAATTTAATGTATGTTAAACATTTTAGCTTGGTTAAAATAAAAAATAGAATAAAAGTCAACTATTAATTTTATTAATTTTTATAAATTTAGTAATTTTTAAGCTCCAGGTTTATGATAACCCATGGTATTGACCCATGGTAATACCATGGTATTCATGTGAGCATAGACTATTTAAAGGTGAAATTCTATCATCTTAGGTCTGGGATAAATAGATTTCATCCCCCTAAGAGTGGTAGATGTGGAGTTAAGATGGATATAGGTTGGTTTTTATGATAATGAAGATATTAAATAGACTTAGGAAATTATATTGTAAAAACATCTTAAGGTGAATGGTTAAAGCATAGACATTGGACAAGTATATTTGTATGCTTCTGTTTTAAACTGAAACAAATCTAGGGCTAAAAGGAATGGATTGATTGCACTAGTCATCCTTCTATAACTTTCCAACATAGGCTGGAATAAACAGATTGTAATTTGGGTAATTTTTCTAACTGCAAATAGGAACATACTTGTGTATTGGCAGGGTGGTTACAAGGTCCCTAGAAGTGATGAATTTGAAATTTTCTTGGTTTTATATACAATATTAGGTTTTTCCTCATGCTTTCTGAGAATGACACGGGTGAATTTGATCCAACACCCACTAGGTTATCAATATTTAATTTTGGTAATTTTGATTTCAAAATATTTTTTAAAGAAATGCAATGATTTCATTTGTGTATTCAATAAACACAATATTCTAATGGAATTCTGCATTTGTGGTTTACCTATACAGATTCCATGGAGAAGTATTAGTGGTGTGACATCAATTGTCCTCAAGCAGAGGCTTTAGTTTTATTCTTTTATGGAAGAAAATACTTTCTTCCAACATTTTTGAGTTCCATGAAAAATTTGAAAGTTCTAATAGTATTCAATTATGGGTTCAAGAGAGACATAGTATTCAATTATGGGTTAAAGAGATCCACGCTGAATGACCTATCAGCCTTATCTTCACTTAGTTTAAGACTATTCACTTGGAGAGGCTACATGTGCGCCCCTTCAGGAGCATAGTAAAGTCATGTAGAACTTAGAGAAGCTATCTTTAAGCTTTTACTGAAGATTGGAAAAATGTCTGGGTTCAATAACACCCAGTCGAGCATTAAGCTTCCAATAATGCTAGATGTTAACCTGGAGCACTTTTGTGATTTGGAGGAGATGCCCCATTGTATTTGTGACACATCTTCAGTTGTGAATTGGACTATTACTAACTGTCATTTCCTTCGAAAGTTACCTAATGACTTGGGGAACCTCAACTCTTTAAGAATGTTAAGGAAGGAAAGAAAGTACATTATGCTAAGTTCTCTTATGCTTTTCGAGTTTTTCTTGGATATCTACAACGTTTCAAGTAGGAAAGTACATTTTGTTAATGAAAATTTGTCTTGATAGAAAGGCCCAATTTCAAATGATAATGCTTTCAAAAAACATTGTATAACTGTAATGTTTCTAAAAGGAAAGCATATTTTTTCAATTTAAGTATCATGATCCCATATTCAAACTTATTTTTCAGTAACCCATTAGGCTTTGTAGCTTTGAATAAATCCATGTCTTTTGATAAGATCCTCTTCCAAATTAGAACGCAGTTTCCTTTTAGCAATAACCACATACAATGTCTTGATTTTGTTATTGAGAAAATAGAGGTTGTGAAACAAGCCTGTGCCATACAAGGACTTGATTCATTGATTATGTATCAATTATGGCTCTTGATGTAACAATGTCTTGATTTTGTTGCTTGAAAATAGAGGTTATGCTTTACTGTTTCACAGAATTTCTTACAATCTTTCCATAAGTATTGATTTGTAATCTCAGTCATTGAGGGATGACAGTAATGACAAAGGTAATATTCCATGGTTTGAAGTTCCCCTCTTACTAAATATTTAAATATATCACCAAAATTTAACTAGTTAAAGGAATTGTATTTGATTTATAAACAATTCATTGTTTGATATATAAACTTTGACTTTTTCCCTTTTTTATTTTTTTCTCAGATTTGGTATGAGATATCTTCCAAGATTTGGGTTCCCTTGTTTCCCCACCATAGCTACGAGGTTCAGATGCTATCATTAAATATTCTCGGAACGTTACAACTTTTCCAGTAAGTGTGCTTTGAAACATTGTTGTTGCTTTTCCATGGTGTTATTGCAAATAAGCACTGCAAATAGTGCCATTATTTAGATTAAGTGCCGAAATCTAGGTGGTCCTGTAATGATGGAGTGATTTTTTTCTAGCTACTAAGGCCATATGCATTTTTATCTCTTATGTTGTCCTGAGATATTCAAACTCAGAATAATAATTAAGGTCTCGTTTCCACTGTAGATTGTAGCTAGTTTCTTGAACATAATATATAGTAGATTATCTTTTACTAATCAACTATGGATGTGATCCCTCGCAAGAAAGGAAATTCAAAGTGAATTTGATTTCACATTGCTTTGTCAAAACATCTACACAGGAAAGTAGATTCAAAGTGACACTGATTTCACACTGATTTGTCAAAATGGAAGCAAGAGGAAAGGAAACTTTGTATGCAACAATGCTCTTAATTTCATATGTACATGCACAGACATATTAGTAGAAAATATTGAAGGGTTGCCTAAGTAATATTTTCCATACCACTACATTCTTTACAGCTTGTAAATAAATAACTCAGAACAATTCATTACACTACTTGTTATCTTTATTAATAAGTGGTTAAGATTTTGATATTGAACTGGCTAAGATTTTTCTTCCTTATGTGAAATTGTGTGTTCTATAATGCTTCTTTTCCATTCACTATGTATAGCATATAAAGTGTGTCTAATGGAGTAGGAAGATTGGAAAGTCTTGTGATCCTTGAACTATGTTACAAGGCAGAAACCCAACGGGGTAGGGTAGGTGCATCCCCACAAAGGCGTCACAAATACCAAAGTTGGTATTGGCTAGTGCCTTGAGTTAGAAAATTTCCTTTGAACCTTTACCCTTGTATTAACAGTGAATCTGGAGAAGATTCTAATATTATCTTTATAAGATTTATATCAGTTAAGATTGATGAATAAAATTCATGAGACATGAGCTAAGATGTCCTTGCAAGGTGGTTGTTGATTATTGGAAGCTATGATGGCCATTATGTCACGCCAGGTGGTCGCACTCCCTTGATCGTGAGCACGATTGTGATCAAGATGGAAGACTTCATAGTCTAGATTGATTGTTTAGTAGTGATAGTTAGTGGGCTCATTCACAAAAGCTTCTATTTCATTAATCCTTTTTATAGAGTTGTCAGATTCAATTTCCAAAGATTTAAATTACACTATAGAGTTGAGTTCTGAGAGAGTTGTGATTCACAGTGTTAAGTATAGCAGCTATGACACTTGAATGAAGATAAGCATAATATAGGTATCAAACTCTGTTATACGCTTACCTACATATTATAAGGGACTTGGTTGGCTTTTTTATAATTTTATAAACAAGTTCCATGTCATGGAAATGTGAAAAAAAAACAGTGATATTGCCACCATGTGGCTCTTGTCATATATGGTTTTATACCTTTTCAAAAAATTCTCTAAGAGTTCAAAATGCTAAGATTCACTAGGACTTTACAAAGTTTTATTATTTAGTGAAAGACTCGCCAAGATCTTACAAGATTTTATAATTGAGTAAAATATTCGCCATGCTTGGTGAGAGATTCGCCAAAAAATTATATATACATATTATATTATTGATAAAATCACCTTCCATTTTTCCTATATACCATGGAGATTCGCCCATTTATTATACATATAAATTTAGGGGGGGTTCTTAAAATTTTCCCTGATTTGAAGCATCTCAGTAAGTTACAAATGCATTGGCTTGACCCATTTTATATTGTGGAGATTCGAGATTTGGGAGTTGTCAAACTTGCTCAGTTGGATGGTATCCTTTTGCCTAATTGGTGAATGACACATGCCTAAAGCCATACTTTTCTTCATGAACTTACTTTTTGGAATGCTCTTTGAAAATAGATTATTAGTTAGGTTTTTATGTTAGGATAGTTGCGTCAATCTTAGTTATAGTCTGTTTCGTTTGTCATTTGTGTCAGTTTTAGTCAGAATTTGTATCTCTTGTTAGTTGCGTCAATAAAACCTTTTAGTTGTGACCAAACCCATGTAATTGTGGTAAGGGAGGCCTCGTCGTGTTCGGTATGTCACTTCATTCATCATTAATTCTTATCTTTTCAGTCATTAAGTCTAGTTTTGTCGCAATTAGTAGAAATTAAATTTGATCATCTTTGCGTAAGATTTTTAGTTAATTCTTGATTTTGTTAGTCAATCATTTAAGTCTTCCGGTAAAGTTGAGTGTTTTTTGTCATAATTGTGGGGAATTTATGGTCCATATAGAATTCATTGGGTAATGGTCCAATCATTTCAAATTTCTTGTCACACATTTCTATATAACCCTCGCTATTTTCCATTTGCATGTCATTCCACTTGTGAGTTTCTTGAGTATTTCATCCTAGATTTTGTGTTGTCTTCCTTTATGTCTCCACCTTGTTGTCACCCCTGCATTCACTTAGTTTACAATCATCGTTATACTACCATGGGTCTCTTGTATAAAACTATTCTTTCTCTCTTTCCTATAGATTCTCGTATTCATACCTCTGACGATCTACCGAGGAAGTATGGTAAGATTCCCTAGTTGATAATGACTTGTTCGACCATGTTCTCTTCCTTACACTCCACACAGATGTATCCATGGAACCCAATGTGAGACTCAAAGCCCAATATTCTCTCAAAATCAAACCCAACTTCCGCACATTGAAGCAATCATCATTGTTAATCTTGCGTGAATTACTTGTTTTTGGTACCACAAGAGAAGTTATGTGCTGCATTAATTTTTTGATCAACCAACTTCAGGGAGATTCATTGTGGTTGGATCAGGAATATCCAATCCATGTCCACGATATTTAAAATCTCACTGGATTGTTTTTATATGGCTCTGATGTTGCTATGACATTCCAATGTGTTTCGGAACAGAGCAATAAATCTGGTACTAATTATCTTTATAAAAAATATAGCACTCAAAGAAAGGGTCGAGGAACAATCATTGAAATGATTAATAATCAACCAATCAATCTTGCCTATTATATCATTTCCTTCAAGCTCATTTTTCATTATACAAGTGGGGAATTCTCACTCAATGCCATCTCTATCGCAGAGGCTTGCGTCAAAGGGGAGCCACTTAATTGGTCTAGTTACCTACTTAATGAGCTATTTTAATCTTGTGAATATGTTCAGGTAAGGGTGACATATTTTATTTTCAGATATTTGGTTATTCCTCTCTCCATGATGAAATGGTTCCCGCCTGAAGGAAGAGATCTAGCACATGCCACTAATTATGAGTTTCTTTCCTGTGCCTATGCCCCGTGGCGAAACAATGAAGATCCGATGAATAGAGAATTTAATAAGCATGCCTTTGATCAATGATACAAAAAAATGGCCACCATCACTCGTAATGTTTCTAGAGTTCCTCTTCCACTGTTTGACCATTATGCTCATCAGATATGGTTTGGAATCAACCATAGTGATTCCTATGTGTGGCCTCTAACTTTCAATCATGCAACCTTTTTGATGCATAAGTTGTTGTTTTATCTCAATCTAAATGCCTTCCAAAATGAGGTACTTTCATGGCTTGAAATATATACTCGTTTGATGACATGCACTCTAAGGACTTTTCTGATGATGTTCCATCATCATCCCGGAAGCGCTCTGCTGATACTGATGTAGACCTACAACCATTGATGAAGAAGGTGAGGGAGCGTATTTATTTTGTGCACATGACTTGGCCAGAGGTAGGTTATTTATTTTATAAGGCCACTATTATTCATTCTATTTCACATGTATCTATTGCGCCACAAACTATCTCTTCCAATCTTCCTCTGTTCACCAACCCCACACCGCTTTCCCCTTGAAAACCTCGTAAAAATCCCAAACCGTCTACGCCCATCCTGATTAATGTCATGGACGAGGGTGTTCCTAATACTCATCTCACCATTCCTGTTATGAAATAACAACCCTCTTCATCGCATGCTACCCCTAATAACTCGCCTAAGACTTTTGAAAAAGGCATCTTTGACCGACTTGATTCTGATATTGTCCTTGATGAGACCACCAAGATGGAAATCGGTCTTGGTCAATCTTGTTGTTCCACCTCTGTTCGCGACCCCTCCTCCACCTACACCACTTCCAGTTGTAGAGTCATCTATTCCAACATCAGTCACCACCTAGTTCCATCATTTTTGTTGGGCAGGCCGCTACCTTTGTTAGTGACCCCAAAAACTGGTGGTAGATCCTTTCTCTTGTTGCACGATTGTAAGATATAGTTCCTATTTTTTCGGTGTCAGTTATTACAAAAATACACCAAGATATACATAAGGATCATGACCGGGATCAAGTGCCTTATCCAAAAGGTAAGTAAGAAAAATCAGTTTCTAGTGGACAGCCCTTACATGCTAGGTTTCCATTATCGAATACCCTCTCAGCCGACAATATTCACACATGGTCTAGTCCTCAATTGTTTTAGTTCATTTGGGCCTCCACTACCCAACTAGAAGACCGCCTGGTTCATGTGGAATCATGGTGCAGATACCTCTTTTCCACTTGTGAACAACATCAAAAAAACTTTCCATGGTTACAAGTGAGCATGATCAGTTGCGGGAGGACAAAGCCCACTTAGATAAACGAATTTTGGATATGAGTTCTAAATTTCAATCCATGTGGCCCGCCCTTGCAAGATTTGTTGATGAGTGGCCAAAAGGCATTTTCACCTATTCCCCTATCAAACATTGTGATTTTATTGAAGCGAAATTCTTGAAATTGCTTGCAACGAATAAAGAATTTCAGGATATTGTTACTAAAATTTCCCAGACACTCCCAAATTGTCTACCCAGTATCATGAGAAGATTTCTCAAGAGAACGCTGACAACATCATTAGTGAAAGAGACCCTTCAACACTTCATGAATAACTCTCAATGTATTTTTATTCAAGTCTCGGACTAGAGTGGTGTTCTTACTGGAAACGATCAGCCCATGTATCTGCTCCGAGAAAATTTTAAGCAACTCTTTGCTCAGGCTATGAACACTTCAAAATTTGAACAACAAAAGGGGTTGTTGGCACAAGAAGATGATTAGATGCTCAAATCAACTAGATAGAAGATGCCTCACAAGACACCAAGCACGTACTCTAATACCTTTTTCCAATCGTGCAAAAACATTTTGTCACCCTGAAGTATCTCAATTCGAATGTCGATGGCCAACTTTAGGAGGTCATCTAGTCGCAACTCGTAGAGCTTAACGTTGAGACTACATAACATTTTTTTGGCAAAGTCTCCACTATTTTAGAAACATGGAATATTATTGTTTTTGTCTACACACGTTTTAAAAATGATGTATTACAATCAATGCCAGAGTTGGGTCCTTCGTTTGAAGGAGAAGCAAATGCAAGCGGTGAAGCATAGAAAAATCAAGGACCAGATGCATCAACAAAAAATTGACTCAAGGGCGAGTCAATAGATTATGGTTGGCGCCTATTGGGTCCTTCGTTTTTTTGGAGGTATTTGGAAAACAACCTCTCATAACAGTTGTGAAGGAAGAATGGATAAATCCATCAAAAGAAGATCACCAGAAAAACTGAATGCAATAGAGTATTAAATGTTGGGAATCGAGCAGCGAAAAAAGCATAAAAACGCGCCTGTGAAAGCAAGAAGGCTAAATTAATTTTGAAAGAATCAAGAAGGAAAGGGACAAAGGTACCAAGATTTTTTCACCGTGGACCAGATCAAAGGCAGGATCAAGGAACCTATGCGAGGACCAGATCAAGTGAGCGAGCCTATAAAAGAAGATGTAAAGGGACAAATCGGGCATCAATAGATAGATCTTTTGATTAGCATGTTTTCCATCACTATTGTTGATTGCATGTAGAAGTTTGCAGTCTGTGAAAAACTCTGGATCATGTATATGAATTGTAATTCTGGTGTAATGTGATGTAATACAAGAGATTGCACAAGTCTGTATGGGTTCTTGATGTACTGGTTGGGCTATGTTAATAATAAAAGGAGTCATGGGGATATATTGTGTTAAGTGATTCAATCTCTGCATGGCCCCTATGAATATTTGTCTTTCCTTTCATAAATGGTTGTTTTGGTAGTGATATAGTTGCGTAGGTTAGTAAGATGATTAGCTCCGCAAATAATATAACAACAATATTAGTCTTCTGTCATTGATCTGGATCCCTTATTTCTTCCTTGGTCCTAGCTGGCCTCGAGTGAGACACTCATTTTTCACAAAGGGAGTGAAAATTTCGATGAAAAGATAGACTACGATGACTTCCTTTGTTGGAAAACTCAGGTCGAACCCTCGGTCTTCACTTCTTTAAATTTTCTGCCAACACACCATCAAACTTCATGTACAATAACCTATAATCTATTGTTCCCATGAGATACTTCAACATGTGCTTGGAAATAACTCAATTCATTCTATTTGGTTCGACCATTAACTGAATCAACTGGTTAATTGCGAAGAAAATGTCAAGAAATGTGTCCACCAAATACATTAATGGCCTTATAAGTTGCCTAAAAAGTGTGGCATCAACTTGCTCAACTTTGGTAGCATCCACCTTCCTCCAGTTTGTGACCAGAGGCATGGTCTTGGGCCTGTAATCCTACATGTGGAACCTCTTGAGAATCTCATGTGTGTACTTTCCCTATCCTAAGAAAATCTCCTCATCACTCTGCCATACCTCCAACCCAATGAAGTAGTGCACCAACCCTAAGTTCTTCAACTCAAACTCCCTTGCAAGATCCTTCTTGCAATCTTGGATTAGGCTATCTACTCTTGTCAATGTCAAGTCATCACGTACAACACTAAAATGAGAAGAAGATCTCCAACCACAATGTAGTATAGGTTGGGGTCTGCCTCACTCTTAGTGACACCCAATCCTAGAAGATAGTTGTCTATTCGGGCATACATGCAATTAGTGCTTGCTTGAGCCCATAAAGTTCTCTCTTCATCCTTCAAACATGCATGTCTCTCTTGAAAGTCTCAAAACCCTAAGGTTGCTCAACATATATCTCTTCCTAAATAACTCTGTTAAGGAAGGTAATCTTCATTTCCATTTGGTGGATCTTCCACCCCAACTGTGTTGCAATTGTCAGTATGTTCCTAATGGACAAGTACCGAGAAACAAGTGCAAATGCATCATTGTAGTTTATCCCTTTGACTTGAGATGACACTTTGGCAACAAATATAGACCTACACTTCTCCACACTCCCATCAACCGTGTGATTGATATTATAGACCCAACGTGATCCAACAATTGATTTTCCAACTAGTCTTGGCATTATCTCCTAGGCATCCTTCATCATGATGGAGGAATACTCCTCCACCATGGTATTTCACTATAATTTATGAGAGGTTGCCTCCTTGTAACAAGAAATATATGAGTCTATCATATCAGTCATTAGTGCCATGTACCTCATGTATCTTTGTGTCTATTTACTCTATTTGAATATGGAATTGGGGGCTCCAACTCTCTCCTGGGCCTCCTTGATCAATTGATTTTCCCACTTGACTCCCCATCTCCCTATGCTGGGATTCACTGGATTAGTCAGATCCACTCACTCTGCTATCTCCTCATGTTTTTTCTCCTCTTATGTGTGTTTCTCGACCTGCCTAACTATTGTCTTTGATGAATTCTGAGGAGTTGGATGGGCCTCCAGCTTGGGAGCATGCTCCTCCTCCTGTGTTACACCCTGCTCATGCTCCAAGGACTTCATAAGAGACATTTCCTCCTAAAATATCATGTCACACCTAATTATTGTCTTCCTGAGTATTGGAACATACACCCTATATGCCTTATATGTTTCATTGTACCTATGAAAATGCCCTTCTTTGTTGTAGGCTCTAGCTTCTTCTTTTTATCAAAAGGCACATGGAAGTAAACAACGCTTCCAAAGATTCGTAAGTGAGATACATCTCTCTTCTTTTTGTGAAATCCTCCTTTGGTGTAAGTGTTCCTAGCACATTCTATGGGCTCTCATTTTGTAGAAAGACTACATTGTTGCCTTCCTCTGCCTAAAGAAACATTGGCAACCCTTGGTCATGCAACATGGCCTTAACTGCTCCAACAAGTCTCCATTTCTTCTTCTCAACCACCCCATTTTTCTTGGGTTTATAAGGTGTGGTTAGTTGTCTCCTTATGCCCTCTTTAGCACACAAATATTGATGGCATTGGATATGTACTCCCCACCATTGTCTTAACTCAACACCTTGATTTTCCTACCGTTCTAGTTCTCCACCAAGGCCTTGAACTCCATGAACTTTGAGAAGACTTCATATTTCTTCTTCATGAAGAATATTCAAGTATTTCTCGAGTGGTCAACAATGAAGATGACATAATATCTATATCCCATAATGGATGAAGAGGAAAATTGTCCACAAATATCTGAATGAACCAACTCCAAGATGCTCTTGGCCTTGTCTTTGTTGGGGAATAATGTCTTGGAATAATTTCCAAGTTTGCAACCCTGGTCTTGCTGGTCTACGCTACAATGTGGTATTGTCCTTGAGAATTTTTAGTACTCCATGGTGTAAGTGACCCATACGCCTATGCCATATCTCCCTAGGGCAACTCTTCTCACTGGAAACTTTTCTACTCAAGGCTATGACTGTCTCAAATTGAAGCTTGTAGAGGTTCTTCACCATAACTCCAATATGCTTGGCTGCTTTGGAGTTGGAAGGCTTGTTAAAGGCCGAGGTATATGTTGGCATCGTCCGTTGGACCGCCCTACCACTCTAATAGGACTGGCTTTGATGCTTTCACTCGATCAAATCTTATGATTTCCTCTGCTGTGGATAACCTCATTACCCTTGTTTTCTAGTGTTGATATTGAAACAATATTTTTCTTCAAATCTGGGATGTGGAGGACATCTTTGAGGTAGAGAGGGTTTCTAGACTCCCTCTCCAACTTAATAGTACTGTTGAGTCCCAAACTTGCATCTTCCCTATACACCTTTTTAGCCTTTCTTTCCAGTTACCTGAAACACCAAGCTGTCAAATCATTGCATATTAGTTTAAAAAGAGCATATAAAATGGTTTCCTAACTATGTCTTGTGACTGCTGTTTGATCTATATTTTTGCTCAGTCAGCTACGGAATCTTGTCACTTTTCGCAGCCAGCTCAACTTTCCGTAGCCTTTTTGTTGAATTCTATGTTACAGGTGTCTACTGGAGAATCCGGCCACATGGGAAAGCTGCAAATGATGTGGACATGGAACGTGTCCCCTTGGTTCAGCCGAATCACTCACAAAAGGCCATGGTCAAGGACAGTCAAAGTGGTGGTCAACCTAAGAGTTTTGCAGTGGCAGGACTCTGTTTTTCACCACGTGAAGACTTGCGTGGCAAATTCCTCAATCTCAGGAGGAGTGCTAACACCTGTGGACTGCTCCGTGAACCAAATCTAATAGCCACCACTCCTTGGATTTAATTGTCACGACTACCATATTGCTAGATTTCCGGACGTGGTTATTCACGTGTCTGTTTAGCAGCGCAAAATTTAGGAAGTAGTTGTATCATCCTCAGTTATAAATAACGTGTTATCATACGCATATTAGCTAGCTTTGTATATGTAATTTTGACTGTTTTACGAGCCCACTGTGCCGTGACTCTATCTTTATATTATGACTGCATTTTAATACATGAGAAGACAATGTTTTTAAGTTCAATTTGTGACTGATTGCTGATTGGCCGAGGTTGCAGAGGGCCCCTGTACACCAAGGTTCTGTAATTACTGTATAGTTTCATGCTTTCTTCCTTTATGTTACTGATGCCATAATCGTTTGCTTGTATATATTACACTGTTTATGGTATTCATGTTAGTTGTTGTCCATAGTTTCTTTTATGCTTTCTAATGACTGTTAATTGATCAATGTTTTTCTTTCAGGTTCTTATAGACAGCTCGGGCAATTGCACATAGCTTTTTAATGACTAATGACATGAAATTATCTTGTCCTTCTACTGATTTATTTTCTTAGTTCTAATTCCAGCAATGTTATTTCTTTCAGTTTTGTTTTGCTCATTTACTTTTATGCAATTTAGATATCAGATTACTTAATTTGTTTATGATTACCTCCTATAGCCAGAGCGATTCGAATGGTGAGGGGTCAGAATATGAGTTGACGTAATATGATTTAGTTTATTTTTTTGCAAGTTATTGATTAGATTACTCATGTCATTTTCAGTTACCTCCTATAGCCAGAGCGAGTCGAAAGGTGAGCGATTGAAGTATGAATGCGTAGTTTGATCTTAGTTTCATTTCATGCAATTTAGATATTAGATTACTCAATTTGTTTATGATTACCTCCTATAGCCAGAGCGAGTCGAATGGTGAGGGGTCAGAATATGAGTTGATGTAATATGATTTAATTTACTTTGCTCACAGTTTTTGAATTGCTTTGAGTTGAGTTTTTTTCTTTTTATACAGCAGCAAGGATACTGGGTTTCATTGTCACTAGCTCACTGTTTGGTACATTTTTATTTTCTCTTAGGAATTGATTTCATCATTGCAAGTTTTAAAACCTTTTTGAGAACTTTGAAGTTTGGAAATCATTGTAGAGGTCACCATTGCCTTGAATACTTATATCCATACTTGACTTTTAATTTTGCCATCTCACATTAGGGAATCAACAAAAGATAAACCCAAAAACAAACCAAAAATCAAAAACGACAAAGAAGTAAGAAATCGGTTATCTTGCATATATAGTGCACTTCACTTCAGCAGTTTACGACTCCCGGATTGACAATTTATATAGCAATTTAGGACACACTAAATTGACCAAACAAGTACCCACACCATTTGCCTGGTACCTACCATCATCTCCCAGTTCTATGTGAAGTTGCATGTCTTTTTCGATCAACTCGCTGAAATACTCCTTGTTCCTGGTCATATGACATGATGCTCCACTATCAATATACCACACATTTCTAACCATTGAGCTTGTCATGCAAGCTATGAGTGAGAAATCCCTCTCAAAGCGAGAAGAGAATTCCTCCATATCTATTCATGCTACCACTTGGTCCTTCCTGGACCCCTTCTCCATGTTTGGTAATTTTGTGTAGTGTCCAAATTAATGACAAGAGAAGCACTTTATCTTTTCGAGATATTTCTTCTTCTTCTCGCCTTTTGAGTTGCACGCAGCCCCTCCTACACCTTTATTTCCCTTGGCCTTTCCCCCTTTACCAACTAGGAAACATTTATCCTCTTCCTATGTCTTGACATGAGATCTATATCTTGTCTGCTTCTGAATATCCTCCTGGATGCAACCACTCTATAGGCGCTTTGGAAGCTTCTATCTACCACTCACTACATGAATAAAGTTTTCCCATGATTTGAGAAAACATAACAACTAAAAACTGATAAGGTCTCTTTTTGTGACTGTCTCCCCAACTCCAGCTAGCTCATCCCTCACTTGGGTGAATCTAGTGAGATATGAGACCACATACTCAAACTTTTCCATCCTGATGTTTTTAAGTTTGTCTCTATGTTTTCCATATTGATGTTTCTGAGTTTGTTTCTAAGAACCAACTTCTTGGCCTCACTCGAACCCTAATACAACCCTATGATGGTTTCCCACATAGGCTTAGTTGTCTTCTTTCTGGACATGTGAGGAATGATATGATCCTTGAATCCTTCAAGGATAATTCTTCAGGTCTTTGCTTCTTTCTTATTATGTTGAGCCAGTTACTAAGGGTCTACTAGTTGCGCTGGTGGACTATCCACAAACTCCAAATATCCTTATTCCTCTAGCACTACACCTATCCTCTCCCTCCAAGAGAAACAATTTGAGGCTCCACCAAGGAATTTCTCAGATACCAGCCTTAAATATGTCATGCTACTCAAAAAATCCTTGAATAGAGCAGCTCTAAGAAAACTCTAGCACGGGTCGATTTTTAAAAACCCCTAGCATAGGTACTCGTTCATAAACTACACCTTTCTATGTCTTTAACCTGCGCCTGAGGAAGTAAACATGGTTTTTGGTCTTCAATTAGAGACTCTCTAATACTATGTTAGTTTTTAATAACCAACTATTAATTTAATAATTTTTTTGAAATGAAGGAACTAAAAACTAAACTTTCAAATCATTAGAGAAACTTTGAGGTAAAAAATGGGCCTCAAAACAAAAATGTACAACAAAAATAAACTTTATAAGAACCAATAGGATTCAATATGATGATGCCAACCATAAGGGATGATTCACCATTTTTGGAGTAAAAAGGTAAATAGATAATAAATAAATAAAAACCACTACTTTTTTTCAACTCATATTTTCAACCTATCTCCCTACAATTTTACTCAAATTTTGAGTGGGAGCACTCATTGGATACAATTTTTTTTTTTCATCCAAGGATTACCCATGTTGCATACTTTCGATGGACACTACAACACAAAAAATGTGAAATAAATGAAAACATGTCATTGCAATCACATTTTTTCATATATTTCACATTTTCGTGTAGTAGGGTCCATCGAAAGTATGCAACATGGGTAATTTGTGGATGCAAAATTAAATTTTGCATCCAAAGAGTGCTCTCTCTTGAAATTTGAGTAAAATCATAGGGAGATAAGTTGAAAATATGAGTTCAAAAAGTGTTTTTTTATTTTTCCCTCCAAAATTTGATGAGGTAATCTAATATTAGTTTATTATTTCAACTATTATTTTATAGATTCCTGAGGAGACACATTTTATACCTCAAAATTTCTCTAACAAAATTTACTAAATATGCTAAGTATTCTAACTGAATATTTGTAGCATAAATAAATTGTGAAGACACAAGCATAGTACAACATAAACACCAAAAATTTAGCTAGGAAACCCCAACTAGGGAAAACCTGCAAAGTGTGTGTTCTCTATTAATTTCTTCAGCAATTTCTCTCTACAGAAAAATTACAATAGCAAGGGAAAATTTCCTTGAACTCTCAACATTTCTCCAAAATGCCTTTGCGCTGAATTGGACTTGGGCTAACCCTCTTGGTCTCCTTTTTTTGTGCAATACAAAATTCGTGCATATCATACAACCTACTGGTGAGCTCCAATATTGCAGCAATAATGCTACAACTCCTGGGTCTCCCTTCTTTACTTTTATCAGCCCGGTAGTTCGTAACAAACTTGGAAGCAACGGTGCTGTATGCACAAGTACTAGCTCTTGCCGCAACTGTCACTTGGTCAGCTGGCACAAGTCCGCTAGGGGCTCAAGCCAACTTCTATGAGCTCTGAGAAGAAGCTTTTTAACCGATGGATGAAAGATAATTTAAAGAAGGCTGATCTACTTGCAGAAAGACATTGAAAAGCTAAAAGAAAATGCAAACCCTAATTCTACCAACTCACCCTACTGATGCAAGAAAGAGGATGCAAGCTACTGAAAGAAATGCTATTGACTTATAGGAAGGTAAATACATGTATCTAAGCTACTTCTATAGTAACATCTGAAAAAAAAACATCTTTTTGTATTTTTGAATAAGTTGCTAGAGCTATTATGCAGATGATTTGACTGTTTTTGGGCTGTGCAGAGGTGGATGGGCAAGAGGAAATGCTTGGAGGAGGTAAAGAAGGTTAAGAGAGGGCCTAAGGGGTCCCTAACACCCTTCCATATAGTTTCACCGAGTTTGGCTATCAAGAAACCTCATTCGTGAGCCTCTACAGGAAGTCTGTAGGGGTTCTACAGGATGTCTGCGATTTTCTATAGGATGTCTGTAATTTTCTACAGGATGTTCAGAAATGAGGTTTTTGGTGGATGAATGGAGAGGGAAAGGTGAAGGAGTGAGTGTGGAGGTAGGGTAAGAGTTGGAGATGGTCTAGAACTCGGTGGATGGAGTTGTGGACAGGTGTGGATGACTGTATTTGGTTCGGGGAAGACTGAAGCAATGTTACACACAAAACTAGGGTTATGGGAGCAAATGGCGAACAAGAGGCAAGGATTCTAAGTAGAGGGTGGAGTGGATGGTGCCGATGGAGAATAAACAGATGAAGGAGTGGTACAGGTGCTTTGCAAGGCGTTTTTTCCAACTGATCCAACAAAGACTTGTAAATTCAAAAACCTAATGCCGATGACCTAATCTGCTAGCTGCCAGTAAAGAGAATGAACAGAAGTGTGACCTACAATGAAACCATGTATTTTAACTCATGCAACTAAGCAAACGGAAGTCTGAACTTGTAACCAACTTATACACATGAAAATCAAACACTAGTGATTGCATGGCAAAGCAAAATCATTGTTTTTGTGGGCATCAAAGTTATCCTGATCCCAGCCCCTGATCCTACTGAAGGAGAGGTGAAACCAGAGATGTTTGATGGCCCTTTTCTTGAATCTTTTTCCTGTTAACAAACTATCAACTAAATCTGAGCATTCAAAAGTCTTTCTAACAATTAACAGTGACCTAGTTAATCAGCAAACTTTAACCTACTTAACAGAAATGTTTTTGCAAATG
Source organism: Pinus tabuliformis (assembly GCA_031772625.1). Lineage (NCBI taxonomy): Eukaryota > Viridiplantae > Streptophyta > Pinopsida > Pinales > Pinaceae > Pinus > Pinus tabuliformis. The sequence continues at coordinate 522,850,887 of CM062818.1, forward strand.
CATAAAGAACAAATAACAATACATATAGGAGGCCTTAGCACTTGGGTTGGGCCCAACCCCAAGAGATGAAAGCTCCTATAAAGAACTCAGATCTGATGCCAAGTAAAGTTGCTTCTCATTATTCAAAAATAAACATCATATGAAAGTTGTACAACAGTAGCTACAATAAAACAGGCTGAGCAAAATGACAACACTATAGTGCAAAAATAACAATAGTTCCAAAAGTAAACTACGAAGGTTGAGGCCTTCCTATTTGTACAATACGAGGGGGCTAGCAGCCCTCCTAGATTCAAGGGACTCAGCTGTCCCAACTGCTAGTAAACAGTCACTCTTCCCAAAACTGCTTGGTTGCCTTTAAAACTTGTTTTGGTGGCCTGTGGAGCTCGGAGTTGAAGGTGTAGATTTTGAGGAAGGAAATTTAATGTAAGAGACAACCTCCCTACGAATCCTCCCCTCAAGCTTGGCTATCAGCTGACCCATGATTGCTTGGTTTTGCTCCAAAATTTTGTCCAAAAATCCTGAAATAACCACGTATTAGCCTCCTAGGTAGAGTGACCACCCTTCTTCATTCAAATAACATAAAAATACTAGAAAAGCATGCATAATCTATGAAATATGGATGATTGAACAAGGACAATTAGGCAAAATGAGCCCAATAAGTTACCCAATTTGGGGGCTCATCATCACCCCCTTGCTAAATCGGTTGCTCATCCTTTGAGCAACTAGTCCAGCTCATCATCCTTTATGGCTTTGATCGCCTCCCTCACATCCCAAGCCTCTGCTGTGATATCCTCTTCCCGATCGTGGAATCCTGCCTTCCTTTCCACTTCCTCCCATTGTCTACCTTATTCCTCTGCCTTCACTCATTCTAGCAATCCCAAAAGTAAAGGATGATTGAATTTCAAGCCAATCCAATTGGCCTGCAAGTTCTGCATCAACTATTTGTAGAGGGGTACCCTTGCCAAGGCTTCCCTCATCCTGGTGGGAGAGTGGTATTCTTTTATCTTCAGGATGTGAGGCAGTGTGTTCTACCGCCTTGTGCAGCCATGCATACAGTTTTCTCCCAACAATCTCTCCATGTCCTCAAAATGGGAAATGGCTTGAGCCTGTTGCTCAATGTATTCTGAGAGATCCTGAGGACTATTGGCCAAGTGCTGGTGGGCGCTTATCACTGCTGATGGGTCATCTGGCTCTGCTCTGATCATGAGAGGCTCACTGAGCTCTCTGCCTATGATACTGCGGACCTCTGTTGCTCTCTTCTCCTCATGGATCATCCAAGAGGCCATGGCCATAAGCTGGACATCTCCTATCACCGTGTTGGGATCCCATGTGTTCATGTCTGGAAGGGCGAAGTTGTGCAAGTAGAACTCTGCCAATTTGGCCCTATCCTCAGATGAACTACTTCCACATAAAGCTGCAAACTGATGATAATTTTGGAAAGGGGTGATGCCCCTTTGGGCCAAGGTATTGATTTGAAACTGTAACCATTTTTACTTGAGGTATAATGCATAAGATTTGGCAGGCTGCCTGCACTACAAAGCTTCCATTGCCTAGCTGGCCATGCAGGCCAGTTGGGCCTCCTTTTCTTGCAACTGCTGTTTCAGAGAATGTATCTGCAATTCTTGTTCCTGTAGCTGCTGGTTCAGTGCCTCAATTTCAATCTGTGTCCCTTCCTTTCTTTGTTGTTCATAAGGGGTATCTGTGGCTATTGTGGGCCCCTCCTGTTGCTCTTGTTCCCCCAAGATGTGAGGCCTGTCTTCCTTCCTCTGTCCCTGTAATTGTAGCTGCTGTCTAAGCAGCTCATTTTCTTCCTGTAGCCTGACCCGCTGGCTGCTCTCCACATGTCGTACCATAGCCAATTCTCTTCTGGCCTCCTTGAGCTGCTCCTCCAGAGGACCTATATCTGCCACTCCCTTGGACTTAGCGATTTTCATCCAAGTGTGGGTCCTCACTCTCTCTTCCTCTAGTGCAAGGAAAAGTGGCACTGTGAATTTCTGAGGAATGATCTTTCCGGCCTCCAAGAAGTTATAGTAGGAGCCCAAGCTAGGCTAGGGGCTAGGTTCCATAATGTGCTCAACCTCTTCTTCCTTCTGTGGTGATTTGGCTGCCTCACCTTCCATTTCTTCGGTCTCCTTGAGCCTGGCCAATGTTTCCTATAGAATAGCCTCAACATCCTGTAGAGAGGCCTTGGTGTCCAACCTTTCCATTCTTTCCCTCCAGGTGTATGTCTTTGGGCTTCCCCGCTCATAAGTGATGGATGCCTTGGAGGGGGACCTCTCCTTTGGTGTGGTATGGGTGTCTACAATTGTGATTGTTTCTTTTGACGGAGGCTAGGGTCTGCCAGTCTTAATCCTTACACTCCTTCTTGCCTTAAAGTACAGGGGAGTCTCCCTCTTCCGCTTCTCCTTCTGCTTGGGGGATGTGCTTAGGGTGGCCAGCACAGCTGCTGCCTCCCTAGCTAAAATCTCGGGCGATTTCTCCTTCTGCTGCCCTTTCCCCAGACTTCCTGTAGAAAGTCCTGTAGTGGTCGTTTTTTGGCTTCCTGTAGAAGCAGTTTTCTGGCTTCCTGTAGAAACAGTCTGCTGGCCTCCTGTAGAACCAGTTTTCCCTGATTTGGCTTGCTTGGCTGGGGGTGCCTTCTCTTTGACTTGTGTTGTGGTTGCCTTGGGTGTGCCTTTACTTGTTTGGACTTTTTCAATCCTCTCTGCCCAGGTTTGCAACCGCTTCTCCCTTGGCGTTTGTGTTTTTACTCCACTCACAGCTTTGGCCTCAGCAGCTTGTCCTTTTTCTTGCTTTTCCTCTTGCCTTTCCTGTGGCTTTTCCTGTGATGGTCTGCCCTGGGTTTTCTTACCCTTAGCTTCCTTACCCTTAGTTTTCTTCTCTGCCTCAATATGCTCCTTCTCCTCACTGCTGGATGAAGTGAGTTCTTCGGCCAGAGTCCAGATATCATCATCCTTGGACATATTACGGAAAATCTCCCAAGAGATAGGGATAGTATAAGTATGGAGGGCATCTTCTACGAGGAGCTTGATAAGCCCATGATGAGCCAGCTGGTCTGGTGTCCCCTCCTTCAGTTTTGTGCCACACTCAATCAATGACTGTAGGAGGAAGTATGGGATGCTCAATTTTTGTTCTGAGGGCAAATCCATCTTATGCCTGAGCTGAGTTAACAAGCGGAAGTGATAACCATACACAATACTAAATCGCCCCTCACAGGTAATATATTTCATAATTTGAAGGCTGACCTCGCTCCAAAATGGCTGAAGGCTGGCTCTTCGGACCCCATTCTTATCCTCTGAAAACTGTTCTTCCGGTAGGAAAAATTCCTTTTTGGCCTTCTGGCCCAATTTCCTTTCCTATTTATCCCACGGTATCCCCAATGGAAACTCTGTGACCCGAATAATGAGTTGTGGAGTGAGTTTGAAGTTCAATCCTTTGAACTTTATAGTGGCCAGTGTTTTTGATTTGGGCTGCAGGGACCTTAGGAACTCCTCTGTTATTTCATCATCATGACCTTGAATTCTGTCATAGAAGTTCATCCAGTGGGCACGAGTAAAGAGTTCTACCACCTCGGGAGTTTCCCTCAATTTTTTGGAATTGGAGGGTTCCTTTCTGATAAACCCTCCTGGCATGATGAAAACACTCTGTTTTTGGCTTGAGCTCTGGGTAGAATGGAAATTCGGATATGGTTTTCCTCCTTGATTCTCAGGACAGGGTTTCTCCACTGTGTGTATCTCCCCTTTCACCAATTCTCTGGTTATAATACTGTTGCCGCCCAAAACTCGACTTGTCAAAAGGAATTAAGCTCTCACAGACAGAGTGCAGAGCTAATTTTCACACCAACCATGTAATAGTCACAAATTTTTTTATATGTGCATAGGTGAGCCTTACAGCGGTTTGTCGTTATAATAACAGGAACCATGGAGATGAATATGACGCAACACCATTTAAAAGAAATTCTATGTATCATATAAGCAAACCACCATTCTTGACCCACAGGCCAACTGGTTTCAATTTTCCCCACTTCAAACAAGCTAGTTCACCACCTTTCAAAAATTAAGCATGGGGATGGCGTGTTCGAGCCTACCTCTCTTCAAAATTTTGAATTCCGAAGCAACAGAAACGGGTTTCTCTGCTCCGGGATCTTTCGCTGTGCTTCCTGTAGAGTTCCTTCTTGTAGAGAGCTTCTGCTGCTTCTGGAGGACGTCACGGTGCTGCGGAGCAAGTCTGGGATGCGGGAAGAGTTTGAACCGGGCCGAGAAACTCGGGCTAACGAACTGCAGAGGAGGAGGACGCCCACGTTGCTGAAAACCCGGTTGTAGGTGTAAATGACAGTGGTTAATGCGAGTGCTCTGGCCGAATGATTTTTAAATACAGCGCAATTCATGACGCGGGGGTGAGGTGTCTAGGCCGAGCCGTTAAACAATGTCATGGCCATCATTCCCCGGCGTGTCTATGACCGCCAATGTCTATCTCTACCATTACCCGCCGTCATCCCTGTCAGTCTGCCGATTTCACTGCAAATCTGCTGATTTCCCCGACTGGACACTTCCCACGTGTCGGCTCCACGTCCTTCTGGCGGAATCGAGTGTAATCATGCTCGTTCGGATCCCACGAGGTAATTCTACTGGTTGTGGGTGGCCAGTTGACTGGCCATTGCGTTTGTTCAATCTGTCCCATTCATATGCAGTGTTCATAGTATAGCTTATGCCATTTGACGAAATAAGGTTAGGCACTTACCTGTGCGGCCGTGGACGTGTTTCGCAGGTTTTTGGACGTGAAACAATGGCTTTGCTCCCTGCTGCTTCGTGCACCGGTGTTTGAATTCCCTCGTTCATTTGCTGATGCTGGATGCAAGGCTTTCAGGACTCAGTCCTCTGGTGGTGAACGTTGCATGCACGGCTTTATATTCTCTCAGCTGTCGAGGAGGTGTCCATATTTACGCGGAGCTGGTTGCATGCCTCTTGTGTTGATTTCAACTGCTCTTGACTCCATAGTGTGTATTCCAGGCGGATCAGCTACTACAGGATTCCTGTAGGACATCCTGTAGCTGCTTCTCCTCCTGGGCTGCATGCTGAAATGGGCACGGCTATAGTCACGGATGAAGGGTCCTATTGGAGCTTTTGATAGGTAGAGTGTGCGAGCCTTCATGTATTTGATTTGTCCCTTGGAAAAAAATGGCGATTTGAGGAAAACATGACTTTTTGCATGACTGTGCAGGAGTATAGGACCAAATTGTGGTAATGGCAGTGGAAAGAGAGGAAACAGGTGATGGATGGGACAAAGGGGTGGCTGCAGGCCTCACCAACAAACTTCAAGTTTTAAATCCTCCTCCAGAATCAATTTTGGCTTGTCCAAAGGTTCTACAAGATGTTTCCTGTAGAAATGCAGAACTTCCTATAGAAAGCCCTGAAACTTCCTGTAGGAGGTTGAATCTTGACCCGAATGTGTCCAAATCCTGGAAAATGTGTGTGGCCATGGAGAGAGTGTCGATGAGGATTCCTGGTAGCTTGGGATGGACCCCTGTCCTTGATTTGCGTGACCCTCTTTATCTGAATTATATCCCTACAACTTGCAATAATTTCAAAGATCAGACTTGGTTTTTCTTATTTTTCTTATTTTTCTGTTATGAAACCAGCTCAAGAAAAGATAGAAAAGATAGATCAACGCCTTAGAATTCAGCCTCTTCGAGGGGGCAACCTCCTTTACATTACATAAATGAACAATTATTGGATGATACAAATGACAAAACCTCCTTTCTATATATAGGAGTCTAAGGAGTCACAATATAATCTAGCTGACCTAACAATAATAATATAAAGCCACAAAAATAACAATAGAGGGATTCTATGGGGCACATAAATAACAATATGGGGGTAATAGGGGCACAACAATATAAATAAGGGGTATAACTACAATAGTAATGGGGTAATCACTAGTATTATAGGGACCCAACATGCCCCTCTCCTTCAAAAAAGTGTTGTCCTCAACGCTTGAGTAGTTTTGGATACTTCTGCATAAAATTCTCATCCTCCCATGTGGAATCTTCAGTGGATAAGTTCTTCCACTTGATAAGATACTCTGAAATTGATCGATTTTGTAGCTGTCGAGTTCTTGTTTCTGTGACTGCTTCCGGTTCCAATATAATTTTTCCTTCCTCGTCAAGTTCTGGAAATATTGTTTGAATTGGGAGCTTGTCGCCTATAACCTTCTTTAAACATGAAACATGGAAAACTGGGTTCAATCGAGAAGCTACAGGAAGCTCCAATTTGTATGCCATAGTACCAATCTTTTGCAACACCTTGTACGGACCATAATACTTTGGTGATAATTTATTATCCTTCTTAGCTTGCTTTAGGGACATTTGCTTATATGGTTGTAGCCGTAGGAATACCCAATCACCTACATCAAAACTTCTTTCACTGCGATGTTGATCTGCCTGTTGTTTCATTCTATTTTGTGCCAACACGAGGTTATCCTTTAAGAGTTGGAGGACTTTTTGTTGATGTTCGATGTGATGTTCCACTGCCTGAACCTTAGAATTTTCTCTTAAATATGATGTGATGGATGGTGGTTGATACCCATAAAGTGCCATAAATGGGGTCATTTTTGTTGCTGTATGGAAGGAAGTGTTATATCACCATTCAGCCAGAGGCAACCATTTGACCCATTGTGTCTGTTTATCAGATACAACAACGAAGATATCCTTCCAAACATTTGTTTACTATCTCAGTTTGCCCATCAGATTGAGGATGATAAGATGAGCTATGAGCTAACTGAGTACCAAGACAAGAAAATAATTCTGTCCAAAAATTTCCAGTGAAAATGGGATCTTTGTCACTTACAATAATCTTTGGGTTTCCATGTAGCTTTTGAACTGTTTCCATAAATGCAGTAGAAACTGTACTGGCTTTAAATGGATGTGATAATGCACAAAAGTGTGCATACTTGGTAAGTCTGTCAACTACCACCATGATGACACTCTTTCCCTCAGACTTGGGTAAACCTGTGATAAAATCCATTGAAACCTCCTCCCAACGTTGGCTTGGAATGGATAAAGGTTGTAATAGACCCGGTGTCTTAATTGTTTCAACTTTATTTTGTTGGAAAACCAAACATTCCGCCACAAACTTTTGAATATCTGATTTAAGGCCATCCCAAAAAAATTCCTTCTTAACCCGTGGTAAGTTTTTAAAAATCCTGAGTGCCCTCCTAAGGGAGAAGTGTGCAATTCCATAAGAATCTTTTGTTTTAGCTGGGAATTCTTACAGAGGTATAAGCGATCTTTGTACCATAACGAATCATTTTGCCAGCTAAATGTATCAGAAGTACTGGAATCTTGTTGTAGCTTTCGAATAAGTGCCCACACTTCTTCGTCATTCTTCCATTCCTCCCTTGCTTCGTTTATCCAATCTGGTTGGATAATAGAAATGGCACACAACAATGCTTCCACATCCTCATCCTTTCTTGAGAGTGCATCTGCCACCACATTTTGCTTCCTTTTTTTGTAGATGATTTCAAAGTCATAACCCAAATCTTTGTGACCCACTTTTGTTGCTCTTCAGAGGATAATCTTTGTTCTAAAAAGTATTTAAGGCTATCATGATCCGTTTTTACCTTGAAGTGTCTTCCATTAGGTAGGGTCGCCATTTCTTAAGTGCATGGAGTATTGCCAACATTTCCTTCTCATAAATAGCTTTGCTTAAAAAATTTCCCTTGATTGGACGACTTTCAAAAGCAATGGGTCTTTCATCTTGCATTAGAACAGCACCAATTCCATTTCCTGAAGCATCACATTCCACAATAAAGGTTTTTGTGAAGTCCGGTGTAGCTAAGACTGGTGCTTGGCACATTGCCTCTTTAAGATGTTCAAAGGCCTTTGTTGCTTTCGGAGTCCATGAAAATGAATCTTTCTTCAATAATGTTGCTAGAGGTGTTGCTATTCTCGCATAATTCTTAACAAAATTACGATAATACCCTGTCAACACAAGAAATCCTCGCAGATGCTTTATGGATGTGGGGATTTTCCATTCCTTAATGGCTTTAATTTTGCTAGGGTCTACCTTAACTCCTTCATGAGATACAATATGACCCAAATATTCCACCTCCTGGACTCCAAAGAAACATTTGGATCTTTTTGCATATAATTGTTTCTCCTCCAATAGTTGTAGCACCCTGTCAACATGTTCAACATGATCCTTCCAAGACTTGCTGTAGATTAGTATATCATCAAAAAATACTAACACAAATTTTCTAAGGAATGGTTTGAAAATTGAATTCATCAAACCTTGAAATGTTGAAGGTGCATTGGTAAGGCCAAAAGGCATGACCAAAAATTCATAATGACCCTCATGAGTTCTAAATGTCGTTTTCGAAATGTCTTCAATCTTCATTCTGATTTGATGATATCCCGAACGAAGATCCAACTTGGTGAAGTAAATTGATCCATGCAATTCATCCAGTAATTCATCAATGAAAGGAATGGGGAACTTATCTTTAATAGTGAGCTTGTTGAGCTCCCTATAATCCGGACACATGCGCCATGATCCATCCTTCTTGTGCACCAATACTACTGGAGCTAAGAAAGAACTTTGACTCGGTTGAATTATACCAGCCTCTAGCATTTCTGCAACCATACGTTCAATTTCACTTTTTTGGACATAGGGATATCTGTACAGCCTGATGTTTGGAGGAACACTTCCTGGAATCAGATGAATAGCATGATCATGATCACGCATAGGCGGGAGACCTTTGGGAGTCTCAAATACCTTGGAATGATTGTCCAAGACTTTTTGGAGATCTGGAGAAATAGATGATTCCAATGTGGAAACATCTAGCGAACATAATTGTGCAATTACACCTCTTTGCTCCTTTTTTAGAAGCTTTGTCATGCCATCAGAGTTGATTATCTTTCTTGGTTTCCCTGCAATACCCCTTAATTCAACTTCCTTTCCTTCCGTAGAAAATTTGATGAAAATTTCTTGAAAATTAAAAGCTATTGTACCCAAGGATTGTAGCCATTGGACTCCTAGTACAACATCAACACCTCCCATTGGAATGGAAAGCATTGGGCTAGTCAATACATATTCTCCTATGGATAGCTTGATATTATGGCACTTTCCAGAGCAATTTATTGTTCCTCCATTTGCAATCATCACTTGACACTCTGGTGCTGGATATAGGAAGCAATTCAATTCTTTTGCTACCCTACAATGAATAAAATTGTGGGTGCTTCCTGAATCAATCAACACTATTACCTTTTTATTCTTGATTTGTCCTTCTATCTTGACGGTTTGAGGAGTGGTAATTCCCGCCAATGCATTAAAAGATATGGTCAGATTTATTTGTTCTTCATATAGGCTTTTTTCTTGGAGTATATCCTCTTCTTTTGACCTTTCTTGCTCCTTTTCTTCTTCCTCTTTACAATCTATGTAGAATAATTTCTTCTCAGCACACTTATGACCTTTTGTGTATTTTCTATCACAATTGTAACAAAGCCTTTTGCTCTTTTTTCTTCCAATTGTTGTGGTGTCAACCTTGTATGTTGTGGAAGACTAGGGGCAACAACACTTCCGTCTTTATAGTTGTGAATGGTATGCTTCCTAGTTGCCATAATTTTGCTTTCCATTTTTCTTGCTAACCTAAATGTCTTCTCTAATGAATCAGGTTCCCAAAGGAGAACATCATGTTAGATATTATCCTTTAAAGACCCTATGAACACATCAATCCTATGCTCCTCTGGAATATCTTTTACCCTTATGTTCAATTTTTGGAACTCCTCAATGTACTCCATTATTGAACCCTTTTGTTTGAGACTTATCAATTGGCTAAAAAAAGTGTTTCTTTTTGTATCCTCATAATGTGCTATCAATTCTTCCATAAAAATTTCCCAAGTGATAAATTGTTTACGAGAACAAAGCCATTGATACCATACAAACTGATTTGGTTCCAAATATACAGTTGCCATACGTACCTTTTGTGCGTTTTGCACATTATTGAGATCGAAGAATTGCTCCATCTGAAATATCCATGTGGCGGGATCCTTGCCATCAAACTTCCTCATATCGATTTTTGGAATATGGTGATTCTTCAATCCAACATTAGCGTCTATGGAATCATGATTAACATTTCTTTTGTTCTCATCATGAGTTTCCTTTACTACCTTTTCACCATTAGTAAGTATTTCTTGTAGAAAATTTGTCAAATTTGTCTTCAAATCTGCCATGCATGTCTTCAAATTTGTGTTCAAATCTATCTTCAAATTGTCCATCTTAGCTTCCATGCCATTCATCTTAGCTTCCACGCCATTTATCTTAGCTTCTGTTAACTTTTGTGAGCGTGACATTTGTTGCACTTGTTCTTGTAATTTTGATATATCATGTAGCATTTCTTCCTCTTCTTCATGAGTCATGCTAGAGTTTTCAGGTTCCTTACTAGGTGTTTGCATTTTCTTTCCTCGGGGCGTCAGTTACCAATAATAATGCTCTACTATGCCCTTTGAATTCCTTCAAAATAAATTTTCAAACCAAGCTTAAGCAAAAATTTAAAAAATTTACACACCTTTTTCACTTTGTAGGAGCTTGATATTGCATCTGATGTATCTCTGTATTTTCCAATCATCTAGTTCTAAATTTGTGACCTGTAGTATCTCTCTGTGTCCTCTTTCCAATGCCACCAGTCTGATCCAAATTGGATTCTCCAAGAAAGAGTTATGCACAATCTCCCAAGATGAAATGATTATATAACTTTCCAGAAGAGCGAACTTGTATGAAGTGCCACGTGTACAATTTTCGATCTTTGGTTCCGAAAAAGATATATAAGAAACTACAGTCTGTCCTCTTTTTGTACCTTCTTACGAAATTTCAATCTGATTCCCAGAGAGAAAGTTATGACGATTTTTCCCAAGTCGCCTGTTTTGAATGTAATTCAGGAGTCTGCAAAAAGACCAACTTCCTCAGATCATATCTCCGCAAATATCATGCGAAGAGCTCTGAATTTGGACCCAAGGTTCAACGCGATTTCTTCTCAAATGGGTTTTTTTTGCGACTTCTGAAATGTCACAGAAAAGAAGTTATAGCGAAAATGCCACGATGACCTGTTTGGAGCAGCGAAACCCTAGAATCCAAAGCTCTGATACCAAATGTTATGAAACCAGCTCAAGAAAAGATAGAAAAGATAGATCAACACCTTAGAATTTAGCCTCTTCGAAGGGGCAATCTCCTTTACATTACATAAATGAACAATTATTGGATGATACAAATGACAAAACCTCCTTTCTATATATAGGAGTCCAAGGAGTCACAATATAATCCAGCCGACCTAACAATAATAATATAAAGCCACAAAAATAACAATAGAGGGATTCTATGGGGCACAGAAATAACAATATGGGGGTAATAGGGGCACAACAATATAAATAAGGGGTATAACTACAATAGTAATGGGGTAATCACTAGTATTATAGGGACCCAACATTTTCTTATTTTTCTTTTTTGAGAGACAGCAGGGGCGCCTCTATGAGGTTTTCACCCCCACTATCTACCCTGGGCACCTCAAAGAGGTTTTCACCCAAGGATCTTTTTTATTCCATTTCTTTATTTTCTGAGAGATATCGGGGGTGCCTCCATGAGGTTTTCACCCTCACTTCTAGCACTGGCCGCCTCAGAGAGGTTTTCATCCAAGGATCTTTTTATTCCTCTTTTTTTTTTTTTTGATGATCAAGGTATGGCCAGAATAGAGGTAGAACCCTGCTCTATTACCAACACTGATTTTTCCACAGTTTCAATGAATTCCTGCCTCGAGAGGGGTTTCTTGTAGATTTTCAGTCGATTCCCATTTACAAGCATGGGGATGGCCTCTTCATCAATGGTCTTGATAAGGACTGAACCATTATCGTTACATTTCTCCACTGTATATGGTCCTAACCACCTTGTCCTCAGCTTTCCTTTGAAATCCTTGTATCTTGAGTCATACAGCAGCGCCCAATCTCCCGGCTGGAATTGCTTCTCATTAAGGTGCCGGTCATGCCATATCTTGCTCTAGAGTTGAACTACCTCTGAGTGGAGAAGGGCCTGCATCTTTTGTTCATCTAATCCATTTAGCTACAATAATATTTCACGTTGAGCATGGCTGAGATCTAGGTCCAGCTGAGCTGCCACCCTCAATGTATTGTACTCGAACTCTATGGACAACAAAGCTTTCTTCCCGTAGACTAGCTCATAAGGTGTGAAACCGGTTGTGGTCTTCCAAGTGGTGTTGTAGGCCCAGGTGGCCTCAACTAGGAGATCTACCCAATCCTTTCTGCTGCTGCTCACAACCTTGGTCAAAATCCCTTCCAATGCTTGATTAGTGACTTCCACCTACCCATTTGCTTGAGGATGATAGGGGGTGGAAGTCTTGTGCTTGATCTTGTGATGCATGAGCAAGTCTTCAATCAGGTTGGAGGTGAACTGGCTTCCTTGATCTATGACTAACTCTCTTGGGTAGCCAAACTTGTAGAAGACATTTTTCCTCAGAAACTCAGCCACCTTTTCTTCTGTTGCTGCTTTGATTGCCTTCGTTTTTGCCCACTTGGTCAGATAGTCGGTGCACACAATGATGTAAGATCGTTGCTTGGAAGGAGGGTTGATAGGAACCACAAAATCCATGCCCCACTTCTCAAATGGCTCGAAGGTCACTTGAGGTTGGAGAGGCATTTCATCTCTTGGAGTCGGTTTCCCCATCCTCTGACATCAGTCACACTAGCTGATGTATCTTCTGACATCTTGATGAAGAGTAGGCCAATAGTAGCCTGCCTGTAGAATTTTGAAGGCAGTCCTTTTTGCTGCAAAGTGGCCTCCACAAGGTCCATCATGACAGGTTAGGAGGATGTCAAAGACTTCCTCCTCCCTAACACAACGTCTCAAGATCTGATCTGGGCCAAGCTTAAACAAGTTGCCCCCGATCCAAGTGAATGGGGCGCTCTTCCTTACGATTCTGCTCTTTTCTTTTGAGGACAGATGCGGAGGGAACTGTGCTGAGACCAAGTAATTTGCTATATCAACAAACCATGGAGAGAGTACTGAGATAGAAAATAGATGTTCATCTGGCATCTGGTCATCCACTGTTCCTTCTTCACCTGCAGGCAAGTCCAATCTAGACAAGAAGTCAGCAACAACATTTTCCTTACCCGGCTTGTCGACAATCGTCAAATCAAATTTTTGTAACAAAAGTAACCATCTAATAATACGAGCATTGACATCAGGCTTATTCATTAAATATCTAATCGCTAAATGATCAATGTGCACAAATGTTTGATAACCAGTGATGTAGTGTCTGAACTTGTTTAGGGAATGGACTACGGCCAAGAACTCTTTCTGGGTTACAGTATAGTTCATTTCTGCCTTGGACAAGTTTTTGGTAACAAAGTATATGGCATATGGGAGTTTCTCCTCAACTTGTCCTAAGGCTGCCCCTATGGCTTTGTTCGAGGCATCAATGTGGATGTGGAAAGGTAGGGCCCAGTTTGGACCTCTCAAGATCGGGGCGGACACCAGCTTATCTTTCAATTCGTCCAGTGCCCCTTAACAGTTGTCAGCCCATTTAAACTCAACATCTTTCCCTAAGAGTCCAAAAAAAGGTGAGGCTAGCTTGCTGAAGTCTTTAATGAATCTTCGATAATATCCTGCTAGGCCTAGGAAACTCCGAACATCTCTTACCTTTTGAGGAGGTGGGACCTTTTGGATGATAGAAATTTTATTAGGATCCACCTGTAATCCTTGGCGAGAAATGGTATGTCCTAGCATGGTCCCTTCAGTCATCAGGAATTCACATTTTTCAGGACTGAGGGACAGGTTCATCATAATGTACTTGGTTAGAACTTTTCCCATATTGGTTAATGCTTCTTGGAAGTTGGACCCATAAGGAGTGAAGTCATCCATATAGATTTCTACCGAATGATGGACCAACTCAGAAAATATGCTCAATACTACTCTCTAGAAAGTGGTAGGAGCATTGCATAGCCTAAAGGGAAGGACTCGATAGCCAAAGGTACACCAAGGACAGGTGAAGGTGGTTTTATCTTGGTCTTCCGGGCTGATTTGGATCTGGTTATACCCGCTAAACCCATCTAGGAAAGAGAAGAACTTCTTCCCTGCCAGTCCATCCAACACCTGATCTATGAAAGGCAAAGGGAAATGGTCTTTCTTAGTGGCTTTGTTAAGTTCTCAGTGTTGTGGGGGAAAGTATCCAACTCGGAATGACCCTAACCCACTCTAAGGGTGACAGTTCCTTAGCAACAGCTGAAAGCAAAGATATCTAAAGTTTCTTCTTTATGACATGCAAGAGATAAAAGGGAGAGATACACTTACCGATGTCTTGCGCAAATGGTCGATCCAATCTCCTTTGTTTGCCGCTTGCTCCCAGCTCCAAGTCTTTTCACGGGCCCAGCTACACGAGATCCTGCAAATAAGACAAGAAAAGGAAACTACAAGAAGCATGCATTCATAAATGATTCAAGGATTAGCATAAATCAAAGACGCAAGTAAGACAATACACCATTGAAACACATGCGAATAGAAGAACCTCAAATGCTTTATTAATATATGGAAGTAAGGTTCAGGCGGTGATACAACCATGAGAGGTCCAATCCAGCATCACCTTCCCGACGGAGAGAAATCTCTTCTTCACCTCCCTCAAGCAATCACCCAATACTCTCGACTGTAAACCAACAGCAATTCTTTGCGCTAAATTCCGGCCTCCAGATCCCATGGGATGCGATCCTTATATAGAGTTTTGGAGTGAAGATAAGTCAGCTTGATGTGTGACTTGTTGTCCTCTTCAACTCCAGTTGTTCTTCAGTTCTTCACTCGGATTTTCTGTCTTCCACTTGGAGTTTTAGAAGCTCTTAACTCATCATTAGGCGAATCTTATGATCAAGTGTCTTTTTGGAAGCTTCCTGGGCACTGGCACATTGAGAAAAAGATTCCTCCACATGTCAAAGTACGCCCAGCGCAGGTAGCCTTTGTTGCACTTGCAATGCAGCGCAGGTACACCATAGAGCTCTTGACATTCAGCGCAGATCCCTAGTGGAGCAGCTGCTTTGATCCAAAACTGACCTGTTTTTGAGTGTTTTTCAGTGGAGAACTGATTTGCAGTGCTGTGGTTTGCTGACCTTGTTCCTATAAGGGTAAGAACAACATGTTTAGGGACTTTGGATCCCTTAGATTATTGACATTCCATGCTTTATGCTGTAAGGCACAAAAATGTCTATAACAGTTGCCCCCTAAAGTATGAGGTCGTTTATCGGGTGAAATGCTTTATTAGGAGGATCCGAAGTTCATTCAATCGTCAGGAGGTGACCTGTAACAAAATACAATACAATACATTATCTTTTCATACTTTCTTTTCATGATCTAGCTGATGCGGGCATTTCCCATGCTCAACTTTATAAATACATTTGCTGTACATAACAGACGATGGTCTGATAATAGACTGATAATTCTCTGCTTTTAATTATCATCCTTTTTAGTAGGATGATCATCTGCTGCACATGTCTATGTTTTTATCTCCTGAATATATATCGCAGCCCGGATGGATGAAACTAGATCCGGGGTCTTCAAACTTGTCCGATCTTCACTCTAGTACAAGTCGATCCATGTGAGAATTTCTTGAAGTCGAACATGGAACGACATCGCTTGATTACCAGTCAATAATGTAAACTGTTAACAAGCGCGAGAGGAATCACCGATAATGATGATGACCCTCAAGGTACTGCAGCACAATTCACGTGGTGTGAATATAGGATCTGACGTCGAACACCACGCAAAGTCTCCTGGTCGAAGGTCATTAATGTATACCTATCGTCGGGAGTGAGAAACTTGCCATTGAGGCATGCAAGCTTCAAAGTACTGAGGGGGTGTTCCTAGATCAACTTCTTGGATAATGAGCTGATGTCGACAAGAAGTGATTCGTCAAAGGAGGGCCTTAATGAATCCCACATCAGTGACACGGAATGGAGCTAGTGATGATGGTGAAAATGATCTGTGAAATATGATTCAGGGTGGCGGTCATGGAAGGATGAAAGATGATGTACGGTAGTGGATGGGACCCGGTTGACACTTTCTGAATGACATCTCTTGAACATATAACGACACTGATGTGATGGATCGGTAGCATTACCCCATGTATGGATGGTATGGCGAGACCATGGTGAAGGGACCGGTGAATGATAATAACCCAACCCGATATTTACGGAGGCAAAAGTGTCATGTTCAAGAGCGACTTGCTACCATTAAGCTTTGAGGTTCTTCCCAATTTTTCCCCAGTCATTTCTGACCAGTACCTCTTTATTTTTGTCAAGCTTGAGGAGGATAACATATGCTTGTTCTATAACCTGCCCTTCGGGCAAGCCCATCGCTATGTTTTAACGAGCCTAGCGATAGGGAAACTCGTTCTCGTCTAAAGACAATTTTGTCGCTATCTAATATTTTTAACGAGCCCAGCGACAAAGACAACTCGGTCCTTTTCATTTTTAGAGAGTCTGAAAAGGGTACATAAAGTGGACTCCAGGGGTCCTTTTTCGTCATCTAATCACTTAAGTCCGAAAAAGTATAAAACAATACAGAAGGGATGAATGTTCGATATCTTTATCGAGCCGAACTAGACAAGCGCTCGATCTTTTTGTGCAATAATCCCTCAGGTCCAAAAAGATTAAAATCTAGAGGAGGGATAGCTCTTCCGGTCCTTTTAACGAGCTGGAAGGCCAAAACTCGGCAAACTTTTCATCTTTTACGAGTCAGTGAAAAGAGCTCAAAGAAGACTCGTATTTTGAGGAACGAGTGATAAACAGGGATAGCAGCAGATTCCAGGTACAGGTTGGAATTTTCCAATCACGGCAGTATTACAAGGATGGCTAGGTGGGATCACTCTTCACAGCTGTTCCTCAAAATAGGTAAACAATCAAGTGGATGTGAATGATCGGCCAAATGAAAAGTGGAGGTGACGGTGCACAAACACGACCAAGGCTTTTATGGCTGATGATTTTACGGTCTCAAATGGTTATTTACCGGTTCATTTTTTCTGAATGAGCTTGAACACTGGGGGAAGCTTGCTCACAAGCTTATGTTTATTTTTTAACGAGCATGAATTTCCGCATTAAAACTGCTCGGATCTTGCGTTTATTTTTTAACGAGCATGAACTTTGCCAAAACTGCTCGTTTGATAAGGTCAAATTCATATTTTACCATGACTAGCTTTTCTTTTCCAGAGATAGTACTGTTTCATCAATTTGCTGCAACAAACTTGTTAGAAACGGATAACATGAAGTAAAAATACTAATATTTCACTTTGAACTACGTAAAAAGCAATTAAAAGATGTTTTTACCTCTCATTTTACCATTTCATGTGCATTTGGTTTGTTGGAGCTTTGGAGGTGCCTCTTCCTCTCGATTTTTCACCAGCTGATTTCGGGAGATTCTGTGGACGATTTTCAGCGCCGTTTTCACCAGGTAGGAGCTAAACCCTAGCTCTATCTTTTCATAGTCTTATTTCTCAGTTTTATGCCTGTTTTCCTGCCCCCATGAGCCCCTGGGGTTTCTCTAGGGCGCTCTGCCATCAGCGCAGGTGCCCCATATCGAAACCTGTGTTGGGGGTTCTCTCTTCAAAGGCAGTTTGTCTCCCAACGCAGGTGAGGCCCTTCCCTACCTGCGTTGGGCGCAGAAAACATCTTGGTTGCATAGTTTTTTATGAGATTTTTGCCATTTTCTTTACTGAGTCAGGGATCTTACTCCTCCTCTTGTTTGTTTTGCAGAGTTTATTGGAGCAGAATGACTCTTACGTGGCGAGAACGAGAGCATGAAGAGGAGGACATGATTGCCCTCCATGATCCTGTTACTGTGAGCGCGTTGTGGAATTGTGGCTTGCTAAAATTCTTCCATATATCTAGCATGAGGGCACAGATACGTTTACTGCAGTACCTGCTTGATGCTTGGGATCCTGTTAACCAAGTGTTCCAGATTAGGGGCAAGTCCATCCCTTTGACCATAGTGGACATTTACTTCTTGACTGGGTTGTCAAGGCGGGGTGCCCCCATTTCCTTGTCCGGTTCGGCCCAAGGGAGTGATTCCGTGAAAGATTATATCCGTCAGTATTGCAGGGAGGGATCCCAGCCGAGCAGAGACGGCAAGATTTCTATCTGTGATGTTACTGACAGGTCTCTCAGGTCTATTCTGTACACGATTTGTAGGATGGCCGGTAGTGCCTCCCCTCATGTTGCCAACAGGTCATATGTGCAACACGCCCTGGAGTGTCTTCAGCCGAAAGTTTTCAACTGGTGTGACGCAGTACTGGTTCAGATGAAAAACCAGTTGACCAAAGTAAAGGACAGGAGATTGAAGAATTTTGGCTTTGGTTCAGTTTTGACTGCCTTCGCTTTGGAGAAGATACCCCTGATGCAACCTCAGTACATTGTCCTCGACTTTCCATCTCCTACTGAGCCACGCATGCAGAGGTGGGTTGACCACATGGCTAGACATGCAGGTCAATCTCGGATTACTTTCACTGATGCCTTCTTTAGGTGGTTCGAGTGGCAGGATATGGATTTTTCCGAGTATCCATATATTGGCATGGATTTCCGAGGTGATCCGGATTTGGTACTACCGGATGGCGAGCAGTGGGGTGATCTTGGTAAATATTTTGACCTTATCACTGTTTACTGTTTTTTATTTATAATGTCCTTGTGCTTTACTCTATCAAGACTCTAATCAAACTCATGTGTGCATGCAGATGTGGGCCCCGTCCGTCCAGCAGTTCGCCCGGGAGTTCCGACCGCTGCCCCAGCAGGGGAGGCTCCAGGGAGGGCTATTCTCCGTGACCTTGACTTGGCCGAGACTCTTGCTGCTGTGCAGGAACAGGTCGAGGGTCTTACCTCCGGGATTCCGGATGTACGGATTGACGAGTTGCCTCTGCGACTGCAGCGACATACTGCTGGTGTTCCTAGACGATGGTCTCGTCTTCTGCGCATGATCGCACAGGCCGTGGCATCTTATCATGAGCATCACTAGGCTAGGGTGCCCCCCAGCCATTTTTGAGTTTTGGGGTCGTATGACCGATTTTGTCTTGGTTACAGAACATTATATGTAAACCGTAAACAGTTATATGTATTTTTGATTTTCGGGGTTTATTCTAGTTTTTGTGTCATCCATGTATGAAACATCGCTGATGCTTCTCTTTTTATCAACTTTGCAAATGTCTATCTAACACATAGTTTGCTAATGCGTCGGTTAATGTGTTTAAGTTTCTGGAAATGTGTTGATATTGGATAAAATCAAACTGTCTTTCCAAGATTTTAACTCTTAGGAACTTGCGATAAATAGCTGGATTTCGGACAGAGTAGGTACCTTTGAGCTGTAGTACCACGAGCTGTGAGTCTAGCCTGACGACTAGCCGGCGTATGCCATGGGTGATGGCATCAGAGAGGAGCTCTATCAACGCGCTATACTCAGCGATATTATTCGTTGATTGACCAATACATACCCCCCTGAAACTCACTAACTCGCCGCTTGGGTCAAAAATGGCCCATGCTGCAGAGGATAGGTTCCTCGAACTACCACTCGCTCCGTCAGCATATCCAACCCACGGTTCCAATGGATTTGACATCTGCAATAAGTGTAAAAAGCGGATTACTTAAACCGGAACAAACGCTTTAGCGAAAACAAAAATGTAACAAAAGCATACAGGTTACTATTAGGCATAGTAACGCTTAAGGTACAACCCGTTGCGGGGTTGCGCCAGTGGAATTCTGTCATAATCTACCAACTCGTAGGCACCTTTTGCTAACACACTTTTAGCAATATAAGGGCCCATCCATAAGGACTTGAATTTCCCAGCTCCCAATTTATCGGATTCTTGGTCATAAAGCAAGACCAAATCACCTTCCGAGAAGACACGGGGTTTGACATTTTTGTCGAACTGCGCTTTGACTCGTTTCTTATGGGCTTCGTTGGCCAAGGCGACATCACGACGGGTTTCATCCAACTGGATTAACTCCAAGAAACGAGCTTCTTCTTCTGAGGTTCCGGGGAGGAGATCAATTGCGAGTTTAAGGGACGAAATTTCACACTGGACTGGTAGGATCGCTTCCAGGCCATACACCAGTTGAAACGGTGTGAACCCAGTGGCATTCCTTACTGATGTTCGGTAGGCCCACAAGGCCGAGTACAGGATCAAATGCCATCTTCTTTTGTGAACCCCCACCATCCTTTGCAACATGTGCTTCAGGACTTTGTTGATCGCTTCAACTTGTCCGTTAGCTTGCGGATAGTACGGAGTAGAGCTGTCGTGAGACAACCCTAGTTTGGTAGTTAATTCAACCATCATGTGATTGCGAAAATGCGATCCATGATCTGTTACTATGGCCTGTGGCACGCCGAATCTAGCGACCACATGATTAAAAAGAATAGGGCTGCTGTTTCACCAGAGTTATCCAATGTAGGCATCGCCTCGGCCCATTTGGTAAAATAGTCAACTGCGACTATAATATACCCATGACGATGACGGGAGATCGCATAATAATTCTGCGAAAACTAAAGCTTTCTTTGATTTGGATTTCACAAATTCCAGATCAAACTCTTGAAGGATAGCTATCCACTTTGAATATTTGCCCCCAAGCAACTGTCACGACAGTGTATAAGTCATGGGGTTGCAATCTGACAATATAGTGGTCTTCCTAAAGAGGACATAATGCCGAAATCTTTGAATCGCTTGAACAGCTGCTAATGCCAGCTTTTCAACATGAGAATATCTACTTTCCGTATCATTTAAGTTTTTACTTAAATAATATATAGGGTGTTCAATTCCATCGACTTCTTGAACTAAAACCATCGCAATGGTCATATCTGCTGCAGCCAGATACAGGTTAAAATCCCTTAGATAGTCTGGGGCATACATTAATGATGCTTTGACTAGCGCTTCTTTCAAAGCATCAAAGGAAGCTTGTGCAACCTGGTCCCAGACGAAAGGTACATCCTTTTTCAGGAGACGGGTATAACCTTTAGCAAGTTCTGCGTAATTTGGAATGAACCTCCTCAGAAATTTTGCTTTCCCTTGGAGTTTCTGAATCTGAAGCAAGTTCGAAGGTGGAGGAAAATTAATGATTGCCTGCACCTTGCAAGGGTCGAAACGAATCCCATCCTTGGAGACTATAAAGCCAAGTAAACGACCAGAACCGACGCAAAACACACATTTGTGCGGATTGAGTCTTATCTTGTAGTGTCGGCAACGTAGAAATATTGCTCTTAAATGATGCGGATGATCAGTCCGCTTTTGCGAATGAGCCGGAAGATCGTCGAGATAAGGTTGAACGATGTTCTTGATGTCATGGAAAGCATAATTCATTGCTCTCTGAAACGTCGCCCCTGCGTTCTTTAAACCAAAGGGTAATTTTCGATAAGCGAAGGTGCCCCACGGACAAATAAATGTAGTCTTTGACTGGTCCTGTGGGCGGATATTAATTTGATTATACCCGGAAAATCCGTCCATAAACGAAAAGATTTCACATCCGGCGCATTCATCAATTATCTGGTCGATGAAGGGTGTAGGGTAGTTGTCCTTTGGACAAGCTTGATTTACATCCCTATAATCGACGCACACTCGTATTGTTCCTTGTTTCTTCATAACAGGGACAATATTCGATACCCAATCGGTTATAGGAACCGGGTAGATGAAACCAGCATGGAGGAGTTTTTCAACTTCTGCCTTAATAGCAGCGGCTTTCTTGGGGTGCACCTGCCGAAGCCGTTGTCTCACTGGTTTGACATCAGGATACATCTTAATTTCATGTTCAACGATACTCGAGTCAATGCCTGGCATTTCATCATATGACCAAGCAAAGACATCTCTAAATTCACGGAAAAGAGCTTTATATATTTCTTGTTCTGAAGGGGAACAACCTTTGCCAACATAAATATTCTCTACAATGTCTGTTTTGGTCGAGATATTTATGGCTATAGTCTCTTCTATATTGGATAGGTTTCTCTCGAAATCCACCGTATTTACAGTATTTGTTAGGAACTCAAATACTGAAGGGTGATACAGGTCGCCTTGAGTATCTTCCTTAGGAAGGGAACGATGGTGGTTATCATCCCATGGTGCCCCCTCAATCATCATTGACTGCAGGATTCCTTCGTCACTTGCATGCACTTGTGACCAAGGATCCAAAGGGGTTCCACATTCTCCTGACCTATCTACCCAAACGCTTGACGAGCATTGATTTGGGCTCGCCTCCCATGCCTGAAACATTGATTGCTACAATATTTCGATTGGGCTCGGGTGCAACACCATTGCCCGATCCATGACGACTTTGTCTTTTGCGACCTTCGTGGAAGATATCATGTTGCAGGTAGCCACCAATGGTACATTTCCTATGTACATATGATTTGGTAGCGAGAAAGTCCCCATCATCGTGGGGTCTTTCAACAGGCCTACTCCTATATCTTGAATTGAATGGTCGCTCTCATGGATCATGGGAATGCTTCCTGTAACTTGTGAACCATTAAGGAGGAAGTTCTGTTGGTCGACGACCGTAATCCCTCCTTCAAACGGGAAAGCGATCGTCCTAAAATAAGTCGACACGACAGCTGCCATGGCATAAATCCATGGTCTTCCCAGTAGGATGTTGTAATCCAGATTTCCATCTATGACTTCAACATCAATCTCTACTGTTTTTCCACCTAGCTCCACTTTCAAGTTACTTAGGATACCGTAAGGGGTATATGTCCTACCGTCGAAAGCCTTTAGTGTTGTCGAAGATCTCGACAAGGTTGGTGACCCTAGCGTTTTCCAGCAGCTCATTGACATAATACATGTCGATGCCCCCTCGTCAATAATTGTTCTGTGAACAGCTTTGTTGAGGGCCTTCACTTGAATAAGGAAAGCTAGTTGAGCTGGTAACTGAGGGTCATACCCTTTGTGATCAAAGGACACAAGATTGGAATCCTTAGGATCAACCCCCCTATTGCCGATAACAATGCCTGCCTTTGGGATGGACAATTTTGTAGTACTTCTAGAGTCGACATAGCGGATGGCGATTGAGCCAAATCTTCTACTACGTTATAATGCTGCGCCGCTCTGGCACGAGGATTAAACGTCGACTTGTGTACTACACCCTTAGGTGGTTTTATCGTTAATTCTGGCATTATGGGTGGGACAACTTCTGTCGAAGTTGTTGTCGAACTACTAGGTTGATCTTTACCTTTTTCATTTGACAGTTGCGGATTCCCATAATCTTTGCTCCTTGTCGAAATCAAAGCATCATTTTGCTGCTTAGAGATCGACAACATCAGCACTTGCGACGGGGAAGCATTTCCACTATCAACCATATTTTGACCTGGATTGGGAAATGGGTCAGTCAACACAGCTGGGTTCTTTGGACTTTTAAAGAATCTCTTGAGCTCAGCTTTGTATGGACAATCTTGTGTCCAATGATCCTCATCACATATAAAACATGGACCAGGTGGCTTCCCTTTCTGTTTCCCTTTCCTAGGAGAGCTTGAAGAAGCTTTTTCAGGTGACGGATCATCCTGTTGCTTCTTCTTCCCTTTGTTTTGCTTCTTCTTGCTTCCTGGTTGATTGGTTTCTTTGCCTTTATCTGCTGATATGGCATTTACTTCCGAAGCAAGAATCTCTTCATGGGCATTTCGATCTAAAGTCTTACAGGCTTTCTGAGGTGAAGCCTTTCTCGACTTCGCGCTTGCAGTGCCAATCACGCCATCTCCGGCATGAGAGTCAATATTCGATTTAGGAGGGGGAGGAATTGAAAATTCAGGTCTGGGGGCGTCAGGTATTTTGTCATAGAGCGTGCCAGACTGAGTATATACCAAGTCTAAATATTGAGCACGAGCGATGACTTGCTCCTCTGTTACGACTCCCCCCTTGGCCACATCTTCCGTTATAGCCGGAAGTAATGACTTTATAAACCATTCGGCTAATAGCTGATCAGGAACGTATGTTTTCACCATCCTTCGACGGCGACGCCACTCATGTATATGATCTGATATGTGAGTAGCTGTCGTCTGTTTGAAGTTGGTTAGTATCTCGGTTCCTGTTTCATACCTGATAGGTAATTGAAAATGGGTTAAGAAAGTCGTGGCTAAGGAGCTGAAATTGTCGAAAGAGGCTCTTGGCAATTCTATATACCATTTGGCCGCCGGACCTGTCAATGTCCTCTGGAAGAGGCGAAGTCTTATCGAATCATCGTTCAGAGTGTTCGATGAACACCACAGATGAAAGGTCATGACGTGATTCGACGGGTCTTCACCCGGATTTCCATTGAATTTAGGAATGTCCGAGGGAAGTTTGTGAGGAATCGCCGGCCACCAAGGGGCGTAGGCAATCGGATTGTTTGTCAACCGATGTAAATCGGGTAACTCCAAAGTTGCCACGAATGGCAGCTGTTGACTCAGGTTAGGTGAAGCGTACCCAGGATACGACGGAATTGCCTGAGCAGTTGGTCTTTGCATACCAGCATAATGTAATTGATGCTGATATGATTGATACGGTTGATGGACTACTCCACCATAGAGTGGTTGGTTTTGATCGTATTGTAGGTGTTATTGTCAGTCTTTCCAGCCTTCCTACAGTGATCAAATACGCTCTTACAAAGTAGTCTAAGAGTGTCAAGGTCAAATTTTGTCATTTCAGTGAGTCTTCAAGCAAAATTTGGTCACTAGGCATTAGGTCTAGGGTTTGCCCAAATGTCAGTCCATGTCATCATTCAGCTGAGCCTATCATCATTTAGAGAGTTGTCATCGTCATGTCAGTATCTAATGGGTCATTTTACATCTTGTTCATGCTTCAGTTGTGCCTAGGCAAGCTCATTTCCCTCTCCTAGGGTTTTGAAGGCAATTTCTCTTGGATGGTCAAATCACCGGCAAAACTTGTTTCCTAATGTTCATGCACCTTCCCCTATCCTTAAAGTACCTTATCAAACACTTCCCATCCCTTAGATCCGCCAAATTGCTCATTTTTGCACAAACCCTAGTTTCTAGCCACAATCTGGCAATTTTCTAGGTTTGACCTGTGTTTTGTCCTTTTTGACCCCTTCCCCTCACTCAATCTCTCAGATTCCACTTTCCCCTGCTTCCTAACATCCCTCCCCACTCCCAAAAATTTTCCCAAGAATTTAGAAGCCTCCTATCCCCTTCATCTCGCTCCATTTCGACAAAATTCCTTGCTTCACACATCGGGACAAGTCGCACTCAAATGATGTTCCAGAGAAATCAAAGATGAATTTTGCAAAACGGAGAGAGGTTTTTGTCCATAACATGCCAAAGAAGAAAAAACTCCTTCATGTTTTACACAGGTGTCATGGTTTGAGAGAAATGTCAAAAATACTGGCGAGAATGAAGGTGCTCCAAGGACGGTTGGCCAAAGCACAAAAACGAAGGAAAACGCCCGATCCACTCCAAACTTTGGCCAAAGCCTCTTTGAATGAGCATGGTACTTGATTGGGGACCCCCAGCCCAAATTTCAAGAAATTTGGAGAAAATTTTGTCATTTGTGAATTTTTTGTGCAATTTACAGGTTTTTGCCTGTGGAGTGGTCTCACCCCCCGCGTGACCACTCGGGAGGACTGCTCAGAATCACAAAAAGTTGACATTTTTGGAAAGGTCATGCAAAAACTAGAATTACCTATACTTGGGGTCAACTTGATTTTGAGATTTGGGCCTCCAAAAGCTCAAAATACATCAAAATTTTGACTTTCTGCCCACTTTTTGAGTTGCAGAAAGTGACCTTGGGAGAATTGACTTTTGAGGGGTCAAATCAACTCCAAATCCAGAAATGCCACTTGGGATGGAAAGTAGACACACAGAGCTTTCCAATGAGCCATCTTGCACTTGATTTGGACAACTGGAATCCACTCAAAAAGTGCTGCAAAGGGGTGCGACCACTCGAGCAGGGGGCACGACCACTCGAGCTAAAATTGCCAGTTTTGACTTTTCAGGCCTGCAAACTCTGTTTTTTACCTTGGTTGATCATTTGTACTTGTAAATGATGGATGTATGGATAATTTTGATGGCACATTGATAGATATAATCTCTCTTAACCCTTCTAGAAGCTTCCTTGATGTAAATAGTGAATATTTAATGCATGGATGAGTTAGCTAAGTTTTAGAGGCAAGTTGTTTTGACTGCCTATTATCTAGTGCTAAGTTTAGAATTAGTTCAAACTGCTCCTAGGAAGCTGAGCTCGACCCCTAGAGGTAGGGAAAGGAGTTAGATGGTCTATATTATGCCTTCTCTTGCTCATTTTCATGGTTGGACTCTTGTGGGAGAAGTATTATTGTATATTGTACATCTATTACTGCAATTTAAGGAAAAGGAAGGCCAGGGTTTTGCAGACATCATTGTGGATTCTTGTGGATTGTTGTGTTGATGGTGTGTTCTCTACATGTTATTGTAAGTGTGTTTATGTGTTCCATCTCTTTCTTTGCTGCTAATTGAATAGATGAAGTGATAAAGTTTGAATTCATGCATGCCATGCTCAGCTTTTAATTTTGTTCAATATCTATGTTTTCCACTGTCTAAAGAGGATTCAAAGTTGTTGTTTGCCCTCTTTAGCTCCTCCTCTATCATTCCTGATCATCCATCTCAGATTAAGGCATCAACACTCACTCCTACCTTGCCCCAAAGATCCCCCTGCAAAAACTGAGCCCAATCCCCGCACCCTGAATTGCACTCCCTCCAAATTGCCACCAAACCCCCAAAAAACTTTAAATCAACCCTCCTTATCAGTTTACTAGCCTAATATCAGTGTTCCTAATTGGGTCAGCTCATCCTATTGAAAGATCTACCGAGTTTGACCGGAGAGAGCCTTCTCATACCCCGTAGGGCTAGTTACGAGGTGAAATGGTTTGATGTTGCCTTGAAGGTTTACCTTCCTCAGCCTAGGGTGAAATCTCAAGCGCTAACATAGTGGCGACCATACTGGGGAGAACAAACTTGTTTTTGCTCATTGACGTGTTATTTCATAAGTCTTAGACGGAGCCTGAAGTTACTCCAGGTAGCCTTCGAAAACGCTCTTGTTTTACATCAGCGTTAGTAGATAAACGCTGCTTCAGTCAATCTCCGTGAGCTTGTGAATACAACACTTCATTTGCATTTTACCCCAGTACATGTATCAAGTTCAGATCTGATTGTTGATGGTGAACAACGATCAGACACTGGCAAGGCTGAAATCATTCACTTGGCGACTCTAAATCAGTTTTGAAGATCAGATCCAAAGACTCCACTGGAGGATGATCCCGACCAGCAGAAACATGAAAGGAGAATATGGCAAGATCTGGTACTCAAGTTGGAATTTCATCCAGGACATTTTGTTCTTTGTTGTAAATTATTTCTTCTCTTTTCCCGAGAATGTCAAGACTGTTTTGCAAAGTATATTGTATTTGAGAAGAGATCCTCGGCCTGCAGTTGATTCTTTCCCTTTGAAGATTGTGAATACCAAAGATTTTCATGCCTGTGAGTTTGATCAAGATCCTTTTTCCGAATTTTGTGATGACCATCTTCAAATTGATGAATCTCAAGAGACCAAGACTGATCCTATATCTGCTGTAAATACCCCTATACCTTGTAAAATTCCAGATCGGTATAAACCTCTTGTTTTACCTTCTGTTCTCCATGCTTTCCCCAAAAACTATGATCTATACTTGCCGAGGTTTGATGGTGAATGTAAGGATGTCAACGCTGAGCAACATGTCCAGAATTTTGAGAATTTTCTAGATCTTTTTGAAGTTGATGATGAAGATGTTAGTATGAGGCTTTTTGCTCTTTCTTTGCAAGCTGAAGTTAAGAGTTGGTTCAAAACCCTGCCTGATGCAAGCATCTCAGATTTCCAGCAGTTCGTCAAAGTTTTTCTCGATAGGTGGATGATCGGGCAGAACCTTTTCTTGATTGTAGAAGAGTATAACCAGCTGAAAAGATTGCCAGGTGAGACAGTACAACAATTTTCGGCCAGATTTAATCAAGTTTATTATTCAATGCCAGTTGATATAAGACCTTCTCCTAGATCTGCTCTCTTACACTATCCGGGCGCCTTTGATCCGGAGATGGAGTTTCAGCTGAGAGAAAGGGATATTGCAACACTTCACGAGATGCAAAACAGTGCAGTAAGTGTAGAGGCTCATCTGTTGATCCGAAGGGCAAGGATGAAGGAAGAAGAGATGAAAAACATAGATCTGGCCGAATCAACATCTCTAGAGGTAAAGCTTGACATTTTGGTAAGTGCAGTGGAAAAGATGATGGACAAGATCAACTCAAGGAATGATTATGATGTTCAAGCTCATGGCTCGCTGATTGAAGAAGAACAAGTTGCTGATCCAAAACATTTTGTTTCTTACCCTAGTTGTCATAGATCTGATAATGATTGTTTTGTAGATCACCTTGGAGAAGAGAGATCTATTGATATGACATGCATGCTTGATGATGTGTTTTATAGTGATGATTTGCCTCGTTTTGATGAGTATGATGATGACTATGTTCTCCAAACAAAAGCTAATCTTAGAGACGAATCAGCAGCTAGTTTGTGGGAGCAAAAAGTTCATTTTCAGCAGCTTGAATACAATGTTCAGCCATCATATATCAGCTATGACAGTGACGAGGAAAGTGCAGCAAATTTTGAAGTAAGTGAAGGATCTTTGCCTTTTTGTTTTGATTCATGTCAGTTCATCAGAGACAACTTCCATGCAATCACAAATCCGTTGTTGACTAGTCTTGAATTGGATCCTCTTGAGCGCGATGAAAACCTTGTTCAAGACTTCTCATATTCAGATTTGCAACCCCCGAAAGCCATTGATTGTCAAATTGCAGCTGATTTAATGATTCAAGGCGACTCCGTACCATTCTGTTTTGAATCATTCCAGTTTTTGAAGGGTCGATTGCATAGTACATCTTCAAATGAAAAGCCTATAACAAATCAACAATCACTCAGTTTTAATGTTGAGGATGAAGGTCAGATTATAGATGAAGTTGTGGAAGATGAAATACATGATGTGATGATGCAGGAAGATTCTATACCCTTTTGTTTCGAAGCATTTCCGTTTATAAGGCAGAATTCTCGTAAAATCTCTCAAGAAAAAGATGAACAGCTAGAAGGATGTCATACATTTTCAATGGATACATTGCAGCAGTCTTTTCAAGTTTTTCACGATCCAATAGCTGATGTTTTGGATGAGGTTTGCAGTCAAAGTCTTTCTCCATTGATTACATGTAAGCTTGAAAAATGTGCTGATATGAATTTGATCTGGCAGCCAGTTTCTTTGTCATTTTCAGCACGGGTCTCATCACAAGGCTCAGATCAAAGTTTGCATGCATGGTATGAGGAAAAGAGAAGTAATCCATTGGATGAGCTAAGTTCCAGTGAGCTTGAATTTCAAGATCCTTATGCAGTGTTTTTGGAGGCGGATAGAGAATTCATATCATTCCACGGATCTGTTTCTAAGTTGTCATGGGAGTTGCCATTCAACAGTTCTCTTTTGTTGTTCATAAGTGAGAACTTGCGGAGATTTCAAACAGCAGATGAGATACTTACTTGGTTGCATTGGTTGTTTCATTTCACTTGATCAGGTGATGAATGAAACTGGTAGAGTAGGTTTTGATGAATAAGCTCCACTTTGAGTATCATTTTCAGTTTGTCGATTGTGTTTAAGTATTGAGTCAGTTTTTAGTTGAGTGAGAGTCAATTTGTGTTATCAAGTCATCATTTTTCAGTCATGCATTTCAGCTTGAGTTTTTGACTCCATTGCCCAATGGTTGAAAGCACTGGTCTGCTCTCCCAGAGGTCTGAGGTTCTTGGCACCTCCAAGGAGCTACCATCCCCATTGGAGCCAATGTTAGTGTCAGTCTTTCCAGCCTTCCTACAGTGATCAAATATGCTCTTACAAAGTAGTCTAAGAGTGTCAAGGTCAAATTTTGTCATTTCAATGAGTCTTCAAGAAAAATTTGGTCACTAGGCATTAGGTCTAGGGTTTGCCCAAATGTCAGTCCATGTCATCATTCAGCTGAGCCTATCATCATTCAGAGGGTTGTCATCGTCATGTCAGTATCTAATGGGTCATTTTACATCTTGTTCATGCTTCAGTTGTGCCTAGGCAAGCTCATTTCCCTCTCCTAGGGTTTTGAAGGCAATTTCTCTTGGATGGTCAAATCACTGGCAAAACTTGTTTCCTGATGTTCATACACCTTCCCCTATCCTTAAAGTACCTTATCAAACACTTCCCATCTCTTAGATCCGCCAAATTGCTCATTTTTGCACAAACCCTAGTTTCTAGCCACAATCTGGCAATTTTCTAGGTTTGACCTGTGTTTTGTCCTTTTCGACCCCTTCCCCTCACTCAATCTCTCAGATTCCACTTTCCCCTGCTTCCTAACATCCCTCCCCACTCCCAAAAATTTTCCCAAGAATTTAGAAGCCCCCTATCCCCTTCATCTCGCTCCATTTCGACAAAATTCCTTGCTTCACACATCGGGACAAGTTGCACTCAAATGATGTTCCAGAGCAATCAAAGATGAATTTTGCAAAACTGAGAGAGGTTTTTGTCCATAACATGCCAAAGAAGAAAAAACTCCTTCACTTTTTACACAGGTGTCATGGTTTGAGAGAAATGTCAAAAATACCGGCGAGAACGAAGGTACTCCAAGGACGGTTGGCCAAAGCACAAAAATGAAGGAAAACGCCCGATCCACTCCAAACTTTGGCCAAAGCCTCTTTGACTGAGCATGGTACTTGATTGGGGACTCCCAGCCCAAATTTCAAGAAATTTGGAGAAAATTTTGTCATTTGTGAATTTTTTGTGCAATTTACAGGTTTTTGCCTGTGGAGTGGTCTCACCCCCCGCGCGACCACTCGGGAGGACTGCTCAGAATCACAAAAAGTTGACATTTTTGGAAAGGGCATGCAAAAACTAGAATTACCTATACTTGGGGTCAACTTGATTTTGAGATTTGGGCCTCCAAAAGCCCAAAATACATCAAAATTTTGACTTTCTGCCCACTTTTTGAGTTGCAGAAAGTGACCTTGGGAGAATTGACTTTTGAGGGGTCAAATCAACTCCAAATCCAGAAATTCCACTTGGGATGGAAATTAGACACACAGCGCTTTCCAATGAGCCATCTTGCACTTGATTTGGACAACTGGAACCCACTCAAAAAATGCTGCAAAGGGGTGCGACCACTCGAGCAGGGGGCGCGACCACTCGAGCTAAAATTGCCAGTTTTGACTTTTCAGGCCTGCAAACTCTGTTTTTTACCTTGGTTGATCATTTGTACTTGTAAATGATGGATGTATGGATAATTTTCATGGCACATTGATAGATTTAATCTCTCTTAACCCTTCTAGAAGCTTCCTTGATGTAAATAGTGAATATTTAATGCATGGATGAGTTAGCTAAGTTTTAGAGGCAAGTTGTTTTGACTGCCTATTATTTAGTGCTAAGTTTAGAATTAGTTCAAACTGCTCCTAGGAAGCTGAGCTCGACCCCTAGAGGTGGGGAAAGGAGTTAGATGTTCTATATTATGCCTTCTCTTGCTCATTTTCATGGTTGGACTCTTGTGGGAGAAGTATTATTGTATATTGTACATCTATTACTGCAATTTAAGGAAAAGGAAGGCCAGGGTTTTGCAGACATCATTGTGGATTCTTGTGGATTGTTGTGTTGATGGTGTGTTATCTACATGTTATTGTAAGTGTGTTTATGTGTTCCATCTCTTTCTTTGCTGCTAATTGAACAGATGAAGTGATAAAGTTTGAATTCATGCATGCCATGCTCAGCTTTTAATTTTGTTCAATATCTATGTTTTCCACTGTCTAAAGAGGATTCAAAGTTGTTGTTTGCCCTCTTTAGCTCCTCCTCTATCATTCCTGATCATCCATCTCAGATTAAGGCATCAGCACTCACTCCTACCTTGCCCCAAGGATCCCCCTGCAAAAACTGAGCCCAATCCCCGCACCCTGAATTGCACTCCCTCCAAATTGCCACCAAAACCCCAAAAAACTTTAAATCAACCCTCCTTATCAGTTTACTAGCCTAATATCAGTGTTCCTAATTGGGTCAGCTCATCCTATTGAAATATCTACCGAGTTTGACCCGAGAGAGCCTTCTCATACCCCGTAGGGCTAGTTACGAGGTGAAATGGTTTGATGTTGCCTTGAAGGTTTACCTTCCTCAGCCTAGGGTGAAATCTCAAGCGCTAACAGTAGGTACGGTTGTCCATTGTTCGCAAAAATTTGCTGCTCGGTACCTTGGTACACTTGCTGGAACTGCGGTTGTTGATACTGCACCAACCATGGTTGTGATACCATTGGTTGTTGTGCGATGCTTACCACTGGGCCAAGATGAGGGGTAAGGGTACCCGTTTGTGCTTGTGTCGCCCCGCCAGTCGGCGATTGTGGTTGGGTTGCAGGGTCAAAGGGTTGTTGCATTACAACCTGAGAAAACTGAGGTTGACATGCAACAGGTATCGTTTGAACTTGCGACACAGTCACAATTGCTGGTGTCGTCGGGATGTTCGTCACAGGCATCTATTGTTGCATAGAATACACAACTCTTGGTTGCTGGGGTAGCATAGGTATCCAACCACTTGTAGTTATTCCAGTATAACTTGAGTACGGTTGTGAACTCCCGTATGGGTAACCTCCCGGAGGGGGTAATGAAAAAGCATATTGCCCCCCATACGGTGGTGGTCCGGAACCGAGAGGATTTATTACACCTCGAGGACCGGATTGCCCAAACTGATTTCCGAAAGGATCAATCTGTTGAGTTCCAACATAGGAGTTACCGGGTATTATCCTGGGAGAACAAACAGGAACAGACCATACTGTCGTCATGGCCCCCGAAGGGACCCCCTCCAGCTGTTGAGAGTTAGGGACAGATGGTATGTCGGCGAACATTGTCGGAATGACTGCAGGGAGTTCTGCTGTCGCTGTGTCATTTGGCACAGTCCTAGATGTTGACGGTTGTTCCGACATTTTGAGTCTATCCAATAGATTTCCTAGTGATTCTTCAGGAACTTCTCTGGGTGATAGGCTGGCTTCTGATGCAGTAGGAAGTAGAGTGATCCCTGCTCCAAAATGTGATGGAGTAGTTGCCTGCGGATCTTCTACAATTTCTTCTATTGCGATCAGACCGGGTGGAAGAGGAAGATCGTCAGGTCCGTAGAATATTTCTGGTGCCGAAGAAGGGGTTGTTTCGACAACGACAGTTGTTTGAGGAGCAAGACTCTCTGAACCGATCGCTGATGGACCTGATTCAGTAACACAAGTATTTGCTCTT
This sequence comes from Pinus tabuliformis, assembly GCA_031772625.1. Classification (NCBI taxonomy): domain Eukaryota; kingdom Viridiplantae; phylum Streptophyta; class Pinopsida; order Pinales; family Pinaceae; genus Pinus; species Pinus tabuliformis. The sequence continues at coordinate 522,884,188 of CM062818.1, forward strand.
AGACTAGGACCAGTGTTACTGTCCTTCTGGGGCTGTTGAACTTCTTCAATAGGGGCAGGGTTTCCAGAAATGTTTGGAGTAACCGGAACCTCAGATGTCGTTGGAACACTTGTTCTAACTTTGACAGGAGATTTGGAACCAGTTGAACGAGGTCGCTTTGCCCGGGTTGTTTTCGATTCCGGGGACAAAGACGTTTGTCTCGTGTTCCTCCGCGAACGATGGTTCACCGATTGACTTTCTTCCACGATTGCGGATTACTTGATCAACCAACAATGCACAGGGTAATGTGTTTTCGAAATGAATTAATTTTAGACGCTTTTTAAGACACAACTTGCTTTTTCACTTTTTAAGAGTCGAGAAAAAGCTAAAGATGACTCTAGTCTCCTTCGATGTATTAACGAGCCCGAAGTGACAAATGCTCGGATGGACTTTTTCAGTTATAGAGTTTGAAAAAGGCCAAAAGAAACTACTCTGGAGTTCTAGGCAAGGGTGTGCCAAACCTTTCGCGAAACCACAGAATACGTTTTACGGTACGAGTGGTCGATCTTCGTGAATGCTGTGTTCACTGCATCGCGATCAGTAGGGCGGCCGACACGGCTTCCTATGGATAAAGGCTTTGTTCCTATAGGGGTCCCCCAATATACGCGACAATACGCGGGGGAACAAGTCCGTATTAGTGCTATCGTCCCTCAGGAGGAATCACCCACCTTCGTAGAGATCGACAGTCACTATGTTTAACGACGCCGGTTCACGTCTCTACCTAGACCTCTACTGTGTTTCGTTATGTTTCAAAGCGTTGTTAGATAAATTCAGTTCTTTTTAGGTTGATCTTGCTTAGCAGTTTGCCTTTATGGATCACCACGTGATGTATGATACAACTCCTAAATGCAGTCTAAGAATGATAAGCAAGCTTTTTCAATTCTTTCAACTTATGAAAACCTTAACTACTGAAGGAAAAGAAAGACATCATCTTTTCAAACAGATCATAGAGCACACACTGATGCACTTTTCCTAAATCGACACGCAAACTGTCAAAATGCACATGCACAATGCAAGTATTTCTTTTCTTCTCTCTTAATGTTGGTGTATTACAAAAAGAAAGTTGTTGTATAATTTCGAATTCAATTTCAAGCGAAAGCAAACAAGTGTTTGTCCAATAATCAAAAGAACACCTTAAGATTCACTCGTTTCAACACAAGAAATACTGAAATTTGAACCATATAACGAAAGCAAATGCTCAAGTAGCTATGAACAACAATAAACTAGCTCTTAGATTCACAACGACACTTTCTCATAGGTCTAGATCCAAGAGGTCATAGCAAGACTAGTTCACCTTCGCTACGGGAAACTGTGAATGACAACAAGAAATACAATAAGAACAATCACGGTTTCTTCATACAACTGAGGCGGAATGAAGGCAAAGAGAAGTGGTTTCAGCTGGGTATACAGGTTGACAACAGGCTGCAAAAACAATACTGAAAACTGGGAAACAGACAGTGGGGAATCCCAGCTGCACAAGGCAAAACTGGATCAGCGCAGGTGCTGCACTGTCAATCTGAGATGTAGCGCAGGTAGCCCCTTCGGGACCTGCGTTGCAGTACAGGTAGCCTTTGTTGCAGCTGCACTGATGAGACAACTCTCGTCTCTCTCAGATTCCGGGTCACAGTTTGCTCAAAAATCAATGGTTTTTGGCCAAATCAGAGGCTATCAGTCAAGTATACACTAGAGGATGATTAAAGGAAGATGAACACTATCACAAAGAGCTAAAAGGAGTCCTTGTATATCAGCTCTTCAAATCATAAACATGCCCAGCACTGGGCTAGAGTAGCTGCCCTCTACTTTGCATTCGAAGGACTCGAATGCAGTTCGATTAGGTACTCCTTTGTTTAAGAAATGAATAGCAAGAAACACAAGCTACCAACAAGACACGCTCCCTAGCGGAGTCGCCAGTCTGTTGTGGGGGAAAGTATCCAACTCAGAATGACCCTAACCCACTCTAAGGGTGACAGTTCCTTAGCAACAGCTGAAAGCAAAGCTATCTAAAGTTTCTTCTTTATGACATTCAAGAGATAAAAGGGAGAGATCCACTTACCGATGTCTTGCGCAAATGGTCGATCCAATCTCCTTTGTTTGCCGCTTGCTCCCAGCTCCAAGTATTTTCACGGGCCCAGCTACACGAGATCCTGCAAATAAGACAAGAAAAGGAAACTACAAGAAGCATGCATTCATAAATGATTCAAGGATTAGCATAAATCAAAGACGCAAGTAAGACAATACACCATTGAAACACATGCGAATAGAAGAACCTCAAATGCTTTATTAATATATGGAAGTAAGGTTCAGGCGGTGATACAACCATGAGAGGTCCAATCCAGCATCACCTTCCCGACGGAGAGAAATCTCTTCTTCACCTCCCTCAAGCAATCACCCAATACTCTCGACTGTAAACCAACATCAATTCTTTGCGCTAAATTCCGGCCTCCAGATCCCATGGGATGCGATCCTTATATAGAGTTTTGGAGTGAAGATAAGTCAGCTTGATGTGTGACTTGTTGTCCTCTTCAACTCCAGTTGTTCTTCAGTTCTTCACTCGGAGTTTCTGTCTTCCACTTGGAGTTTTAGACGCTCTTAACTCATCATTAGGTGAATCTTATGATCAAGTGTCTTTTTGGAAGCTTCCTGGGCACTGGCACATTGAGAAAAAGATTCCTCCACATGTCAAAGTACGCCCAGCGCAGGTAGCCTTTGTTGCACTTGCAATGCAGCGCAGGTACACCATAGAGCTCTTGACATTCAGCGCAGATCCCTAGTGGAGCAGCTGCTTTGATCCAAAACTGACCTGTTTTTGAGTGTTTTTCAGTGGAGAACTGATTTGCAGTGCTGTGGTTTGCTGACCTTGTTCCTCTAAGGGTAAGAACAACATGTTTAGGGACTTTGGATCCCTTAGATTATTGACATTCCATGCTTTATGCTGTAAGGCAGAAAAATGTCTATAACACTCAGTAATCTACATAGATTCTCCACTTCCCGTTCTTCTTGGGCACAAGCACTAGAGGCGAAACCCACTCACTATCGGAAATAGGATAGATGAGTCCTGCATCCAACAATTTTTGCAATTCTTCTTTGACAATGTCCTTAAGGGCTGGATTCATTCTCCTCTGAGGCTGCTTGACTGGTTTACAATCTTCTTTAATGTAGATGTGATGGGTACAAACCGAAGGATGGACTCCTTTCATCTCTTTATAGTTCCAGGCGAAAGCATCTAAATGATTGTTCAGTAAGCTACACAGCTCCTTCTCCTGGGAAGGAGATAGGGAGGAGCTGATCTTTAAATTTCTCTCGGGACCAAACTCCACATTCTTAACTCTGGGAGAGGTTGGATCAGTCACACAGAGGTCCACTGAGGTGCTGGCTTGGGTATCCTCCACCAATTCCTCTAAGGACAATGCACTGGGAGGTGGATTTTGAATCAAGGTTTCAATCAAATCATCCTCGGTTTGAGGACCTCCTCTAGTTGTTTCTATTGTGCACAAGGGTGCAGAGTAGACCTCATCCTCATCTCCTTATTCCAACCAGAGTGGTAAGTCATGTTCTAGCAGAGGCTGGGCAGGAGGGCATAGGACTAGCTGCTTGGACACAGGACCATTTTTTATGGTCATGTTTCTAGCTCGGCAACTGATGTAAGCATCCGTAGTGGCTAACCAAGGCCTTCCCAAAATGAGGGGGTATCCAGTAAGCTTTGCCTTTGGTTGAAGGACCAAGAAGTCCGCAGGATACTCCCAAGAGTCAACAGAGACCAAGACATTCTCCACAATCCCTTCGGGAGTCACGCTGGAGCGATCTGCCAACTGCAGGACTGTCGAGGTCTTCCTTAAGGAACTCTAAAGGTTGAGTTTAAGCATGGTGTCCCTGGTCTTCAAATTAATGGCAGCCCCTAGATCAATCAAGGTATGGGGGATAATGGTGCCATTGATGTGGACATCAACTACAGGGCTCCCAGGGTCCAAATACTTTGGACAGATTACTTGCCCCAACATTAGATCAGACATTTGTCCTATGACATTGATAGTCGAGGCATCTCTCTTTCTCCTGCCTGGGTGCCTGAAACACTTCTCCTTAATCAATTTGTTGTATATCGGTACATCTTTGATGGCTTGGAGAAGGGGTATTTTCACACACAACTGTTTTAGTTCCCCCAGAAGTTTAGTCTCCTCTGGGTTTGGTTGTGTGGTTATTGTGAGTTGCTCAGGAAAGGGTGGAATGGCTTTGGGTTCACTTTCCTATTTCTCTTCCTCGTCCTCTGGGGGAGGAGGTTGGCGATCTGGAAGGGTCTTCTCGGGTCGTAGGTTGATCTCCTGGATCTCCACAGCATAGGTAGGGCATGTTGTCTCCCAGTGTATACCTGATGGCCCTGTCGGTTTTTGGGGTTCGGGTTCAGTTGAGCAGGAATTTGGGGTTGTCTTGGAGGAGAAGGAGGTAATGGTTGTGGTTGAGTCGGTGGTGGAGGCAGAATGGTGGGAGGAGAGTTGTATTGGGGCCTCCACCCCGGTTGAGGTGAATTCCACTGAGGCTGTGGCTGGACATGTGAGTGAAATGAATGAGAAGTGGGTTGAGTATGGTATTGAGGTGGATAAGACCACGGAGGAGGTGCAGACCAAGAAGGATGAGAAGGGGGACCCCAAGAAGGCATGTGAGCAGATTGGTTGGGGCTATAATAAGCTTGGGATGTCCCTTGCATCCCCTGCTGGTAAGGTCTAGGTCCATGTGGTCTCCTTTGGTTGAGGAAGTAGAGAGGTTTAGTGGGTGCCTCAGTCCCTTGGTACATGGCTTTGAATCCGGGCAAGGTTGGGCATTGGTTTGTGGGGTGGTCCTCCTCAAAAACGAAACATACCTCTACTGAGTGCAATGGACACTCGTTCTTAGGGTGCTTCCTCGTACATCTGGGACAGAAAATGGCCAAAGCCCTCTCAGCTTCCTCTTTCTTTTGTTGGATTCGGAAAGTATCAAGTTGCATGGCAATGGTCTGTCTCATCTCACTTTTGAGGTCTTCCATCTGATTAGCAAACTCATGCTTGGAGAAGGTAGTACTAGCTGAAAGTGGATTCCCCCTACCTCTTTTCCGGGTTGCCCTAGAGTGGTTTCTAAACACAGTCTTTATGTCCTCATAAGGTAGTTGGTAAATATCTCCTCCAGCTAGCATGTGAAGGGTATCTAGAAGGTCTCTAGGGCCTCCTCGAAGCAGAACCAACTTTAGAGATTCAGGGTCAAGTGTGCACCTGGCCCGTTTATAGCTAAGTTGGAACCTTTCCTCATAGTCCTCTAAAGACTCATCATTTACCATGGTCATCCAAAAGATTTATCCCTTGGTTTCCTTTGACCTACAGTAATCCCGGTATTTGTTATTAAAGACTTGTTGCATCTAAGCCCAAGTATGATACTGTTTCTAGGTAACCCCATGAACCAGCATAATGTTGCATCCTTGAGGGTAGAGGGAAAGAGTTTCAACTTTTGCTCGTCTTCTGTATAGTCATAAGTTTGACAAAGGACAACAAACTCAAACAGGAAGGTATCAGGCTCTTCAGTGGTCAATCCATGGAAATGAGGTAAGGCTGAGGGACTTATGTTCTTCATTTTCATGTCCCCTTTAGTCTCTTGGATGGGGAAGGTACCTTCTATTCTCTCATCATCGTCTCTACCATTTCTGTTGTCAGCCATAGTCTCAAAAGGAATGTTCTCTTGCTCTTCTTCTGTTATAGGATCTTCATATATCTCAGAAGGTTCACCTATAGGTTCTTCTGGATCACTGCCACCAAAGAAGAGCGAAGGGTGACTCAGTGAAGTGGTGGGGGTGTTGGGTTGGAATTTTCTGGTATTATCTCTGTTCCTACGAGGCATGAAAGGACTTTTGGTTGGTTTTTGCTTTTTTCTGCTTGTACCTGCAAAACTGAAACAGGTGGAATTGCAACTAACTAAAATCTATCTTGCAGAAATGAAAATGCGGAATTGAAATGAAAGCAGGAAAAGACTAATCTATTTTGCTGAAATCAAATTGCGAGAAGGAAATACTAGACTACGCTTGCAAAATTGAAATTCTATTTTACGCTTTCAGAACTGAAATTCTATCTTACGCTTGTAGAATTGAAAGGTTAATCTACGAAATCAGGAAATGTCTAATTTACTTTTGCAGAAATGAAATTGTAGAATGGAAATGAAATAAACTATTTGGCAGAAGGCGAGAGTAGGAAAATAGAAGAAAAGCAACAATCAAAAATACTCTGATGCTTCCCAGGAAACGGCGCCAAAAAGAGTGGTGAGCTCCAGTATTGCAGCAATAATGCTACAACTCCTGGGACTCCCTTCTTTACTTTTATCAACCCGGTAGTTCGTAACAAACTTGGAAGCGACGGTGCTGTATGCACAATTACTAGCTCTTGCCGCAGCTGTCACTTGGTCAGCTAGCACAAGTCCGCTAGGGGCTTAAGCCAACTTTTATGAGCTCTGAGAGGAAGCTTTTTAACTGATGGATGAAAGCTAATTTAAAGAAGGCTGATCTACTTGTAAAAAGACATTGAAAAGCTAAAAGAAAATGCAAACCCTAATTCTACCAGCTCACCCTACTGATGCAAGAAAGAGGATGAAAGCTACTGAAAGAAATTTTATTGACTTCTAGGAAGGTAAATACATGTATCTAAGCTACTTCTACGGTAACATCTGGAAAAAACATCTTTTTGTATTTTTGAATAAGTTGCCAAAGCTATTATGCAAATGATTTGACTGTTTTTGGGCTGTGCAGAGGTGGATGGCAAGAGGAAATACTTGGAGGATGTCAATAAGGTTTAGAGAGGGCCTAAGGGGTCCCTAACACCCTTCCATAGAGTTTCACTGAGTTTGGCTATCAAGAAACCTCATTCGTGAGCCTCTACATGAAGTCTGCAGGGGTTCTACAGGATGTCTGCGATTTTCTACAAGATGTTTGCGATTTTCTACAGGATGTCTGTAATTTTCTACAGGATGTTTAGAAATGAGGTTTTTGGTGGATGAATGGAGAGGGAAAGGTGAAGGAGTGAGTGTGGAGGTAGGGTGAGAGTTGGAGATGGTCTAGAACTCGGTGCATGGAGTTGTGGACAGGTGTGGATGGCTGTATTTGGTTCAGGGAAGACTGAAGCAATGTTACACACAAAACTAGGGTTATGGGAGCAAATGGAAAACAAGAGGCAAGGATTCTAAGTAGATGGTGGAGTGGATGGTGCTGATGGAGAATAAACAAATGAAGGAGTGGTACAGGTGCTTTGCAAGGCGTTTTTTCCAACGGATCCAACGAAGACTTATAAATTCAAAAACCTAATTACGATGACCTAATATGCTAGCTGCCAGTAAAGAGAATGAACAGAAGTGTGACCTGCAATGAAACCATGTATTTTAACTCATGCAACTAGGCAAACGAAAGTCTAAACTTGTAACCAACTTCTACACATGAAAATCAAACACTAGTGATTGCATGGCAAAGCAAAATCAGTGTTTTTGTGGGCAGCAAAGTTATCCTGATCCCAGCTCCTGATCCTACTGAAGGAGAGGTGAAACCAAAGATGTTTGATGACCCTTTTCTTGAAGCTTTTTCCTATTAACAACCTATCAACTAAATCTGAGCATTCAAAAGTCTTTCTAACCATTAACAGTGACCTAGTTAATCAGTAAACTTTAACCTACTTAATAGAAATGTTTTTGCAAATGCATAAAGAACAAATAACAATACATAAAGGAGGCCTTAGCACTCGGGTTGGGACCAACCCCAAGAGCTGCAGGCTCCTATAAAGAACTCAGATCTGATGTCAAGTAAAGCTGCTTCTCATTATTCAAAAATAAACATCATATGAAAGTTGTACAACACTAGCTAAAATAAAACAGGCTGAGCAAAATGACAGCACTATAGTGAAAAAATAACAATAGTTCCAAAAGTAAACTATGAAGGCTGAGGCCTTCCTATTTGTACAATACGAGGGGGTTAGCAACCCTCCTAGATTCAAGGGACTCGGCTGTCCCAACTGCTAGTAAAAAATCACTCTTCCCAAAACTGCTTGGCTGCCTTTAAAACTCGTTTTGGTGGCCTATGGAGCTCGAAGTTGAGGGTGGAGATTTCGAGGAAGGCAATTTAATGCAAGAGACAACCTCCCTATGAATCCTCCCCTCAAGCTTGGCTGTCAGCTGACCCATGATTGCTTGGTTTTGCTCCAAAATTTGTCCAAAAATCCTGAAATAACCACGTATTAGCCTCCTAGGTAGAGTGACCACCCTTATTCGTTCAAATAACATAAAAATACTAGAAAAACATGCATAATCTATGAAAAATGGATGATTGAACAAGGACAATTAGGAAAAATGAGCCCAATAAGTTACCCAATTTGGGGGCTCATCACCTACCACACAGGCCCTCTGTGTAGGTGCTCACGACCTGCTCCTGGAAATGTCGAGTTGGAAAATCTTATGGTTGTACAACCTCTTTTTCTTTGTTGATCTACAATGGAAGTGAAATCGTAGGGTTGAATTCGCTAGTCTACAATTGTTGAAGAGAACACACACTTCTGATGCCAATTCGAACTGACTATGGCATCTACCTTATCTCCCCTTTATAATTTTACATGTGCCTTGCAAAGCATTCATAATGATGTGAATACTTTAAAATAATAGGTTGGGATCAAATTATAAGTTAACTTTAGGAAAAATATTGTTTCCCTAAGACAATACATAGGAAATAATTAAAATATACTAAAGTGAAATTTGTGGGTCCTTCTGCTATTCTAGACATCATGAACTAGGCATAACCCTCAGTCTCTAACTCCATTCAACATCCATTTATGAAATTATAAGGATTATAGCTAGTTACACTAAAAATTGTGATCACTGGCTCTTAAATTGACGAAATGTAAATACCCATACATATGACCATCAAACCTATTTAAATAAACATTGAATTTTTGGCTGGTAAAATGATTCAATTGTCTCAAATCTCGAGTCTTTGGTTGAAAAAGTAATGATCCTATCTTTCTCTCACTATCCTTATATGTTACAATAGGTTATCATTTTCATGGAAAGGTTCTTTACATATCCTTTATTGTACACATCGTTTTGGGGAGAATATCATGCATCAACCAAGAAAAGTTTGTTCCTTTTAATTCGATTTATATACACGTTATTTGTTTGTCCTCTTCCAAATTATTCTCTTTGAGAACAATTGTTATATCATTTATGTTGAAAATGGTTGTTATTGATTTCAAAGTCTCTCCAAATGAAATAGAAAGTTACATAGTTAAATTACATATTTTGAGACCTTTTCGACGATAGGTGACTTGCCTTGTAAATTTTTTTATGGTTGAGGAGAAATGGTTTTTTGAATATATATATATATATATATATATATATATATATATATATATATATATATATATATCTTGACTTTATTCAAGTTGGCCCTAAAGGTTGGCTCTAACCTTGGCACCCAAAATCATATAAATAGGTGGTATCTAGAAGAGAGATGGATCATCCGCGAAGAGCTAGTTTCAGATCTATTCTAGAAGTATTTAGCGAAGGAAGAGGGTAGCAGAACAAGGGTTCACACCTTGTCAACAAAGAAGATTAGAACCAAGTTATGAAGTCAAGAAGAAGATAACAGGTACCTCCCTGATTTCTATTAGAGACCCATTAGAGGAATTTTGAGGTCTAAAATGGGCCTCCTAAAGAAATTATAAAATAATAGTGGAAATAATAAAATAAGATTATATTACATCATCAATTTTCAGAGGGAAAAAGGAAAAAAAAATCAACTCGTATTTTCAACTTATCTCCCTATGAGTTTACTCAAATTTCGAGCAGAAACACTCGTTGAATACATAATTTGATTCCTTGTCCAAGGATTGCCCATGTTGCATACTTTCAATGGCCCTTCTACACAAAAAATGATAAATACATGAAAAATGTGATTGCAATCACCTTTTTTTTTTATGTATTTCTCATTTTTTGTGTAGTAGGGTCTATTGAAAGTATGCAACATTGGTACTCCTTGGATGAGGAATTAAAATTTTCATCCAACGAGTACTCCTGCTTGAAATTTAAGTAAAACCTTAGGGAGATAAGTTGAAAATACGAGTTGAAAAAGTAGTTTTATTATTTTATTAGTTTTTAATCTTTTTACTTTTTTACTCCAAAAAAGGTGAATCATCCCCCATGGTTGACATTATCATCTTGAATCCTATTAGTTCTTATAAAGTTTATTTTGGTTGTACAATTTTCTTAGGAGGCCCATTTTAAACCTCAAAATTCCCCTAATGAAGGCTAAGTTCTGTCAGAGGACAAGTTCCGTTGGAGGCTAAGTTGTATTGTGGAAGATGTATTCTATTGAAGGTCAAGTTCTAGTATATTCTTCTTGGAGGCAAAATGCTAGTTAGAAGTTGAATTCTAGCTCTGGAGTAGTGTTGGGTACAAGCTGTGAGGAGGGAATTTTTTTTAACAAATAATAAGACTAAATATTGATACTCTGGAACAACAAAAAACTGTAAGTTGGTACTTACAAAGGATTGATGTCCTCATATTCTTGATCGGTTGAAGACTACAATTTTGCAAGTTGGTGCTTATAGAGGCTTGGTGTCACCATAGGTGGTTTCTAGTAATATTGTAATAACTTGAAGATTGATAGAAAATCATTCGAGTGTTTTTCTTCAAGTTTGATTTTTAATTTTAATCTCTATGTTCATGCATTATATTATTGATTGATTATGTGATGTTATTTCATTTTTACGACTGAAAAAGTGAAAATAATTTAAATCTATGTGATACTGATTCACCCCCTCCTTTAGTATTATTATATATTTCCACCAATTGGGATTAGATTAGGATTATTTAATAAAAATTTAACAACTGGAAGAAGATCTTACGGGGGCCATGGCTAGTCAAGAAGGTTAATCAAATTTCCTTTGTTTGATGGAACAAATTATTCCTTTTGGAAGGTAAGAATAAAAATTCTCTTTATTTCTCGTTGTATTGAAGTTTGACAGTTAGTTATAGATGGATATACATATCCATCTTCTCCTCCAGTTGATCAATATGGGAAAAAGGCATATGAATCCAATGCAAAAACTATGAATTCCATTTTAAATGGATTTACAAATTCATAATTTGTCAAAGTTATGTAGTTGAATTAGCTAAAGAGGTGTGGGGAAAAGTTTTGAGAAACTATTAAGGAGATGAAAAATTAAAGAAGACAAAGCTTCATACCTATCGAAGACATTTGAGAACCTTAAAATGAATGATGAAGAAGATGTTGTTGTTTATTTTCTTTAAGTAGAGGAAGTGTTTAATTATTTCAAAGGACTTGGTGAAACAATTGAAAAAACAATAGTTGTTCAAAAAATTGAGGTCTCTTCCTATGGATTTTGATGCCAAATTATTTTCCATACAAGAATTAAATGACTTGGAGAATATAAAAATGGACAATCTTCATGAAATTCTGACTACATATTAAATCAGGACGAGAAACTCATCATATAAGGAAGAAACAATTAAAGTATCAAAGAGCTCAAGAAAATGCAAGTTTGATAACTGCTCCTGTGATGAGTCTGATACATAAATGACTCAACTAGTCAGAAACTAAAGAAATGATTTAGATCCAAAAGTAAGTTACCTATCATCTATTTTAATTTTGGTAGGATAGGACATTTTGTTGTTAAGTTTCATTACATGAAAGATAGTGATGATGATGATGAAGAACCTAGAAAAGGGGTCTTCAAAGGAAAATCTTTAGGAAAGAAAAATTTCTACTCCAAAGAGGATAATTATTTTCTTAAAGAAGATAAACATGATTATGATGATGATAGAATAGGATCCTATTTCTATCCATAAATGAAGAATCCAACATAGACAAATCAAAGGAGAAAAAGGAAAAAAGTAGAATAAGAAGGTGTTGAAGGCATAATGGGTATTGAAGCAGAATGTTGGCATTATGACTAATGTGTTGTCCTTGATGGAAACCTACTTGATGAGTTGTCTTTTGATGGCAACCTACTTGGTGAAGATGTCAACAAGACATGTCTACATATGAAATAGAGTTTGGACAAAGGAATAACAGTTTAGAGACAAAGGGATGATGAAGGGAATGTTTTGATAGGTACACACAGGTTCTGTGAAGCAAAGACGCATACACACGCCAATATGAAGAAGAAAAGGCGTGTACAGTTTCTGCACCATGGTATTTTAAACACCAAGGGTCTTTACCATGGTATTGACCCATAGTAATGAGTGTGGCAATAGATATTTGATCCTATCTAAGAATACCATCGACATTACTAAGGAGTTGACATGTGGTATTGGATAAGGCCTAAGCTATATACAAAGATTAAGATCAAAGTGTTTTGTGTGAAACATGTATATAAGCTAGGGTTTTACTGAATAAGATGTATGATTAGTATAATCAGTATGTTGTGTTTTTGTTGTCTGTCAATGAAGTATTACTTGATGATCTGGGTTTAATAGTGATGACTGAAGTTGAATTGATTGATTTAATGTGATGATGTTGCTAGCTGTATGTGATTGAATATTTATGATGGTTGTGTGATTATTTTATAATAATTCAGTGGTTCATGGTGTAACTTAGTGTTCATTTCAGAATGATAGTGATTTAGTTTCATGGTTCAATGTTTTGAGATCTATACGCAGGTATGCTTCAAGGAAGTCACGTATACACACGGATTTGCTAAAGTAAAGTAGCATATATATTCTGGCATTTTATTGATCAAGGTTTTTAGTTGGTTTAGTGAGTTGATGCAGTGTTTGGGTTTAGTATTGGTATTATGATTATAGTTATCTAATTGATTTGGTTGTTTGAGAATACGTTGATTGATTGCGTCTCGGTTGGTTCATTGATTGGTTGATTCAATTGGTTCAATGATTAAATGATTTGTTGCAGTGATCTAGGTTCAGTTTGATATTTGGTATTGGGATTAGATGATGGTAGTGAGTCTAGTCCAAAAATTCGATGAAAAGTGGCCTAAAATTTGTGATGTTTTGTATTAGGTGGATCAAGTGTGAACATTTATGAAACACGGTCCACGTGGTGAGTAATGGATTAAAAGCTTCCTTCCAATGGTAGCTGGTAAATCATATCAGGGGGTAGGAGCTCCCTTCTGGTGGGTGGTGATAAACGAGATCAATGGGTTGGAGCTCCCTTCCAGTAGGTGTTGCAGAACAAGAGAATGTTGTAGCCTTCTACAGGTGGGCGCCTACATGCTGGTATAAGCCTGCGCTAGTACAAGACTGTAAGAATTATTTCATCATAATAAAAACAAGGTAGAGACGATAGCAATAGTGGTTTTTTCCCACATGGGTTTTCCACCTAAAAATCATGGTGTTCATATGTGTTGCTTATGTGCGATTCTTTGTTTTGTTCTTACTGCACATGGTTACTGTATATCTAATACTGATGAATTACTAGCATACTAGTTCAAGATAAAATTGACTGAAAAACTAAGTTAACTAGATATATGCTAGTTATTTGCATTAAAGTCGCATACATACACAAGTTTACTTCAGAATAGTTGTGTACAGAAATCAGAATAAGAAAATTAAATCAAGTTTTGTTAAAATATTGATTCACCCACCCCACCCCCCCCCCCCCCCCCCCCCCCCCCCCAACATTTTTCCTAAAAATTGGTATTAGAGCCGGTCCGTCGGAAGAACATTGATTGCTTGAAGGTTCATCAAGAGGGGACAACATATATCAAGCCACCATTGTTCAACAAAACCAATCTAGTTTTCTGGAAGGTAAGAACAAGAGCTTACTTATAGTCACTTGGAGCATATGTATGGGGAATCGTTGAAGGAGGCTATCAATATCCATCCTCCATTCCCACAGATGAAGCAGAAAAGAAGAAATATGAGACCAATGCAAAGGTTTTCAATTCTCTGTTAGGAAGCTTGGTAGAATCAAAATTTGTCAAAGTCATGTAGCTGAATACGGCAAAGGTTATATGGGACAAGATCATCCAAAGCTATGAAGGTGACACCAAGGTAAAAAGTGCCAAACTTCAAACTCTTAGAATTCAATATGAAACTCTCAGAATGCACAATGATGAAAGTATCACAAGTTTCTTTCTTAGGGTAGATGAGATCATAAATTCTATGAGAAATCTTGGTGAAGAAATAAAAGAATCATCACTTGTTGAAAAATTAAGGTCTCTAACTCTCGAATTCGATTCAAAATCTTATACCATATAAGAAATGTAGGACTTGAAGAATATTATTGTTGAACAACTTCTTGGGATTCTAACAGCCTATGAAATGAAAAAAGTGGGTCCCTCAGATATCAAAGAAGTTGCATTTGAAGCTACTGCAAAATGAAAAGAAAAGGAATAATTAGGTTATGTATTAGAAGAAGAAGAGGAAAACTTCGTAAATAAACTTCAAGAGGGTACTTGAAGATTTGGAGGTAAGCTTCCCTTCAAGTGTTTTGCTTGTGGTAGAGTTGGTCATTACACTGCTAAGTGTCCCTATAGAGAAAATCACAAGAAAGGGAAAGAAGCTGCAAAGATAAATAGGAGAAGGTTTGATAACAAGAGAAGTTTTTATACACATGAAGATAGTGATGGTCTTTCAAATGGTGAAGAAGGTAAGTATGATCAATAATATCAATTACTTATGGAATTCGAAGATAGAAGTAGTAATGAGTGTGATGATAATTTCATGGATGCCCTAAAAGAAAAGGATATTTTTATTAAAGAAATAACTTAGCTTAAGATTTGTTTAGAAGAAGCTAAATTAGCGGAAGAAACTTTGAAGAAGCAATCATAGAAAAGGAAGAGCATAATGAAAAGCTAAAAGTGAAATAGTAAGTCTAAGGAAAGAAATTGAGAAATAAAAAAAAGTAATCTTAGATTTATTAAAGGATCTGAAACCTTAGATGAAATCATCAAAGTTCAACGCTCTCCTCATATAAAAACAGATCTTGGATACAGTGAAGAAACATCAAAGATTGTAAAGTCTTCTACAGAAACAGGAAGCTATCTCAATGCAGTAAAAAGAAGTAGTCAACAAAACTCCAGCCTATAGCAAAAGAATAAAGGACCAAATACTTCCCAAGTAAATTCTGCTCAGTTCAATCAAAAGGAAAACAACACTAGAAGGTACTATACTCCCAAAAACTTCTACTTTAATGGACAATGTTTCGCTTGTCACAATTTTGTTCATAAGGTTGCTTAATGTGTTGCTTACAAAACTATCATGATTAGAGAAGCAAGAAACAAAATAATGAGATTGGGATAAAGAAATACTCTTACAATGCCTTCTCTCCTCTTCAATATGAAACCGAATTCTCTTTTTTCAATAATTTTGGGCACAAAGAATCTGAATGCAGGAGAAAAGAATGAGCAACACCTCAGAATGAGCAAATGGAAACAACATCTAAGGTATGGAAGAAGAAGACCATTGAATCTGAGAACCATGGTCTAGATTTATATGCAAGAGATCAAGAAAACCTATGGTACATTGACGGTGGATTCTCAAAACACATGACAGGTGATAAAGAATAGTTTATATCTTTTAATGAAATAAAGAAAGAAAAGAATGTAACGTTGGAAATAATTCACCTACCACTATCAAAAGAAAAGGAATTTTTTTACTAAAGGAAAAAGTTAAAGATGGAAATGTTTTGTTTTTTTATGGGTTGAAGCATAACTTTTTAAGTGTTATCCAGATGTGTGACCAAGGGAATGAAATTTATTTATTTATTTTATTTATTTATTTTTTTCAGATCAAAGAATTGAGTGGTTCGAAATCTTGATACAGGAAAAATTGTAATAAAAGGAAAAATAACTCCAGGTAATGTATATGTCTTGGAAGGTGGCCTAGAACAATTTTACTTAAGTAAAGCAGAAGAAATATGGTTGTGGCACAAAATATTGGGACATCTAATCTTTACTCAAATCCATAAGTCAAGCTAGATAGGAGTAGTTCATGATTTTCCCAACATCTCTCTACCAGAAAGTACTATATGAAAATCATGCCAATTCAGTAAGCAAAGAAGGGTACAATTTAATGCCAAAGAAGGTTCCACAAGTAAGCCAATTGAACTCATTCATACTGATTTGTGTGGGCCAATGAGGAAAAAGTCACCTAGAGGTGAACAATTTTTCATCTTATCTATCAATGACTTTACTAGAATGCGTTGGATTGGTTTACTAAAACATAAAGATCGAGCATTTGATAAATTTAAAGTATTCAGACATTTAATAGAGAATGAGTTAGACTTAAAAATAAAATGTCTCAGATCTGACAAGGGAGGTGAATTCATATCAGATGAATTTTTCAACTTTTGTGAATAGCATGGCATCAAGAGGTAGTTCTCTATAGATAAGACTCCTCAACAAAATGGGGTAGCAGAGAGAATGAACAAAACTATTCAAAAAATGGCATGTGCCATGCTTGATGGGTCCAGGACACCTCATACCTTTTGGGGTGAAGAAGCACATACAACGGTAATTATTCTCAGCAAATATCATATCCGTGTAAACAATGATAACATGCCTCATGAACTTCAATTCGGTAAACCTCCAACAGTTAAGCATTTTAGAGTTTTTGGAATCAAATGTTACATAAAGAATAATGATGATAAACTCAGAAAGTTTGAAGCTAGAGTTGATAAAGGAATTCTCCTTGGATACTCCTCTAGAAGCAAAGGATATAATGTTAGACTTCAAAATATTGTTGAATGCATTGAAGTTGTGGTTGATGAAGCATCCATAGGTACCAAAAAGTAAGCACCAACTGATGATGAAGATACTCCTACAAAAATCCAAAAGAATGTTGAAGAAAGAATCAATGAAGCATGAAAAGAAGGAAGTGACAATAAAAAATCATCATAAAAGACTCCATCAAGGTAAGTTCAGAAAAAGTCATCCAGAATCTCAAATTCCATGTGATAAGGAATCTAGAGTACAAACTAGAAGAACTCTTGATGGAACTTCTAGTTATCTAGCCTTACTATCCACAATTGAACCACAAAATGTAAATCAAGATAGAAAAGATGAATATTGGGTTAAGGCTATGAATGAAGAACTTGACCAAATAGAAAAGAATCATACACAGGAATTAGTAACTAGACCTCATGATAAGAATGTTATTGGGACAAAATGGGTATTCAAAAATAAATTGAACGAGAATGGAGAAGTAATTAGAAATAAAGCAAGGCTCATTTGCAAAGGCTATGCTCAACAAAAAGGAATAGAATTTGAAGAAATATTTTCACTTGTAGCCAGACTTGAAGCCATAAGAATATTTCTTTCCTTTTCAAGCTTTCATCATTTCAAAGTCTATCAAATGGATGTTAAATCTACATTTTTAAATGGGAACCTAGAAGAAGAAGTCTATATTGAACAACCTGAAGGGTTCATTCTAGGAAATGATGAAAAACTTGTTTGCAAACTCAAGAAGGCATTATATGGGCTAAAACAAGCCCCTCGTGCATGGTATTATCACCTTGACATGTATCTTCAACAACAAGGCTTCACTAAGGGGCATGCAGATAAAAACTTATATATAAAGGTGGATGATGGTAAAATTTTAATTGTTGTTTTTTATGTGGATGACATCATCTTTGGTAGTAATGAAGAATCCATGAGTCAAAGGTTTGCTTCTATCATGCAGAAAGAATTTTAAAAGTATTTACTTGGTGAACTAATATACTTTCTTGGTTTACAAGTACTGCGAGAAAATAATGACATGTTTCTCTCACAAACAAAGTATCTCAAGAAAATTCTAAAAAATATGGAATGGAAGATTGCAAACCGGTATGCACACCAATTGTGACAGGATGTATTCTCAGTTTGCATGATGATTCTCCCACATTCAACCAACCAGAATACAAATCCATGATCGGAAGTCTACTTTATCTTACGTGAACAAGACCAGACATCATGCATGCAGTTGGGATTTTTGGACGATTCCAAGCTCATCCAAAAGAAACTCATCTTCAGGCAGTCAAAAGAATATTCAAATATCTACAAGGAACTCAATAATTTGGTTTATGGTATCCCAAAGATGCAGATCTTACTCTTCATGCTTATACAAATGCAGATTGGGCAGGAAATGTTGATGATAGAAAAAGCACTAGTGGAGGAGCATTCTATATGGGACCCCACTTGGTATCATGGTTCAGCAAAAAACAAAGCTCAATTGCTTTATCTACTGCAGAAGCAGAATATGTATTTGTTATAACTTGTTGCACACAACTTCTTTAGATGATGCAAACATTGTAGGATATTCAAATAAAATTTTCTCCTCTAATTTCCATTCTATGTGATAATATAAGTGCCATTAGTATTTCAAAAAATCCTTTTATGCAATCCAATACCAAGCAAATTCCAATTAAATATCCTTTTCTAAGAGAACATGTGCTTGAACAAAAGGTCAAACAAGAATATGTTCCCTCAAAAGACCAAGTTGTTGACATATTTACAAAGTCACTTCCACGCGATGCATTTGAATATCTCAGGCAGAAATTAGGAATGGTCCCTGCTTCATCACTTTGTTAATACTTCAAGTTTAGGGGGAGAAATGTATATGTTGTCTTGGTGATGATTCTCATTGTTGATTTTGATATCCATCCTTTTATTACTAACAGTGCATTTGGTATAGTCACAATGAACAAGATCAAATATTACAGGCTCATGGGGAGCCATAGTTGTGAAATTTCAGTACTTTACTTTCTGTACATGGATCCTACGGATAATGGTCACATATATACGCGAGTTTCTACTTAAACAATCACGTATGTTTTTCTATAATGAAGAAACTCCAATTTTGCTTGCTGGTTCTGGAATTGGTTGAGTACAACCTGTTGATATTTCCTGTAGTTCAGGGGGAGCATTTGCATTCTTGTAATTATATTTAATTGCAAATGTATTGATGCTTATGTTGCTGAATTTACTCATATAGTTTTTGTTTCTTATACCTCAATCTTTGAGGTCTCTTTGGTCTTGGTTATAAATTTCATATATTGATGTAAAGGTCATGTAAATACCTATGATGTAATAATTATAATATTCAGTCATGTTTGAACTATTGGGGTCAAATCAATTATGAATGTAATCCCATTTTGGGTGGTTTATGTAATAATGAAGTCAAATATGTAACCCCACTGTGATTGGGTGATTCATGTAATTTTGAGTCCTTGGTGATAGGAAAAGTCATATTCAATTGAGTCATAGAGTCATGTACTTCATTGCAAATATTTCAGAGGTTTCAGCATGTGCTTAGGGGGAGCATGGTCAGTATATATTGTAGATCAATAATGCCCATGTCATCATTGGTCAGCCCTTTTCCCTTAATGTCAAAGGGGGAGAGTATCTTGGTTCTTGATCCAAACACCAAAGTGGTTGCCATCAAGTCCAAAGGGGGGGATTGTTGGAATTATGACTAATGTTTTGTCCTTGATGGAAAGCTACTAGATGAGTTGTCTTTTGATGAAAACCTACTTGATGAAGATGCCAACAAGATGTGTCAACATATGACAGAGAGTTTGGACAAAGGAATAGAAGTTCAGAGATAGAGGAATAATGAATTTAATGTTTTGATAGGTACACGCAGGTTTTGTGAAGCAAATTCGCGTACACACGTGGGTATGAAGAAGAAAAGGTGCGTGCAGTTTCTGCACCATGGTATTTTAAATACCAAGGGTCTTTACCATGGTATTGACCCTTAGTAATGAGCATGGAAACGAATATTTGATCTTGTCTAAGAATAACATCAGAATTACTAAGGATTTGACCAGTGCTATTGGATAAGGCCTAAGATATATAAGGAGATTAAGATCAAATTTTTTTGTGGAAAGCACGTATATAAGCTATGGTTTTGTTGAATAAGATGTATGATCAGTCTAATCAGTCTTGTCGTGTTTCTGATGTCTTTTAATGAAGTATTAATTGATGGTATGGGTTTAATGATGATGATTGAAGTTGAATTAATTGATTGAAGAGAGATGATGTTGTTAGATGTATGTGATTGAAGATTTGTGATGGTTCTATGATTATTTCATAATAATTTAGTGGTTCAGGGTGTAAATCAATGTATGTTTCAGAATGAGAGTTATTGAGTTTCAGGGTTCAATGTTTTGAGATCTATATGCAGGTATGATTCAAGGAAGTCGTGTATACACGTGGATTTGATAAATTAAAGTAGCATATATATTCTAACATTTTATGGATCAAGGTTTTCAGTTTGTTCAGTGAGTTGATGCAGTGTTTGGGTTCATTATTGGTATTCTGATTATTGTGATCTAACTACTTTAGTTGTTTGAGAATAATTTGATTGATTTGGGTCTCAGTTGGTTCAATGATTGGTTGATTTAGTTGGTTAAATGATTGAGTGATTTTTTGTAGTGATCAAGGTTCAATTTTGATATTTGGTATTGGGCTTAAATGATGGTAGTGAGTCCAATTTGAAAATTTGATGAAAAGTGGCCTACAAGTTGTGATTTTTTGTATCAGGTGGATCTAGTGTGAAAATTTATCAAATGTGGTCCACGGTGGTGCTGAGGGTTGGAGCCTTCAGTAAGGGAGTCGAAGCTTCCTTTTAGTGGTAGCTGGTAAATCAAATCAGGGGGTAGGAGATCCCTTCTAGTGGGTGTCAATAAATGAGATCAGTGGGTTGGATCTCCCTTCTAGTAGGTGTTGGAGAATGAGAGAAGGTTGTAGCCTTTTGCAAGTGGGCGCCTGTGTGCCGGTATAAGCATGCGCCAGTACAAGACTGTAAGAATTATTTCATAATAATAAAAAGAATACAATGATGACAACAATGGTGGTTTTTCCCAAATTGGGTTTCCACCTAAAAATCATGGCGTTCTTATGTGTTTATTATGTGTGGTGATTTGTTTTGTTCTTACTGCACATGGTTATTGTATCTCTAATACTAATGAAGCGCTAACATATTGGTTCAAGATAAAATTCACTGAAAAACTAAGTTGACTAGATATTGCAAGTTGTCTGCATTAATTAATTCACGTACATACGCAGGTTTAATTCAGAATAGTCGCATACAAAAATCAGAATAAGAAAATTAATTCAATTTTTTTTAAAATACTAATTCACCCTCGCGCGCACCCCCCCCCCCCCAACAACTCTTAGTGTTTTTTCTAAAAAAAAAATCATTAATGCATTGGAAGATATTGATAACCTCAGGAAGAAGAACAAAAGACTATCAATGGAAATCATCTTCCTCGAAATTGAAAAAGAGGAAGCAAATAGAGTGGAAGAAATATTGAATAGTCAACTAACAGAAAAGGAAGAGACTTGTGTGAAGCTTGAAGCATAAATTATCTCATTAAGAGATAGATAAGCTCAACAAAAACATGAAATCTCTCAAACTCTAGATGTTATTCTCAATAGTCAAGATCACCATATGACAAGACCGGTCTTGGTTATATGGGTTAGACTTCATGTAAATAAAAAGAAAGACCTAAGTCACCGTAAAAGAAAGTTGGAGAAAAAATTGAAAGCTCTAATACTAGTAAAAGAAAGGAAATAAGTTAGGAGGAATAGGAGGAGTCTAGAAACATCAGTATAGGAAAAGGCTTTGTTGATTCTCTTAAGGGTTCCATTCATAATGCATTCAACAATATGATGAGGAACGAGGATTAGAAAAGAATTGAATATTATCCAAAATAGAACAACTTCAAAAACATTGTTCCATTAAGTCAACCATACACAACTACGTATCAAATTATTTTTCTTGGTCACTGTTTTTCATGCAAAAATTTTGGACATTAAGCAAGGGATTAGAAATCCCATGAAAAAAATGATTATGAAAGAGGTCATTTTCAAACCTTTAGAAATAATCTTGTAGACAATAGAACCAAAGATATTGATGACTTCAATAACATAAATCATAATTAATTTTCACCATCATCCAAGTACAATATAGAGTGTTACAGATGCAACAATTTTGGGCATATGGCATGAGGTTGTCCTACAAAAAGAGAAGTGTTTTGGAAGAAAAAATAGGAGGCACCACCAAAAAAAAAATGAGGGATGGTTATGTATGCTTGAAACAATGAAAGTTAGAGGTGTATATCTTGATGCAGGTATACATTTAAATATCTTTCATTTGCTGAAGTCAACCCTAAACATTGGCATTTCCCTAGGTATCCAAAAGCCTATAAATAGGTAGTATGTGGAGGAGAGATAGGCCATAAATGAAGAACAATTTTGATTTTCTCTGGAATTCCTTAGCGAAGGAAGAGGGTAGTAGAACATGGGCCTACACCTTGTGACCTAAGAAGAGGATGAGAAAAACCGAGTTATGAAGTCAAGAATAAGATAATGTGTCCCTATACAAGTTTTGTTGGAGGCCTAGTTCTATTGTGGAGGTCAATTTTGTTGTGGAGGATGATTTCTATTGAAGGTCTAGTTCTAGTATATTCTTGTTGGAGGTAGATTCTTGGTTAGAGATAGCGTTCTAGCTCATTGTTGGGTACAAGATTCCAGGGGGATATATTTTTTAAACAAATAATAAACCTATATGTTGTCTCTTGAATAGAGAACATATGTAAATTAGTGCTTATAGAGGATTGGTGTCCTCACAGTTGGTTGTCTGTGACATTGTAATAAATTGAAGACTGGTAGAAAAGCATTCGAGTGTTTTTCTTTAATTTTGAATTTCCGTTTTAATCTTTGTGTTCATGCATTTTGTTAATTATTTATTATGTGATGTGATTTCAGTTTAAAGACCAACAAAAAGAAAATAATTTAAATCTATGTGATATTGATTCAACCTTTCCTCTAATATTATTGTGTATTTCCAACATTCTAAACTTTCCCCTTGTTTAGTACCTATAGATTAAGGCATTTCTACTTAACAATTGAGACATTAGTTAATGCTTCAATTTCTCTTATATCTTCTTCCATATTCACAAGAGGTTGTGGGCAATCAAGGACAAACTTCTATTCATTAGTTTTTGGATTGTTAGATAACATCTAAGATATCTAATTTAATGTAACACCCATATAAACATTTCCATTTTTAAATTCCTTATTTACATGGACTTTGATAGTGAGAATTTCCCAATAGGTCTATAACTCCTCCACTCTATTTTCTTTAGGGGAAAAAATTGTTGTATAGACAATGTGTATAAAAGCACATTTAGTTAATTTGGTTATATATATATATATATATATATATATATATATATATATATATATATATATATATATATATATATATATATATATATATATATATATATATGTATATATATATATGTATATATGTATATGTATGTATATGTATATGCATGTATATACATATCTACATACATAGATATATATATATATATATATATATATATATATATATATATATATATATATATATATATATATATATATATATATATATATATAATGGCAGCACAAACAAAGAAGAGGCGTGAAATACCCTCTCAACAGCACATAAAGAAACATGTTAAGCAGATCTGGAGGAAGAAAACCTATTGCAATCATTGCGATAGAAGTGGTCACCAAAGAGCCACATGTTGGAGGCTTCATCCAGAGCAGTGCCTTAAAGATAAAGTGTTGATGCATGAACCAGATGAAGCAGGAGCTCTTGTCTCTTCCCTCTTTCGAGTTATGTGTTCCCCGCATGAAGGAAGCATTGTGATCATTGATTAGCTTACATTCATTGGTCTTCAATCAACTCACAATCAACCATCATCCCTAAATGGTTTTTATTTGCAAGCGGTATCACCCTCGCCACAGGTTAATTGTGTGGCCACCTGTTCCATGCCTGCATCTACTGATGATCTAGTAGGTGTTGGAGTACACCATGTACTGGGGCATTGGAGCCCGATTTTTCATTTGGATCCCTGGACAAATTTTTATATAGATAATATGTATAAAAACATATCTATATCTATAAAAAAAAAACTGAAATATTTATAATTACCTTTAAAAACAAAGACCATAATAACACTAATTAATTTCTAGTCCTTGTGAAAAATATATTTTTTTCATTGCTAAAGGTTAACCTTTTAGCATAAAAATTCCATGGCCTATAGAAAGAGAGTGATACATTATCAAAATGTGGCAGGTCTTAATACTTATAAAAAGCTCAAAAGGGATGTACAACACTAAAATAAATATAGCAATATTGATCACAACTTCTTGTAGTGTGGAGAATTAGAGCTTTATTTATAAAATGAAAATGTTTGTATTTTGCATTAAACCTATCAATTATAAAATTTTATGCCATTAATTCACATTAATTCATATTATTATATGTTTTATCTCTCCGTTTTCAAATTTAACAGCATTAGTGAGTCTTTTACAAAGGTGGCTTGATAATAAGAAATGAGTTCTTTCATAAGAAGTTATAAAATGTTATGCCATTTAATTCATATTATTATATGTTTTATCTCTCCATTTTCAAATTTAATAGCATTAGTGAGTCTTTTACAAAGGTGGCTCGATAATAAGAAATGAGTTATTCCATAAGGAGTTATAGTCTATTTGTTTGACTAATATTTATCTTTAATATTAATTAAGTATAAAATTCATTTATTTTATAAATACAATTAAAAAAGGTATTTAATAATAAAGTGAAATTGATTTTTAAATTGATTCTTTTCCTTATTATAACAATACAAAGAATACTTAGTTGGCACATGAAAATTTATAAGAGATCAATTTGGTACCATGAAGTTGGGTATCAAGGATTCTGAAAAACATTTGGTACTCAAGTACCACAGCTGCCTATATAGGTACATCCAGGATGAGATGGAGTTCCTGGATATCTCCTCGCTCGACGTGATGTGCCGATATGCTGTCAAGATTCAACAGAAGCTTAAACAAAAAAATCGAGACTTTGGATCTGCGAATCCAAAGAAAGGGAAAGGCGCCCCCAAACCACAGAGCAAAGGGAAAAGCCAAGGCAGGGCGACCGAGGATAACCTGTCGAATCCGCAAGCAAAGAACAACACCACGAAGACAAATAATAACACTGGAAAGTGGTGTGAGTTCCATAAGAGCTCCACTCACAACACAAGTGAGTGTCGGACCAAGTAGTCACTAGTAGCTGAGTTGAAGGCATCTGAGTCTGACGCATGTTCCGAATCTGAGTCAAAACATAACAAGGGGAATGAAAAATGGAAGCAAATCATTAACGTAGAGCCCAGTGCCATGGTGGCCACCAGCAAGATCTAGAAAATTGAGCCTGAAGATACAAAAGAGGGGGAGCGCCTATTCCACTCATAGATGTGGGTGAAGGGTTCTCCACTGTAGTTCATTGCCGACATCGGGATCCAAAAGAACCTCATTTCAGTAGAGGTCGTGAAGCATTTGGGCCTATCGACTATAGCACATTTGCAATTGTACACCATCAGGTGGCTTCACCAAGGACAAGATCTCCACATCAACCAGTAGTGTCGCCTTCCCTATAGCATCAAGCCCTTCACGGATGAGGTATTGTGTGATGTTGCTCCTCTTGAAGTTTGTGATGTATTATTAGGAAAACCATAGTTATGAAAGTGACATGCTATATATGAGTCTAGACCTTGCTCTGTTATTATTTCTTTAGGTGCTAAGTTATACAGGATATCAAAGGTGGCCCCACCTACCGCCATCTCTTTGATCTCTACTAAGAAATGCAGTAAGGTCATCTCCCAAACTGGGAAATTTGTTTTCTTTTTTATTCTCTCTCAAAGTGAGCGGAAGGTCATAGCCACGCCCATGGCCCCCTGGAAGGGTTCCTCCAAGAAGCAGAAGCAGGTGAATGCCGTCATGGAAGAACATAGGGACATCTTCTCCTCACACACAAGGGTGACCTTGCATTTCTAGGTCAAGCATTCAATCGATCTGACTCTTGAAGCACCTCTTCCCAACGAGATGATATATCGTCACTCCATTCTATAGAATGAAGAGACTAAGTGGTAAATCCAGGAGTTGCTACAAAAAGGGCACATCTGACCAAGTTCCTCACCTTGTGGGAGCCCAATTGTACTGGTACAGAAGAAGTTTGGAACCTGGAGGCTCTACATTGATTATCGGGCATGAAACAAAATCATTGTTAGGAACAGGTATCCAATCCCCCAGATTGATGACATGTTGGACCAACTCAAGGGGGCCAAGTGTTTTAGCAAGATTGATCTAAAGTCTGGTTATCACCAGGTTCTAATAGAGCCCATAGATGTATGGAATACCGCCTTTAAATCCAAGGAAGGCCTTTTTTAATGGTTGTTTATGCCCTTCGGGTTGACAAACTCCACTGCTACTTTTATGAGGCTAATGGATGACATCTTGCGGCGCTTCACTAACTCATTTTTGGTGGTTTATCTGGACAAAATCATCATCTTCATCAAAAGTTTGGAAGAACACTTGTAATGCATTCGGCAAGTCCTTCAAACCCTTCGATAGCACAAATTGTGTGCCAACTTGGAGAAATGCACATTTGGTGTGATCCAAGTCCAATACTTGGGGTACATCATAGATGATCATGGTTTGCATGTGGACCCGACCAAGATCCATGTCATTCGGGATTGGCCAGCCCTAACCACTCTAACGGAGCTTGGCATCTTTTTGGGCCTTGCATATTTTTATCAGAGGTTCGTGTTGGGATTCTCCCATATCACTTGGCCTTTGAGTTAGATTACTAAGGGCAGGGCGAAATCATATTCTTCTTGGTTTGAGTCCCAACAAAAGGCATTCATTGAGTTGAAGTGTTGCCTCTGCTCTGCACCAGTACTCGCACTGTAAGACCTGTAGCATCCATTTGAAATCAATATAGATGCCTTAGACTATGCTATTGGTGCAGTCCTCACCCATCACGGGCATCTAGTGGCCTATCATAGTGAGACATTTTCCGATACAATTTGAAAGTACCCCACCTATGATAAAGAAATGTATTCCATCATGCAAGCTTGCCGACATTGGAAGCACTACATTTTTGGGAAGGATACGGTCCTCCACACCGATCACCGACCTCTTCATGGGAAAACGATATTGATTCTTGAGTGTGATCAAGTTCTAGTCATTGTAGTTGGTACAAATTCACCAATTTCAATCCTTGTTGGGTAATATGATGATAAGTGACCCATAATATGAGGTTCTTGGTTGAATAACTCCCTTCTTTAGCAATTGGTGTGGCTATTTCTTCACTTCATCTACTTTTATAAAATACTTTTTATATACCCCAATATTTGGTAATGGGGATTTATGCAACAAGTGTATCTCATGCTCCACTTCACTCTTAGGAGGTAACCCTTTAGGATTTTATAACACTCCTCTATATACTTGTAACAAGTTCCCTAACTATTGTTTACATTCTTTTCTATATCCCTCGACGGATGCCTTTACTCTTATCAATTCCTCCACTGGTTGATTCTTTCTTGAAAAATGTAGTACATAATCATTACTAGAACTAATTAACGTTTTGGCTTGGTTAACACTTAATAGAGAGATATTTGAATTTCCTTTGTGTGTGTTCATGATGTAAGACCTCCCATCCTTGATCAAGAGGTATTGGTTTTCTCTCTGCATGAAGATAACATCGCTCATATACATGTAGAGGCTTCCAATCACTACATCAAACATGTCAAGGCATATTACATCTAACTCCACTTCATCAATAAAATTTATACTTATATCAAAATTTATATTACACTATTTAGTGTCTATATTATCTACATCCTCAGTCACCCATCCTAATGGATATGGGATTAGATGATCGCGAACGTTCAGGTCAAGCTTGTAGACTAGATAATATGCTATTATGTTGGCCTGTGAATTGAAATTGAATAGAGATTCTACCTTGGTACTTTTGACTTATATCTTATTATGGAAGAGATTTTCCATCTCCTCCTCTTCTTTATGATGAACACTATTCAGATTCACCTCCTGCAATGAAGTGAAATTAATATTCTCATCCCCATTTAAGCTACTCCTTATCTAGTTGTCAAATTCATACTTAGCGTGTTCTTCTCCTTGGCATATTTGTTATGTTTATTTTGATTTAGCATTATATGTAGCTTACATCACTTATTTTCAATTTTCTCATCAATATTTCAATGGTTGTAGTGGTTATTTGGATCCTTACACTAATGTGAAATACCTGCCATTTTCTTGTCTTTTCCTTTCCACTTGTTCTTCCACTCCTTGGAATATTCTTAGTCATCCTTTTGTTTATAACAACTTGGATTCTCTTTCTTATGGCTGATGTTTTCCAAGTAGTGCACTTGCATACAAGGCTCATCGTCAATCATATGTTTGAAGAGCATCTCTTTCTTTCACAAATGACTATGTAGACCCCCTAGAGACTTGAAGTGTATGTCTAGGTTCTAGGGAGAGATACCCAACATGATTTCCATATTCTTGAATAAAATGGTTTACTCTTGTTAACTTTTCCATTTCATTTTCCTAAAGTGATGCTAATGTATCCATTGGTCCTCTAGACTTGAAGAGTACATCTAAGTTATTAGGAGACATACCCAACATGATTTCCATCTTCCTAAATTAAATGGTGTACTGAAGCACACTCTACCATTTTATTTTCCTAAAGTGATGCCAATAAATCCATTGGTCTTCTACATACCCTTTGTTGTAACCCTAGAGACAACCTCTGGCTTAGAAGATATCAGTGCCTAGGACATTTGTACGAAATGATAAAACTTTTGTTTTTTGTCCCATACATGATTAGTCAGAGATATGTTATATAGGTAATGCAAAGAAAAATCCTTGGATTAAAGATATATTTCTAGATGGCCACGTCATCTGTGAAAATGACTTTAAAGCTGTTGTGAGGTGATAGAATGAAATGGTGGAAGACTTTGAATAGAGGGTTGCAATTGCAAAATCTTTTATTATAAGTCTTAGCATAATTTTATAACAACCCTGGTGAAAATTCCATGTAATAAAGTTAATAAAGGTAAAATAATAGCCATGGTTGATGGGACACTTATTCCAAGCTAGATGTTGGGCAAAACATCCTAGTGTGGGTGTTCATTGGTTTATTATGGCTAAGGAAATTGGCAAAGCCAATGGCTAAGGCTTTAGAAAGGCAAAATGACATTTTTGGCACATTTATTTATGAAAATAATGGAAATTAGGAGAAAAGGAAGGTGAAAGGTCACAGGTTGCATGTGAGGAGGAAAATGAAGGAAAATAATGGAAAATGAAGAAAATAGAGGCCTAATTGATAAAAATTATTTTGAGGACCAGTTGGTGCGTTTTGTAAGTTGTGTTTTGGATCTCTTTCGTTATTCTCTCTCTCTCTCTCTATCTCTCTCTCTCTCTCTCTCTTTGACACTTAGAGTTTTGTTGGAGCACTTTGGCATTAGATCAAGAAAATAAAAGAAGGCAAGAGGAAGGAAGGAGCAAGAAAGGAAGAGAAAGATCAAGTAGCTACAACGAGATTCTTTGTAGGTATCGATTTGTGTGTGTGTTTTCCTTGCTAGATTTGGCATGCATGGTATTGCATGTGGTATTTTTGTTATGGCATGGGTTTTTCTAGGTGTGACAATGTTTTTAGCCTTGCCTTGCCATTTCTAGATATCCATGATGTGATGGGGTTCTCATGTTTTGGTTGAGCTGGATTTTCGAATGGATTCAAAGTTGAGTGAGGTAGATCTCTGAATAAAATAACACATATCCTAGTAAACCTTGAACTGGACTATGGTTTGCGGTAAAGCTAGATTTTGTGTTACCTCAGTAGTCCTAGAATCTTCAATCAGTGAATGGAAGTATATATGATAAATCCTAGATTTGGGTGCTATTCATCAGGCCTAGTAATCCCAAGATGGGATGTACACTAAATCCTGGAGAGTGGATTCTTGGTTTAAGGCCTAGTGATCCAGTGTGAATTGTGGTAAAGCCTGAGAGACTAGGAGACAGGAAAATTCATCATGATGTAGGTGGAGAAATCTAGTGGCATCCATGCTTGTTTTTTCCTAGTGATCTGGTGGAGATAATGGTAAAGCCTATTATTACATGTTTATTGTTTTGGTCTAGTGATACAGGATGGATTGCAGTAAAGCCTGGTTTCTATTGATGAGCATGAGGAGGTTTAGCCTCAGGATCCTCTGGTTGGTTCTTTTGGTTTGGGACCCACATTCATGCTTGGAATATGTCATAAGGGTGATTGGATGAATATATATGTGGCTCAAAAAATCTACGGTTGGGTGGAACGTGGTAGTCCCATTCCGAGTTGGATTTTGCATTCATTAATGAGAGGTTCTTTCCTTGACATCTTATGTGTAAATGTACTAGTTTATATGTGGATTCTATGGCTGATGTATCCTTGATATTTCTATTTTTTATTATATTGGTTATAAGCATGTATTACGACAATGATGATGTATGTCTCTCCTCATGTTTTGATTTGTAAATGAATGAAAATGTATCTATGACCTAATAGATGATAATGCAACTAATGATGTAATGGAACAAAGCTTCTTAGAGATTCTCAAATAAGTATAAGACCCATATGCTCAGATATGTTGTTTAAACCTATAGACTACCTATTTGTGACATGTTTGACGAAATGTCTATCATGGCTAGTAGGGGTCCAGTCATGTCCTTGTTCACTAAATTTCATTTCTATCATTATTATGTTTTTATCTTTCATTTCTAAAAGTTATTGAGTTATGGGTAGTGGTTTGGGCCCTGGGATTGGAAAAGTGGTACAAATCCTGGAGTTGAAGGCACAGGTCTGAGGAGGAAATTTTCCAAACACGTGTATACCCATGTCGTGGGAGCGTATAGAGCCTCTTGGATGCATGCATGTCCATATCAAGGGAGCATTTGGGGGTTTAATGGTTTAAAACTAAGAAGTGTGTCATCATGTGTATGATTGGTTATATGTTGTTTATGCTTGCATATTGTCAGTGTACATTGGTATGGTTTTTGTTTTCATGCATGAGGTCATGGTATGTGTAGTTGATATGGTCATGCATTAATGACTAGACTCTAGCTAGATTGATGGTTACATGGTTATGTGCTTATGTATTATATGTATATATGTTGTAATTATTATGTTTGTACATGTATTACGCTGATTTGGATGATCTTTCATACGATATATCCTCCCTAAATTATGCTAAGGCATGTTAGTTTATTGTGATTTGGTTTAGTTTACATAGTATGCCTTGCAGGAAAGAGAACAAAATTACTAGCAAGATGGTAGTCTACAAAGATTATCCCTATGAATTAGATGAGAAGTGTGGTTTTGGGAACTCTTCTGATTTAGCAGACACATTGAGAAGCTTGAAGGAATAAATAAGGAGTTGTAAGGCAGATAATGACAAAATCATGCAGGCACAAGAGAAATAAGAAAAGGTTAATGTAATACTACTTCAGAGTTTGTTAGAATTTTAGCGATAAGGGCCACTTCGAATCAGACATGGGAAGGAGGAAAAAACTAATGCGGCATATGGCAATAGGCCTCATGGTGGTCACAGGTCAAATATAGATGACATAGTGAGAGATGGAAGGTTATTGGATACTCTGAATAGGAGAGGTGATGGACACAAGTACTACTCTACTTCTGGTTCTGATAGGCATTATGATCGTCATCTTTATCATCCTTAGAGGAGGAGTGATAGGGGATACTTTCTAGATGAATTTAAGAAAGCAAATCCACCTACTTTTGATGAAGATGTGAAAAAGTCGGAAAATTCAGAGGCTTGGATATGTGGGATTGAAGAAGTTCTTTGAGTCGCATAATTACACAGATAGTATGAAAGCTACAGTAGCTATTTTCAGCGTGAGAGGTAAACCTGATATCTGGTGGGAAGATGTGAAGCAGGTCAGAGACATTAGGATAGAGAACTTGAGTTTCCATGAGTTCAAGAGAATTTTTAGGAAGACGTACTTTTTAGAAAGGTACTACGGCGGTAAGGCCAAATAATTCTATGAGATAAAGATGGGATCAATGACAGATGAGAAATATATGACCAAGTTCTTGGAGCTATTGAGGTATGTACCGTAGCTTAAAGATGAGAAGGCTAAAGTTCAGTGATTTTTCAGTGGTTTTCCATTAGCATTTAAAGATTGGATTGAGTATGATGAGACTCGTTCACTTGAGGAAGTTATTGGGAAATTAAAGCATTGATATGAACAGTCAAAGTGTAAGAATGAATCTCAGCAAGGATGGAAAGAGAAGGATAAGGATAAAGGTAAGGGTAAATGGCAGCCGAAAATAACAAGGCCTCATAATGTAGAAGAGAAAGAAAATGTGGCACCACAAAATAAGTTCAATGTATCTAGACAAGGACATGGATCACAACAGTAACATATAGGTGATGGTACTTGATGGTTGGAGTGTTGGACATGCGGTAAGGAACACCTTAAGAGATATTTTCCACATAATCAGGGTGGTAGGCCTCAGATATATTGTGCGCCAAAGGTGTAGACTGTTGGGGATGTTGGAAAAATCATTCCTCGTATCTATGCAGCACTAGATAATAGGCAAGCAGACCATCAGGCATCTATCATTGAGATGGATGATAAGATTTGTGATCAAGTTGTTTCTATTTTGATTGACCCTAGATCTAATTATAGTTATGTTAGTCCTAACTTGGTGGATAAGTGTCGTTTGAATAAAGAATGCATGAAAAATCTTGGTTAGTTCAGTCGACTATAGGTACAAAGAAAAGAGTTCATAATTGGGTAAGAGCTTGTGTATTTGAGTTGAATGGCATGTCTAGATTATCGCACTTGAACATATTGATGTTAGGATCACATAATATTCTATTGGGTATGGACTAGCTATACCTTCACAGGACCAAGGTGGATTGTTATGACAAATCCATTGAGTGCTTGGATGACAATGGGGAACCAAGAGTCTTACACAGAAAGAAGAAAGCCACAACATTTAGGATGGTGAAAGCTATGCAGGCCAAGCACAGTCACAGAAAAGGGCGTGTGTTATTTGTAGTGCATATTTCTAGCAACAAAGGTAAGGAAGTTGAGGATACATATGTTTTGAGCAAGTACCCAGTTCTACATTAGTTTTGGGATGTATTTCTTGCAGATATTTCAGAGTTTCCACCTCACATGGAAGTAGACTTTTCTATTGAGTTGGTACCAAGGGCAGCACCAGCATCAAAGGCACCTTACAGGATGAGCACATCGTAGTTAGTAGAGTTAAAGTTTAAGTTTAAGGAAATGTTGGACAAAGGATATATTAGGCCAAGTGTATCGCCATGGGGCGCACCAGTATTTTTTGTTAAGAAGAATGATGGTACTCTCATATCATGAATTGACCACGGGAAGTTGAAAAAAGTGACCATGAAGAATAGGTATCCATTACCGAGGATTGATGACTTGTTTGATCAGTTGAAAGGAGAAACATTATTCTTGAAGATTGATCTAAGATTCGGATATCATCAGGTACACATTAAAGAGGAGGACATTTACAAGACAACTTTCCGGACCAGGTATGGGAATTATGAGTTTGTTGTAGTTTCATTTGGTTTGACTAATGCTCTAGCTATCTTTATGTGTTTGATGAATAGTGTGTTGGACAAGTTTGTTATTGTGTTCATTGATGACAACTTGATATATTCTAAAAGTGAGGAAGAACATGCCGAGCATTTAGCAGTAGTGTTGAGGTTGTTGAGAGAGCATCAGTTGTATGCTAAGCTCAACAAGTGTAGTTTCTTTTAGAATGAGGTACCTTACTTGGGACATGGTGTCTCCAAGGAGGGAATAGCAATGGATCTTATTAAGATAAGAGCTATCATGGAGTGGGCAGCTCCTAGAAATGTGGATGAGGTAAGGTCATTCATGGGGTTAGCAAGTTATTATAGGAGGTTCATCGGGAACTTCTCATGGATTTCTTATCTAATTACATCATTGCAAAGTAAAGGTCAGAAGTTTGAATGGACAGAGGAGTGTGAGGCCAGTTTTGAGCATCTTAAGAATTTGTTGACACATGCTCTAGTGTTAAATATCGCAGATCCATAGAAATATTTTGTAGTATGTATGGGAGCTTGCAAGAGAGAACTTGGTGGAGTCCTTATGCATGAAGGGCAGGTGGTGTGCTATGAGTCACAGAAACTAAATAAGCATGAGAAGAACTATCTGATGCATGATCTTGAGCTAACAATGATCATACATGCATTGAAGACATGGAGGAACTATCTTCTTGGCAAGAGGTTTGTACTAACGAGTGATCATAGTGGGTTGAGATACTTGTTTGACCAACCGAATCTGAATGCCACACAATATAAATGGCTTTCCATGAGTGAGTTTGACTTCGAGATTAGGTACATCAAGGGAAAAGGGAATTGGGTTGCAGATGCTCTTAGTAGGCGGATACAAGTAAATCACATGGCAGTTATGAGATCCTGTGGGATAGATTTATAGGATAGGATCTTATAGGCAGATCAACAAGATGACAAGTATATGGAGATTGTGCACAGGTTTCAGCATAGTATAGGTACAGGTAGTGGTACAGGTACAGGTACAAATGTAGGTGCACAAGATGTGGACTATCCTCTCACGGTAGATGGATTGGTTAGATTTAGGGACATGATATATGTGTTAGATAGCAATGAGCTCAAGAAGGTGACCTTAAGGGAGTTTCATGTGAAACCATATTCAGGTCACCCATGTTATTAGAAGACACTAAAAACAAAGTTTGTGGCTATGTGTTTGGATTGTCAACAGGCGAAGGTAGAGTGTAAGCATCAAGGTGGACTGCTACAACCAATTGCGATTCCAGAATGGAAATGGGAGATCATTTCCATGGACTTTATCACAATTTTGTTGAGGATAATGAGACAACATGATTCCATCATAGTTGTTGTGGATAGGTTGAAAAATTTTGTGCACTTCATTGCAGTGAAGACTACATTCTCAGCGAGTGATGTAGCACAGGTGTTCATCATAGATGTGATTAGATTGCACGGTGTTGCAAAGAAGATCATGTCAGATAGGGATGAAAAGTTCACTTCCTAGCTTTGAAAGAAATTGTTTGCAGGTTTGGGCATAGAGTTAGGCTTCAGTACAACTTATCCTACACAGACAAATGGATAGACTGAGAGGGTAAACAAGATATTGGAGGACATTTTGAGGATGTATGTGATGCATCAAAAACAAAAGTGGGAAGAGTACCTTCCACTGGTATAGTTTGCTTACAACAATGGGTATCATGAATCTTTGAAGATGAGTCAATTTGAGGCATTTTATGGGCATATTTATAATACTCCCCTCAGTTGGAGCGATCCATTTAACAAGGTGTTGATTGGACCAGACATGTTTTAAAACATGGAGTAGGAAATGCAAGTAATCAAGTATAATTTGGAAGCAACACGGGATAGGTAAAAGAGCTATGCAGATAGGAATAGGTTGTTCAAGGAGTTCCAGGTTGGGGAACGAGTGCACTTGCACATCAAATCGAAGAATAGATCCTTGCGGATTGGATCATGTGCCAAGCTCGCAACATGGTTTTTTGGACCTTTAGATTATTGAGAGGATGCCAGTAGCCTATCGACTTGGACTACCTCCGACAGTGAAATTCCATGATTTTTTCCATGTGTCATTGCTTAAGATGTATGTTAAAGATGTTGATCATGTGATTGAATGGTCTATATTGCAGGTGGATCTAGATGGAGAATTCCAGCTGAAACCTTAGTGTATATTGCAGAAAAAGGTGCTCATGCTCCGAAACCGAGCAATCGAGCAGGTCAAAGTTCAGTAGAAGCACTTTGGTTCCGATGAAGCTACATGAGAGATGGAAGATCAGATGTGGGCTATGTCTTCTTCCTTATTTGATGATTGAGTGAATGTTTTGGTATATGTCTTGGGTATAGGTTTTGGTATATGTTTTGGTGACGTTTGGTATATCTACATATGTATGTGGATGTAAATACTTCCATGAGCTATGTTATAAAGCTCCAATAAGCGGTATGGGTTCCATGTCACTATAGTTTTCATGTTGTTATGTTGTCATGTTGGATTGTTTTTCAATAGGGTGATCATTGTAAATACTCCATCGAGCTATGCTATAAAGCTCCAATAAGCGGTACGGGTGCCATGTCACTATAGTTGTCATGTTGTTATGTTGCCATGTTGGTTTGATTTTCAGTAGGGTGATCATTGTAAATACTCCATCGAGCTATGTTATAAAGCTCCATAGGAAATATGTTTGCTTTTCAATGGTTTTGCTGAGGTATTGGTGTGGTTGAACACTGAGGATGGTGTCCCCCAAGGGGATGGTTCTGTAACAACCCTAGTGAAAATTCCATGTAATAAAAGTTAAAAAAGGAAAAATAATAACCATGGTTGATGGGAAACTTATTCCAAGTTGAATGTTGGGAAAAACATCCTAGTGTGGGTGTTCATTGGTTTATTATGGCTAAGGAAATTAGCAAAGGAAATGGTTAAGGCTTTGGAAAGGAAAAATGGCATTTTTGGCACATTCATTTATGAAAATAATGGAAATTAAGAGAAAAATGAAGGTGAAAGGTCATAGGTTACATGTGAGGAGAAAATGAAGGAAAATAATGGAAAATGAAGAAAATAGAGGCCTAATTTATAAAAAGGCTTATGAGGATCAGTTGGTACCTTTTGTCATTTCATTTTGGAGCTCTCTCATTATTCTCTCTCTCTTTTTCACTCTTGGAGCACTTTGGCATTGGATCAAGAAAGGCAAGGAAGGAAAGAGGAAGGAAGGAGCAAGGAAGGAAGAGTAGGATCAAGCAGCTACAACAAGATTCTTGCAGGTATCAATTTGCATGTGTGTTTTCCTCACTAGATTTGGCATGCATGATATTGCATGTGGTTATTTGCTATTATGGCATGGGTTTTGCCAAGTGTGACAATGTTTTTAGCCCAACCTTGCCATTTCTAGATAGCCATGGTGTGATGGGGTTCTCATGTTTTGGTTGAGATGGGTTGCTAGATGGATTCGAAGCTGAGTGAGGTGGATCTCTTAATGAAAGAACACATGGCTTAGTAACCCCTGAACCAGACTATGGGTTACAGTAAAGCTTCAATTTTTGTTGCCTCAATGGGCATAGGAATCCTCGGCTAGTGAATGGAGAGATATACAGTAAATCCTAGAGGAGAGTGGTGTGTAAGTTTAGGGCCTAGTGATCCGGTGTGGATTGCAGTAAATCTTAAGAGACTAGGAGATAGGAAAATTCCTCACGGTGTAGGTGCAGAAATTTGATGGAATACATGCTTGTTTGGCCTAGTGATCTGTTGGAGATTCATGGTAAAGCCTGTTATTACATGTTTATTGTTTTTTCCTAGTGATCTAGGATGGACTGTGGTAAATTCTGATTTCTATTGATGAGGGTGAGGTGGTTTATCCTTGGGATTCCCTGGTTAGTTATTTTGGTTTGAGTCCCACATTTATGCTTGGAATAGGGCACGGTGGTGGTTGGATGAAGATAGATGTGTCTTAGCTAATCTACGGTCAGGTGGAACATGGTAGTCCCATCTCAGGTTGGATTTTGCATTCATTAATGAGAGGTTCTTTCCTTGACATCTTATGTGTAAATGTATTGGTTTATATGTGGATTTTATAGTTGATGTATCCTTGATATTTATGTTCTTATATGTTGGTTATAAGCATGTATTATGACAGTCATGATGTATGGCTCTCCTCATGTTTTGATTTGTAAATGAATGAACAATGTATCTATGACCTAATAGATGATAATGCATCTAATGATGTAAGGGAACAATTCTTCTTAGCGGATTCTCAAATAATTATGAGACCCCTATGCTCATATTTGTTGTTTAAACGTGTAGATTACCTATTTGTGACATGTTTGATGAAATAAATGTCATGGCTACTAGAGGTATAGTCACGTCCTTGTTCAATAAATTGCATTTGTATAATTATTTTGGTCTTATCTTTCAGTTCTGAAATTTTCATTGAGTTGTGGGCAGTGACCTAGGCCCTTGGCCTAGAAAAGTGGCACAAATACTAGAATAGTATGCACAGTTCTAAGGAGGAAAGTCCCCATATGCATCCATACCCATGTTGTGGGAGCGTCTGGAGCCTCTTGGATGCATGCATGTCCATATCAAGGGAGCGACCGGGGGTTTAATGGCCTTAAACTTCAATTGGTCTGAGGGGTTGGTTACTTGAGTGGTTGGGATGGCTACTGGGAGTTATGTTGCTGATGTGTAAGATCTGTGTCGTGTGTTTCCATAAATTATGCTTCCTTAAGGTCAACTAGGAGGTTGAATCCCATTATAGTGGCCTCTGATCGCATATTTACCCCGGTTGGTCAGTTACTTCGGTATGTGGGATGAAGGCGTTACAAATTCATGAAAGACTAAGAAAATGAAAGTATGAAAATATGGAGCGAAGTTTTAGGTTATTTAATAGAAATTTACAGGTACTATGAGCTCTTTCCAAGCAAAGTAAATATGTATTACTGATAATAACTAGCATCTTCTTTACACATTTTAAAGAGAAGAAACACATTTAATGACTTATAGTAGCAAAGGAACACATATCACATTCAATAGGTAGTTGGAATCATCTAGAAAAGCTTTATTATATCTCCAAGAAAATGATGACACATTA
Source organism: Pinus tabuliformis (assembly GCA_031772625.1). Classification (NCBI taxonomy): domain Eukaryota; kingdom Viridiplantae; phylum Streptophyta; class Pinopsida; order Pinales; family Pinaceae; genus Pinus; species Pinus tabuliformis. The sequence goes on from CM062818.1 coordinate 522,922,756, forward strand.
CACAGGAAATTCTCTCTGAGGTCAGAAATTCAAAACCCTAAAAATGGTTCTTCCATGTCTTTTTGTAGAAACATTACCTTGAAGACAATTATAAAAGTTGTTAATTGTCATGAACTAATTTGAACTACTTTCTAAAACTACTATAAACTTTACTTGGATCTTATGATGACTCAAAAACTAAACTTTAAAGTTACATCACTTTTACTTTGAATTACAAAATAAAATATCTTTTTCCCAAAAATAAAATAGGTGGTTGATTCTCATTCGATCACTTGGGATCCTTATGCAAACTCACTTGAAGAAGCTCCATGTTCCACTATTTGGTTGGTGACAACAATTCTTGACATTTCTTCCACACTACCAAATTAGAATTTGGGCACTTGACCAACTTGTCATAAACCATCCTGAAATTTGTGATTATGTTGCAAGTTGGATTTTCTGTGAATAGAGTCCTGACCAACCATAATAACTAAAATTCCCTCTGCAAATGATTCACAATGGTTGACCCTTTCAGAATTGTTGTCTTTTCATGGGAAGCATTGATTTTACTCTTTTCTTCAACTAATAAGGTTTCATATGTCTCCCATGGAAGAATATTATCTTTTTTATCCCAACATTAGGGTGATCCTTCTCTGATTCTTTCATCAAAATTTGAATTAAAGTCCAACATAGATTCTTTGATTTCCCCTAGTTTGGTTTCTACATTTTTTATGTAAATGTTCTTTTGCACCATTTTATTTATTTCTAAAATAATTGATGTTCTATCTTCAATCTCCATTTCCTTCAACTCCTAAGAAGACTTAGCATTCAGAAAATCAATCATTCTTTTTTATAATTGTGCACTCTGTTGTGATTTATCTTTATTAGAAGCAATAGCCATTTCTAAATCCCTTGCAATTATTTTCTCCCCTGACGTGACCAACATGTGATTCCAAACTACTTTTACCTATTAGATGATATCATTCCAAATTATTTCTCTTGCATGTATGAGAGACATGTTACCTTTTAATTTCTCCTTTAACTCTTTGATTTCATCACAAGTTGTTTGATAGTTTTTATGGTGTTGTGATGCACTTTCTTTAGCCATGTTTAGTTGCCTCTCCTTAAACTTTAATTGCTCCTTTGTATCATCCAATTTTTTTTGTATTTTTCTTATTTCATCCTTTGAAATCTTCAACTCAGTCATGACTCTAGTGAGCTTGTCAGTAGGGTCTTCAGAGACTGGTTGCACCACAATTGTGCAAACATGTGAATCTATCTTTTGTTGTAGGCTTGCATTTAACTCTTTTAGAGTTTCCACCTATTTATTTATTTATAGTAGATCATGGGTTCTAATTTATTTTCCCTTCTCAATTTGAGCTACCTATGGATCCATGACATGCTCAGCTGCAGGCGACTTCATATTTATTCTCAATACTTCAATTTCATATTCTTCTCCCTGTAAAAGTTTCTGGACAACTGTCTTGTCTTTAGGGTTTACTCTGAGTTTGATGATAAACTTACTCAATTCTTCATTCTGGGTGTGTAAATATCGTGAGTTATGTAGGTTTTAACCCCATACAGAAATTACCTGCATACAAATTCTAAAACACATAAAATAAACAATGTGAGAGGTTAACACATAAAACACATATACACAGAGATTTTCCCCTGGATCCCAAAACCGAGACTACCATCTTGATTTGTCATCATGTTCCTTTCAATGTTACAATACATATATATACATGTTGAAGCATCCAATACCATGGACTGAAAATCATCACGCCCAAAACCATGTGCGAAAAACCACGCATAAAACCATAGGTAGGTTCGCCCAACCTAATATAGGGTCCAAAAAAAATTCCCCGAGGCGATGCCCTAGACCTCGTAGAGGGGGCCTACCTGCCCCCCTCAAAACCCCTTTGACCCCCCCCCCCCCGCTACACAATTAGCGCAACGAAGGGGGAGCTCTGCTCCCCCAGTTAACTAGGGGTGCTAGTCGTGGAAAAAATATAACAAAACCCAACATTCTCCCACTTGTTGTTTTCTTTCCACAGGAGAGCTTAGTCATTTATCTAGCCCTGCAATGCCATTATTTCTCTACACCAAGAGAACTTCTCAGAGCTCACAGATTTTGTCAATGCATCTGCAGTATTCTTCAAAGTGTCCACCTTTAACAACAACACCATTTTGTCTTCTATCATATCCCTCACAAAGTGATACTGAACATCAATGTGCTTTGTCTTTGAATGGTAAGCAGGGTTCTTTGCTAAGAAAATTGCACGCTGGTTGTCACTGTATATCCTTATAGCTCCCTATACTAACACCATACTTGAACACAATCTCTACAACCAAACTGATTCCTTGCTTGCAAGAGTGGCTGCCATGTATTCTACCTCTGTAGTTGATAATGCCACTACATGTTGTTTCTTACTCATCCAACTGGCTGCACCTCCAAATAGGTTAAACACATACCTAGTTGTAGATCTTCTCTGATCCAGATCTCCAACCCAGTCTTCATCAACAAAGCCACAAATATCCAAACCTCTATCCACTCCTCGTCTTCCTTGGTAGCACAAACCATAATCACTAGTGCCACGCAAATAATTAAAAACCCGCTTCACTGTTGTCCAATTCTCCTTCCCTGGTTTTGACATAAAACTGCTTAATACTCTCACTTCATGGGCAATGTCTGGTCTAGTACAAACCATCACATACATCAGGTTGTCAACTACACTATCCTCTTCCTCTTCTTGTGTCTTGGGACATTGTTTAGCGGATAACTTTACACCTACAGGAATAGGAACCTTCATCGGTTTATTATCCTACATATTAAACCTCTGCAATATTTTCTCGACATACTTCCTCTGGTTTAGCCAGAGCTTCCTCTTTGCCTAATCTCTTTTAATTTCCATGCCCAAAATATAGTTTGCAGCACCAAGATCTTTCATGTCGAATTTGGAGGACAATTGGGTCTTCAAAACCTGGATAATTTATTTGTCATTTCCAACTAGCAATATATCATCCACATACAAGACCAAATAAATAACATGGTCCCCAATTAATTTAAAATACACACAGTGATCTGCTTTGCTTCTGGTGAAGCCAAGTCCCCATATAAATGTATCAAATTTCTGATACCACATCCTTGGTCACTGTTTTAGCCCATACAGAGACTTCTTTAACTTGCATACCAGTTATTTCTTACCCTTCACCGCAAAGCATTCAAGTTTCTTCATGTAGATCTCCTCTTCCAGATCCCCATGAAGAAATGTTGTCTTCACATCCATCTGTTCTACCTCAAAATCAAAAGAATTAGCGACAGATAAAAGTAATCTAATAGAAGCTACCTTGGCAACAAGAGAAAAAATATCACCAATATCAATTCCCGACACTTGGGAATAACCTTTTGCTACCAACCAAGCTTTGTATTTCTCCACTTTTCCTTCTACATTTGTCTTCTTCTTGGTCACCCATTTGTTGCCAATGGGTTTCCTTCTAGTTGGAAACTCCACCAGATCCCAAACCTCATTTTTGTGCAAAGATGTCATTTCATCGACCATGGCCTCTTTCCAGAGTTTTCCATCCTCTGAATCTACTTCTTCCTTCACAGTTCTAGGATCATCATCAATAATAGATAAAGCAAAATTTGAATAGAAATTAGATGGGTTATATGTTTTTGGCTGCCTTCTTTCTTGAACTGATCTTCTCACAACCAGATTTTTTGGCTCTTCAACTTTTGATTCCTCTTCTTCTATAGAGTCTAATTCTTCCTCCTTTAGCTCAAACTCTATCTTCTCAAGTTCCTTTGATGGGACTTCATGTTTAATAACGTTTTTCACCTCTCTGAACACCACATCAGTTGTACACAACCTTCCTTGTGACTGGGTTCCAAAGCTTATAACCCTTTAAACCATCCTTATACCCAATAAAGATGCACTTTTCATATTCACTATCCAACTTTGTTCTTTTCTCCTTTGGAACATGTACATATGCATCACATCCAAATACCCTCAGATGTGAAAGAGAGGGTTTCTTACCAGTACATACCTCTTATGGAGTCTTATCCTCCGATGTTGATGAAGGTGATCTGTTGACCATGTAACATGTTATCTCCACCACCTCTTCCCAGAATTCATGTCCTAACCTAGCACCACTGAGCATGCTTCTTGCCCTTTCCATCAACGTCTCATTCATTCTTTCTGCAACTCCATTTTTCTTAGGTGTGTATGGAATAGTCTTTTGCTGTGCTATACCACACATCTTACAGAATTATTGAAATTCCTTACTGTAAAATTCTCCATCATTATCTGTCCTTAGCACCTTTATCTTCTTCTTGGTCTGGTGTTCCACCAGAGCCTTAAATTCTTTAAACCTGTCAAAGACTTCAAATTTCTTCTTGAGGAAATATATCCATGTATTCCTTGAGATTTCATCTATAAATGATACATAGTACACAGACTTACCCAGTGATGGAACCTTCACAGGTCCAAACACATCATTGTGTGCAAGCTCTAATATATTTTTCGCCCTCTTACCACAAGAGGGGAAAATCACCCGATTCTACTTCCCATACACACAATTTTCACAGAAATCAAAATCCAGAGAGTTATTAGTCATACCTTCTACCATACCTTTACCATGAAGTATTCAAAGGCCCTTCTCTCCAATATGTCCAAGCCTTTGATGCCATATCAGGTATTTTCTCCAGAGAGCAGTAGATGTTTTGCTCCACTTTCAAGAACCACAGAATTGTTGCACCCATCAATAACAGTGCTACCTTGCAGCTTGTGCAGAGTTCCAATCTGAACTCCCCGAATCAATACTAATGCTCCCCAAACCATCTTGTAGGCATATTTCTCAAACACTATTTTTACCGCTACATCATCTGGCTTGCTTATAGAAATCATATTTCTGGCCAATGCAGGAATATGCAGAATACCTGGAAGTGTTCCAACCCTTCCACCTTGAAAATTCAACTTTACTTTTCCACGACCAACTATTCTAGCCTTCTTATCATCCCCTAAGAATACATCACCACCATAGTATTTCTCATACTCGCAGAACCACTCTCTATGGGGAGTGAAGTGAAAGGATGCACCTGAGTCAATCAACCATGCCTCATGATCTACATGTGTACTTGAAGAAGCTAAGTATACATCCCCACCTTCATCTAAGGTGGTTTTAACCTCTGTAGAAGGAGCATCATCAGATCCCTTTCCTTTGTTAGGAGCTTTAGATTTACAATCCCTTTTGTAGTGCCCTTCCTTTCTGCATTTCCAAGACACCACCTTTACAGGTTTTCCTAGATATTTAGATCTCCCTCTCGATTTAGATCTACCACTCAATGACTTACTTTTGTTTATGTTCTAGGACCATCCTCATACATACAAGGCATCACCATTCTAGCTCTCCATATTTTTCTGCCTCATCTCCTCCATCAACAAGGATGAGACTATTTCATCAAACTGCAAGGCAGTTACATTGCTACCTATTGCAATAACCAAACTATCCCACGAATTTGGTAGAGAAAAAAACAAAATGATGCACTTATCTTCATTTGAAATTTTAATATCAATAGATAATAACTGACTTACCATAGTATTAAATGCATTCAGATGCTCTGTCACTGAGTCTCCATCTTTCATCCTTAGGTTATACAACTTTTTCCGTAGGAAAATTTTATTCACTAGAGACTTAGATTGGTACAAAGTCCCTAACTTGACCCACAAAACCTCAGCCATAGATTCCCCTGATACATTTAGCAATACTGAATTTGATCAACTTCTTCCATTCTTCATCAGACACTCCCACTGGTTTAGCACTCGGATCTACTGCGATCCACTGATCTTTATCCACGAACAGATCCTCCATCTTGAGTTTCCACAACTCAAAACTTTAACCATTAAATTTATCAATCTCTATCTTCCACTGCCCGCCATCTTCTTTCAACACCAGAATTGATTCTGCAGATCTCCCATTGAACAGGGTTTACCACAGGCCCGAGCGAAACCCCTCAGCAATAAAGGCGTCCCCTTGAAGACAAAACAACTATGATACCAAATGTAGGTTTTAACCCCATACAGAAATTACCTGCATATGAATTATAAAACACATAAAATAAACAATACGAGAGGATAACACATAAAACACATATACACAGAGATTTTCCCTTGGATCCCAAAACCGAGGCTACTAGCTTGATTTTTCATTATGTTCCTTTTAATGTTAGAGTACATATATATGCATAATGAAGCATCCAATACCATGGACCGAAAACCATCGTGCCAAAACCATGTGCGAAAAACCATGCACAAAACCATAGGTAGGTTCGCCCCACCTAATATATGGTCCAAAAAAAACCTCCTGGGGGTGCTGCCTCGGACCCCATAGACGGGGGCTACCCGCCCCCCTCAAACCCCCTGTACAATGGGGTTTGCCACTCGCCCTCTAAGCCCCTCATTAACTAGGGGAGCTATTCATGGAAAAAATATAACACAACCCAACAAGTTAGCCTTCTCTAACTTCAACTGATTAATCACTTTCCCTAATAAGGCCTCTGCCTTATTTTCTTCTAGTGAAGTTTTACTCAAATCACTGTAAATGAGTTCTCCAGTTTGCATGTGCAGATTTATTTTATCAGGCAATGAAATATCCTTTGCACTAATAGTCAAATTTACAGTCTTAAATCCAACTACAGAAGAAAATGTTAATGCAGAAGGATGTGAGAAATAAAGTTTCAACTGATTCCTCTCAAAATCCATAGCTGACATCCATCTGGTTTGACATTTTGGAATTTATTGGGTTTCCAATTGAGTAACCACATTTTATCTCATATTCTTATTTCTTTCCTCAATTTGTTCATAAGACTCCTTCAAAACAATAAAGCAAGTATGCTCACCTTCTTGAGGAATAGGAGAGGAAGGTGCACATCTTACTTCTCCCAGCTACAATTGGAAACCAACTTCAACAAAAGGCCTTTCCACCAAAGGCTCAAGTTTAGTTTCCTCTCTATGTATTTTTGGTCTCTTTGAACTCTGGGAAGTTTTAGCATCCAAATCAATAATATCTTTGACTCCTATTTTCAATCCATTTTCAGTAGGGTGAGTCTCAACCTCCATTCCTTTTTGTGACTAAAATAGGCCACCACTTGCAAGCCTTTCAATTTCAGGCCTTGGTTCATGAACATATGGTGCATAAGATTTTTCTACCTTTCTTTTTTAAATAATTTGATAAGGATCATAAAGACACTTATCCCCTTGTTGAAACTGCATCTCCTGTACTATTTTCTCTACCTCTTCTACAGCCTACCTGTTATTGACAATAAAATTCCTAACAGTCCTGGGAAACTTGAACAAGTATCCTTTATTCGCTAGCACAAAATGTACTTGAACTACATTTAAACTTTTTCTAATAAACTCTAATGAAAACAACCTTATAGGTACAAAAGATGGAAGCCTATAAGGTGCAAATTTTGCTCCATACAACCTAATCTTTGTGTAATCTTCAAAAGAAAACCAATCTCACTCTTTCACATCCCTATTCAATTGTTGATCTAGATTTAAAAATGAACGCAACAAATTACAGATATAACCATAAATACAAATATGCAGTAGAAATAACACTTCATTTCATTAATATCAAATACTGAAATATGCTTACAAATAGAATGGAAATAAGACTAGCTCGAGCAATGGTAGCTTATCTCTAAGAAGAGATGTGGTGGCTACATGCCTCTGAACTATGTTACAATGAGAATCAAATGACTATTTATTATTGAGAAACATTAGTAAACCCTAAACATCAAAAACCCTAACCCTAAGAGATGAAGTGCCAAACTATGGGCCCCGTTTGGGTAAATTGGTGCATCAAATTCCTGGGGTTGTAACTTTGGCATACGATCTTTGTTTGACACGCAAAATACCTCATTAGCAATAAATATCCAAGGACTACAAATTTTGAATGACCAGCATCGATCAATGACCCATGCTGGTCCCAGTTTTCATAAAAAAACGTCGTTTAGGGTCTCAAAACGGCTCTGGAAGTTCAGGACCCAAAAAACTGTCAAAAATAGTAAATTGTCCAAGTGGAATAGGTGAGCGACCACCACTATCCACCTAGATCATTCCACCCCCCTTAGGAAGCAATGGTCCCCATTGCATTGAGTTCCCCCATAAGATGAGGAAACTTCTGCTGAACTTGGTCCCTGGTGAGCCACTTGCCCTGGTGAAGGAGTTGGCCTACTTTAACAACTCGATATAGTTGGATCCTTTATTGTAAGGTATTCTTGATCTGCATTTCCATGATCTAATTAGTTGTGGCTTGTTCCATGCACTCTGGATTTAACTCTATAGGTGTGAGATGTTCTGCAATGTCTGATGTCTCCAACAAAGGTGGGAAGTATGGTCAAAGGCAGTCCACATTGAACACTGGGTGCAAGCCAAGGAATGGGGGAATGCTGATCTCAAATGCATTGTCTCTCACAACCTTGGTAATGGTGTAAGGAACATATCATAGTGGTTTGAGTTTCTGATAGGCTCCAGTAAGGTGTTCCTTCTGCAAATGCAACCAGACTTTGTCACCCACCTGAAACTTGTGTGGCACCCGATGTTGATCATGTCACTGCTTGTACTTGCCATTTGATTTCTCCAAAATTTCTTAGACCTGCTGGTAGATATGTTGGATGTGCTCAATGAATTTGTTTTCCTTATCGGCTTCAGACTGGGCAGGAGCCAAATCTACCTGAGTAGCTGCAAATGGTATGGCCACAACAATGGGACAGAGTGGATGGAATCCCAAGTCCACTTGAAAAGGGTTGTGGTCAGTCGAGCTATGGAGAGCTCGGTTATAGCTTTGATGGACATGGGGGAGGCTCACATCCCACGTGTGTGGATTCTTTGAGTTGTACATGCTCAGAATGTGTACGATCATCATATTAACGACCTATATCTAGCCATCAGTTTGGGGATGGAAATTTTTTGACTTAGAGCTTGGTGTCCAGCGTCAACCAGAGACTGGACCAAAATGTACTGAGGAACATGTGGTCCCGATATGAGATGATAGACTGTGGGATCCCAAATTGTACCCACACTTGTTCAAAGAAGAGTTTATCGGTGGCTTCTACTGTGATATTCTTCTTGTAGCCCGCGTCGACGACCAACAAAACACAGTCATTGCCATGCTTAGTAGAAGGAATGCCTAACATGTAATCCATGGATATGGATTCCCAAGGCTGACTAGGGGTAGGCAACGAAGTATAGAGGCCTTGCTTCTTGATGTTCGGTTTGGAAATGGCACAGGCAGTGCAAGATTTGATGTACTTCCCGACATCCTGTCGAAGAATCGGCCAATAGAAATACTTCTGCAATATTGCCATTGTTTTCTTGACCCCGAAATTCCCAATGACCTGACAGTAGTGCGCTTCCCAAATCATCTTAGAATTCTCACTGGAAGGAACATAAAGGTGTCCAAGGTGGCATAATAAAGCATCCTAGAGGTGAAAATATGGAACTTGCTAACCCTCCAAGAGCTTCTCGTATGTGTGACCGAATTCTAGGTCGCTTTTGTATAGAAGTGTCCAATCAGAAGTCTCGTGCCCACAAGAGTTGAGCATGGTGGTTAACGCCATGATCGGTGATAGGCTGAGGTAGTCTGCAACATTATTGGTGTTTCCCTTCTTATACTTGATATTCAAATGGAATTGTTGCAAGTATGTCAACCACTTCTAATGGCGATTATTCTGCAACTTCCCTTGTGTTTGTATCAACTGCAGGGGTCAGTGGTCTATGTGGATGACCATTTCCTTCCCCAAAATATAATGTTTGCATTGTGGGTAGACCTACACAATGGAATACATCTCTTTATCATAAGTGGGATACTTCCGAACTGTATTTGAAAGTTTCTCATTGTGATATGCCATTGGATTCCCCTGTTGACTAAGTACTACTCCAATAACATTGCTAGAGGCATTTGTCTTGAACTCAAATAGTTGTTGCAAGTCGAGTAAAGTGAGCACTGGTGCAGACAAGAGGTTATGTTTCAATCTTGTGAATTCCTTCTGTTGAGATTTAGACTAAAAGAATTTTTATTTCTCTCCTCCCTTGGTGACTTGACTCAAGGGCCAAGTGATATGAGAGAATCCCAACACGAACCTACAGTAGAAACTAGAAAGGCCCAAAAAGATACAGAGCTCTGTCAGAGTGGTTGGGGCTGGCCAATCTCCAATGACTTGGATCTTGGTTGGATTCACGTGCACCCCCTGTTCATCAATAATGTATCCCAGATATTGAACCTCGGTCATGCCAAAAGTGCATTTCTCCAAATTGGCACACAACTTGTGTTACCACAGTGTTTGGAGAACCTGTCGGATGTGGTGGAGGTGCTCTTCCCAGCTTTTGCTGAAGATCGAGATGTCATATAAGTATACCACTAAAAATTAGTTGGTGAATCTCCACAAGATGTCATCCATCAGCTTCATGAAGGTTGTAGGAGCATTTGTTAACCCGAAAGGCATAACCAACCATTCAAAAAGGCCCTCCTTGGCTTTGAAGGCAATCTTCCACACATCAGAGGGTTCGATTGGTACCTAGTGATATCCGTAATTCAAGTCACTCTTGCTGAAATATTTTCCCCCCTTGATTTGGTCCATGAGGTCATCAATCTGTGGGATCGGGTACCTATTCTAGATAGTGATCTTTTTCAATGCCTGATATTCAATGCAGAGTCTCCAAGTCCCATCCTTCTTCTATACCAACACGATCGGGCTCCCACAAGGTGATGAACTTTGCTAGATGTGACCTTTCTGTAGCAGCTCCTAAATCTACCTCTTGATTTGGTCATTCTCCAGAATAGAGCAGCAATAGATTGGCCCATTGGGAAACGATGAATTTGGGGTCAAATCAATGCAGTACTTGACTTAACAGTACAGAGGCACCCCTACGGGGGAGGTGAAGATGTCCTCGTACTCCTCTACGACCTTGTCCATCTGTTGTTGTCATGCGGAGGGGTCCTATCTGGAGGTCATGGCCACCATCTTCTTCTTTCCTTGAGGGCGTATCATCAGGAAAAAAAATTTCCCAGTTTTGGAAATGAGCTTACTACATTGTTTTGCAATAACCAAAGAGATAGTGGTAGGCAGTGCTACCTATAGTATCCTGTAAAACTTATTTCCCAAAGTAACAATAACAGCGTGAGGCCTTTACTCATACATAGAATGTCGCTTCCATAAGTATGGTTGGCCTAATAATACATCACAAACATCAGGGGGAGCAATGTCACATAGTACCTTATCCTTGAAGGGCTTGATGTTGTATGGAAGGCGGCACTGCTAGCTCATGCAAAGATACCTTCCTTGGTGAAGCCACCTAATGGTGTACAGTTGTGGGTGTGATGTGGTCGGTAAGCCCAGCCGCTTCACGACCTCTTCCAAAATGAGTTTATTTTGTCTCTCGCTGTTGACAATGAACTGTAGCAGGGAATACTTTACCCACATCTGGGAGTGGAAGAGGCACTCCCCCTCCTCTGTATCTTCAGGTTCCTCCTTTTGGATCTTCATGGTGGCAATAGTGGCATTGGGCTCCATGTCGATAATATTCTTCCCTTTATCATTCTCGTTGTCAGGTTCCAACTCAGAGTCGAAACATGCATATGATTTTGAAGCCTTCATCTCGGCCACCAGTGACTGCTTGGCCCGACACTCACTTGTGTTATGAGTGGAGCTCTTATGGAACTCACACCACTTTCTCGTGTCCTTCTTCAGCTTTGCAATGTTGTTATTTTCTTTTAGATTTGGCATGTTTTCCTCAGTTTCCCTGCCTTATCTTTGTCCTTTTTTCTACGGTTTGGGGGCACCTTTCGCTTACTTTGAATTCGCAAATCCAAAGTCTCGCTTCTTCTGTTTAAACTTTTTCTCGAACTTGACGGTGTATCGGTACGTCGTACCAAGCGAGGAGATGTCTAGGAACTCCATCTCATCCTAGATGTACCTATGTAGGAAGTCAAGGTACTCTAGTACCAAATTTTTCTCTGATCTGAAAATGAAACTACTTGTTTTTGTTGTTCAAGGTATTCGTTTCCATTAAATTATATGTGCAAACTGTTACTGATGTCTTGCAATTGAAACAAAGTGTTTTTCGTAAATTTCTAAGTCTTATGTGTGAAGGAGTGTTATTTCATTTTACTATTTAGCAAATCAAATCTTAAAAACACAGCAAGATATAATCACATAATATAACACAATAGATGATAAGGCAGTTCACCCCTCCTAGGCTACATCTGTCGGGTCCAAGGCCCCCAAATGGGCATGTCCTTGCTTTTATTAGATGCTCAAATTGGTTATACAGTGATAGGAAAGCCTAAAGGCAAAATAAGCTGTGAAAATGAGTTAAGAACACAGAAAACAATCAAGAATCACTTTTGTTTCACCTCCAATGGTTAACCATATCTCAATACAACTCCAACACTCCCTAGGCCCTAATGGCTCTCCAAGATTCTTTGCTGAAAAAACACCTAAAGATGAGCTTTGTTGGCTCTGAAACCTGTACCATTTGCTCTGAAATGCTTAGAATATCGAAAATCAAAAAACAATTCATTCCAATAGGATCTCCCTAGTGAAAGTTATGACCTCTAGAATTTTTTGTCTAGTTTGCCCTAAAAAACTCCACTAAACTTGGATTAACTGGAGTTAACCCCGCTAACTTTGGAAACTCCACCCAGAATGGCGCGCTCCGCCGAATTTGTTGGAACCGTTAGAGGTGGCATTAAATGTTTGGGGTAGTGGTCACATGGACTAGCTAAACCCCCTCCAGCGGAACCATGGATCCAACGGTTAAGAAACTGTGGCATTTAACGTTAACGTGACCACCGTCATGTAATGTGACCATGCCCCATAACCATTGTGCTTAACCGTCGCTGCCAGGTTAGACCTGTGGTTCCTAGCCCTGGTCTTATGGATAGGGGGCTGGCCCCCTTTCCACCCCAACCATACCCTTAACAAAATTTAAATATGAAATGAGACCTTTGATGGTTAAGAACTATTGTGTAGGCAGGCCGGTTGGGCCTGTGGGCTTGTAGCGCGGAGACCCACGATCGATTCCTGTGAACTCAATATAATTTTGCCACAATAAACCTTTGGTCTTAGGGCCACATGGCGGCCTCTGGGCAGGCCACATGGCGTCCCTTAATTGGCCATCAAAATCCATGGTATATCCACTGCAATCTAGAGTTGACAAGTGTCGAAACATGATTAGATGAGGAAGGAATATTACATGGAATATTTTGTGGAATATTCCCAAAATATTCTATGGAATATTCTTTTTTTAATATTTTTTTAATCCAAGTCAACCCAAGTCAAACTGGAATAACTTTCACATACAATGTCGCATTTGAGTGTCGTTCACGGCTACAGGATCGTATCGACAAGGCCTATCCAATCATTTTAGTTTCAACCAATTCTGAGCAATTCAAAAATTGAGCATTTTTTGCCACTTAGGACATGATCACCTGATCACACCTCCCAAATGGGAAGCTTTTGGACCCCAAAAGATCTTTGATTACCGAAAATGAAGACGAGGAGACTGATTCTCCACTCTTCCAACCTTGAATAATTGAAATCTTCCCGACTTCATCCAATTGAGCTTCTCATAAAAAGATAAATTTTCCCTTGAATTCACTGATCGAACGTTGCTAAAATTGACTGACTCATGATGCAAATTCTTGAAATTTTCCCAACAACAACTATATTTTGTAGAAATCATATTGTTTCTACAATGGTCAAACCTCAAAGAAGACTTAAAATAAAGTTCACCTTGCCAACTGTTCACATGGCGAATTTTTGCTGAATGAGCCCTGTACTTGTGCAGAATCCCGACCAAGTTTTCTCGCCATGCCAATATACCATTCTGAAACCAACATTGACTCATGTTGAACTGTGTGCCCTATTTGCTTGCATGCCTTTCCTTCTCATGGAATCTTGCACTGCTTTGCACCGACACTTCGTTCTCTGCACCGATCGACACCAAAGGTATATTGTGCAACCTTTTGTCATCTTCTTTCAAAGACGAAATGTTATCAGACTGAAACATATCATCATTTATATATTCAATAATATGAAAAGGAAATTGTACAAAATCTTGTTGTTTAACCATCAACAAAGTCAGATTTTGACTTGCATTAACTAGCCTTTTCAATTGCCCTGCATGGACTAAAGAAGATTCTAGCTTCTTCTTATGTGCTCTCACAATGTACTCTTTTCCATCCTTGAACAAATGATACTTATTCTCATGGCAATGGAAGATTTCCTTTCTGTCAAATAAATATGTACTATCCAACACAACACCTGTAATGTCAAGTGGTACTACATCTAGTTCAACCCAATCAACATAATGAGTTGTTATGGCGAAGCACAAGATGCACTTCTTTGAGACTTGTAAGTTTGCATCCTTGCATATCCACCCAAGTGGATAAGGATTTGGATGTGGAATTGTCTCAAGTTTCAGCTGTTTGAACAAGTCTTCTGAGATGAGGTTAGCTTGAGACCCACTATCAAAAAGTGTGTCTATATTTGTGTGGTTTGAGATTATCCTCACATGAAATAGCTCTATCCTCCTCTTTTCATTTTGAGTTTCTTTGTGATAGTTTAATGTGCTAGAACTAGGATTTGTTTCTTATACAACCTCTTTTCCCTTTATGTTATTTAATACCATGGCGATACTTTTTGTCTCATCACCTGATTCAGACCCTAAGTCCTGTTCAACAATTGCTACAATTTTTCCCTTTTCTTTGGTTTTATATTTCTCTGGTTTCAACTCCGGATGAAGCTTCCAACAATGGTCTTCATCATGGCTTGTTTTTGAACATTTCTTGCAAAAGAATTTCCCTTTTTCCTTTCTAGAGTTTGCAATCCTTTTTCTTCCTTTGCCTTTAAAATCACTACCCTCATTTCCATCAAAAGTGTTTTTCCCTCTAGTCTCTAAATGCGTAGCTTGTACACAAACTTCGTCTAGACTAGTAGGATTGAACATAAGGATAGTATGTTTAAGGTAGTTGTGCAAACCACCTATATATTTCAGCAAAGTGTCTTGACTTTGTAAGTCTACCCCTAATAAGAGTGCTCTTCTCCTAAACTCTTGGGTGTAGTCTTGAACATTTTGTCCCTTTAATTTTCTAAAGTTTTGCAAATTCATTATAGCATTTTGTAAATGAGCAAGAGGATAAAATTGCTTCTCAATTGCGGAAACAAATTCAGCCCATGATAAAGTAAGCTTACCATGTTTTCGAATGTCATCCTTGGTCTTGGCTTCCCACCATACCAATGCTGCTCCTTCCATCCTTAATGAGGCTAACTGAATCTTTGTGTCATCATCCTGTATGTTTTGTATCCTTAAATAAACTTCCAACTGTCTTATCCAGTTGTCAAGTTTCTCTGCATTGACTTCACTGTTAAACATGGGTAATTCAAATTTAACATCTAGCTTTAAAAATGGACTTTTCCCAAAATATTTATACTTATGAGGTTTATTTACCAAGGTAGAGGATGATGATGTGGAGGAAGAGGATGATGATGGAGATGGTGGATCACCATTTCCTCCATGTCCTTCTTTGAATTATCATCACCTTTCTTTCCTCCTAAAGAGCCCTCTCCTTCTTTCTGATGTTTAGACCGTTCTCCAACCAACCTATCATTCCTTTCCTAGTATAATATTCTTACCATCTCATCATGTCCAAAAAAGATTTTCTGAATACCCGTTCTTCTTCTCTTGGATCCATGTCTTCAGGAACTTCTCCTCCCCTTTCAGACATACTTGAAGCCTCTTCTAAGGCTATTGAGGGTGAATCAGAAGGTGGAGATAATGGTACCCTGGCCCTCATTGGTTGAGGATTATCTTGTGATCTAACCAATTGTCTTTCCCTCTTTGAAGCTTAAGCTTGGTAAGAATTAAAACTTGCAAAACAGTCAAAAATATCTTTGCACAAAACTAATACTCAAAACTGAGCTTTGATACCAATTGATCTGAGAATGAAACTACTTTTTTTTGTTGTTCAAGGTATTCATTTCCATTAAATTATATGTGCAAACTATTATTGATGTCTTGCAATTGAAACAAAGTGTTTTTGGTAAATTTCTGAGTCTTATGTGTGAAGGAGTGTTATTTCATTTTACTGTTTAGCATATCAAATCTGAAAAACACAGCAAGATATAATCACATAATATAACACAGCAGCTGATAAGGCAGTTCACCCCTCCTAGGCTACATCTGTCGGGTCCAAGGCCCCCAAATGGGCATGTCCTTGCTCTTATTAGATGCTCAAATTGGTTATACAATGATAAGAAAGCCTAAACAGGAAAAATAAGCTGTGAAAATGAGTTCAGAACATAGAAAACAGTCAAGAATGACTTTTGTTTCACCTCCAATGGTTAACCATAGCCCAATACAGCTCCAACACTCCCTAGGCCCTGATGGCTCTCCAAGCTTCTTTGCTGAAAAAACACCTGAAGATGAGCTCTGTTGGCTCTAAAACTTGTACCATTCACTCTAGAATGCTCAGAATACCCAAATAAAATAAAAAAAAAAAAAAAAAAAAAAAATTCGCTCCAAAAGGATCTTCCTAGTGAAAGTTATGACCTCCAGAAGTTTTTGCCCAATCTGCTCTAAAAATCCTCCACTAAACTTGGATTAACTGGAGTTAACCCCGCTAACTTTGCAACTACGCCCATAATGGCACACTCTGCCAATTTTTTCGGAACCGTTAGAGGTGGCATTAAATGTTTGGGGTATTGGTCACATGGACCAGCTAAACCCCCTCTGGCGGAACTGTGGAGCCAACGGTTAAGAAACCATGGCATTTAACGTTAACGTGACCACTGTCGTGTAATGTGACCATGCCCCATAACTGTCGCACTTAACCATCACCACTGGGTTGGACCTATGGTTCCCAACCCTGGTCTTATGGATAGGGGGTTGGCCCTTAGGGGCTGGCCCCCTTTCCACCCCAACCATACCTCTAACAAAATTTAAATATGCAATGAGACCTTTGATGGTTAAGAACTCTTGTGTAGGTGGGCCGGTCGGGCCTGTGGGCTAGTAGCGCGGAGACCCACGATCGATTCCTGTGAAACTAATATAATTTTTCCACAATAAACCTTTGGTCTTGGGGCCACGTGGCATCCCTTAACTGGCCATCAAAATCCATGGTATATCCACTGCAATCTGGAGTTGACAAGTGTCGAAACATGATTGGATGAGGAAGGAATATTCCATGGAATATTCTGTGGAATATTTTTTAAATCCAAGTCAAACTGAACTTTTGCATGAATTTTGAATTTTCAAACTAGAATAACTTTCACATACAGTGTCGGATTTGAGTGTCATTCGCGGCTACAGGATCGTATCAACGAGGCCTATCTAGTAGTTCTAGTTTCAACCAATTCTGAGCAATTCAAAAATTGAGCATTTTTTTCCACTTAGGACATGATCACCTGATCATTCTCAGAATCATTGATACCCAACTTCGTGCCAATGGTATGAAAAGCATTGGTAAACTTCAACACATCTTGGTCCCTTCCCTGCCGCAGTGTTGTCCACTTTATGTATTTATTAGCATAGCTCTCGACAAGGTAGTGCTGCTCCTTGATGGCATCTTGGAATGAATTCCAAGTGGGTGTGGCTAAAAAAATGAGGTCGTACTTTCATCCTTCTGCTCACAGTAGGTTTCCCACTAGTCCTTAACGTGGGGGGTGGCTTTGAGAAGAGAAAAGGTAATCTTTTCTCGGCTAGAAAAATCATGAACGGAAAAATATCCTTCTAGCAGATTTAACCATTTATCTATGGCGTCTGAATCTATTTAGACCTCAAATATGGGAATGTCAAAGTTTACTTGTACCTTAAAAGGAGTGGAGCCTCTAGAGTGGTTGTTGGATGTGGATGTGTCGTTGGTGGGTAACTGTTGAAGGATCTGGGCAAAGTTATCCATCATCGCGTTCATTTGTTTCTCAAGGGCCTCCTCGAGCAATATTTTGATAGGATCTCCTGCCCCCTCATCTCTCTTTTCTTCCCCCATGGGCGGTCGTTGGGGTTTGTGAGGTTGATATTGCAAAGGTTCAACCAAATCGAGCCCTAACTCCTTATATCCTGACCGCGTTAGGGACATGCAAAGGAAAATAGAGAAAGAGAAAACCACTATGATACCACTAATCCAGATTTAAACAGGAATGCAACAAATTATAGATATAACCATAATACAAAGATGCATTAGAAATAACATTTCATTTCATTAATATCAAATACTTAAATATGCTTACAAACAGAATGGAAATAAGACTAGCTCAGGCAATGGTAGCTTATCTATAGGAAGAGATGTGGTGGCTACATGCCTCTAAACCATGTTGAAATGAGGCACAAAGGCCTATTTATTATTGAGAAACAATGGCAAACCATAAAAATCCAACAACCTAACCCTAAGAGATGAAGCTCCAAACTATGGGCCCCGTTTGAGTAAATTGGTACATCAACTTCCCGGGGTCGTAACTTTGGCATACGATCTTCGTTTTACGCACACAATACCTCGTTAGAAATATCTATTTGAGGACTAAAAATTTTGAATCACCAAAATTGGTAAATAACCCATGTTGGTCCCATTTTTCCAAAAACAAATGTTGTTTTGGGCCTCAAAACAGCTCTGGAAGTTCACGACTCAAAAAACTACCAAAAATAGTAAATTGTGCTACAAATAAGGAAACTGAAAAAATGAAAGAAACATTGGTGGGGGTCCAATTGGAATAGGTAGGTGGCCACCAATATCCACCTAGATCATTCCTCCCTCCTTAGGAAACAATGGTCCCCATTGCGTTGAGTTCCTCCATGAGATGAGGAAACTTTTGTTGAACTTCTTCCTTGGTGAGCCACTTGCCCTGGTGAAGGAGTTGGCCTGCTTTGACAACTCAATATAGTTGGATCCTTTGTTGTCGAGTGTTCTTGATATGTGTGTCCATGATCCAATCAGCTGTGGCTTGTTCAATGCACTCAAGATTTAACTTTGTAGGTGTGAGATGTTCTACAATGTCTGATGTGTCCAGCTGATCCAAGTGGATGTTGGTGGCCACCCACCAAGTCCACTTGGACCCCCACCATTGTTTCTTTTAGCTTTTCAGTTTCCTTAATTGTAGCACAATTTACTATTTTTAGCATTTTTTCAGGTCTTGAACGTCCAGAGCCGTTTTGAGGGCCTAAACGATGTTTTTGGGAAACCTGGGAGCAACATGGGTCCATCAACTAATCTTTCTCTTTCCAAAGATGTAGTTTTCAGATAGATCTTTCTAACGAGATATTGTGCGCATCAAACGGAGATCTTATGCCAAAGTTATGACCTCGGGAAGTTGATGTACCAATTTACCCAAACGAGGCCCATAATTTGGCGTTTCATCTTCTAGGGTTATGTTTTTGGATATTTAGGGTTTTCCATTGTTTCTCAACAATAACTAGGCCTTTGAGCCCCATTGTAACATAGTTCAGAGGCATGTAGCCACCACATCTCTTCTTAGAGATAAGCTACCATTGCCCTAGCTGGTGTATTTCCATTTCTGTTGTAAGAATATTTCAGTATTTTACATTAATGAAATGAAGTATTATTTCTGTTGCATCTTTCTTTTTATGGTTATCTCTGTAGTTTGTTGTGTTCCTCTTTAAATCTGGATCACCAGCAATGGTCGGAATTATGGTCGAAGGTAGTCCACATTCAACACTGTGTGTAGGCCAAGGAGTGGCGGAATGTTGAGCTCAAATGCATTATCTCCCACAGCCTTGGTAATGACATAATGATCATATCGGAGTGCTCTGAGTTTCTGATATGCTCTGGTAAGGCATTCCTTCTGCAAATGCAACTAGAATTTGTCACCCACCTGAAACTTGTGTGCCACCTGATGTTGATCATGTTGTTGCTTGTATTTGGCATTTGATTTCTCCAGAATTTCATGGACCTGCTAGCCTGGACATGAGTCAAATCTACCTAAGCAGCTGCAAATGGTATGGCCATATTAATGGGATATAGTGGCTGGAATCCCAAGTCCACGTTAAAAGGGTGGTGGGCAGTCAAGCTGTGGCAAGCCTCGTTATAGCTGTGTTGTACATAGGGGAGGCTCTCATCCCATGTGTGTGGATGCTTTGACTTGTACATGCACAGAATGTGTACAATCATCCTATTGACGACCTCTGTCTGGCCATCAGTTTGGGGATGGAAAGTTGTGGACTTAGTGAGCTTCATGTCCAACATCGACCAGAGACTGGACCAAAATGCACTGAGGAACCTATTGCCTTGACCTAAGATGATAGACTATGGGATCCCAAAGTGTACCCACACTCATTCAAAGAAGAGTTTATTAGTGGCTTCTATTGTGATATTCTTCTTACAAGCCACCATAATGGTCATCTTCGCGAATATATCGATGACCACAAAAACATAGTCATTTCCATGCTTAGTAGAAGAAAGGCCCGAGATGTAATCCATGGAGATGGATTCCCAAGGTCATCTAGGGGTAGGAAACAAAGTGTAGAGGCCTTGCTTCTTGATGGTTGGTTTGGCAATGGCGCAGCTAATGTAGGATCTAATGTACTTCCCGACATCTTATCGAAGATTCGGCCAATAGAAATACTTTTTTCATTATTGCCACCATTTTCTCAACCCCAAAATGCCCAAGAACCCGATTATAGTGCACTTCCCAAATCATCTTAGCATGCTCGCTGGCAGGAACACAAATGTGTCCAAGGTGTCATAACAGGGCATCTAAGAGGTGAAAATATGGAACTTGCTAACCCTCCAAGTGCGTCTGGTATGTGTGGCTGAATGCTGGGTCGTTTTTATAGAGAAGCAGCCAATCATAAGTCTTGTGCCCACAAGAGTTGAGCACAATGGTTAATGTCGTGATCAGTGGTTGGTTGAGGCAGTCTACAACATTATTGGTGTTTCCCTTCTTATAATTGATATTCAAATGGAATTGTTCCAGGTATGTGGACCACTTCTGATGGCGATCATTCTGCAACTTCCCTTGCATATGTATGAATAGCAGGGGTTGGTGGTCTGTGTGGATGACCGTTTACTTCCCCAAAATGTAATGCTTCCATTGTCAACAGGCCTGCACAATGGAGTATATCTCTTTATCACAAGTGGGATACTTTCAAGCTGTGCTTGAAAGTGTCTCACCGTGATATTCCATTGGATGCCCATGTTGACTAAGGACTGCCCCAATAGCATAGTCAAAGGAATCTATCTCGATCTCAAATGGTTGTTGTAAGTCAAGTAAAGTGAGCACTGCTGTAGAGCAGAGGTGATGTTTCAACTATGTGAATGCCTTCTATTGAGATTCAGACCAAAAGAATTTTTCTTTTGCTCCCCCCTTGCTAACTTGATTGAAGGGCCAAGTGATATGACAGAATCCCAACATGAACCTGCGGTAGAAATTGGAAAGACCAAGAAATTTGCGGAGCTCTATTAGAGTGGTTGGGGCTGGCCAATCCCAAAGGACTTGGATCTTGGTTGGATCCGCATGCACCCCCCTTTCATCAATAATGTATCCCAGATACTGAACCTGGGTCATGCCAAAAGTTCATTTCTCCAAATTAGCACACAGCTTGTGTTGTTGTAGTGTTTGGATAACTTGTTGGATGTGGTGGATGTGCTCTTCCCAACTATGGCTGAAGATCAAGATGTCATCCAAGTATACCACTCCAAATGATTTGGTGAATGGTCACAATATGTCATCCATCAGCCTCATGAAGGTTGCAGGAGCATTCTTTAACTCGAAAGGCATAACCAACCATTCAAAAAGGCCCTTCTTGGCTTTGAAGGCAGTGTTCCACACATCAGAGGGTTCAATTGGTACCTAGTGATATTTGGACTTCAAGTCGATCATGCTGAAATATTTTTCCCCCTTGATTTGGTCCAGAAGGTCATCAATCCATGGGATCGGGTACCTATTTTGGACAGTGATGTTTTTCAATGCCCGATAGTCAATACAGAGTCTCCAAGTCCCATCCTTCTTCTGTACCAACACAATCAAGATCCCACAAGGTGATAAACTCTGTCGGATGTGACCTTTCTGCAACAACTCTTGGATCTACCTCTTGATTTTGTCGTTCTCTAGAATGAAGCGCTGATAGATTGGTCCATTGGGCAACGACACACATGAGGTCAGATTAATGGAGTGCTTGACTTGACAATGTAGGGGAGGTGAAGATGTCCTCGTACTCCTCCACGACCTTGTCCATATGTTGTGATCGTGTGGAGGGGCCATGTCTGGAGGTTGTGGCCATCGTCTTCTTCTTTCCCTGAGGGCGTACCATGAGGAAAACAAATTTCCTTGGTTTGAAAATGAGCTTACTGCATTGTTTTGAGGTAACCAAAGAGATAGCGGTAGGTGGTTCTACCTCCAATATCTTGCATAACTTATTTCCCAAAGTAACAATAACAGTGCAAGGCCTTGACTCATACATAGCATGTCGCTTCGACAAGTATGGTTGGCCTAATAATACATCACAAACATCAAGGGGAGAAATGTCACAAAATACCTCATCTGTGAAGGGCTGGATGCTGTATGGAAGGCGACACTGCTGGCTCATGCGAAGATCCCATCCTTGGTGAAGCCACCCAATGGTGTACGGTTATGGGTGTGTTGTGTTTGGTAAGCCCAGCCGCTTCATGGCCTCTACCGAAATGAGTTTCTTTTGGCTCCCACTATAGCGAGGAACCCTTTACCCACATCTGGGAGTGGAAGAGGCACTCCTCCTCCTCTGGATCTTTGTGCTCCTCCTTTTGGAGCTTCGTGGTGGCAATGGTGGCATTGGGCTCCGCATCGATAATCCGCTTCCCTTTGTCATTCCCCTTGTCAGGTTTTGACTCAAAGTCAGAACATGCATCCAATTTTGAAGCCTTCAGCTCGGCCACCAGTGACTACTAGGCCCGACACTGAATTTTGTTGTGAATGGAGCTCTTATGGAACTCACACCACTTTCATGTGTCCTTCTTCAGCTTCACAGTGTTATTATTTGCTTGCGGCTTTGGCAGGTTGTCCTCAGCCACCCTGCCTTGGATTTTTCATTTGTTCTATGGTTTTGGGGAACCTTTCCCTTGCTTCATATTTGCAGATCCAAAGTCTCGCTCCTTCTGTTTAAAATTTTTCTTGATCTTAACGGCGTATTGATACGTTGTGTTGAGCGATGAGATGTCCAAGAACTCCATCTCATCCTGGATGTACTTGTGTAGGCATCTGCGTTACTTGAGTACTAATTTTTTCTCAAAATCCTTGATACCCAACTTTGTGCAAAGGGTATGAAAAAAATTGGTACACTTCGGCACATCTTGGTCTCTTCCTTGCCGCAGCGTTGTCCACTTTATGTATTTATCCTCATAACTCCCAACAGGGTAGTACTTCTCCTTGATGACATCCCGAAATGAATTCCAAGTGGGTGCAACTGAAAAAAGTGAGGTCGTACTTTCATCCTTTTTCTCACAGTAGGTTTCCCACCAGTCCTTGACGTGCAAGGCATCTTTGAGAAGAGAAAAATTAATCTTTTCTCGACTGGAAAAATCATGAACATAAAAATATCCTTCTAGTAGATTTAACCATTTATCTACAACGTCTACATCTATTTGGCCCTCAAATATGGGAATGTCAAATTTTACTTGTACCTTAAAAGGCGTGGAGCCTCCAGAGTGGTTGTTGGATGTGGATGCGCCATCGGTGGGAAACCATTGAAGGATTTGGGGAAGTTATCCATCATCGCGTTCATTTGTTTCTTGAGGGCCTCCTCGAGCAATATTTTGATAGGATCTCCTGTCCCCTCATCTTTCTTTTCTTCCCCCATGGGTTGTCGTCGGAGTTTGCCAGGATGATCCTGCAAAGGTTCAACCAGATCGAGCCCTAATTCCTTATATCCCGACCTTGTTGGGGACATGCAAAGAAAAACAGAGAAAGAGTAGACCACTCTAATACCACTGATCCGGATTTAAACAGGAACGCAATAAATTATAGATATAACCATAAATATAAATATGCAGTAGAAATATCACTTAATTTCATTAATATAAAACACTGAAATATGCTTACAAATAGAATGGGAATAAGACAAGCTCGGGCGATGGTAGCTTATCTCTGAGAAGAGATGTGGCAGCTATATGCCTCTGAAATGTGTTACAATGAGGCTCAAATGCCTATTTATCATTGAGAAACAATGTCAAACCCTAAACATCCAAAAAACTAACCCTAGGAGATGAAACACCCCGTTTGGGTAAATTGGTACATCAACTTCCCAGGGTCGTAACTTTGGAATACAATCTTTGTTTGACAAGCACAATACCTCGTTAGAAATATCTATCTAAGGACTACAACTTTTGAATGACCAACATTAGTCAACAACCCAAGTTGGTCCCAGTGTTCCAAAAAAAATGTCGTGCAAGGCCTCAAAACGGCTCCGGAAGTTCAAGACCTGAAAAACTGCCAAAAATAGTAAATTGTGCTACAAATAAGGAAACTAAAAAACTGAAAGAAACAATGGTGGGGGTCCAAGTGGAATAGGTTGATGGCCACCAATATCCACCTGGATCAACTATAAAAATAACTAATCTTTGGGCAAAATACTTTTTGGAACATAGTTGTTAATGATGGTGTAGACCACTGACATGAAAGAGACAATAAAATATGAAAAACCTTCATAACTAGGATGACTTCTTACAGTTTCAGTCCAATTTACCACTGAATGTTTCTTCTTGTGGGGTTCCATTATATTTAAACCCAGGTGCATGAATTTATCCACATGAACATATAAGAATAGATAGACTAACATAGAGGGGAATCTAAAACACCCTATGAAACTGAAATCTGATATCTCCCAAAATGTGGGTATAATGAGAGTTACATTAGGTTGCATGACTAAATGAAACATTGTTATGGCTACTTGATTTAGGTGGCTCCAGAGAGGCTCAAGAAAGGCTCAAAAATAAAATTTGTTGGATTGTAGTGAAACCAGGGTAAGATCAAAGAGATCATTTCAAGATTTCCAATGGTGCAAATGGAACCTCAATCTGACATCGTATGTGAAAGTTATGGTCAGTGAAAGTTTTTGTCAACTAGGCCACTTGTAACTAAATTTGGAGTTTAACTAAATTTAGCGGACATTAATGAGGTAACAATTTGGCAATTTGCATTGACGTTTTTCGGCGGTTGGAAAAGGAAAAATAATCGCCTACTTAAAACGTCCAGTGACCCTAAAAAGTCGTCGATGGTTTTTTGACTAATATGTTTTACATAAAAAATAAAATTTAAAAAATTAAAAAAAAATTAAAATCGGTTAATGGGCCAAAAACCCTGCCAACCGAATTCCATATATATAAATGTATATGGGGTGGGCCATCAATCGCAGACCCGTCACCTGCTCCTCCACTATACAACGTCCAACCACATATATCGTTGGACCATCGGGTGTTGAACCTGTGCCGGACAATGGGTCGGCCTGTCACAGTAGGCCTCATATAACCACTAACATGCTAAAATCATACGAAATTCCAATGTAAAAAATCAACCACCGCCAATAAACTACACTAGAGGAAATTGACCTCGGGTCCCCCGGGTGCAAATTGGAGCGAGAGTCGTTACACCTAGTGGCAGGTCTTGAAAGGTCTGCCCATTCAAACATTATTTAAACACCCAATTTTTTTTTACCATGGGGCAAACGGAGAAGAGTTTGAACAAAAACAGAACCAAGAGCATAAAGGCCAAATGGAACCCCACTTAGGCACAATTCCTGAGGTAGAATATTCTGGAGAATATTCTTTCATGCAGATACACTAAGGAATCTTTGAGATTCTGTTGGAGCCAATTTTTCATAGACCCAAAATTATGCCAAATTTATACTCATTCTTCTCAATGTTTCACAAGAAATGTGATTGTGTAATCAGTTTCCTCTTCTGAGTAGCAAAATTTCAAGTGACCTACATAAGAGAATCTTTGTGGAACCTTAAGGAATCTGAAAGATTCCCTAGAGGTCCGAAATTGACAGTGTCAGAAATAAGCGGACTTTATACTCATTGTTCTCAGTTTTTCACCAAGAACGCAATGATGTGATCATATTATTCATCTGAGAAGAAGAATTCCATCGAACCCATGATAAGGAATATTTGGGGAATCTTTGAGATTCAGTGGGGTTCATATTTTGACCAAATCAAAAAGGGGTCGAGTTTACAGTGATTTTTCACGATTTTTCGATAGGAATTCAATGGTGCAGTCCATTTCATTAGTACAGGTGTGAATTTTCAGAACATTCCCGAAATTGTAGGTATAAGGTGTATTTTGTACATGCATGTAATTTGATTTTTGTTGAAGATTAATGAAAGAGTCCTCCCCACTTTAAGCAGAGCCTAGAGACATAGCCCACACTAGGTGAACTCTGTTATCAACCTATTGTGTCTTTTCTTATCATGGTCTTCATTTATTTCTTCTTATTTTATGTGTATGCATCTTATGGTTACATTCTCTTTTAAATGCAATTCTATATGCATCTTTGAAGTGAAAATATCTAGATCAAGTTTGGTATTAGAGCAGGTCTTTTGTTGATGTGAATTGCAAGTGTATGATAACCAAGGCAAAGCTCTAAAGAGGTGAGAGAAAACTTAAGTCCTTTGATCTAGAAGTAGGGTGTTCATCATGAAGAGGGAAAATGGCAGATGAAGATGCTTGGTTAGAGGAAGAGAAAAACTATTGCATGGCCTTCTATGCCATGGCAGAAAAAGTGACAAATTGTTTCCATAGTATGAGAAGACAATGGCGAAACCATAGAAGAAGGAATGACTAGATGATCATGCCTCGATGAATCATGAAGGAGGAGGAGAAGAGCCTCTTGAACCTCCCTCTTCATCTTCGAGTGAAATTTATTTTTCTTCCTCTTCTCCTCATTCTAGAGGTAGAAAAACTCATAGAATGCCCTTTTTCAAGCTTAATTTCAAATATGATTTGCCTGTGATTAATGGAGAATCTAATGCAGAAAAGCTATATAATTGGATCACATGGGTTGAGGTATACAGTAAATCAAAGAGGATGAAGCCAATATTCAGCTAGCATCCCTTTGAATGAGTGACACTTCTCTCGTCTGGTGGGAAGGAAGGCTACAGAAAGGTGGTAAGAGTAGTCGAAGACTTCTTTCATCTTGGTATGAGTTTGAGTTCATTTCTACTTTAAGAGGATAGTTTTACCCATTAGGTTACAGACATAAGGTTATGATGGAATGGAAACATTTGAATAAGGTAAATGTCAAAATGTTCATAATTTTACAGAGGAGTTTAGGAAAAAATAATTAGCATTGAATGTTCCACTAGACACTCCTAAAATATTGATGAAATCTATTGTCTCTTTACATAGTTATTTGTGTCATTCATTGTTTTTATTTGAACCTAAAATGCTTGATGAAGCTAGCGTGAAGGTTGTACATCTTGAAATAAAGGGGAAGCATGAACAAGAAGACTGCCCAAAGAAGACAACAACAACTAAGAGCAAGGAAGCAAAGCCCTCTTGTACTCATTGTGAGAAAAAATGGCATGATTAGGAACATTGCAAGAAACTGCATCCAGAATTGGGGCCAAAGAGGAATGGCATGAAGGAGAAGAAGAACATAGTTGAAACTATGCAACAATACCAAGAATCTGAAGCAGAAGATGATGAGAAGGTCATAGCTCCAGGATTTTCAGGTATTGGACCAATTGACCCGGTAACAGACTCAGATGATGAAGTGAATATTACAGCTCTTGGGATTGCAGAAGAAGGGCCTATCGACTTGGGTTCCGATTCAAACGATGAGATATATATTTCAACAGATGTTGTACCAAAAATAAGGAGGAAATAAAATTATGCATGGCTCCAATAACTTGAAGAGATCGACCAAATCATTTAGGCAGAGAGTGTTGTACTAATAAGATTCCTACAAGAAGCAAAGAAGGAGAAACAAAGGTCACAACATCAGTTACAATCCAAGGAGGAGGCCTTGGAAAAGTTGCAGCATAACAAGCCTGAGGTAAAAAGTGATTATTCAATTTCATGTTCTTTTTATGATGATGATTTTGCTACTTTTGAGAAACATACTACATGAATTGGATCAAAATTGTTGAAAAAATGGGGTATCAATGAAAGGCCCTTGCGTTAATGTCCATGGCATTATGAATCCCATCAAAGTGGAGGAATTTTCATGTTATGCAGGACTTGGGTATGTCATAAAATAGGTTGGAGAATGTTCTAAGACAACCAGTGACCAACCAATGATGGATGATGAGAGAACCTCATCACATTCCAATGATAGTGAGGATTCCATGGGCACTTATCATAGGCACACCAGGAATAAGCATTCCAAGACGATCCATAAATTTTTGAGAAAGAATCATTGTAGCTACTGCAATGAGTATGGACACCAGATAACCACATGTCAAATACTCCATGCTGAGAAAGCACCTATGAAGGAACCAGCCGACGAAGATGTTCAACAAGTGAATCCACCACTAGGAGATGACCCATTCGCTTTGTTGAGTGAGAGATGGTTTTATTAGATATAGTAGTTTGTCATGGCTACATTTTTTAAATTATATGTTGCGAAATTATTGTAAAAGTGATGATTTCATCACTTATGAAAGAAACATAATGATATTTTTGGTCAGTTAAGTTGATAGTTGGGGTATTGGTTTCTATTATGATTATGATGTAAACTTGACCAAAGAGTGTGTGTTATAAACTCTTGGAAAGTATGGTGTTTTTATTGGGTCATGTTTGGTCTTGTAGGAAAGCATGTATTTAACAAAATTGTACTACACGTTTGCAAAGGACACATGTGTCAGTTCATCAATTATGGCTCTGAAGTACAAAGATGAAGGAGAAGGAAATGTGGCATGTTAGGGAACTTATTGTGCAAACAAGGGAGTAAAACAGGTTACAGATAATGTTCATTCTTTTGGAGGACCAAAATCTTCTCAATGGGGAGGAATTTTCTAGGTGGCTCTTGAGAGGCTTAGAAGTAAAAAAGGGTTCAGGAAAGGCTCAAAAATAGAATTTATTGGATTGCATTGAAACTAGGGTCGGATTGAAGAGATCATCACAAAATTTCCAACGACACAAACAAAACCTCAATCCGACATTGTATGTGAAAGTTATGGCTAGTCAACATTTTGGTCAATGAGGCCCCTTGGCTAAAGTTAGCATAGCACCAACTAAATTTAGAGTCTGACTAAATTTGGTGGAAATTAACAAGACAACAATTTAGCACTTTGCGGCAATGGTTTTCGGCAGTCAGAACTGGCTAAATTGTCGCCTACTTAAAATATTCATTGACCCTAGAAATCCACTGACAATTTTTTGACCAATATGTTTTATATTAAAATATATATATAAATATATATATGTGTGTGGGGGGGGGGGGGCAAACCGCCAATGGTAGAATGCCACCAAATTCTCCACTATACAACTTGCGACCACATATATCATGGGCCCCATATAACCACCATTGTACCAAACTCGTACAAAATTCCAACGTAAAAAATAAACCACCAACAATAAACTACACCACAAGGAATCCACCCCGGGTCTCCCAAGTGAAAATTGGAGCGAGAGTCGTTACACCAAGTGGTGGGCCTTGAAATGTCCACCCACAACACCCAAAAAAAATTCCATGGGACGAACAGAGGAGAGGTCGAACGAAAAACAGAACCAGGAGCACAAAGGCCGAACAAAAAATGGAACGAAGAGCACAAAGGCTAAATATAACCCCACCCAGGGACAACTCCCAAGGAGGAATATTTTAGAGAATATTTTTTCATGCAGAATCATTGAGGAATCTTTGAGATTCCTTTGGAGCCAGTTTTTCACAAAGCCATAATTATGCCAAATTTATTCTCATTATTCTCAGTTTTTCATAGGGAATGTCATGGTGTAATTAGTTTCCTCATCTGATCAGAGTAATTTCAGGCGACCTACAGAAGAGAATCTTTGTGGAATATTGAGGAATATGAAAGATCCCCTAAAAGCCTGAAATTGACAGTGTCAGAACCAAGCCAACTTTATGCTCATTTTTTTCATTTTTTCGCCA
Organism: Pinus tabuliformis; assembly: GCA_031772625.1. Lineage (NCBI taxonomy): Eukaryota > Viridiplantae > Streptophyta > Pinopsida > Pinales > Pinaceae > Pinus > Pinus tabuliformis. The sequence goes on from CM062818.1 coordinate 522,952,836, forward strand.
AGAACACATTGATGTGATCAGATTATTCATCTGAGCAACCGAATTCCAAGCCAAACTGTGAGAAGGGATCTTTGAGATTCCCGGGGGGTCCAAATTTTGACCAAATCAGAAAGGAGTCAAGTTTACAGTCATTTTTCTTAATTTTTCAACAGGAATTCAACAGTGCAGTCCATTTCATCAACATAGGTGTGAATTTTCATGCCATCCCATAAAGTGGAGGTATAAGGTGTATTTTTTACATGCACATAATTTGATTTTTTCTAAATATTAATGAAATAGGCCTCCTCACTTTGAGTGGAGCCTGGAGACGTAGCCCACACTGCGTGAACTTCATTATCAACCTGTTGTGTCTTTGCTTCTCATGGTCATCATTCATTTAAGCTTTTTTATGTGTATGTATCTTATGGTTACATGTTGATTTAAATGTGATTATATATGCATCTTCGAAGTGAAAAGATTTGGATCAAGTTTAACTTGGTCTGGATTCTTTCAGTTACTGGAATTAAACAAGATCTTTTACTTCTGTGATGTTAGCAAAATTGTAGGTGAAAGAGTATAAAAAAAACCACATGTGCATACTTTAAAGAAGAGGAAGCATAATGTTGGCATTATGATGCAGGGGTTGTCCTTCATGGCAACTCACTCAGATGAAAGCTCACAGTGCAACAAGTCAAAGAATTACAAATCAGACTACAAAGAATGAAGAAAGAGAGGTATACGCAGGTTCACCTTGTCCAAGATGCGTATACAAGCAGGTTTACTGAAAAAACGGAGTGTATACGTACACGCGCACTTTCACAGAAGGAAAAGCGCGTATATCTTGGAAAAACAAAGTTTTTTCTTGGTCCAAGGTATTTGACCCAAGGTAATTGGTCTGAGGTATTTGGTCCAAGGTATTGGTCCGAAGTAGTTTTGATCGATGGTATTGAGAAAGGCCTAAAACTATATAAGGAGGAGAAGATCATTAGGCCAGATGTGCAAGTATTTGAATATCTTATGAGGTGTTCGATCATATATGCAGGCTAATGAGCTTCTGATGGTTTTCTTTTTCTAATCTAAGGAGGCACCTATATGGTTGATGAAGATTGATGGACCGGGATCATAAAGGCTTAAAAGTATTATCATTATGTGGTTTGATCTTGAACAGTCTAGATCTGAATACTGACGCATGTTCTATTATGTAAATATGATGATCTGGGTATGACTGAAGCCTGGAATAGTTGTGATGTTTTAAGTTAGCATTTACAAATCTATACGCAAGTTTGCTTTAGTAAAAGAGCATATACACGCTGGTTCAACATATCAAAGTAGTGTATACATCATAAATTGAATTTACAGATCTGTATGTTGGTTCCCTTTGGTAAAAGTGCATATACACTCTGATTCGACACATGGAAGTAGCATACACCTTATGAAGCATGATGTTTAAAATTTCAGCTGTTTCTGTTTGTTGTTACAGAGTTGTGGGTTCTACTTTGTGTTCTAGTGACTGTATTCTGGTAACAGTTTTCTGAATGATCATATTAATTGATTGTGATTTGCTTCAATGATGATGGGTATTCAATGATTGATTCAGTTGTGGTTGATTCAAAAAGTGATGATTAAGTTTCAGTGATTGGTTGCTGCAAATGTATTTGATGGTTGTATTGCAGTTATGATTTTCTGAGTTTCAATGTTGTTGATGGGTCCAGTATGAAAATTGGATGAAACGTGGACTTCAGATTGTGGTGTTGTGTTCTAGGAGTATCCAGTCTGAAAATTCATGAAATGTGGTCCCTGGTGGAAGAGTGAAGTTTTCTGTAGGCTGGCACCTACATACTAGTAAACATACTGGCTAGTACAAGAGCTAGGAGGTTGTAGCTCCCTTCCAGTAGTAGCTGGAGAATGAGAGAATGTTGTAGCCTTCTGCAGGTGGGTGCCTATGTAATGGTATGAGTCTGCACTAGTACAAGATTGTAAACAGATTTTCTTATTATTAAAATAAGACAGAGACGACAACAGAAGGTGGTTTTTACCCATATTGGGTTTCCACCTTATATCTTGGTGTTCAACTATGTTGCTTATGTGTGATGCTTTATTTTACTTTTACTACACTATCTAATAAATCTCTGATATACTGGTATAAGCTCAATACATGATAAACTGTATAAATCAAAATTTCTCTGCATATACGTTGGTTGCTTTAAGTACAATCGTGTGTACATGCTAGTTCACTTCACTAAAGTAGCATATATAAATTTGTTTGGGAAATAAAATTATAGATTTGATAATACTGATTCACCCCCCTCTCAGTATTATTTCCAACACATAAAGGGAACCATCAAATCAAATAACACACACAACTTGATAACATAGTTCACCCAGTGTGGTCTACGTCTTCGAGCTCTACTTAAAGTGGGGAGGCCTATTTCATTAATCTTCAGCCAAAATCAAATTACATGCATGTAAGAAAGACACTTTATACCTCCACTTTCAGGGATGGCCTAACAATGCACACCTATGCTGATGAAATGGACTAGACCATTGAATTCATGTCGAAAAATCGTGAAAAATGGTTGTAAACTCGACCCCTTTCTGATTCGATCAAAATCTGGACCCCCGAGAATCTCAAATATTCCCCAAAGGTTCCTTCTCGTAGGTTGTATGGAATTCGGCTACTTACACGAATAATTTGATCACATCATTGTGTTCCCGAAAAAAAACTAAGAAAAATGAGTATAAAGTCAGCTTGGTTCTGACACTATCAATTTTGGGCCTGTAATGAATCTTTCATATTCCACAAAGATTCTCTTTTGTAAGTTTCCTAAAATTATGCTGCTAAGATGAGGAAACTGATTACACCATCACGTTCCCTCCGAAAAACTAAGAATAATGAGTATAAAGTTGGCATAATTATGGCTCTGTGAAAAATTGGCTCCAAGGGAATCTCAAAGATTCCTTAGTGATTCTGAAAAAATATTTTATAGAATATTCCACATTGGGAATTGTTCCCCTGCGGGGTTCCATTCAGTCTCTGTGCTCCTGGTTCCATTTTCATTCCACCTCTCCTCCATTCATCCCATGGCAAAAAAAAGTATGTATTTAAATAATGTTTGAGTGGGCAGACCTTTCAAGGCCCATCAATTAGCATAACAACTCATGCTCCAATTTTCACCCAGGAGACCCAGGGTTAATTCCTTGTAGTGTGATTTATTAGCGGGGATTTATTTCTATTTTTTAATTTTGAATGATTTTGGCATGGTGGTGGTTATATGGGGTCGTCGGCGTCGGGCCAACACACCGGCTATTGCAGGCTCGACACCTGTTAGCCCCACAATATATGTGGTTGCATGTTGTATAGTGGAGGAGTGGGTGATGGGTTTGCCATTAAAGGCCCGCCCCATGTACATGTATGTATATATATATATATATATATATGTATGTATGTATGTATGTATGTATGTATGTATGTATGTATGTATGGAATTTGGTTGGCGAGGTTTGTGGCCCACCATCCGATTTTTTATTTTATTTTATTTTTTAAAACATATTGGTCAAAAAATCCATTAGCAGATTTTTAGGGTCAGCAGACATTTTAAGTAGGTGACAATTTCACCCGTTCCGATTGCCAGAAACCATTGTTGAAAATTTTCAAATTGTTTCCTCATTAATTTCTTGCAAATTTAGTCGGACTTCAAATTTAGTTGATGCTCTGCTAACTTTAGCCAAGGGGCCTAGTTGGCCAAAACTTTGATTGGCCATAACTTTCACATACAATCTCGGATTGAGGTGTCGTTTGCACTGTTGGAAAGATTGTGATGACATATTCAATTTTACCTTGGTTTCTCTGCATCCAAAAACTTTTATCTTTGAGCCTTTCCTGAGCGCCCTTTGACTTCTGACCCTCTCTAAGGCCACCTGGATCACCACTTAGTCAACAACAGAAGTATCATCTTTTCCCAAAACCCTGACAATTTCTTTCAAAATTGGTCTGACTCCCTCAAAAAAATTATCTATAGGAACAAGGTTGGCTCTAGATACAAATTATTCCCTGGTGGCATAATGTGGAAGGACAGTTTGGCATAATCTTCTACAGGCAGACTTTGGAATATGGCCACAAGGGTTTCTTCAGAAAATGAAGTATATTGGTCAGATTGTGGAAAATCCAAGGCTTGTTGAATTAATAATGCAAAAGCCTGAAATATGTTTTCTCCCAATGAATTCATTCCATAAAAATTTCAAGATAGAGGGATGAGGTCAACTAGGTAATGAATTCAGGAAACATGTACATTTTAGGGAGAATTGCAATGAACAAACTAGATGTAACAACCCTAAAAAATACTTCTGACTCCAATTGATGCAATTCCATCAGATTTAATGGGCATACTGGGTCAAAAGCATATCTCTCTGTGTCCATATGTGGGATATGGGTTGTAGAACTCACCAAGGAAGTTTTCATTGACATTTTGGGCAATTGGACAAAGATGTGTAGTCAAATAAATACCTGAAAATCACTAGCTGGCGTCGGATTTGAGTTGGCAAGCTGGCAAGCTGGCAGGAGCAGGTAGGAATCTCTAAATTCTGGACCAACATCAGTAAAAAATACTTTGAGTGAAGAAAACATGTTTTTTTATAGAGAAACATGGGGGGAAATGGAGTTAATGAATATCGACGAAAGGGTATGATAAGCTGATGTATGATGATGTGGGGAGGATGATGCGGATTCATGAGGTGGCAAGGTGTGCTCCAGGTGGATATTGGTGGCCACCCACATATTCCACCTAGATCCCCATCACTGCCTCTTTGAGTTTTTCAGTTTCCTTAATTGTAGCATAGTTTACTATTTTTGGTAGTTTTTCAAGTCTTGGACTTTCGGAGCCATTTTGAGGCTGTAAACAAAGTTTTTTGGGAAAATCAGGAAAACATGATGCTTTGAATCATGTTTACATTCAAAAGTTGTATTCCTCGGATAGATATTTCTAACGAGGTATTGTGTGCATCAAAAGTAGATTATATGTCAATGTTACGACCCCAGGAAGTTGATGTACCAATTTACCCAAACGGGGCCAATAGTTTTGGCGCTTCATCTCTTAGGGTTAGGTTTTTGGATGTTTACGGTTTGCCATTGTCTCTCAATAATAAATAGGCCTTTGAGCCTCACTGTAACATAGTTCAGAGGCATGTAGCCGCCACATCTCTCCTCAGAGATAAGCTACCATCGCCTGATCTAGTTTTATTTCCTTTCTATTTGTAAGCATATCTCAGTATTTGAGATTAATGAAATGAAGTGTTATTTCTACTGCATCTTTGTATTTATGGTTATATTTGTAATTTGTTGTGTTCCTGTTTAAGTTTGGATCAGTGGTATCAAAATGGTTTTCACTTTCTCTATTTTTCTCCACATGTCTCCAATGAGGTCGGGATATAAGGAGTAAGGGCTTGAACTGGTCGAACCTTTGCAAGACCAACCTTGCAAATCTCGATAGCCTCCCATAGCAGAAGAGAACAAAGACGAGGGGGAAGGATATCCTTTCAAAATATTGCTTGAAGGAGCCCTCAAGTGACAAACGAATGCAATGATGGAAAAATTTGCCCAATTCCTCCAACGATTTCCCAAAGGTGATGCATCTCCTTCCAACAGCTACTCTAGAAGCGCCACACCCTTTAAGGTACAAGTTGATTTTGACATCCCTATATTTGAAGGTCAGATAGATTTGAACGATGTAGATAAATGATTAAATCTACTCGAAGGATATATTTTGTTCATGATTTTTCCAGCCGGGAAAAGATTACTTTCGTACTTCTCAAATCTGCCCCCCATGTCAAGAAGTAGTGGTAAACCTATTGTGAGAAGAACGAAAAAATTACACCCTCACTATTTTCAGTCGCACCCACTTGGAATTCATTTCAGGACTCCATCAAGGAGCAGTTCTACCCTATCAGGAGCTACGAGGATAAATACATAAAGTGGACCACGCTGCGACAAGTAAGGGACCAAGACGTATCGTAGTTTACCAATGTTTCTCATACCCTTCGCACCAAGTTAGGTATCAATGATTTTGAGTGACATTTGGTACTCAAGTATCGCGGCTATCTACACAAGTACATCCTGGAGGAGATGGAGTTCCTGTACATCTCCTCACTCAGCACAGTTTACTGATACGTTGTTAAGATTGAGTAGAAGTTTAAATAGAAGAAGAAAGACTTTGGATCTGTGAATCTGAAGCATGGGAAAGGCACCCCCAAACCATAGAGCAAAGGACAAAGCCAAGGCAGGGCAACCCAGGACAACCCACCAAAGCTGCAAGCAAAGAATAACACCACGAAGATAAAGAAGGACACGGGAAAATGGTGTGAGTTCCATAAGAGCTCACCTCACAACACGAGTGAGTTTTGAGCCAAGCAGTCATTGGTGTGTTGGCTTGTATGGGCCTGACCCAAGTTCAGAGGTGATTTAGCCAAGCAAATCCCGGTACTACTGGCCCTTTCAGCAACAGTTCGCGAAGTGTGGACTGAGGTCTCACCTGAAGTAGTATAGGAGGTGCTAGAACCAGGTTTCCGCACCCTGGGGATGTCTAATGAGCTTCTATAGGTCCACGGTTTCACCCTACGCGCACTTACTATCCCTTCACAACCTGTGGTGCTGCTTTAGCGCAGCCCTACTCGGGGCGCAACCCATATAATACCCAAGTTCCTTGCTATTTAATCTGTTATTACCCAATTACTTAACTTGTTTATGTAAGACTAATGATTATTACAGCATATTCAGCAATCATATCAGTGTGCATGATAAATAAAATAGTATAAACGTAAAGAAGGCAATGCACAGCAGATACACAGAAATAGGAATCAACTTCTCTTTATTATTCTTCAATCCAGATTACAGACTCGACACTGCCCTGCGCACTCAGCTGCAGGGGTCCACGCACTCAGCTGCAAACTCTACTAGGCCTCTACACTCAGCTACAAAGCCTCTTCCTACTACTATGACCCAATACACTTATACTCCTACTCTAAGCTCGAACCATTTGTATTTTTTCTCTCTACTTTTCTCATTTGCTATCATTACAACTTAGAGCCTCACTCTTATTTATACAATCCCATGGTTCGCGAACCATGGGTAGGCCGACATGACTTTACATTACATTATAATACTTTAGGGTGGACAACCCTATGACTTAACCTATACTTCGCGCTCCGCACCCGCAATTCGCGGAGTCTTACAAAACCTTTAACCAAAACTTGGGCTTTGAGCCCCAAAACATGCTGTGGGGGGATTCCATGCCCAACAGGCCCCCAACACAATCATCGTGACTCATCCCAAGTCACTTCTGCTGGTGCGGTGACCTTGGCGCGAAGCCCCTCCAACTGGTCTTGTACTGCTTAGAGGTCCGCGACACACTATTCTACAGTTTGCTAGACCTATTGTATGTGCTCTTTTGATGCTTCCATGTGAGGATCCGCTAGCTACCTTAACGCATAGAGTCCCTGCATCTGTGCGAGCTTACCCTCAATATCTGTCGTAATGGTGAAGGCCTCATCAATCCATGGCTGGACGTGCACCTTAAGAAGTGCCTCTTTCTGTTTGGCGGCATCCACCTGCTCTTTTAGCGCCCTTGCTTGCTGCATATTTTCTAGTCATTGGGTGAGGACAACTGTCTACACAGTTCCCCTTACATTATCATACTACTATTCTTGTAGTTCGTGCACCTCTGCTTCCAGGCACTGTATGTTGGGGTCCCCTTGCAAGGATGTGAGGACGTCAAAGGCTTGGTCCAACATACCGGTACAGTCCTGCACTGCCCATCCAATTTCTTCCAGTCCTATTTGAATCACACTAATGCGCTGCTCTCTAACTTCTGGAGGAGTGGAAGGTTGCGCCTTCAGCCGCAGCTCAGCAATCTGGAGGTTCAGCTCCAGCTGCACTCGTGTTGTTTCCTCATGCGCGCTTCAGACTCCACTTGCCAGATAGTGGATCCACATCTCTGTTGGTAGGTATGCAACGATGGACAACTTTGGGACTCACCGGCATGCTTCATCAACTGTCTTCACGATCTGCTGGCTCTATGACACCAGTTCGTCATACTGCAGGCTAAGTTGTTTTGATGTTGATATTTTTCTCACTCATCACCTGGATCACACGGCCCTCCCTAGCATGGAGCTCTACTGTTATGCCATTATGAAACTAGTACAATGTGTCTCGTGGAAGAGCAACCAAATTAAGGCCAAGTCCCTTGATCCTACTCACCGCAGCTCTATCATCCTTGTTCTTTTTTGTTAACGCTCCTTCTGATAGCACTATGGTGTTGGCCATCTTTGCGTGTAGCAACTGCTCTACTGCTGATGTACCTACTGCGCTGTAGGTGGCTATGGTTCCTTCCTGTGGGGGCCACACCTATAGTTCTTGCAGTTGCACCCTTAGGGCCCCCAACATAATCTGTTGCACCAACATGGCTTCCTCGAGCGCTTCCTTGGTGACCTCGCAAACCATGTCACCGATGTCATAGAGGTCGCCTTCTATTAGTGTGATCAGGTCGATGGCCAATTTGGATGCCTTGACCTTTTTTCGTGGACCTAATCTCTCTGTGACGTGCAGCCTTTTCAACTGGGTGGATGTTGAGTCCATGTCCACGCCTTCTTCTGTATCCTCTGCTCCCTGTCCTGTAGACAAGTCCTGGCCCTCCTCATCCTGTGTTGTGGTGGCCCCTATTGCCTGCGTTGTTACTGCTTCTTTGGTGGCCTTTGCCTGCTCCGCGGCTACCCTTGCTGCCTCGCGGATAGCCCTTACCTCCGTGGCCACTTTTTCATTACGCCTTTTCTCGGCCAACTTCGTGACACGCAACTTGGCTTCATCCTTCTGTTTCTGTGCTGTTGTTCTATCCAGCTCTGCCAGATCTGGGGCACGCCACTCAGGGGGCCATGATTCTAACACTGAAAATATTGCATCATCAATGGTGATGAAGGGGAGCTTGGTCCATTGCTATGTTGGGTCCTTACGCACCTTGATGTACACATTATGCATGTCCACTTTGAAGTCTGCAAAGCTTCGCAAACTGTTGTGCACGATGGGGGACAGGCACAACCGTCTATTGATCCACATCCAGATGCTCTCCTCCATGAGCACCCAGAAGATCTTGGTCTCGCAAATCCACTTTGTGTCCTTGGTGGCCCAGAGTGACGCATACTTTGCGGCCAGAGTAAGTCCTATTCAATGCTGGGGAACTAACTATCCTCGGGCAGTTCCCTGGTTACCAGTAAAATGGACAAGAAAAACCACGCATAGTGGAAGGTCTTGCCCTGCTCTTGGGCTTCCTTGCAGTTGGTCAAGAACTCCTCACAGAGGAACTTGGCCTAGTTAAATTGGACCCCCTCTGCGCATTGTTCTGCCAGTGCAACTACCGGCACTGTTACCTCATTGCTACAACATTTTCTCATTACCTTCCGACCAGGAGTTGGGTGGCTACACACACCCCTTTATCTTTGATGGTGCTGATTGCGTAACTCCTCTTTTTCTTCTCAAGTTTGTATTTTTTCTTCATGGCCTCTGCGAGTGCCAAATCTCTGCTTTTTCCTGCTATCGCCGTGGGGTCCTTTCCCTTACAGGGGAGCCGAGAAATCCTATGGATGAGATCCATCGTGATGGGAATAGGCTCCTCCAGCCATAAGTACCCATCGTGCACTAGGAAAAGTAGCTGCCTGATGACGAAAATAGTGATAGGCACACAGTGAAAGTGTGGAATCCATAGCAGATGAAGTAATCTGGCCTTCTCCACACCACGCAGCCATTTCTGCAGCTCTAGTGTTGTGACTAACCCCTCCGTGCTCTGCTTCATGAGGCTCTCTGTCTCTAAGTGTGGGAAATTTTTGTTGTCCACGAGGTCGCAATATTCAAAATTCATTGTGGGTACGTGACCCAGGTGTGAGCCCTCGAATACAATTCCATCGGGGAGGAGCGGGGTCTGGAGTGCGCTCTTAGTGGCATCCAGGTCCTTGGGTATCTTAGTTTTCCCTTTCTACGGAGGGACATACTTAGGCAATTTTGATGCAGAGCGCACCGGCTGGATGTCCTCTTCCATGTATTCTATTTCCTCTATCTCATCGATGAGAGTCTGTAGGTCCTCCTCCTCATCATCTATCTCAACGGTGACAGCCTTTCCCTTTTCTTCCATTGAGAGCTTACCGAACCATGGATTCCTTGGGTACATGCAAACTGGTCCCGTGGCCTGCTTATCTTTCTTGGGCCTCAATGTCTGAGGTGATTTAGGGATTTCCGGCGCGACCCCAATGTCTCCAGGAACATCATGTACCATGGCGTTCTGCACGGCCACGTTGATGGTTCCTTATGCCGAGCCCAAACCTCTCATAGTAGTCGTCATCCTATTTGAGTTTTCTGTGGTCGTTCGAGAACTTCAGGGCTCAAATCTTGCTCAGCGCTCAACACTCTGTGCTCTAATCAACTGCTCAAATCTGAAATTAACAAGTGTTGCCTCGTGGTTAGCCCCTGGAGTTTTATATCACCTTTTGAATTCGAATTCGACCGTTCCCCCCAATTCTGGGCCATCAATGCTTTCTTAGTGGCAGATTGCCCCAAATCTTTCCCTTAATTCGTGTCTTAAATGCCTACCGCCCACTCCTTTTTGCCTTAAATCAGACATCTTGTCATGAATAGTGATACCAACGATCACTTCCCTGCCTACCCAAGCGGCAGCGTAGCCCCCTGTGTGCGGGCGCAAACCGTGTGACACACTAATTCTGCGTGCACCTCACTCATCACACACCTCCCAAACAGACTCTTTTATAGTCCCGCGCTCTATTTCAACTACCTAGAGTGCTGAGACTATGCTCCCTACGGCTAGCCAGGTGGTCGCACCACCCGTGCGAGACTTCAACTTGCCTCCCAGTATAGTCCACGGAAACTCCTCAATTGCCTTTGCAACAGTCAGCGTCGTGCGTTCAACTGTATGTAGTGTGCTCCCCTGGTTACTACATTTGGTGAGGTGTGGTCGTAGCCATGGCAGTAGAGTCATAAATACTCAATGACAATCTTCTAATGTAGTGGTACGATCATCCATATCTTGCCTTATCACCCTTGGGTTATCGACAAGACATGCTTGCGTGATCTCGTTTTCCAACCTCTTGAACTTAACATCCATCAAAATGCTTTCTTTCTCAATCGTACCTAGCCCTTTTCAACTTTGCGAAGTCTAAGGTTCCCTTGTCGGATGGCTTCCTGAATCCTTATATGTTCGACCTCACGTAGATGTGTGATTTCTTCCTCCTAGTCATCGCGCACTATCACCACTGCAGGAGCCAGTACGTGTGGATTCCTTTTTGGATTTTCTTTAGTAATTATAGTCTCCACTCTGTTCCACACCTTTGGAATCATCTCCACATTTAGGGTTTTTCACATGGTCTGGAAGGCCCATCGAACCACTGGCACGCGCAAGTCCCAATCAGTTCGTCTCGCCTGGTGAACCTTGTTCAGTACTCTGCACATCCTATCAAATGCTTCATTGTGGAGAATTGGTAGCGTGCGTCGCCTTCCTACTGCTGCGGTTTGTACCGATTCTCTATTCTGGGGGTGGTGCGCGCTTGTGCGGGTTGTACAGCATATGTCTGCACCCATCGGGAAAGGTGGGTGCGCAAGTTGTTCTAGCCCTGTTGATTGGCTTTCGTCCAGAACTGGGGTTTTCCAAAATGTAGGCACATCATCCTTCTGCGTTCGTGCCAGTCCTTGAAATTTCCTTGATGTGTACCCCACCATCGTCCAGGTGTTGCATGCAATGCCCACTTCAGCGCATCAAACCGCTGCTGTTCTAGTATTGCACTTTCAAATTTGCTCAGAAATTCATCCACCGCTGTTAATCCATCATTTGTCGGCATCTCCCTTGCCTCTATTTTCATGCAACACAATGATCTAACCATAATGTTGCAATTCAGTGTTGTTACTTTGTGCAGCCGATTCTGCCATCGTTCTACTTCTTCATCTGAATCTGAAGTGCAGGAGCTTTCACGCTCCCACGAAATCCTTCCATCTGCAGTCGAATTCACCCAATCTTGTTCTCACGCGGTTATCTTGTAAATACAATCAAGATCATCATCACTACCATCATTGTGCACTGGTTCAGTGTATCACGCTCCTTCGGCTGGATCTAGCGGTACTACTATGCGTAGTGATTTTTTCTCAAATATCATTTTGTGCTTCATATTTATGAATCCATTCATATCGGTGGCCCAGTCTATTCCTAGTAGCGAGGGATAGGGATTATTGTCATCGACAATCTTTATCACTTCAAAATCTGCCTGCATGCTCGCACCTTCAATATCGACTGTTACCCATTATTGGTTCGCCATTCGTAATTGAATAGGAGACCACTATAGCACGGGTCTACCCATGCGTTCCCAAGTTTGCTTTGGTAGTACATTCACATCCGAACCCAGATCCAGGATTACTTGATCCATTTCATACTCGCCTATTTGCGCAGTCAACCTCATTTCCCTTCCTGTGAGCAATGCATGTCTTCCAAGTTTCCGGACCATGCGTGGTTATCCTGACCCCACGCACCTAGTGATAATTTCTGTAGTCCTTTGACTTCCTTGCTATCATGCAGCAGTTTCATGCATGTCTCCAGAAAGGTAGTGAGCATTGAAGAATCCATCCCTGGATCTAGTTGATCCTTACTACCTGAAGTGGAGGCCTCCGTGAAGCTCTTCTTAGCTTCCATGAATGTCTCCTTTGCGTGTTCTAAATCAAACTCAAGTTCCTTTGTAGGAGCCTTGCAAACCCACGCACTTTCTTCTGGTTGCTTCCCTTTATCATCTCCCGTGGCCATACCACTCCTAAGCATCATGTTTACATTCGAGTCTTCTTCGCGTGACTCAGACCTCATCATTTGTAAATTCTGAGTCGGAGGGGGTGGGAGTACCCCATTTTCGCGCATCCTTGCTATCAGCGAAGGGAAGTCTTCTGCCTCATGATCAAACTAGGTATAGTACTGACACGATATTCTTGTCGGGTTTGTACAATCATGGGCTTAGTGCCCTGGCCCTTCGCAATTGTAACAAATTACTTGTCTGCGACCCCTTCCTGGTCCCATTCCGCCTCGACCTCGACTGCGCCCCTGAAATCCAACACGCACCATCCCTACATTTGGGTTGAGGGCTCGCGTTTCGGTCTACACCCTGTAGGTAGGAGTTTGATCCATCATTATTTTGTAGCTTCGACAGGTGCGTTCATCATGACCTACATACCTGCAGAAATTACAAAACAATTGTTGGGACGTTTGCGTATACTTCTGCAACAGATGAAAATTGTATGTGGTGTGTTTTCCTCCTATCTGACAGATCGTACACCATAATGTAGACACCATGCTCCGCCCTACTTGTGCCTCCGGTCTTAACCCTCCTCCTGCCAAGTAGTTCGTGAACACTAGACAGTGGTCCTTGTCATGCCCTTGGCCTTTGCATTTTATGCACCATACTTCTTTGCGTGTCTCTGGCCAAGGTGTCATGTCCTATTTCAAACTTTGCATTTCCAGATAGAGATTCTATAGTTGCATGTGGATTTGTTGTACTCCCACCCCAGGGTCTTGTATAGGGGTCTCATTTAATCTCATTTCCATCTCCAACGATTCGGCCTGGGTGGAAATTTTTTGTTGTGATAGCGTCGTCCATAAGTGTGGCGTAAGTGATGCCACAAACCATGTGTGATGTTCTCCATCTGTCAACATCATATTGGCTTCATGATTTGTACTCTTCAACCTTTGGTCCAGGTCCCAGAGGGTCTCGTCCGGGAGCATCATGATCTCCTTAAACCTGATGATTAATTTTGTTTCTGATTTTGTCCTGCTAAATTCATTGTTCAGTGTGGCCTAGATCTCTGTTATTCCTACATTTGGGTGGTCATTAGAATGCTTGATATACCACATTAATGCATGAACTTGCATCACGCTCACCAGCATAGCCTTTTTAATATTATCATCCATGACACCTTGTGCTTCCCATACTGCTCTTACCATGAACCAGAATTGGTCTAGATCTTCATTTCCCACTCCTCTGAATACTGGTAGTTTGATCGCACTCGCCATACTGAACTGTGGTGGTGGTGGAGGTGGGGTGGGTGGAGATGGAGGTGAGGAGGGTGAGACGGGTGGCAGTGTGGGTGGAGGTGGTAAACACGGAATACGCTACCTTATCAGACTGACCGCACTTCTCGGAGAAACTTTTGCAAGCTCTTCCTCGCTTTCCCACGAGGGTGAAATTAAGAGACTGGTTTCCAACTCTTCACTACTTCCACTTATGTATATCTTCCCACTTCACGTAGTCCCAAACATTAATTTATTCGCATAACCCACTTTTCACACAATAGCATCTTAATCCAAGTGTTCAAAGATTTAATATACTTACCTTGCGGTCCCTTGAGGAAACGTCACTCTGCCTCACTGTAACTGATGGTCGTGTCTACCGCAAACTCAGTGATAAATCCTCCTATTATTCAGTCGAGTCAATGATCCACAACTCGCGCTATCTTATCTCCTGAAGCTTCTAGTTTGAGCACTAATTCTGGAGTCCACGCTATTGGTTTGTCAAGCCTACACCTTCCTTGGTTGTCTGCTAACTTTGCGATCCACTCATACAGCTCAGAAGGAAAGGATGCAAAGAAAATTTTGTGGATTTTCATATACAAGTAGCTCTCCAACCATTGTTCCTTAGATACTCACAGATTTATGTTTTCTTGTGCTGCGAACTCGTGAATCTTCTTGTCCAACCACTCTTCAATTTCTTTCTTTGTTGGATTCCAGTGGCACGACATCAAACATCCCTTATGCAAATCCTGGTCCCAGCAACGGAACCATTTGTTGGCTTGTATGGGCCTGACCCAAGTTCAGAGGTGATTTAGGCAAGCAAATCCTGGTACTACTGGCCCTTTCGACAGCATTGTGTGGAGCGCGGACTGAGGTCTCACCCAAAGTAGTATGGGAGGGTGCTAGAACCAGGTTTCCACACCCCGGGGATGTCTGATGAGCTTCTAGAAGTCTACGGTTTGACCATGTGTGCACATTGCTACGCGCACTTACTATCCATTCTCAACCTTCGGTGTTGCTTCCGCGTAACCCTACTCGGGGCGCAACCTGTATAATACCCATGTTCCTTGCTATTTAATATGTGATTACCTGATTAGTTAATTTGTTTATGTAAGACTAATGATTATTATAGCATATTCAGCAATCATATCAATGCGCGTGATAAATAAAACAATATAAATGTAAAGAAGGCAATTCACAGCAGATACAAAGAAATAGGAATCAACTTCTCTTTGTTATTCTTCGATCCAGATTACAAACTCGACACCGCCCTGCACACTCAGCTACAGGGGTCCATGCACTCAGCTGCAGATTCTACTAGGCCTCTGCACACTCAGCTACAGAGCCTCTTCCTACTACTACAACCCAATACACTTAGAATCCTACTCTAAGCTCGAACCATTCATACTTTTTCTCTCTACTTTTCTCATTCTCTATCCTTACAACTTAGAGCCTCGCTCTTATTTATACAATCCCATGGTCCAGAGACCATGGGTAGGCCGACATGAATTTACATTACATTACAATACTTTAAGGTGGAGAGCCCTATGACTTAACCTATATTTCGCACTCTGCGCCCTCAATTTGCAGAGTCTTAAAAAACCTTTGACCAAAACTTGGGATTTTAGCCCAAAAACATGTTGTGGGGGTGTTAAAGTCGATCTAGTTATCCCTCCGTCAGAGATCAAAGCTCTTTTTTGCATTTCATGTTTAGGTGTCCCATCAGTTCGATTAGTTTCATTTCGTTAGGCATGCCATAACTCTGACGGAATGGTTTGTGTTACTCATTCCCCTCATGCTTGGCACTGCTGGTTCAGGTCTATTCATAAAAACAAGTCTTCAAAGGTCATGTACAGTCCTGTTTCAAATTTTTTGGTCATAACAATGGTTCTTGGTCATTAGGTCTTGGGTTTGAGTCAATCTTGTTTTGCAAAGTCTAAGAAGACCAGCAGGCCAGAGGGATGTCCTCGATAGGTGGTTACTTCAATAATTTTCATCATTATACAGATAAATTAGGAATTCTCTTCAAAACTTCGTTTTGAAGATAAGTCGTCATCTCATTTTTGTAAAAATCTTCAAAAATTTCAGTTCTCGAAATGTCCAAGCGCAACCTTGGTCTCCTTTGCTAGATCATATCACAGCTATCCCTGCGAAAAATGGCAAAGAAAATCATCATTTCAATAAAATTTAAGGAGGCAACCAAAAAGGTCAGAAGTCTATTAATCTTGAAAAAGTGTCAACGACAAAACATTACAAAATGGGTCATGGACCAAGCAAAAATCAAAAGGGAGTCTTTATAAAGATATTTCATGACATTTTCAACTCATTTTGCATGCCAAGAGTGAAACGCATCATTCCAAAGCGAAATTGTGAGTTTGTGAGGAAGTTGGAGTAGTTTCAGGGGTGCGCGATGCATTGGACTAGGCGCACGACGCATCAGGGGTGTGTGGTGCATCAGGCAAAAACTTGCAGTGTAAAAATACACACACGCGGTGCATCAGAGGCGCGCGACGCATTGGGTAAGGCACACGGCGCACTCGGGTTTAAGCCCGAAAATTGATTAGAAGCGCATGAACTCACCTCCTCTCCACACAAAATTGCAAGTAGGCTCACATCCACCACTTGTGCTTGGTTTTTGAAAGATAAATGTAATAGGTTCATGATGTGTTTGCTTTAGAAATCCAAGTGGAAAGCCCTCCTTGTTAATAAAATTGTTGTAGGGTTTTAATGCAAAAATTGCTGTAATGGTTTCAAAAACAGAGTGTAACCAAGGTTGTCATTATTTCTCCCTTTCCCTTTGTTTCCCATTCTCAAATTCACCCTTATTCTCCCCATTAATTCCCTCCTTCATCCTACACATAATCCCTCAAAATCCTAGTCTCTCACCTCTGTTACAAAACACATTATCCTTATCATTTCCCTTCCCTTCTCTAAGTCCCTTGTTTTTATTTCCAAATTCCTAAATCCCTAATGCTTCACCTGTCCTAATATTCCCTTGTGCATTTGTGTCCCCTTGGTCACAGCATTTTTAGAGCAAAAGAACAGTTTACAGGCAATTGTGCATGCAGTTTATACATCAGCATATATATTCCAGCAATCTTGTTTTTAGAGACATGTCAGAGACCGAGTTAGTTTATGAGCAAGATTATGATAGTGATTCTACACCAGAGGTAAATGTGCCAAGGAGGTATCACAAAGGTGGCAAAAGTGGTCAGCATGTCAGGGAGGAGCCTACTTCTTTGGCTCAATTGCAAGCTTGTCCACTTGCAATGGATTGTTTTCGGTATCAATCATGTTTCGAATACTGTGAGCTGATCTCACAAATCCAGCATCATCGGGAACTAGTCCGTTTATTTGTTCTACATTTACAGGATAGTCATGTAAACCTTTCCGGAGTGAATTTCACCTTGTCACCGGATATTATTGCTCAGGCCACTGGGATACCAAATGTAGGGGAGGAATGGAGTAAACGACAGCAGTTAGACAGATTCTACTATGAGCCATATATCAAGCCCGGGTATATGAGACACTTGAGTGCAGTTTTTCCTTTCAGATTCCTGAGGGATGAGTATGCACCATTGATGAAACTCATCATTCGATATTTCAGTTGTGAGGGCAGATTCTCACGTCTCTATGCGTACCATGTCCGTTTGTTGATGCATTTCACAAGGGTACATACGATGAACATTCTGTTTTTCATGTGTCGCAACATAGAGAGGATGGTGCCTTTAGTACAAAGGAAGAGCCCAGCACATCAACATAAGAGCATCTATCATTATGCATTGATCAAAATCATAGTGATGCATCAGTTGGCACAGCAGGGCATTACTTGGGAAGATTTCATCTCCCGTGATTACTTTGCAGCATTACAGCCACCTCCCGAGATAGTTCATGATGAGGGAGCACCTTCACACCAACCAAGCATTCCCGAGACTGAGCATATAAGTGCTCCTCCATATGTGACATACCAGCGAGGCCACAGGACCTTATTTGCATCTACACGACGAGTATTATCTCCACCCGGGGTGGAAGGGGTCTCGTTGACTTCATCAGCACAGCGAGTGTTATCTCCACCTCGTGTGGAAGGGGCCTCACTTCCGACAGCAGCACCGCAGGTACAGGATAAGGGCAAGAAGCCCAAGCATGAGGAGAGGCCTTCAGGTGAGCCATCAGGTTTTGTTACTATTCATGATGATGAGACAGCTTCAGAATCAAAGGAGACCCAATATATCAGGATTATCAAAGAGCAAGGAACGGACATTCAAGCTTTGCAAATTCAGTTGGAGATGGAAAAGTCAAATATCAGGTATCTAGAGCAGTGGAATAAGCAGCTTGAGGACCAGCACGTGATCATAGAGCTACAGAACATTCGTGAGAATCGCCAAGCTGCCCAACATAGAGAAATTGAGTTCACCTCTCTAGAGCAATAGGTAAATGAGGATCGAGAGGCTAATCTCGAGAGGGTCAACATCTACTTGGAAGAGTGTCTGAAAAACGCCAATAGAGACAATGCATTATTAAAACACATGGCTATGCATTACAAGGCCCGGAACCTAGTTTGCAAGGCGCGAATTAGGAGTCTTAAGGCAAAATTGAAGAAAGCGGTCAAAAAGCAAAAAAGACAAAAGGAGATTGATCATCTTCAGATTTTTGCCGAAGCCTCTTTGGCTGAGCATGGTACTTGATTGGGGACCCCCACCCCAAATTCCAACAAGTTTGGGGAAAATTTTGTCAATTTTGAAATTTTTGGTTTAAAAAACAGGTTTTTTGGCTCAACGCGTAGCGCGCCGCGCGCGACCCATAAGATTGGGAGGTCCAAATCACAAATGGTTTGCATTTTTGGATTTGTCATGATGAAATATACATGCTCAGCTATTGAAAAGGCATTTCATCAAGTTTTGGGTCCCCAAAAGGTCAAAAAACATGCAAAAAATGACCTCACTGCCCCTTTTTGAACACACAGGAAGCAGTCTTGGGAGAATGCACTTTTGGAGGGGAAAATGGACACCAAATTGGAAAATTCCACTTGGGTTGGAAAGTAGACATCTAGGGATTTCCAGAAACCCAACCTGATCTCAATTTGGATGCCGAGAAATGCCCCAAAAGTAGGTGGAAAGGCGCGCAGCGTATAGGGCTTAGGCGCGCGGCGCACAGGGTTTTTTGGCACAATTTTCATCTTCAGCTCAGGAAACGAAGCCAGTTTGACCAGTTTTGACTTGTGATGGATTTTTTCACTCCTCTTGATGTAATTAATGAAACATGATGTAATTTTGGCACTTTATTACTTGTTCTAGAATATTCATTCACTAAAAAGTGAAAATTAAATGAATGAATCAGTTTCCTACCTTATAGAGGCAAGTTGTTTTGACTGCCTAGATTGTAGTGCTTTGTTTAGAATTGGTTGAAACAGCTCCTAGGATGATGAGCTCGACCCCTAGAGGCAAGGGAATGAGTTAGCTTGCCTATATTATGTATTTTCTTAGTCATTTTCAGGGTTGGACTCTTGGGGAAAAGGTTTTGATACTTTATTGTACATTTTACTTCAGCATTTTGGCAAAGGAAAGACAAGGGTTTTGCAGCACCGTTTGGAATTCATGTGGATTTATGTCTTGATGGTGTGCTTCTTTCAGTACTTTTAAGTTGTTATGTGTTTCATTTTCCCTTCTCTCATCTTCTGCAATTGAACAAATGAAGTGTTAAGGTAGAATTCATAATCTGTAATGCTCTGCCTTTAAGTTTGTTTGATTTCCTATGTTTTCATCTATTTAAGGAGAATCCTTGAAGTTTTCTTGCTCTCCTTAGCTCCTCACCTATCTAATCTACCCACCTCATTAGCTTTTAAGGCATCAAACAATTGCCTACCTTGCTCCAATCAGACCTCTGCAGAAACTGTGTCTCATCCCTGCACCCAAAATTGCCTTTCCCTTTGATTCAACAAAAACCCCAAAAAATCACCTTTAAAACCTCTGCACTTAATACCTAGCCTAATATTAGTTACAATTTCAGTCATCTCGAGCCTCATTGATTATATTTTTCCGAGATAGACTCGGAGAGAGCCCTCTCTTGTCCTCGTAGGGCTAGCTACGAGGCTGAGTGTGGTTTGATGTTGCCTTGAGTTTTGTCTTCCTCAGCCTGGGGAAAATTTGAGCGTTAACATAGTGGCAACCATACTGGGGAATGATTAGAATGGTTTTCCCGTTGATGTCATTTCTCTCATAAGCTACAGGTGGAGCCTGAAGATTAGCCAGGTAGCCTTCGAAACGCTTTTGCTTTGCATTAGCGCAAGTAGATCAAAGCTACTTCAGTCAATCTCTGGTTTAGCTTTTGACCGTGACATTTGAAACACCCCAGTACATTTGCAAACTTTGAGCTTTTGGATGATAAGTTGAGAGTTTTCACAGGCTGACTAGTTGTTTTGTTCCTTGATATTTTGAAAATAACAAGCTGGCTTCAGATCCTAGTCTCATATTAAAATCTCATTCATGTTCGACTATCTTTAAGTATTTTGAAGAAATTGATTTTGACGAGAGGTTTGAACTATCGCTGTTTAAAACTAAATCTGAAAGTGCACTTGATTCTCTAGTTCTCAATCCTGATTTTGCTGCTGCCCTTGAAATTGAGAGAAACAATAAAGTGGTTGAAAATTTTATCCTACGACAACTTCAGACAGATATTCGAGCTACAAATCTAGTTGATTTTCTAGAAGCTGCATCTGCCAACATTGGATATACTATCACGGCTTCTGCCTTGCACGAGCAGACCGAACCCCCTTTCATCTCCATTTTTCCCATAATTACATATCCAGAATCTACAGTCAGTTCCCCTTCTTCATCCCACGTGGTTTCTCCTCCACATACACCCCTACATACCGCACATACTTTAGCTGCACCCACTCCTCCAACTACCCCTAGACCAAATCCTCCAAAAGGAATGGCAGCTCGGTTTGCACCCCTCGCTTTGCCTCAAGTTTTGAATGACATGCCTGCAGATTATCAAAGTAAAATTCCTTTGTTTGATGGCACACCTCAGAATATCACAGCTCAACAGCATGTGGATAAGATGGCAAATTTCTTTGATCTTCATGAAATCGATGAAGAAAATGTGACTATGAGGTTATTAGTGCAGACTTTTGGTGGAGAGGTAAGGAAATGGTTTAGAAATCTGCCAGCCAGAAGTATTCCTACATTAGATGATCTCAAAAGACAATTTCTAGAATGTTGGGAAGTGAAAAAAGATCCGCTGCAAATCAATGCCGAATATACTAAGCTTAAAAGGAATGTTGGAGAGTCCTGTTGAAGACTATTGTATCAGATTCAATGCAGTATACAACGCAATTCCGGATGATTTAAAACCAACCAGAAAATCAGCGCTGCTCAAGTTCCCCGATGGTTTTGTTCCAAACATGGCATATCAACTAAGGGAGAGAGATCCGGCCATCTTAGAAGAGATGCAGAAAATTGCAGTCAGTGTCGAAGCAAATTTGAATGATAAGAGAGCTAGAATGAAAGCTGAAAGGAAGGTTACTATAAAGGAAGAAGCTTATACATCAAACCAAGTTCTTCGCAAGGTAGAAAAGATGATTGAAAGGTTAGCTATTGACAAGCCTGAAACGCAGATAAGGAATCCTAATTTTCGTGGTCAGCAACAGCCACAATTTAGGATCAAACAGCATGAGCAACGAACACAAGACACACCATCACAACAACAGCAAGTGAAGACACCTCTCCAACAGAATTTTGTTGGTCCTGAGTCAGATGATGATGATCAGGTAGTTGGAGAAGAAAATCATTTTCTTACTCCTGATGATATGCCCACATTTATCACTGAAGATGATGAAAAGACAGCAAGATCAGCAGTTCAAAATGATGCAGATTTTATCTTAGCAAATGAGATCGCTTTGGAGGAAGAGTCAGATGAGTATCAGAGAGGTTATATGCATGCATTGTCCGCTCAGCAGCGCCAATTATCACTAAGAGGTAGAAATGTTCCCATAAATTCCATCCAAAAGAGAAAAGAAGTTCCAGCATCTAAAGAGGAAATATCAGCTGCATCAAAGAAAGGTAAAGAGAGTGTTGACCCTATGACCAGCAAGCCTATTCCAGAAAATGAGATCCCAGCAGATGAAAGGGTAAGTCAGATCAGTATACCAAAGGATAAACCTGAAAAGAAAGATGTTCCAGCCAAATAAGTGGACAAGACTTCTTCTTTTAATTTGGAGAGTGAAATTTCTAAATTGAAGGTGTCTATTCCATTAACTGAACTCATGAAGAACAGCAGCTATAGAGGAAAAGTCTCCAAAATTCTGAATTTTGACCCAATGTCTGATATGGTCAGTGTTGAGGATGATCAACTAGAATTGATATTTGGACCAGCATTAAGTGGTGAGTTGGAAGTACCTCCTTTTTATATAAGTTTAAGTCTGCATGAGTTTGTATTGCATAATGCTATGTTTGACACTGGCACTTCCCACAATCTTATGCCAAAGGCCATCATGGAAAAGTTGGGTTTGGATATCACCAGGAAATATCATGATCTCTACTCCTTTGATTCTAGCAGGGTGAGATGTATTGGGTTAATTAAAGATTTGGTTGTAAGTTTGGATCAGATCCCTGCAAAGAATGTCTTGATGGACGTGGTTGTGGCCGACATTCCTCCTCGCTTTGGTATGCTCCTTTCTCGATCTTGGGGGGAAAAATTACAAGGAACAATTCAGCTTGATTTCTCTTATGCAACGATTCCCATGTTTGGCCAAATGAGAAAGTTGTACCGGGAACAAAAAATGACATATATGATCACCAGCAAGGAGAAACCAATCAATCATCCTATCAGTTATGTACATACAGATCTTGAATCTTTCGTTTTGTATTCAGATAGTTTAAATGATATTGATAGTCAGTTAGTTGTAATAAATGATATCCCAGAAATAGCAGAGAATTTCAGAGAAGTCCTAAGGAAATAACTTCAGGAACAGCAGAGCATCACCGAGCAATCAGCTGAAAGTAATGGACAGCAAACAGAAAAATCACAGCAGACAACCTTTCAGCACTTGGCAGAAGAGGAAGACAGTTTATGGACCATGGATTTTGATGGAGCAGTAGGTAATGATGGTGTCGGGATTGGTATTTGGGTACGTAGTCCTTTTTCTATCTCAGACAAAGTACCTAGTAATGCCCGGGTATGTTCTTATAAACTTGCTTTTGATTGTTCAAATAATGAAGCCGAATATGAAGCTTTGATTGCTGGCCTGAAAATTTTAAGAAAACTAAATGCTAAGAGGATTGCCATGTACGGTGACTCTGAATTAGTGATCAAGCAAGTTAAAGGCGAATATCAAACAAAACACCCTCGGATGCGGGCATACCGGAATGTTGTTTTAGATATATTGAAAGTATTTTCAGATTATACATTGACGTGTGTGCCTCGTGTTCAAAATAGCATTGCAGATGCACTTGCTAAGGCGGCCGACAATCTGAAAATTCCTATGAACTCAAGTAATAAATTTGAAATCCATGTGAAGCACCGTCCCGCTATCCTGGATAATCAAAGACATTGGCAAGTTTTCCAAAATGATGAGGAGATCAATGATTTTCTGCAAAATAAAGGTGAGTTCGAAAATGTTTTAATGGATGCAGAACATGATGATGGTAGCAATGAGTTGCAAATAAATCAGATGGAAGTATTGCAGCTCAAAGATAATGTAATTCCTAAAGGTTTGATACCTTTAGAGGAGCTTTTTGATCATGATGATGTAGCCCGCAAACCAACATTGCAGCCAACAGAAAAAGGAGTTGAAGAGGTAAACACTGGAACGGCCCAGGATCCTATGACGGTAAAGTTGTCCAAATCATTGACACCAAAGGTAAAGGAAGAGTATATCAGATTGTTGTCTTCATTTGCAAATGTTTTTGCATGGGATTATTCAAATCTGAAAACATATGATACTAATATCATTCAGCATACCATTCCAATCAAACCAAATCAGAAACCATTCCGACAAAAGTTGAGGAGAATCAATCCTAAGCTGCTACCATCGATTGAAAAAGAGGTGAACAGGTTATATAAGTCAGGAATCATTGTGCCTATCAGATTTTCTGATTGAATATCAAATTTGGTGCGTGTAAGAAAGAAAACAGGTGAGATCCATTTATGTATTGACTTCAGAAATTTGAATAAGGTGTCCTTAGAAGATAATTATCCATTGCCAAAGATGGATCATATATTGCAACGAGTAGTTGGAGCATCAAGGATGTCATTACTCGACGGGTATTCTGGATATAATCAAATTTTGGTCCATGAAGATGATCGAGACAAAACAGCCTTCACCACACCGTGGGGAACCTTCCATTACACCAAAATGCCTTTTGGTTTAAAGAATGCAGGTGCTACGTTTCAGCGCGCAATGGACATGGACTTCGCTAACGAAAAAGATGTATTTTTGGTTGTTTACCTTGATGATTTAACTGTATTTTCAAAGACCGATGAGGAACATTTATATCATCTGAAAGTTGTTTTTCAAAAGTGCAAAAAATATGGCATTTCGCTGAATCCAAAAAAGAGCCTTTTCGCCATGAGTGAAGGCAAGCTCTTGGGCCACATCATATCAAAAGACGGCATCCGTGTGGACCCCGCACGTGTTGAAGCCATTCAGCAGCTTGAAAAGCCCTGGAACAAGAAAGAAATACAATCATTCAATGGTAAACTTAATTTTCTGCGTTGCTTCATTCCAAATCTAGCTGAGCATCTTAGAGAAATCACGAATATGCTGAAAAAGGACAGTCAGATAAAGTGGAACGAGGAGGCGGTAAAATCATTCAATTTGGTAAAATTAGCTCTTTCTTCAGCCCCTACTTTGATTAGCCCGGACTACACACAGGACTTCATTTTGTTTTCATTTGCTTCTGAGCACACTTTGGCAGCCATATTAATGCAGAAGAGAGAAGGAGTTGAAAGACCCATTGCCTTTTTCAGTCGAATTATAAGAGACGGAGCATTGAAATGCAATATCATTGAGAAACAAGCACTTGCGCTTATAAAATCTTTGAAAGACTTCCGTGTATATATACTGCATTCCCACATGATAGCATATGTTCCTAGTGCAGCGATTAAAGACGTTTTGGTACAGGCAGACCCAGAGGGAAGACGAGGTAAGTGGATTGCTGCATTGTTAGAATATGACGTGGAGATTAAACCAACCAAGTTGATCAAAGGACAAGGACTTGCAAAACTAATGGCTGAAACAAATCTGCAAGTTCTAGACATAAATTTGATTGTTGCCATGACCGATGAAGATGAAGAGAGTATGCCAGTTCAGGTATCTAATATGTTTCTTTCTTCTCCTTGGTATGCTGATATTTTATATGTACTTCAGAATTTGTCTTCACCTCCCGGAGTGCCTAGAAATAAGAGTAGAACGTTGAAATTGAAAGCTGCCAAATTCTACATAATAAATTCTGCATTATATTGGAAAGACCCTGGTGGAATGTTATTGAACTGTTTGGTAGAGGCGGAAGCTCAAAGAGTTGTGGAGGACTTTCATAAAGGAGATTGCGGGGGCCATTTGTTTTGGAAAACCACAGCAAATAAGATTCTAAGGGCGGGATATTATTGGCCTTCGTTGTTTTCAGATGTGTTTAAGGCTGTTAAGAATTGTCATGAATGCCAAATTTTTGAAGGAAAGCAGAAACTAAAGCCCTTGCCTCTCAAACCTATTGAAGTTAGTGCGACCTTTCAGCAATGGGGATTGGATTTCATCGGGGAAATTCATCCGGCCTCATCAAGACAGCATAGATGGATATTGACTGCCATGAACTATTTTACAAAATGGATTGAAGCTATTGCTACTCGACAGGCCACGGATGCAGTAATCATTTCTTTTCTTGAAACCAATATTTTGTCACGTTTTGGATGTCCTAGTAAGCTAATCACAGATAATGCAGCAGCATTCAAATCAAAGAGAATGGTGGAATTTTGCTATAAATACAATATCAGTCTAGGACACTCAACTGTATATCATCCTCAAGGCAATGGATTGGCCGAATCATCTAATAAATCTTTGGTTAATATCATAAAGAAATTGCTGGAAATTAATAAGAAGAACTGGCATAAGAAATTGGTGAATGCTTTGTGGGCTGATAGGGTGAGTCAGAAAAAGTCTATTGGCATGTCTCCTTTCGAGTTGGTATACGGCACAGACACGGTTTTTCCTACTTCGCTTGCTGTCCCAGTAGTCAAATTGCTTTAGGAAGCTGGTAGTGAAGAAGATCCCATGCAAAGGAGGATTACTCAAATGATTCATTTGTAGCAGACACGGGAGTAGGTATTGCAAAATACTTTCAAATTGCAGGAGTGCATCAAAAAGATTTATGATAGGAAGGCAAAAACAGACACTTTTCAGCTAGATGAGGTAGTTCTGAGATGGGATGCCCGGAATGAAGACAAAGGAAAACACGACAAATTTGAGAACTTATGGAAGGGTCCTTATAAGATTGCAGCATATCGTGGCCAAAACGCTTTCCTTCTCAAAGAAATGAATGGAGATGAATGTCCTGGGGGGCTGATTAATGGTCGGCTGTTAAAGAGATACTACTTCTGAGTATTTTCTGCTCATTTCATCATCATTGTACATATCGTTTTACTTATGTTTTATTGCACATGCATACTAACTTATCATCTTCATTCTGGGGTCCGCAGTGAAGGCTATAATTCTGAAAATAGAGGTTAGTTGGTTTAAGTTTGTCAAGTCAGTTGTATCAGTCTTTAGTTTTGAGTCTGTTTTGGTCAAACTGGTTTTTGAGTTCTCCGTTCAATTCTCAAAATTTTGTGTTGGAATAATGACTCCATTGCCCAATGGATGAAGGCACTGTCTAGCTCTTGCAGAGATCTGTGGTTCTTGGCATCTCCAAGGAGCTACCATCCCCATTGGAGCCAATGTTAGAGTCGGTCTAGTTATCCCTCCGTCAGAGATCAAAGCTCTTTTTTTCATTTCATGTTTAGGTGTCCCATCAGTTTCGATTAGTTGCATTTCGTTAGGCACGCCATAACTCTGACGGAATGGTTTGTGTTACTCATTCCCCTCGTTCTTGGCACTGCTGGTTCAGGTATATTCATAAAAACAAGTCTTCAAAGGTCATGTACAGTCCTGTTTCAAATTTTTGGGTCATAACAATGGTTCTTGGTCATTAGGTCTTGGGTTTGAGTCAGTCTTGTTTTGCAAAGTCTAAGAAGACCAGCAGGCCAGAGGGATGTCCTCGATAGGTGGTTACTTCAATAATTTTCATCATTATACAGATAAATTAGGACTTCTATGCAAAACTCTGTTTTGAAGATAAGTCGTCATCTCATTTTTGTAAAAATCTTCAAAAATTTCAGTTCTCGAAACGTCCAAGCGCAGCCTTGGTCTCCTTTTCCAGATCATATCACAGCTATCCCTGCAAAAAATTGCAAAGAAAATCATCATTTCAATCAAATTTAAGGAGGAAACCAAAAAGGTCAGAAGTCTATTAATCCTGAAAAAGTGTCAACGACAAAACATTACAAAATGGGTCATGGACCAAGCAAAAATCGAAAGGGAGTCTTTATAAAGATATTTCATGACATTTTCAACTCATTTTGAATGCCAAGAGTGAAACGCATAATTCCAAAGCGAAATTGTGAGTTTGTGAGGAAGTTGGAGCAGTTTCAGGGGTGCGTGACGCATTGGACTAGGCGCGCGGTGCATCAGGGGCGCGCGACGCATCAGGAAAAAACTTGCAGTGTAAAAATACACGCGCGCGGCGCACTGGGGTTTAAGCCCGAAATTTGATTAGAAGCACATGAACTCGCCTCCTCTCCGCACAAAATTGCAGGTAGGCTCACATCCACCACTTGTGCTTGGTTTTTGAAAGATAAATGTAATAGGTTCATGATGTGTTTGCTTTAGAAATCCAAGTGGAAAGCCCTCCTTGTTAATAAAATTGTTGTAGGGTTTTAATGAAAAAATTGCTGTAAGGGTTTCAAAAACAGAGGGTAACCAAGGTTGTCATTATTTCTCCCTTTCCCTTTGTTTCCCATTCCCAAATTCACCCTTATTCTCCCCATTAATTCCCTCCTTTATCCTACACATAATCCCTCAAAATCCTAGTCCCTCACCTCTGTTACAAAACACATTATCCTTATCATTTCCCTTCCCTTCTCTAAGTCCCTTGTTTTTATTTCCAAATTCCTAAATCCCTAATGCTTCCCCTGTCCTAATATTCCCTTGTGCATTTGTGTCCCCTTGGTCATAGCATTTTTAGAGCAAAAGAACAGTTTACAGGCAATTGTGCACGTAGTTTATACATCAACATATATATTCCAGCTATCTTATTTTCAAAGACATGTCAGAGACCGAGTCAGTTTATGAGCAGGATTATGATAGTGATTCTACACCAGAGGTAAATGTGCCAAGGAGGTATCACAAAGGTGGCAAAAGTGGTCAGCATGTCAGGGAGGAGCCTACTTCTTTGGCTCAATTGCAAGCTTGTCCACTTGCAATGGATTGTTTTCGGTATCAATCATGTTTCGAATACTGTGAGCTGATCTCACAAATCCAGCATCATCGGGAACTAGTCCGTTTATTTGTTCTACATTTACAGGATGGTCATGTAAACCTTGCCAGAGTGAATTTCACCTTGTCACCCGAGACTATTGCTCAGGCCACTGGGATACCAAATGTAGGGGAGGAATGGAGTAAATGCCAGCAGTTAGACAGATTCTACTATGAGCCATATATCAAGCTCGGGTATATGAGACACTTGAGTTCAGTTTTTCCTTCCAGGTTCATGAGGGATGAGTATGCACCATTGATGAAACTCATTATTCGATATTTCAGTTGCGAGGGCAGATTCTCACGTCTCTATGCGTACCATGTCCATTTGTTGATGCATTTCACAAGGGTACGTATGATGAACATTATGTTTTTCATGTGTCGCAAAATAGAGAGGATGGTGCCTTTAGTACAAAGGAAGAGCCCAACACATCAACATAAGAGCATCTATCATTATGCACTGATCAAAATCATAGTGAGGCATCAGTTGGCACAGCAGGGCATTACTTGGGAAGATTTCATCTCCCGTGATTACTTTGCAGCATTACAGCCACCTCCCGATATAGTTCATGATGAGGGAGCACCTTCACACCAGCCAAGCATTCCCGAGACTGAGCATATAAGTGCTCCTCCATATGTGACATACCAGCGAGGCCACAGGGCCCTATTTGCATCTACATGACGAGTACTATCTCCACCGGGGGTGGAAGGGGTCTCGTTGACTTCATCAGCACAACGAGTGTTATCTCCACCTCGTGTGGAAGGGGCCTCGCTTCCGACAGCAGCACCGCAGGTACAGGATAAGGGCAAGAAGCCCAAGCATGAGGAGAGGCCTTCAGGTGAGCCATCAGGTTTTGTTACTATTCATGATGATGAGACAACTTCAGAATCAGAGGAGACCCAATATATCAGGATTATCAAAGAGCAAGGAACGGACATTCGAGCTTTGCAAATTCAGCTGGAGATGGCAAAGTCAAATATCAGGTATCTAGAGCAGCGGAATAAACAGCTTGAGGACCAGCACGTGATCATAGAGCTACAGAACATCCGTGAGAATCGCCAAGCTGCCCAACATAGAGAAATTGAGTTCACCTCTCTAGAGCAACAGGTAAATGAGGATCGAGAGGCTAATCTCGAGAGGGTCAACATCTACTTGGAGGAGCGGCTGAAAAAGGCCAATAGAGACAATGCATTATTAAAACACATGGCTATGCATTACAAGGCCCGGAACCTAGTTTGCAAGGCGTGAATTAGGAGTCTTAAGGCAAAATTGAAGAAAGCGGTCAAAAAGAAAAAAAGACAAAAGGAGCTTGATCGTCTTCATATTTTGGCCGAAGCCTCTTTTGCTGAGCATGGTACTTGATTGGGGACCCCCACCCAAAATTCCAACAAGTTTGGGGAAAATTTTGTCAATTTTGAAATTTTTGGTTAAAAAAACAGGTTTTTTGGCTCAACGCGTACCGCGTCGCGCGCGACCCATAAGATTGGGAGGTCCAAATCATAAATGGTTTGCATTTTTGGATTTTTCATGATGAAATATACATGCTCAGCTATTTCCAAGGCATTTCATCTAGGTTTGGGTCCCCAAAAGGTCAAAAAACATGCAAAAAATGACCTCACTGCCCCTTTTTGAACACACAGGAAGCAGTCATGGGAGAATGCACGTTTGGAGGGGCAAATGGACACCGAATTGGAGAATTCCACTTGGGTTGGAAAGTAGACATCCAGGGCTTTCCAACAAGCCAACATGAGCTCAATTTGGATGCCAGGAAATGCCCCAAAAGCAGGTGGAAAGGCGCGCAGCGCATAGGGCTCAGGTGCGCGACGCACATGGTTTTTTGGCACAATTTTCATCTTCAGCTCAGGAAACAAAGCCAGTTTGACCAAGTTTTACTTGTGATGGATTTTTTCACTCCTCTTGATGTAATTAATGAAACATGATGTAATTTTGGCACTTTATTACTTATTCTAGAAGATTCATTCACTAAAAAGTGAAAATTAAATGAATGAATCAGTTTCCTACCTTATATAGGCAAGTTTTTTTGACTACCTAGATTGTAGTGCTTTGTTTAGAATTGGTTGAAATAGCTCCTAGGATGATGAGCTCGACCCCTAGAGGCAAGGGAATGAGTTATCTTGCCTATATTATGTATTTTCTTAGTCATTTTCAGGGTTGGACTCTTGGGGAAAAGGTTTTGAGACTTTATTGTACATTTTACTTCAGCATTTTGACAAAGGAAAGACCAGGGTTTTGCAGCACTATTTGGAATTCATGTAGCTTTATGTCTTGATGGTTTGCTTCTTTCAGTACTTGTAAGTTGTTATGTGTATCATTTTCCCTTCTCTCATCTTCTGCAATTGAACAAATGAAGTGTTAAGGTAGAATTCATAATCTGTAATGCTCTGCCTTTAAGTTTGTTTGATTTCCTATCTTTTCATCTGTTTAAGGAGAATCCTTGAAGTTTTCTTGCTCTCCTTAGCTCCTCACCTGTCTGATCTACCCACCTCATTAGCTTTTAAGGCATCAAACAATTGCCTACCTTGCTCCAATCAGACCTCTGCAGAAACTGTGTCTCATCCCCGCACACAAAATTGCCTTTCCCTTTGATTCAACAAAAACCCCAAAAAATCACCTTTAAAACCTCTGCACTTAATACCTAGCCTAAGATTAGTTACAATTTCAGTCATCCCGAGCCTCATTGATTATATTTTTCCAAGATAGACCCGGAGAGAGCCCTCTCCTGTCCTCCTAGGGCTAGCTACGAGGCTAAGTGTGGTTTGATGTTGCCTTGAGTTTTGCCTTCCTCAGCCTGGGGCAAATTTGAGCGTTAACAGGGAGGATTCCATGTGCAACATGGTGGTTGAGCTTAAGGCTTCTGAATCATATGCATGTTCAGACTCTATGTCATAACTTTACAAGGGAAATGACAAAGGGAAGAAGATCATTGATGCGGAGCCCAGTGCTACCATGGCCACCACAAAGATCCAAAAGAATGAGCGTAAAGATCTAGAGGCGAGGGAATGTCTCTTCCGCTCACAAATGTGGGTGAAGGGTTCTTCGCTAAAATTTATTGTTGACAGTAGGAGCCAAAAGAAACTCATTTCAGTTGAGTTCCTAAAGTGGATGGGCCTATAAGCAACACATCCACATTCATACACCATCAGGTGGCTGAACCAAGGACGATATCTCTGCGTCATCCAGCAGTGTCACCTTCCCTACAGTATCCAACCATTCACAGATGAGGTATTGTGTGATGTTGCCCCTCTTGAAATTTGTGATGTATTATTAGGACAACAATACTTGTGGAAGCAGTATGTTGTATATGAGTCTAAATGCTCTGTGATTATTAATTTGGGAAATAAGTTGTACAAGATACCGACAGTAGCCCTGCCTATCACCATCTCTTTGATCACTACAAAAAAATGCAGTAAGATAATTTCACAAACTAGGAAATTTGTTTTCCTTATGATTCGCCCTCAGGGCAAGAAGAATATTGTGGCCACGACTTCTAGACAAGGCTCCTTCACACAGCAGTAGCAGATGGACAAGGACATGGAAAAGTACAGGGACATTTTCTCCTCACCTATGGGGGTGCCTCTGCAAAGTCAAGTCAAGTATTCCATCAATCTGACCTCGGGGGTTTCACTACCCAATGGACCGATCTATCGATGCTCTATTCTTGATAAAAATGAGATCAAGATGAAGATTCAGGAGTTGTTGTGGAAATGGAACATCAATCCAAGCTTGTCATCCTGTGGGAGCCTGATTTTATTGGTATGGAAGAAGGATGGGACCTAGAGACTCTGTATTGACTATCGGGTGCTGAACAAGATCATTGTAAGGAATAGGTACCCAATCCCACAGATTGATGACCTTCTAGACCAACTCAAGGGGACTAAATATTTCAGTAAGATCGATTTGAAGTTCAATTATCACCAAGTTCCTATCAAACCCTCCAATGTGTGGAAGAATTCCTTCAAATCCATGGAGGGCCTTTTTGAAGGGTTGGTCATGCATTTTGGGTTGAAGAATGCCTACACAACCTTCATGAGATTGATGGAAAACATATTGTGACCCTTCACCAATGCATTCATTGTGGTGTATATAGATGACATCTTGATCTTCATCCAAAGTTTGTAAGAGCACCTCCACCATATTTGATAGGTCCTCCAAACACTGTGATAACACAAGTTGTGTGCCAATTTGGAGAAATGCACTTTTGGCATGACCCAGGTTAAATATATGGGGTACGTCATTGATGAGCAAGGTGTGCATGTGGACCCAGCCAAGATACAAGTCATTTAGGATTGGCCAGCCCCAACCACTCTAACAGATCTCCGCAGCTTTCTTGTTCTTGCCAATTTCTACCACAGGTTCGTGTTGGGGTTCTCTCATATCACTTGGCCTTTAAGTCAAGTCACGAAGGGAGGAGCGAAAGCAAAGTTATTTTGGTCTGAAACCCAACAAAAGGTGTTTTCTGAGTTGAATCATTACCTCTGCTCTACACCAATGCTCAGATTACCAGACCTCTAACAACCATTTGAGATTAAAACAGATGCCTCCGACTATGTTATCGGTGCAATTCTTACTCAACAGGGGAATCCAATGGCTTACCATAGTGTGACACTTCCAGACACATTTTGAAAGTATCCCACCTATGAGAAAGAAATGTATTCCATTGTGTAGGCATGCCATCAATGGAAGCATTACATTCTCAGGAAGGAAATTGTCATCCACACAAACCACCGACCCCTACAATTCATACAAGCACAAGGGAAGTTGTAGAATGATCACCATCAGAAATGGTCTGCATACTTGCAACAATTCCATTTTAACATTAAGTACAAGAAGGGTAGCACCAATAATGTTGTAGACTACCTCAACCGACCACCAGTCATGGCGTTGATCACTATGCTCGACTCCTGTGGGCACGAGACTTCAGGGTGGACATGTCTATAAAAGAGCGATCCGAAATTCGACAGCACATACTAAACACTCTTGTAAGGTAAGAAAGCAAGCATGCCAAGATGATTTGAGAGGCACACTATAGTTGGGTCCTGGACATTTCAGAGTAGAGAAAATAGTGGCAGTACTGCATAATTATTTTTATTAGTCGAACATTTTCCAAGGTGTTGGGAAGTACATTCAATCCTGCACTATCTGATCCATTTCCAAACCAACCATCAAGAAGTAAGGGATATATACCCATCTACATACTCATAGTCAACCTTGGGAATCCATCTCCGTGGATTACATGTCGGGCCTTCCTTCTACTAAGCACAAAAATGACTGCATTTTCCTAGTCATCGACAAATTCTCTAAGATGGCCATTATGGTGGCCTACAAGAAGAGTATCATAGTAGAGGCCACTTCTAATCTCTTCTTTGAGCAAGTGTGGGTGCACTTTGGGATCCCACAGTCCATTGTCTTAGATTGGGACAACAGATTCCTAAGTGCATTTTGGTCAAGTCTCTGGTTGATGTTGGATACCAAAATTACTAAGTCCATAGCTTTCCACCCCCAAACTGATGGCCAAACAGAGGTCATCAACATTATGGTTGTACACATTCTGCGCATCTACAACTTGAAGCATCCATATACATGGGATGAAAGACTCCCATATGTCCATCACAACTACAACAGAGCTCTCCATAGCTCAACAGGACACAACCCCTTTCAAGTAGGGTTAGGATTTCAGCCATTATGTCCCATTGATGTGGCCATACCATTTTCAGCCACTCAGGTAGATTCGGCGCACATCCAATCTGAATCTGACTGAACTAATAGCTTCATTGAGCGTATTCAACACATCCACCAGTAGATCCATGATATATTATACAAATCCAATTCTAAGTACAAACAATGCCATGATCAGCATCGAGTGTCACACAAGTTCTAGGTGGGTGACAAAGTTTGGCTACATTTGGAGAAGGAGCGCCTCGTTAGACCCCACCGCAAGCTCCACCAGCTACGATATGGGACCTACACCATCATCAAGGTTATAGGGGACAATTCCCTTGAGCTTAGCATTCCACCTTTCCTTGGTCTGCAACCAGTGTTCAATGTATATTGTCTTCGGCCATACCTTCCACCATTGTTGGACACATCCAACATTTCAAAACAACTCACACCAACAGATTTAAACCCAGACTGCATGGAACAGACCACAACTGATCAAATCATGGAAACAAAGATCAAAAACACTCGTCAGCATAAGATCCAACTATATCGGGTTTTCAAAGTTGGCCAACTCCTGCACAAAGGCAAGTGGCTCACCAAGGACCAAGTTCAATAGAAGTTTCCTCGTCTCATGGAGGCACCCAACTCAATGGGGACCATTACTTCCTAAGGGGGGAGGCTTGATATATGCGGATATTGGTGGCCACCTTCCTATTCCACTTGGACCCCCATCATTGTCTCTTTCTATTTTTCAGTGTCCTTAATTGTAGCTCAGTTTACTATTTTTGGCAGTTTTTGAGGTCCTAAACTTTCGGATCCATTTTGAGGCCATGAATGACGTTTTTTGAGAAAAATAGGAAAACATGAGTCTTTGGCTCATGTTTAGATTAGAAATTTGTAGTCCTTGGATAGGTCTTTCTAATGAGGTAGTGTGTGTGTCAAACAAAGATCGTATGCCAAAGTTACGACCCTGTGAATTTGATGTATCAATTTACCCAAACATGGCCCATAGTTTTGGCGCTTCATCTCCTAGGGTTAGGTTTTTGGGTTTTTATGGTTTTCCATTGTCTCTCAATAATAAATAGGCCTTCAAGAATCATTGTAACATAGTTCAGAGGCATGTAGCCACCACATCTCTCCTCATAGATAAGCTACCATCACCCGAGCTATTTTTATTTCCTTTTTGTTTGTAAGCATATTTTAGTATTGGACATTAATTAAATGAAGTGTTATTTATGTTGCATCTCTGTATTTATGGTTATATATGTAATTTGTTGTGTTCCTATTTAAGTTTGGATCAGGGTGACATGGAATGATGGATGAGGTGGGGGGGCGAAAGAGTGACATGGGCATATTGTGGCAGAATGATATCATGTTTGCTTTCCGCAGACAGGATAAATACCAGTTACCACTCATGGGGGAACTCGTGGTGGTAAGCAGTTCCAAACCATGGTGATGTTAGGTAAGATCCCAACCATTAATCTTACCAACAATGGTTTCCCACCAAACTGCCTACAGGGGAACCCCTCCACAGATGTGTTGAGCATGTTGTGGTGTTGGGTTTCTCCTGTGGAGGAGTCCTGATGCCACAATTGACATCTCCTTTTGAAATTGTGTGCTCTTTAATCGTATTTCCTCCCCTGATGTTCCCACCAACATACAATAAAAAAATGTCTCCAATTCTGAACCTATGCCATCTAGAACCAACATTAATCTTTTTCTTCTTCTTTCTTTTAAATAAATCACCACAAACTCATTCCAATGATTTTATTTTGACTTTTGTTTACAAGAATTTTTTTTTTGGCATATATATTTTTTTTTGTCTTTTTGAAATTTGAATACAGTGAAAACGAGCTACAACATATGGCTCCACCTGGGGATAGCGTTTTGGAAGAAAACACTAAGAACCACAGATTAGTGCCTTCACCTCGGGAATGGAATCATATCATAGCTTAAAAACATTGCAATGAGAGACTCACTAGATACTTACAGTGATTGTATTGGTATCTACAATGAGGAAATTTAAAGTTTTTAATGTTGGAAATAATGTTTTAGAAACTACCCATTTACAAGCAGTGACAGTAGTTCTCCATCTAGATTCTCCAAAATGAAAGTATTGTTTGCTTTGGCTTTTGCTAACTTGAAAGTAACAAACCATAGAGGATCAAACTTACCATTCTTACTCTTGCCCTCCCTTCTGACATCCCACCTTAGGACAAGGTCTCTAGGATGAAAAAGTATATCCTTGGCTTTTCTATCAAAAATAGTTTTCATATTCTCTTGATAGTTGATCGGGTTTTTAGTTACTTGTTATTTGTTCTCATTCAATTCTATTAGTTGGTTAATCCTCCAGGTCAATGTATTTGGTTCTTCTTCAGCATCTTGAATCAAAGTAGCTACTGGTCTGGCTAACTGACTAGGAAAAAGAGATGCTACTCCATATGCCAATTCAAAAGGTGACTTATCAGTAGACCTTTGGTGGTTACTCTGTTTTCCCATTGGGGAAACTTAAGCTAAGAGTCCCAATTATTTTTATTTTTTGTAATTTTTTCATCAAAATTCTTACGAGAGCTTTATTTGAAGATTTTGCGAGTCCATTTCCTTGAGGATAATAGGTGGTAGAGTGAGAAAGAATAACATTATATTTCTCGAAAAAATTAATTAATTTTGTAGATTTAAATCCCTGAGCATTTTCTGTAACTACTTTCTTTGGTCAGCCAAATATTGTAAATATGTTTTCTTCCAGGAAATTGATCACCACTAAATCAATTGCATTTATGGTTGGAACAACTTCCACCCATTTGGTAAAGTAATCAGTGGCTATTAGAATCCACTTATGTTGTCCACTGGAAGGTGGGTTAATCCCCCCTATGAAATCTAACCCCCACTACCTAAATGGTTCTTCTACAAATACAATAATTAATGGAAGTGGTGCCAACTTCTTTTCAACAAAAAGTTGACATTTTCACAACATCTAACCAGTCTGTAAACATCAAAAAACAAAGTTGGCCAATAAAAACCATCTTTCAAGATTTTGTGTGCTGTCACTTTCTAGTTGTAATGACCTCCACAAGCACACCCATGATATTCATTGAAAATTTCAATTGTTTCCCCCTCTGTTAGACATAACAGCAAAACACCAACAAGATCCTTCCAATACAATTGACCATTGACTATCACATACTTTTGTGTTTTCAGTCTCAAAGCTTTATATTTTTCTCTTTCTAAACTTGATGGAAAACTAAGAAACAACAAATAATGAAATAATTCTTGTACCAATCAGAACAAACATATTTGTATGCAATTTTGTTATCTTGTCCATTTTTCTTACCTTCTTTAGTAACAGTGTTTGACTCAAGAATTGCAACTACCAAATTAATCTCCATCACCTGAAAATTTGCCTTTGTTAAAATCTTAGCCAATCCTTGCCCCTTTATTAGTTTTTTTTACTTGATTTCCATGTCATACTCTTGAATCTTAGTTATCCATTTTTCCATTCTTCCTTCGCTATCCCCCTATGTCAGGATATCCTTGACAGCTAAATTTGGTACATATGCAGTAATTTGGGACTATAAAATGTACACTCTGAATGATTTCAAGGCTTTGACCAAAGCATAAGCTTGTTTCTCCAAAATATTATATTTCAATTTAGAATCCCTCAACACCTTGCTGAAAAATGCTATTTGTTGCTCCTTATTGTCTTAATTCTTTTGCAAAATAATAGTTGTAATAGTAGAAGGTGAAGCAAAACAAAAAAATTGAAAATGTTTTTGG
The DNA here is from genome assembly GCA_031772625.1 of Pinus tabuliformis. Lineage (NCBI taxonomy): Eukaryota > Viridiplantae > Streptophyta > Pinopsida > Pinales > Pinaceae > Pinus > Pinus tabuliformis. The sequence continues at coordinate 522,990,916 of CM062818.1, forward strand.
TAATCCGGACTTACCAAAACTGGAGCTTCTCCAAAATCCTTTTGATCCTTCTAAAAGAGTCTCTTCTTTTCGGATTCCATCTAACCTTTGCATCGTTCTTTAACATATCAGTGATTTCTTTAACAATTTCTGCATAATTTGGAATAAACCTCCTAAGAAAATTTATTCTTCCCAAGAAAATTTGAATCTCCTTCTTATTTTTGGGCAGAGGTATATTACTTATTGCTTCTACTCATTTTGGGTCAATCCTGACTCCCTCCTTTGACACAATATGTCCCAATAATTTACCTTCTCTTAGAGAAAAGTGAGACTTTTTTGGATTTAGAGATAGTCCATATTTCCTACATTTCTCAAAAGTTTGTTGTAGGTGTTTCAAGTGTTCATCATCAGATTTGGAAAACATTGTGATATCATCCAAGTATATAACCACAAACTTGTCTTTTTCTCCCACAAAATCTATATCCATAGTCCTCTGAAAGGTAGCACCAACATTCATCAACCCAAATGGAATCTTTGCATACATAAAATTTCCCCATGGTGTTGTGAAAGTTGTTTTCTTTTGATCATCTGGATGTACTTCTATTTGATTATATCCTGAAAATCCATCAATCATAGACAACCTTGAAGATCCTATCACTTTCTGCAAAATATGATCCATTTTTTGAAGAGGATAGTTATCCTTTAGTGATGCTCTGTTTAGATTTCATAAGTCAATACACAATCTAATTTCTTTGTTCTTCTTTCTTACAGACACTAAATTTCCCACCTAGTTTGAATACCTCAAAGGTAGAATTATATTTTCCTGCAATAACTTTTTCACTTCCTTTTCTATTGAGGGCAGCAATAAAGGATTGATTTATCTTAATTTCTGTTTATATGGTTTGACCCCTAGTTTAAGAGGGATCTTATGTTGTATAATGTCCTTATTATAAGTTTTGAGGTCTTCATAAGACCATGCAAAGACATCAGAATATTTTTTGAACAGATCTACAAACCTGTGCTTATAATCTTTTGAAATACCCTTTGCCAACTTCACAAGTTTGGGTTGTTGTTTAATTCCAAGATTACAGTCTTCAACATCATCCTCCCAACTTTGCTTGCTAACATTCACTAGAACATTGTTTGCATCAAACAATCTCTCCAAAGGTACTAAACCTTTAGGAATTACATTACCTTTCAATTATACAATCTTGTGGTTTTCTATGGAATATTTCCAAGGTAATTCATCTTCAACCTTTTCTTCTTCAACATATTCAACTTCTTCTTCTTGATCAATCTTTGAGTTAGAAAACTCCCCTACAACCTCCAAAAATATTTTGATTTGTTCCTCATCTTCAAATACCTACCAATACTTGACATTGTTAGGTATAGAAGGTCTATTTTAGACTTCAACTTCATACCTCAACTTTGGATTATGTGGGGGTCTAAAGGCTTTGGCTGCAACTATGAGTGAATCAGATAATATGTTACCTTCTCTTTGTAGAAACTGAATATTAAACGCTAAAAAGAAGTTGTCCACCAAATACCAAACTTCATTTTGATAAGCTCTAAGCCTTGGGTGCTTTGTATGACACTACCCTCTTATTTGTTTTACAACTAATTATGAATCTCCAAAAATAGAAATACATTCAATCTTCATGTTTTTGGAAGCTTCCAAACCAAGAATTGGAGCTTCATGCTCTATTATGTTTTTTTTTGTCGTTCAGAAAACTTTCATTAGATTTTTAGGAAAACAGAGCTTACAAAATATGTCTCAACTGTCCCCTTTCTCTCATTCTTACCAGACTTGTTGAGATTGGGGACCGTATGATACCATAGAGAACTCTTCACATTCTTTATTTCTGGTAGGCGTTGTAGCCATAACATACTAGAAAAAACCAAAAGGACACCAGAACTGACAACAGCATACCGAGGGGGGTGGGGAGGGAGTACAGGGGGAGCTACAAAATAACCAACATGGTCATGTATATGAAAATCAATATGTTCCACCCGTGCTTCCAAACTGTGAAGGTGGTCATTTGTGTGATGGTGGATGTGGTGAAGTTTATCTAGTTGTTCCATAATTTCATTCTGACTATATTGAATATCATTTATGTAAGCCACTATCTCATTACGATATTCATAGTTATTGTCCCTGAGAATTTACATATTGATTTGGATATTTTGAAGTTTCTCTTCTATGGACTCCATGGTTGTTGGATCCACTATATGACTTGGAGAATGAGCTAGAGAGAGAGAGCCACTGCACCCTTGGGTTCCAGGTTGGACGAATTCCCAGAGGAAGATCTATGGCTTGACGCGGGACGCCCCACATTGATTTGTTGACGCCCCCCCTGCAGCAAGGTTGGCCTCGTTGGTGAGGAATTATTGTTACACTAAAAAATGTCACCATGGCTATTTACAGTCGGTATGGCTCAATCAACAGTCATACTACCCTTTTGAGCAAGTCTTATGCCTCTACTATTCATATCAAACTCCAAGAAAGAGAGAAAGTCTTTATAAAACATGTTTATCTCTGGGTACGCAGGTTCTCTCAAGCCTTGCCTACGGGTACGCACCTTTTGTTCATAAGGTCTGCGTCCAAGGACGCTCTGTATCTAAAGGGGCAGGTGCGTCCCTCTGAAAAGGTTAAAATGCGCAAGTTTTATCTTCAAAAACTTACTTGTGGTCATTTCTAGAGCATTCTAGAAGATTCTTGGATGAGTATTGAGCGCCTCCAGATGGTTCATGCACTCCTATCAAAAAGGAACTTATCCCATCAATAAGGGAGTGATCCCATCCAAAGAGGGGACTATCCCATTGATGGTGGACCTGATTAACTTCCTCTTGAGCACTATAAAAAGAGGCATTGAGCCAGAAGGAAGAAGGTTGAAAGCTATAGATTTCTAAGGGTAAATGCTGCAGGAATTAGGACTCCCATTTAGAAGCTTGTGAGGAGAGATTGTCATCTTTACTTGTTCTATTTGGAAGTGGGTGAGCTTTGTCAAAGTAGAGGAAGACTCTTGTGGACCCTGGAAGGAGCTTGCACAACACCAAGGCTCAGGTTGTAATGGTTCCTTTTGATTACCTTTAATGCAAATTGGTCCATTCTTCTCAATAGCTTGTTGTTAATGGGTTATTTCATGTACTCCTTGGTCTATGTGTTGAATATGCTTTGTTTTATGTTATAATCAGGTGCTATTTAATTGTTTGACTGTTGGTGATTGCAGGTTTTGGAGAAAGGGAGGAGCTCATCCGGATCACCAAAGCTTGGACTTCTACAACAGCGTTTGGACAGAGGTAAGAACGAAACACTTGATTTCTCATATCATAATGTATGTTTAGAGAAGGATAGCTCCAGTTTGTTTTGTTTGTCATTAGAATGTCTTAGACTTCTAGGAAGGTTAGTTGTGTCCGCACCCTTGACTGATTCCGTGTGACAAATTGGCGACTCCGCTGGGGAAATTTTCCATTAATGAGAAGAGTCTTTTCTTTTGTTTGAACTTTGCTTTGAGAAAATTGGTTTATTTTTCTGGTTTTGGCTCTGTGATCTTGTCTCTGGGTGGGTTAGCTTAGGATTAGTTTTATTTTTGGTTTTCTTGAGTTTTTCAGTAGGACGCACCCTCTGAGTGCTGCACAGTGCGTCCCTGGACGCACTTTTCCTGTGTGCACAGAGCGGGCCCGCACCTGTGCTAACGGGTTGCCTGCGTCCCCTGCCAAAATTTAAGAAAATTCCACTTTTTGCCTTTTTTGCTCTTGGATTTTGTTTTTTCTTAGTTTTTTCTGCCCAGATTCATCAGTCCCTTGTCCAGAATCTTCACCTGAACTGGTTTCATTAGCATTAAGTGTTTTAGTGGATTTCGTCGAAGTGTAAGCCCTAGGGTTTGATTTTGAGTAGGTCTTGTAGTGACTTTAGCGGTAGGAATTGTCAAGCCTTAGATATCTCTGGTTTTGTCAACTTTCTAAGAAGTCAGACCTGTTCTAAAGTCTACCTGTAGAAGTAACTTACCATCAAGTTGTCTTTTGGGGCCATTTTCGAAGTGCTTGTTATTTAAGTCTTGAATTCCATTTTACGAAAAGAACAAAAAGATTTGAGTTTTGTTTTGGCTAGTCTTTTGATTCTGCATTAGCTAGTCCTTGATTTGATTTTGATCAAGTAAAACATCCTAGAATCGCCTTTATGAGCTTTTGCCTTGTTAGGTTTACTTAGAGTAATCTCTCTTTTGGTTTGCTTGTGAGTCAAGTTTTCATAGTTTTATAGCTTTTGAGATTGTTTTTTGTTAAAGGTAGGTTTACATGCTTTATTGAAAAAGAAAATACAAAAATATCTCCTTTGAAAAGTTTTGTTTCAAGTAGCTTTAAAAGTTTTTGAAAGAAAAAGAGTTTTTCGTGCAAGTAAAGAGTGGTTATGTTTGTGTGCTCGAAAAGAAAAAGAGAATTGTTTCTTTGATTGTCTTTTCTAAGGAAGTTGTTTTCTTTAAAAATTGCATTCTCTCAACTCTCTTAGTTAAAGATTTTCATTGAAAAAGCAAAAGTAGTATAGATCATCTTAGGTTCATCTTTGTAGTGGTTGGAGTCGAGTCTGCACACCATTGGTTTCACTTCCATCACCTTGTGACTTTAAAGAACAACCTTAAAAGTAACGCTTAAAGTAAAATTGAACTAGTAACTTTTATTTTCTAGGGCTCTGAAGCACCAACATAGCTTAGGCTAGTGTCTTGGAGTAGGTGAGTACTTAACTCTCCAAGGCAGTAAAACAAACAAGTAGTCGATCTTGTGATAGAATCAAATCCAATTGTTACATTTACACTCTGGGAAAGCTCCTCTTAAAGGAGAAGCACGAGCTCGTGTCCGAACCAGTGAGGGGATCATTCCCCCCTCGTTGGGAACGACGCCAGACAGTACGTATTACAAACGGTAAACCTCGGATTAACCATTGTCGAGGAGCCAGGGGTCACTTATCGGTAAACCTTGGATTACTGTCAAGGAGCCGGTAAGGGGATTGAGCTTGCTACTCTGCCCTTGCGTGCTGTCGGAGTTTAGACTGTTCCCCCAGGTGTACTTGTGGCCGTTGGTAACCTTAGTGACCATAATCTCTAGGATTCTACCCAAAGTGACGGTGGAGGGAAGGTCCCACTGTACCTGGAGCAGACGTCGGCTATACTCACTTGGATTTTCTGGGGGGTTCACTTCACTCGAGACAGTTAAAGTGGAGGAACTTGGTCCAGTCTATTCATTAAGCAGGTTGTCGGCGTAACTGTTCCACCCACCATTTCTGTATTGAATCCTGCGAGGTTGGACCTAATCACCAACTAGCGCTTTTGGTCCGGAAGATACTGTTTGTGTTTGGTTTGACGCCCTAGATTCTTTAGGCGTGTGGTTCAAATTTGTTTGGTTCTTTAGAGACTTTAGGTGGTTTGATTTGAAATTTTATTTTGTTTTCGTGTGTAGTAGTTAAAAGTTTTTAGCTGTGGCGGAATTACCGAGACAGTCCCGTAGAATTCGGGGCCAGTCTCCTGAAGTTGTTTCTGTGGCCGAATTGTTGAGAAGATCCCGTAGACTTAGGGGTGAACCTCCTCGAGACGACCCCAGTAATTTAGAAGGTTTAAAGGTCCTTGTAACTCCTCCTAGTGGCAGTAGAGTAGGTTCACCTGAAGAAGGAGAATCTTCCTTGGTAGTCCATCCAGATTACCAAAGTTTAGAGACAGGTTATAATCCCGAAGCTGTTACAGTTTCTGAACTTGTTGGTAGTTTTTCATCTGCTAGCGATACAGGCGAAGAACCAGAAATATCCGAACCTGTTACTCCGACTCCTAGTGTTCCTGATTCACCGAGAATAGAAAGAATTATCACCGAAAATCTTCCTGTTGGTTTGATTGCTATAGAAGAACTTGTTCCAGAGGAAGAAATAGGCGTCTCTGATCCTGAAGATCAAATTACCCTTGATCTAAGGGAGCGTGAATCCATCTTTTACAGTCCTCCTAGAAGTACTACTTGGTACCTTTCGTTAACCAATTATTTAGACAACTTTGGGCTAGGTTTTTCTACACCTCGTACTCCTTTTCCACCTGGAGGTATTCATACTCCTGTAAATATGTCTGGTCAGTCATCTGTGTTTACACAAAGTCCTGAATCTTTTTTACATGGCGGTCCTTCTGTTCCTACTGGGTATCAATCTCTTTCTGGTACCTTTGCGGGAGCGTCTCCTCAACCCATTGATCATGGGTTATTAGTTGGAAACAGTGGTAATGTACCATTGAGTGTAGGAGACATTTACATGATGTCAGGTTCAGTTCCCGTTACCCAACCTCAAGGTGGCCAATTACCGCTTGGGGGGCAGCCTTCGTTAATGCCTGGGGGGCAACCTCAAGGTACTTCATTCGTGTCTGGGGGGCAACCTCAAGGTCAGTACGCTCCTATGGGGCAATACATACCTCAAGGTCAACCCCAGCCTCAATATGTACCCCAAGGTCAACCTCAGTATCAATATCAACCTCAAGGATGGCAACCTCAAGGATGGCAACCCCAAGGGTATCAACCCCAAGGGTATCAACCTCAAGGATACCAACCTCAAGGTCAAGATCAACCCCAGTACCCGTATTTACCTCAAGGTTATCAACCTCAAGGTCAATACTCAGGTCAAAGTTATCAACCACCTCAAGGGCAATCATATGGGACTGCACCTTACAATTATCAATCCTATCCTCAATCCGGCTATGGATCTCAGTACCCTCAACCTGTTATGGGTCAATACCCTGGAATGTTAGTGTGGGATCCGTCACAAGGTCAACAGATGTTGCAGCCAAGTATACAGTCGGTACCTCAAGCAGGACAACCTGTAGTTCCTGGTCCACCCCAGCAACCGCAACCTGTCCAGTCAAGTGTTCAGACCTCTGTAACTTCGGTAGTTACTCAGCCGCCAATTGCACCTAGTACTCCATCTCAAACGGCTGCAGCAACTACCGCTACATCTACCATACTTACTTCTGGAGTATCGACGGCTCCGGTTTCTACTGTCCCTGTAACCACTCCTCAGGCATCTGTACCGTTGTCTGGATCTACGATTCAAACCACAGTCCAGATGCCTGTAGGCCAACCTGGTATAAGTACGGTTGTTACTACTCAACCTCAATTTGTTCAACCTCCGTACCAGGGACAGTATCAACCTGGGCAAGCTGTCCAACAACCGGTTTACCAGTATCAACCGTATCCTGGGTACACTTATCAACAACCTCAGCAACCCCAGTACGGTCCGGTTAATCCTGGTTTTCCAGGAGGATATAATATCCCAAATGCGACTTCTGTTCCTAGTTATCCTGGATATCCTCCTCCTGGGGCCGGTATTGTGACCCAGACTTTTAGAGATCCTAACCGGCAGTTACCGTTTATCGCAACTTTGGATTTACCAGACTTGACGCGCCTAACGAACGATCCAATTCAATATCTTCCGTTCTGGCCGCCAATGCCAAGTAAGTTGCCCAGCGATATACCCAAGTTCGAAGGTAAGTCTGGAGAGGATCCGTCCAATCACGTGATGACTTACCACCTCTGGTGTGCTTCAAATTCCATCTCGGATGATTCAATCCGTTTACGTCTTTTTCAGCGTACACTCATTGGTCTTGCGGCCAAGTGGTACATTGAGTTACCACGGGCCCCTTTTTACAATTTTAGCCAGTTAGCTACCTCGTTCTTAACTCACTTTCAGTTACCGGTCAGATACGATAACGGTACGGAGTTATTAACTTCACTAAAACAATCAACCTCCACGTATATTTCAGATCACATTCATGAGTGGAGACGTCGAAGAAGGCTAGTGAAAGTTTTTATCCCGGACCAAATCTTAGCTGAATGGTTTGTTAAATCATTATTACCAAGAATTACTGAAGATGTAGCTAAGGCCGGAGTAGTTACTGAGGAGCAAGTCATTGCTCAGGCACAATACCTTGACTTAGTTTACACGTAGTCGGGTACATTACACGAGAAGATTCTGGATCTTCCAAAGTCGAACCAAATCGCTGCTGCTCCTTCGGGATCTCATGCCGCTGATGGTATGATTGGTATCGTGAATACAAAGAGCAAGAAGAAGTCTTCCAAGGCTTCAACTACTCCTATTATCACTTTGCCCGATTCCCCGACAAGAGAGTCTTCTCCTGAACTTACCACCGATATTCACGCTGTAGAGTCATCTACGGCCAAATCAAAAAACGGTGGAAAGAAGAAAGGAAAGAAGAAGGCTAAAGCAAACAAGGCTCCAAAGGAGAAAACTGAAAAGTCGGAAACCAATGACGAAAAGCGCAAACCTCGATATCCTTGTCTTATTTGTGAAGAGGATCATTTTACGAGAGATTGCCCTCATCGGGCCGAGGTAGTGAAAATAGTCAAAGGTTCCCACTCCTGCTGTGTTAAAAAATCCATTTCCGGAGCAGGAGAATAAGATGATAGGTTCTTCCTCGAATGCCAGTGAAGAACCCATTTTGATGATGTCTCATGTGAGGATTGCGACTCGATCGCAAGATTATGGTAGTAAGAATCCTGTTGATGGTAAGGAAGCAGAATCTTCTCACTCTAATCCATCAACCTCAGGTCCTGGTTCCGATCCACTACAGATCGAGAAACCTAACCCAGACTTAGTAATTAAACCGCCCGCCAAGGGTGTACTTCGAAGGTCTGCTTTCAATCCACATGCGAGAGCGGCCCAGAATTACAACATTGTTGAGGACTTAGCTGTTTCACCCTCAGCAATGTCGGCGTTAGAAGTGCTGCAATCATGTCCAGCACAACGAAAATTGCTTTTGTCGGCTATAGGAGCTGTTGACGTTCAGGATCCGAATCTAATGATCTTCGATCTAGAAAATAGTACACCACGACTCTCCCATCAAATGGCTTTCCAATTCCAGTGATAGTCAAAAACAGGCCTATTCATCGAACTGTGATTGATGAGGGAGCTTCTACGTGTATTATGTCAATTCAATGTTGGAGATCCCTTGGTTCTCCTTCGTTGAACCAATCCCCCACCATCCTTAAGGCCTTTGATGGCCGTGGGTTCTGTCCGTTTGGTATTCTTCAGGAATTGCCTATAGGGGTAGAAGGTAAAACCGTTAGTCTGGATGTGGAAGTGGTTGATGCCCCTCTAGACTACAACCTTCTTTTGGGTCGAAGTTGGTCATATGCTATGACAGCGGTCGTTTCATCGGTCTTCAGAGTAATTAAGTTTCCACATAACGGTAAGATCGTGACAATTGATCAGCTGACATACTTTTCATCCGACCCAGCCTCTTCAGAGAGTATCCAGCATGTCGGTAAGACGACAATCCCTTATCGGGACGTTGGTGTAGGTTTAGTTAAGGATTCCGGTTTACTGGGAACTTTTCCTCTCCCTCCACTCAGCGTAGAACCTTCGTTTGCAACGATTCATATGATTACGTCAGAAAACATTATTTATGATGATCCTTGGTATGTTCCATCTGACTCTGAGATAGACTCATTCGGTAATGCTATGCCTTTGAGTCCATATGAAATTGCTTATGAAGCTCTTATGTCTTTTACCGACTTTCATTCAACCGAAGTCGACCAAATGAATGTGGTCAGTGAAGAATCACTTTTCACCTCAACCTTAGAACGGATAGCGTTTCCCGAAGTCGTGTCATCTGACGAACAACTTCGCGAAATCCTAAGTGTAGACGATCTACCATGGGAAGATCTCCATCACAGATCTTCGTTTTTACCTAAGGATGATGCATTTGAAAATGATTTTTCATCTATCTTTACCGCTGAATATGTCAAAGACGCTCAGGATCCAACGAAACATTCTGATTCAGAGTTGAATTTAGGGAATATTTCTCGTACTATTCCCATTGATATTTCAGTGAAGCCCGGAATTGAGGAGAACATTCATATAGGTGCCTCATGTACAGAAGAAGAAATCCAAACTTACAAGGCCCTATTCCAAGAATTCCGCGATGTGTTTGCATGGTCTTACGAGGAAATGCCGGGAATCGATCCTGCCATTGTTGTTCATGAAATCAAAACCTACCCGGATGCTAAACCCATTCGGCAACGGTTGCGTCAGATTCACCCTCGAAAAGCGGCTGCGATTAAAGCAGAAGTCGAAAAGCTGTTGAAAGCAGGTTTCATTTATCCGATCCCGTTAACGGATTGGGTATCGAATATTGTTCCAGTCAACAAGAAACAAGGAACAATAAGAATCTGTATCGACTATAGGGATATCAATCGAGCTTGTCCAAAAGACAACTATCCTACGCCTTATATCGATCAAATTATTGATGATTGTGCCGGAAGTGAAATGTTTTCCTTCATGGATGGTTTTTCGGGCTATAATCAAATCAATATTCTACCTGCCGACCAACCAAAAAAGGCATTCATTTGTCCATGGGGGACATTTGCTTATTGCAAATTACCTTTTGGGCTCAAGAATGCCGGGGCCACTTTTCAACGGGCGATGTCTTACGCATTTCACGACATCAAGCACATTGTGCAACCGTATCTCGATGATTTGCCTGCTCATTCTTTACATCGAGCTGATCACCTTGACCACTTACGAGCAATCTTTATGAGGTGTAGGCATTATCGAATTCGGTTGAATCCCCACAAGTGTGTTTTCTGTATAGAAACAGGTCGATTGCTGGGATTTGTTGTTTCAAAAGCTGGCATTCACGTCGATCCCTCGAAAGTCGAAGCGATCATCAAATTGCCTCCTCCTTCGAGTTTGCGCCAACTCCAAAGTTTGCAAGGGAAAGCGAACTTTTTACGTCGATTCATCCCAAACTACGCCGAGGTCACTAAAGGTTTTACACGGTTGTTGAAACAAAACGTTCAATTCTTTTGGGACGAGATTGCCCAACAATCTTTTGATGCACTTAAACACGCGTTGACCCATGCACCGTTGTTGCATCCTCCCAACTACAACCAGGACTACTTCTTATACCTCGCAGCTTCATATTCCACTATTGGAATGGTGTTAGTTCAAGAAGATGAATTCGGAGCGGAACATGTGATATATTATCTCAGTCGAACCTTAAATCCCACTGAGTTAAAATATTCGCATGTGGAGAAATTGGCCCTGGCAGCCGTTCAAGCTGTCCAGCGTTTTCGTCACTACATTCTTCTCCGTAAAACTACAGTTATTTCGGATTGCAACCCTATGATTTACATTTTGACAAAACAATTGCTAGGGGGAAAGTACTCTAAATGGATCGTTATCCTGCAAGAGTTCGACTTGGAGTTCGAGAAGTCCAAGTCTAAGAAATCCTTAGTCTTTGCGGAATTGATGTGTGATTTCCCGCGTACTGACACAGAGACTGTGGCAGAAGAGTCCATTGCGGACGAATCTTTGTTTCTTATCAGTACTTTAGATCCGTGGTTCGGGGATATAATCATCTATCTCCAAACCCAAACCTTTCGGCCTGAAGCTTCCAAAGAGGAACGGCGAAAAATTAGGTTTCAATCCCAGCAATACAAAATTATTGGAGATACACTTTATCGCCGGGGGGCAGACTTAGTTTTTCGACGTTGTCTAACTCACGAAGAGGCTGAGAGAGTTTTGAATGATTTTCACTCTGGAGCATGTGGCGGTCATATGTCTGGGTATGCCACAGCTCAGAAGGTGTTGCGCGCTGGTTACTTCTGGCCATCTATGTTTAAAGATTGTATCATTGCAGTCCGGAAGTGCCACAACTGCCAAGTGTTTGATCGAAAGATGCGCGCACCACCTGCTCCTCTCCACCCTATAATTGCCGTTGGTCCATTCGCCAAATGGGGTATCGACTTTATTACTTGTAACCCTCACTCAGCCGGGGGGCATGCGTATATCATCCTCGCGGTTGATTATTTCACTAAATGGGCCGAGGCGATGCCTACATTCGACGCAAGCGGCAAAACAGCTGCAGTTTTCATATTCAATCATATAATAACTAGGTTTGGTGTCCCACAAGCAATTATTACTGACCATGGAAGCCATTTTCGAAATACCATGATGACTGAACTTACGAGCCAGCTTGGTTTGCGCCATGACAGCTCTACTCCTTATTATCCGCAAGCCAACGGTTTGGTTGAGTCTATCAACAAAGTTCTGGTTATCATGATCCGACGAACCATTGGTATTCATCGGTCGAATTGGCACAACATGTTATTTTCGGCGCTATGGGCATATCGAACCTCAGTGAAAACCTCAACAGGGTTCACTCCTTTCCAGCTAGTTTATGGCTTAGAAGCAGTGTTACCCATTGAATGTGAAATCCCATCACTTCAAATGGCTGTCGAATTACTTCCAGCTACTTCCGAAGAGGAGAAACGTTTATTGTACTTAGCTAAATTAGATGAGACTCGACGTGACGCTACATTGGCAATCAAGACTCACGCGAAACGAATGAAAGCTCAGTATGATAGAAATGTGACCCCTCGAAATTTTTCGGAGGGAGACCTAGTGCTCTTATATGATCAAGCTAACGATAAGCTAGGTGCTGGAAAATTCGTTCCTATGTGGCATGGACCCTATATTGTAAAGCGAAAGCTAGCAAAAGGGGCTTATGAGCTAGTAGATTTTGATGGGGACTCTTTGGATAAACCCAGAAATGGACTTTACCTAAAGAGGTATTATGCTTAAATGGTAGGTATGGAGAATTTTTAGTTAGGTTAGGTTTTCTTTCTAGCTAGTTTGATTGTTAGTTAGTCAGTGTGCTTAGCTTAGTGAGTGTGTTTTTCGTCGTTATTCTGGCTTATCTTGGTTTTGCTCTTGATATTGTAGATGTCGACGCCCCTCCAAACATACATTGGATTTGCTGATGGTGCTTGTCGTAGTACACGGAATATCTCTTCTGCAGCTTGGGTTATCTATTCACCCTCTGACGAGTTAGTTTCTATGCATGGGGTAAACCTCGGTCAAACAACGAATAACATTGCAGAATACAGTGCAGTGGTTGAATTATTATCCGAATCTATTTCATTTGGAATTCGACGTTTGATAGTGAGGTTAGATTCTGAACTTGTTGTATTACAGCTTAATAGAGTTTATGCCATTAGAAATCCTGTGTTATTAAGGTTGTTTTTGAGAGTGCGTCTCTTGGAACGTGAATTTGATTACATTGAATATCAGCATATTCCAAGGTCTTTGAATACATTAGCAGATGCAATTGCTTCTCGAGTGTTGGACAGACATTTACGATAATCATGCAAGTAAATTTAAAAAACATTTCATCATACATGTTAAACAAGATAAGCCAGTAATAGTGATATATATATAGATAGGAGTGTGTCAAAAAATATACATCGTCTTCGATCATAGGTTGAAAAACACCTTATGATCGGCAAAATGATAAGTACAAAAAGACAAAAATGTCACATGTGTCTACAAAGTGACTAGCCAATCACTGGTGGTGCTCCCTGTACGACACCACTGCACGGGCTACTTTGCGCAAAAATCTCCTCAACGGTCCAGGGACCGCGACTACGTAGCGCTGAAGTCTGATAGGAATATCATCCATAGATGTCTCCAGTATATCCGCCGTCAGACGCTGTAGATCATGCTCCAACTCAGTCAGTACCTCCGCAGCCGCCGCGTCCTGTGGGGCCGGTAGCGGTGCAACTGGATGTCGCCTCTCGAAAAGCCGGAGGTTGGCTGGACGCTGTGGACCAACATCTGCATTTTGAAAATTTTACTGTCAGTTTGAGACGATATATATAAAAAACAAAAAAAAATTATACATAATTTGAAAACTCGTGAAAAATAAAGTACCTCTGTCATCCCATTGTTCTCCCTGTGGAAGAACCATGTCCGGATCACCTCGAAAATCTATTCCGGCATACGGAAAGTCCTGAATCGCGAACACCTGGTCCTCTAACCAGTGAAAATAACTGTCAGTAAATCGAACAACTGCCGCACCCTCGTCCGGATGCCGAGCCATCACAGCAACCCATCGTACCAGCTTTGGCTCCTGAGGACCCGAAATATCAACAGTGAGATGCTGAGGGATCAGCATTGGTATCCTCTCTAAGGCAAAGCTCACGACTATAGGCCCATATCCAAAGGTCTTTAGTCTGCCGGTCTTTGCCTTGGTCAGTTGGGCTTTCAAGTTAGCCAACAACGCATCACACCAGTTGAAAATGGTGCCTTGGAGACAATCAATTGCCATCCGAAATTGAGACCCAGTAGCAATATGTAAAGTGGCTGAGCCACAAATCTTGGTCACAGTGAAAGCTAAGACCATGAGTTCACGTTGAGAGACATATTTGATCTCTATGCCTTTCTTGTGCTCTCGATCAGGTAGGCACCAATCTGCTCGGAGACTATCAAGGGATTGGCCACCCGGCCTAGTCCCAGCCAGATTGAGTTGCTCACCTCTGTTCGGCAAGCCAGTAAGAAAGTAAATGTCAGCAGGCTCTATCTCGAGTTGTTGCCCGCCGATATAAAAGCATTGTTCCTGAACGTTCCATCTCTCGACCAGCCACTCCAAGAACCTTACCTAAGCTCTCATACCGGGTATGGACCAGTATTTGTATAAACCACATCCTCTTAGGGCATCGAGGGAAGGTTGATGATTGATTGCAGCTTCATCAACCTCCTCATGCTCTCTTTCTCTCCAATCCAGCATGATAAGTGCCCTACACATGAATAAACAGGCATTAAAATTAGTTTTGAGAAATTTCAATGGTTGGTTTGGGAGTTTGGGGTTTCAAAACCCGCGTTTTGCGGAGGACGCACCCCGCGTTTGGCGTACAGTGCGCCGGGACGCAGGTGGCCTGAAGGTAACCTGCGTCCCCCGACCTTTTCCTTGTGTAGGAAAAAGTCGGGGGACGCAGGCCAGCCTTTAGGAAACCTGCGTCCCCCGCAAGGCGGTTTCCAAAACCCAAAACCCCCCAAAAATAAAAAATGAAACTTAAAACAAAATTCTAAACGGATGAAATTGACGAGGATGTTGTGAAATACCTGGAAGAGACGGCGTTCGATTCTAACGGTCGGATTTTCCGCAGCGACCACGGGAAGTTTCTTGTCAAAAGCTCCTTTTTCAACCTCAACAGTCAAACGGTAAAAATGACATGGTAAAAAGTCTTTTTATAGGTGTTTTGGATGAATTTGTTCATTTTTCACCATGGAAAGATGTTTTTCAATGAATTTTTTCCTATCTTAAACAGGTATGAGTAATGTGTCGCTTTTGTGCAGGACAAAGGGACTTAGAGGGAAAATTGTAATTTTTCACAAACAAATATCAGAGTCATCTTTTAAGCCCTTTTCTGACTCCTAAAACATGAAAAGATTGCCGATCGTTTCTTTTACACTCGTTAAAACGGAATTAAAAGACGGTCCCCTTATAGCTCTTTTCTGACCGTAAAATCAGGAAAAGATTGCCGTGTTTTTGTCGTTCCAAACTCGATACGGAAATAAAACGACGTGTCCTTGATCGCTTTTTACTTTTCAGGTCAGTGACACTAATCATGAAAATACTCCTTGGTCGCAAGATCAAGCGGTTCCCCCAGGTATTATTTTATACTTTTTCGGGCTTGAGGGACACAAATTTACGAAAAAGTTCAACTTGGAGTTTCCTTAAGTTTTTCAGACTCTCTAAAATTGAAAAACGCCGAGTTTCTCCTATACTGGGCTCGTTAAACATTTCACAGTAAAGGACCTGTTCAATTACAAACAGGAACGAACCACTCCTTCCTAGGGTTCGAATCAAAACTGGGTTGGACTCGTCCGAAGGATGAGCTTATAATCAAGCATATGTTATCCTCCTCAAGCTTGTTAAAAATAAAGAGGTACTTGCCAGAAATGGTGGGGGAAAAGAGAGAAGAACGAACCTATTTGTTACCTTTTGTCTCAAAAGAAACTTTATTACCACTCTTGGACACGACACTTTTCATTCACCTGGGTTGGGAAATCTTTTACCTCACAGTCAATCAAACCACTTTTGAAAGTCTTCAACCGGGTTCCGGGGATTAACTTTGAGTTATTTAGCACCAAACCATCTGTCGTGTCGTTATGTGTTCAAGAGGTCTGCAAACAAAATTTTCATCTGCAAAATACTTGTCATCCATTTGACCATCCCTGAGTCAGTCCTTACAGCAATATTTCTTCAACTTGAACAATGATTTTGTGTTGTGGGCTTGCCTGCAACGAGTCTCTTTCTATCGACATCAGCACATTATCTAGAGAGATGACTTAGAAATCGTCAGTGCCTTGAGGTCTGCATGCATCAATGGCAGGTTTCTCACCTTTGACGTCAGTTTACATCATTGACTTTCGATCGAAGGATTCCGTGAAATGTTCAACATCAACTCATTCATTCACATCTCATGGATTGTACTGGGTACTTTGAGAACCATTGACATTACTGGTGGTCTCTCTCACGCTTGTTAACAGTTCACATCATCGACTGGTAATCAAGTGGTTTCTACCATGTTCGACATCGACTCACTTATTCGCATGGCTAGAATCGTACCAATTCGAGAAGTAGGAATGAAGACCCTGGATCAAATCTTTACCGTCCAGGCTGCGAGGAGTTTTGTATTCATTATCTAAGTAGACTAATCATAAACAGATGGCTGCGCCCATACTGTGTCTACAAAAGATAATGATTATGATGTACTACAAGATCATTTCTGTATCAGAGTAGTTAGTCTGTTAGTTAAAGTTTTTATCTGAGTATGGGAATGCCTACCTCAGTGATGATATAATCTTATCCATGTATTTTTTGTTGAAAATTGCAGGTTCCAACCAGGTTCTCCATGAGATAATCCTCGAAATGATAAAGCGCTTCACCCTTCCTAGATAATACAAAACCCTAATATATTCCAGGCTTCGCACTTTAGGGGGCAATCTGTTACACTAAAAAATGTCACCATGGCTATTTACAGTCGGTATGGCTCAATCAACAGTCATACTACCCTTTTGAGCAAGTCTTATGCCTCTACTATTCATATCAAACTCCAAGAAAGAGAGAAAGTCTTTATAAAACATGTTTATCTCTGGGTACGCAGGTTCTCTCAAGCCTTGCCTGCGGGTACGCACCTTTTGTTCATAAGGTCTGCGTCCAAGGACGCTCTGTATCTAAAGGGGCAGGTGCGTCCCTCTGAAAAGGTTAAAATGCGCAAGTTTTATCTTCAAAAACTTACTTTTGGTCATTTCTAGAGCATTCTAGAAGATTCTTGGATGAGTATTGAGCGCCTCCAGATGATTCATGCACTCCTATCAAAGAGGAACTTATCCCATCAATAAGGGAGTGATCCCATCTAAAGAGGGGACTATCCCATTGATGGTGGACCTTATTAACTTCCTCTTGAGCACTATAAAAAGAGGCATTGAGCCAGAAGGAAGAAGGTTGAAAGCTATAGATTTCTAAGGGTAAATGCTGCAGGAATTAGGACTCCCATTTAGAAGCTTGTGAGGAGAGATTGTCATCTTTACTTGTTCTATTTGGAAGTGGGTGAGCTTTGTCAAAGTAGAGGAAGACTCTTGTGGACCCTGGAAGGAGCTTGCACAACACCAAGGCTCAGGTTGTAATGGTTCCTTTTGATTACCTTTAATGCAAATTGGTCCATTCTTCTCAATAGCTTGTTGTTAATGGGTTATTTCATGTACTCCTTGGTCTATGTGTTGAATATGCTTTGTTTTATGTTATAATCAGGTGCTATTTAATTGTTTGACTGTTGGTGATTGCAGGTTTTGGAGAAAGGGAGGAGCTCATCCGGATCAACAAAGCTTGGACTTCTACAACAGCGTTTGGACAGAGGTAAGAACGAAACACTTGATTTCTCATATCATAATGTATGTTTAGAGAAGGATAGCTCCAGTTTGTTTTGTTTGTCATTAGAATGTCTTAGACTTCTAGGAAGGTCAGTTGTGTCCACACCCTTGACTGATTCCGTGTGACAATTATGTGCTTTATGTTAGGGCCCAACCCTAACCCCTCTATTTATGCAATAAGCCCAATGGGTCGAGTCAGAATCATAGTTAGTTAGAGAGTCAATAAGTCTCACATTAATAATTGTAAGTGGTTGACCCGCATTAGATAATAGGGACCACAGTTAGTTGTAAACAGGTAACAGTTAATAAATAAAGTGGTTAGCCTGTGTTATGCAAGGGACCACTAGTAGTTAGATTTTTGGATGTCATTTAGCTATAAATAGTCTTAGTTAGTAAGGGGAATATCATCAAGTCTTGTTGTAATTGAGCTCTGCTCTGTTGGAGGTTGCCCCCTCGAAGAGGCAAGCGAACATTGAATTTTTTTTTGAATAATAAAATGCTTTGTAGTTTTTATCATTTCATGTGATAATTATGTGTTCTAAGCTATATTCCTTCATATTTTTGGTATTTTGGATTTCTCACAGGTCAAGATCATAATAAGTGGTATCATAGCACTTTTTAGGGCTAGGTGTACCTCCAATTTTCGCAAATTTGTTTTAGGCTCAAGACGTGTTCCGATGTCGTTAAACCACTGGATCTATTGTTGAGCACATAAGCCTGTGGATTTGGGGAGGCATTCATATGGGAACTAAAAGAGGTGGTCACACTTGTTGGACTCCTTTGTAACCTCTGTGGGTACCCCTTCAGGTAGTAGTGCATTAGACATAACTGCGCACAAACTGCACTTCCACGTACCCTTAGGTATATCAGAAGCCCCTTAGGCTCACTTGAAACCTAACCCTAGATAATTCGTCGGTTGTCTTGCTACTACAATACACTAAGAACAACACTCGGGGATATTACTCGCACGTACAATAGTCTAGTTGGGAAGTACGACTAAGGGTATGATCGATCCTCCTTAGTTAACGCCCTGAAATATTGGGTTGAGTATTATTTTTGGACCCCTACGTATATTGTGATCTGTAGCACCTGACACTCCTTTGTGACCACAATTCCCTTTGTTATGTAAACATCACCCTCTACCTTATCTTCTAGATCAGATCCAATAGTTGGGGTTATGCTATCGGTGTACAACTCAGATTCAGCAGTTGGGGTTTTCACAGTGCAGATCAGATTGTTTGTGCAATGAGGATTTTGGCTAACATAGTCTAGATCATATTGTTGTAGCACATTCAGCAGGACCAAGACCTTGGGATTTCTATTACTATAGTCCAGGCCCTATTTTCGCAGGACATTAGGCAGTATCAAGCTTTCTGGAACTCAACCACTGCAATATTGATTAGCAGGGAGTAAAAATCCTTTCGAAGTAAAAAATAAAAAATAAAAGAGTTAGAGACCATCCCTAGGCACTTGCAAGAGACTTAGCCCATAAGATTCAGGACGATGAACTAGACACAATAGTACCATTCACTTCTAAGCCCCCAATTTTTTGGTGATCCCCAAAAAATTCTGACGCAACTTCAAGTGACCAATGTCATTAGAATCCCATGATTTCCCTCTTTCCAAGTAGAATACTCTTAGGTAAGCTCAAAAAAATTGACTGGGATTGGTGTATGCTGCATACCAGATCTCAAGTTATGGCTGCAAAAAAGGCAGTCGAGAGGGTCAATAACCTTGAAGACAGAATCGAGGCATTTGAGAATATTACCCAACTGCTCTTAGAAATAGCAACCCTTATAAGACTGCCTCATACGGAGGAACCTAGTGTTGATGCACACATAGAAGGAGAATCAAGCCATCGCATTCACTTCCATGGAAATCACTACTCTTCGAACCACCAGACACCTAAGCTGGACATGTACAAATTTTATGGGTCTAACCCTACAGTATGGGTAGCACAAATGGAACATTATTTCTCCCTTAATGATATCTGTGAATATGAAACTAAACTACATGTGGGAGCCATTTACTTGGAACAAGAGAGATGGAAGTGGTGGAAGTGGCATCAGAAATGTTATCAAGGGAGAGCAACTTGGAACATGTTCTCAAAAGCCATATGTGATCACTTTGACCAGGAACCAAATTTTTTTGGTCTTCTCACAAAGCTTTGGCAAATAGGTACAGTAAAGGACTAAATTGCAACCTTTGAGCAATTGGCCATCAAAATTGACGGTCTAGGAGATGACTTCTCCTTGGAATGTTTCATCAGTGGCCTAAAAGAAGCCATTAAAGCCCATGTCTGGATGCACCACCCAGTTACTTCATTTGATGCATGTCACAAAGCCTTAGATGTGGAAATCACCTTAAATATGCAGTCCAATCATCAAAATTTTGTCGCTAAGGTGCGTCCCACCCAGGCTAAGGGCACTACCCAAACACTTAAGGTTAAGAAGGTGTCACCAGCAGAAATGGCCAAAATATGAAAACAAGGACTGTGCTACTACTATGATGAAAAGTACTCCCCTAGACATAAATGCAAGGAACCAAAATTCTTTCAAATTGATGCTACTGATAATAGCTCAACAGATGAAGCTCCATCCCTTGAGGTGCCTGAGGAAGAAGCAGGGGAAACCCACTGACAATTATCTCATAGCTACGCCAGATGAGCCGGTTATATCACTACATGCCTTGGCTGGCATTTATTCGCCTCGGACTCTCAAAATAAGAGGTTTTATTAAACATTGACTAGTAGTGGTATTGATTGATAGTGGCAGCACTCATAACTTTATCCATAAGAGAATCGTAGAAGCTATTCATTTCTTTTTGAAGGCGGTATCTAATTTCCAAGTTGTTATCATTGACGGGGGGACCATGAAATGTGAAGGTCATTGTGAAAATATTGAGCTTCAAATGGGAGACTACCACCTAACCCACATGTTTTCTATTGAAATTGGTGGTTGCGACATTGTCTTGGGTGTTGAATGGCTTCGCACACTAGTCCCTATCACAATGGATTTCCAAGAGTTATATATGATCTTTAAGTAGAATGACCACATTCATACATTAAGGTGACTCCAGGCATGTGCTCCTACTATCATCATCTTGCATCGAAAGGAAAAGCTTTTAAACAAGGGCTGTCATGGAATAGTCACCCAATTTAATGCCATTCATGCCATTGAATCCAATACTCCTCATATTCATCTTGATATGCAATAGGTGTTAGATCGCCATCAGCGGGTCTTTGACAAACCTAAAGAGCTTCCACCTTCTAGGGGTGAACATGAACATAGCATCCCTTTGGTCCTGGGTGCCCAACCGCCTAATGTCCGCCCATGTTGATATCCTTTTGCCCAAAAGAATGAAATTGAAAAAAATCATCAAGGAACTCCTCGAGGTTGGTGTTATCCATCCCAGCATCAACCCTTATTCATCTCCGATGGTCATGGTTCTAAAGAAACATGGATAATGGCGCATGTGTCCAGACTTTTGAGCCCTTAACAAGCCCACTATCAAGGAAAATTTTCTTATTCCAAATGTTGATGATCTACTTGATGAACTGCATGGTGATCAATTCTTTACCAAGTTAGACCTCCACTCAGGCTATCACCAAATATGCATGAAGGAAGTAAACATTCCCAAGACTGCCTTCCAAACTCATGAATACCATTATGAATTCTTGGTCATTCCATTTGGTCTCTGTAATTCTCCATCTACTTTCCAAAGTCTAATGAACCACCTAATGAAACCATATTTCCATAAATTTGTCTTAGTCTTCTTCAATGACATTTTCATCTACAGCATAACCTAGGACAAACATCTTCAGCATGCAAACCATATATTGCAACTGGTCCAAGATCACAAATTATTTGTCAAATTATCCAAGTTCTCTTTTGGCGTGGAAAAAGTAAAGTATTTGGGACACATTGTGGGTATTTAAGGAGTGAGGGTTGATCCAAAAAATATTCAGGCGATGAGATATTGGCCCCAACCAAAAACCTTGAAGAGTTTAAGGGGATTCTTAGGCCTCACTGGCTACTATCACAAATTTGTCGACAATTATGGTCACATTTCTAGACCCCTCACTAATATTCTCAAGAAAAATGCATTTCTCTGGACTGATGTAGCTCAGTAGGCCTTCTTGGCTCTCAAACAGACCATATGCTCCACTCCCATATTGGTCCTACTAGACTTCACCAAATATTTTGTGATTGAATGTGATGCTTACAACACCGGTATTAGTGTTGTATTAATGCAGGAAGGTATACCATTGGATTTCACCAGCCAACAATGCAGTGGAAAACATCTGGGTCATTCTACTTATGAGAAAGAAATGATGGCCATATTATATGCAGTAGACACCTGGCAGCCATACTTGTTGGGACGACGTTTCTAAATCCGCATGGACCGTCAAAGCGTAAAATATTTTCTGGAGCAGCGTTTATAATTGACACAACAAAATAAATGGCTTGCCAAAATGTTGGGATATAATTATGAGATAATTTACAAGAAAGGGTGTGACAACGTAGCGGTTGATGCTTTATCACACCAATTTGAGGATGAGAGCGCCTTGTTATCAATTTCTCTACCCATACTAGATTGGATTGAAGAGGCCCACAAGGAATGGTTCTCCCACCCCTCTCTTTCCCAAATCATTAACAAATTAAGAGAAGATCCTAATTCCTTAGCAGACTACTCTTGGAAGGATGAGATTCTTTGTTACAAGGATCGAGTAGTTATATCACTGGCCTTCACCCTCAAAACCCACATATTGGATGAGCTACACTCATCTGTAATTGCAGGACATTCAGGATTTCATAAGACTTATAATCACACGTTATTCTTTCTTTTGGACTAGCATGAAAAACAACATTATTACTTTTGTAGTTGATTGTGATGTGTGCCAATACAACAAAGGGGAAATAATAAAATTATCGGGAACCTTACAACCATTGCCACTCCCTACCTCTATTTAAACAAATGTTTCCATGGATTTTATCACTGGTCTTTGAAATTCAAGAAATATATCATTCATCTTTTTTTCATGGACATACTTTCTAAATATGCTCATTTTTGCGCTCTACCATGTCCATTTATCCCCACTTTGGTGCCTCGAGTTTTCTTGGATCGGATCTTCAAACTGAATGGCATGCGGACTTCCATTGTGTATGATCGTGACCCCACTTTCACCAGCAAATTTTGGCAAGAAATTTTCAAGCCACAATTCACGCAATTCCAATTAAGTACCACCTATCATCCCCAAACCGACGGTCAAATAGAAGCAGTCAACAAATGTTTCTAGACATATATGAGGTGCTTCACTTCAGAAAAGAAGCATCAATGGGTACAGTGGATGCCTTTAGCTGAATGGTGGTATAATACTAACTATAATGAAGCCACCAAGATGACTCCATATGAGTTGTCATTGATGTCAATATGGAAATATTCTAGGATACTAAATGATGATATGAATCCAAGGAGAAGTAAAGCGGATCCGTGAAGAAACAGGAGCAAGAAGCCAAGGAGAAAATCCATCAGGGAAGTCATTGGAAAGACATTGGAAGCCATTGGAAGTCAAGAACAGGAGCAGTCAAAGAATAAGAGGAAGAGTTCATCAGAAGCCATCAAGGAAGCAGGTTATCGCATATGCCCAAAGGTAAGTGCTATCGGAAGAAGAAAGAGCAACAATGATATCAGAGGAGTAAAGAAGAAAACATTGGAGGAGCCAAAATGGAAGTATCGCATGTAATACATGCCCAAAAATAACCGATAGGAAGAAAATAGAGAAGGAACATAAACAGAGCTATTGGAGCAATGTATCAGAAGTCATAGGAGTGAAGAGAAGCCATAGGAGCGATAAGCCAAGACAAAGCAGATCTATCACATGTGCCAAGAGTAAGAGCCATACCAGAGATATTGCATGAAATATGAGAAGTAGCAAAGAGGAACACGCAACGAGGAAAGAGCCAAAAAGAGGAACACATCATCAAAAGAAGAGCTATCGAAAGAGTGGAAGAGTGAAGAAAAGTCACAGGAGTGAGAACCCAAGAGTAAGAGCCATATCGAAGGAATTAAGGAGAAATATCGAAGGAAGGAAAAAACTGTGTAAACCCTTTAAAAGTTCACAACACATCAGAGAAATCAATATCGGCAATATTCATTGACAGATCTATTATGTGCCAATACCCAAAACCCCCAATGCGATATGCACTGCGGACTTGCAACATGTTATGGCAACAGCCCTATACAATATCGCATCCGTTGCGTCGCAAGTATTGAAGCTGTTGTTACACTGAAATCCTCGATTGCGATATGTAATACAGACCCGATAGTTCCATTACATATGCCTTAATATGATATCTCATCTGCCATACTGCAAGTGTCTAAAGCCTTGTCATGTTAAAACTGCGATTGCGATATTGTTGTGGACCTGACTACACCACTATGACATAACTTAATGTAATTTCACATCCGTTGATTCGCAAAGTTCAAAAGGGATGACATGTTAAATCTGTCGATTGCGATATGTATGCAGACCCGCTGCACCATTATGATACATCCTAAAGAAATATCGCATCCATCGCATATCGCAAGTCTTGAAGAAATGTAACGATGGTAAAATGCGATTGCGATAAGACTTATGGACCTGACATATTGTCGATTGCAATGGAGCTATGGACCCAATGGATCTATTGACGACTATTTCATATCATATTGTGTCCATTTCGTTGGTAGTAGTGGAATCACTGTGTTATGTGCAAACCTCTGAAAAACTGCGATTGCAATTAAGGCGATGATGTGGCTGGTGGGACCACCCATTATATGGTTTTAACTACGTTAATATGTGAATATCAATGATATTGTTATTGGAGGATAGATTATGTTATGGGCACAACTTGTAAAAGACCTCCAGAAGTTATGATTGCGATTAAAGGAATGACATGGCACATGGGATCTCCAATGTGGGTGTAACCTCTCTGGTGATGCAATTTCCGTGAATAATTAAGTCTGTGGATGAAAGGGCCTCTCTGATATAATTCTAATATGTGACATCATAATTCGGCCTCTCTTCCAAATGAACGCATCCTTTGAATATTGGTGAATTCGGAGAGACAGAGGAAGTCGAAGAGCGAGTGTAGAGGAAGTCGAAAGATCAAGCGAGCAAAAAGGAAGCCAAATTTCAGGGGTATTAGGCATATATAACATAGAACAAGGAAATTTTATTGGCGGGCATGAACTGGAAGAAAGAGAGAAAGCAGTAGGTCCAGTAGGACAGGAGGAATTTGAAGGTCCAGCAGGACAGGAGGAAGCCGAAGGTCCAGCAGGACAGGAGGAAGCTGAAGGTACAGCAGGATAGGAGGAAGTCGAAGGACGAGAAACTTTGTTGATTGGGTTAACCTTTGAAAGGTTCATACCAGTGATGAATTAATCATGTACATAACACGACCTGAAGAACAATTATGTGAAAGGAAAAATAAAGTTTCATATGACATCGTTTGAAGGGAGCAATAGCCAGCACCAGTATTGAAGTGTATGTGAATTTGTTTCTAGGAAGTAAGAGATAGCAAGAATAGTGAGAAGCAGCCACACCTGAAGCATTTACCGTGACAGTGAGAACAAAGGCTTGAAACAAAGAGTTGTTTTTTGTGCAAAGCTTAGTGCAATCCATTGTAGACACACTAAAGTTGTGTGGATACATTATTGGATATCATGATGGCTATTTGATATCATCATGAGGTAACTTTGCAAACTTTGTGTGGACAGTATGAAGAGTTGTGAAGACTCCTTCATATGAAGACGAGTTGCCATTGATGTTGTAGCATGGAGACTACATTGAAGCTGTAAATTGACAGAATTCAGTAAAGAAGATTTTGAGAGCAGAGAATTACTATTAAACAGGCCTTGACAAGATAGGGTCGAATCCCTTGGGTTTGGTGCCTCATAATTGGAAGGATTGGTGTCCTTGGATTTGGTGCTCCTAAATCCAAGATTGGTGCCTTTGACAAGACAAGGTTGGTGCCCTAGAGGGTGGAGCCTCACAAAAAGTCCAAGTTGGTGCTTGGCAACAGATTGGAACCTTATATACATTGTATATAATTTATTGTAAAAATTATATTAATAAGAGCATTTATTCCTGTTTTTCATTTTGTGTTCTAAATATAAATGTTTTAACTGGTAAAAATAAAAAATTGAAAAGAAATACTAATTCACCCCCCTTCTCAGTATTTCCAACAATTGGTATCAGAGCCAATACCTTCACTCAAAGCCTAACAGCTTGAAGGTTTATATTTAGAACACAAATGGCGAAGCCAAGGAAGAAAGTCTCCAATCCTCCTAAAGATGTGTCTCCCTCTACCACTGAAATAGAAGACAATCAATTTGAGAAGGCTCCATGGTTCAATGGAAATTTTAATAAATGGGAAGCAATAGTGATGAATTTCTTAAAGACTCAAGGCATTGAAATCTAGAAATCAGTGATTGTTGATAGCATTATGGATGGAGAATCCAAGGAGTACAATGAAAAATAAATGAAGGCAATCTTGAATGGGCTACCTGATTCTATAAAGAACAACTTAGGAAAATGTTCGTCAGCAAAGGGTATATGGGACAAACTTCATGACCTTCACTCAAAAGGAGCATTGACCATGACCACTAGTCAAGAAGATGATGGAAACTAAGAAGGAAATCCAGAATCCATCATAGAAGCTGAAAATGAGAATGATGACATCAAGGGTAAAGAAGACCTAGAAGATGAAGAGAAAGAAAAAGATTTTGTAGAATATCTCCTCACTAAACTTATGGATGCCATGGAAGAGATTATCAATTTGAAAAAGGAAAACAAGGAGCTTAAGAAGAAAGCACTTGCTAGTGACCAAGACCAAACAAGGAAGAAATTTGACCTTTTCAATCTTCAAGTACAAGAAATGGATGAAGAGCTTGCCAAGCTTAAGAAGGAATTTCATCAAAGAAAAAGAAAGCATCATTAAGAAGTCATATCCATGACAAATCAATTGGATAAAGCAAAGAAACGGGAAGATACCATGTCAAGTCAACTCGAACAAAGGCATAAGAGCTTGAACAAACTTGAAGAAGAGATTGCTTAGTACAAGGTAGAGGTCTCCTCTCTCAAATCTCAACTACAAGAAGCAAGAAAGTTAGCACAAGGAGCTGAGAAGACAATGGAAGCATTGGAAATCATAGAAGGACAGGTTGATGAAGCAGAAAAGGAGAGAAACACCATGATATGTCAACAAAAAGCAAAGGATGGAGAAATATTCAAATTAAAATATAACATCAACCTTCTCAAGGCCGAAACATGTAAAGCTACAAGGATCAAGTAATAAATGGAGAGCATTCTAGCAAAGGAAAACAAAGAAATCTTCAAAATGAAGTCAGATATCATCTCCCTTAAATTAGAAGCAAATGAAGCAATACGTATTAAGGAAGAGATTGAGAAACAACTTGCTAAGAAGAATAATGATTGTAAAATACTGGAAGAAGAGATTGTCTCCCTCAGGAAAAAAGTTGAAGGGATGGACAAAACCTTGAATTGCTCTCAAGCCTTAGAGGACATGCTCAGCCATCAAAGATGTCCATTTGATAAATCAGGTCTTGAGTATGCAGGTGAATCCTCAAGCAAGAATGATAATGCTTCAAACAACAAGGGTATGAGGAAGTCAGAAAGAAATGTTGATGCTCCCAGTTTGAACAAAGGAAAAGATAAGAGTCAAGGCAATAATGAAGGAAGTCATGTTCCAAGAATAAATAAAAATGTTGTCAAGGATGCGAGAAGCAATAATTATCATCAAAGGATCTCAAGGAAGAAAGACTTCAGAAGTACATCAAGGAAATCTCCATCTCCCAGGTACCAAAGTTTATTTCTTGGTTATTGTTATTCTTGTACAAACTTTGGACACATGGCAAAAGATTGTAGGGCTTATAATGATCCTCATCAATTATGAGAAGCAATTTCGCACGAAGAAGTCATGAATTCTTATTCATGAACAACATAGAATGCTTCAAGTGTCATAACATTGGTCATATGGCACATAATTGTAACTTGACTTGGGCACATTCTCAAGCTAGAACTATGCCAAATAAGAAAGTTACACAACTATGGAGAAGGAAGAAAATACAATCTGAAAGTCCCTTGAACTCTCCAACCAACAAAACATGTTATTGGCATGATCTTCGACAATCTAAGCATTTGATGGGAAGACTCTGCCAAAAGAGATGATGCATACAGTTAAGGGGAGCCTGTGATTCTTGATCATTATTGCAGAAGCTATTCATGAAAGGGTTCTTATGAAATTCTTGATGAGCTATATTAACAATCATCCTTTGATAAAGATCAATTCTCAGGAGAACTACATTGAAGAACATGTTCTCTTAGCTATTCTTTGAACTGTTGTTAAAGATGTCTTCCACTTGATCACTAAGTAGAAATTGGAGCAGCAGAGAAGGTCATCTAATACTAGAGAAATAGGGCAAATAACTATGTTGTTTTTATTACAAAAGTTTATGTCTCGACTCAGGGATTTAATGTGAGAACAGGTAAATTATGGATACAAATAGAGGCAACCTTAAAACAAGCAGATACATCTGGGAATGAAGCTTGAAGCAAGAGCAGTTGGCAGCATCTAACAAAACAGAAGCATTACAAAAAGATGCCAATCAGTGAAAAGAATTTAAAATACAGTCACAAATGGAATATCAAAATCTGCTAATGGAGATAACTTGCAGAGACTTTTACAAGAACACAAGAAAAAATGGCTCATCAAAAGGACTATAGAAAGGAGAATGTTGTGCAGTCGAATATAGCTCAGTAACTTAAGCAGAAGCATAGAGATACAAAGGAATCCTAATATGAAGAAAGATAGCAAGAAAGACAATTTCAGTGGCATTTTCTATTGATTCAAACTATGAAGGCCTCTTAATTCTGACTGTGGAGACAATAGAATATGGATTGAAGCATAACCACTTGGACTTGAACATTTTGTGTGTGGCTATTTGAAATCTGTTTGGAAGCTTCGAAGTGAAGCATCCTTAAGCATTGTTGAAGCCCTAATGAAGTAGTTTTTTTTAGACATGAATAAGGGATAATGTGCTAGTTGATGATAAGGCATCAATCCTTCTATCTTGAGTAAAAATAAGAGCACTATGACAGGGGGAGTAACATACCCATGAAGATCTACTACTCATAAAGAACAGAAGTAGTTTGATAGGGGGAGCAGTTCGACAGGGGGAGTCCCTGAGCATTCCTTTTCCATTGATCTCAAAGGGGAAGAGAAGAAGAATATTGCCATCAATGACAAAGGGGGAGATTTTTTATCTAGATTTTCATTGATGTCAATATGGCAATATTCTAGGATACTAAATGATGATATGAAGCTAAGGAGAAGCAGAGCATATCCGTGAAGAAACAGGAGAAAGAAGCCAAGGAGAAAAGCCACCAAGGAAGTCATTGGAAAGACATTGGAAGTCAAGAACAGGAGCAATAAAAGAACAAGAGGAAGAGTTCATAAGAAGCCATCAACGAAGCAGGTTATCGCATATGCCCAAGGGTAAGTGCTATCGAAAGAACAAAGAGCAACAATGATATCAGAGGAGTAAAACATTGGAGTAGCCATATTGGAAGTATTGCATGTAATACATGCCCAAGAAGAACAGATAGGAAGAAAACAACGAAGGAACATAAACAGAGCTATTGGAGCAGTGTATCAGAAGTCATAGGAGTGAAGAGAAGCCATAGGAGCGATAAGCCAAGACAAAGCAAATATATCGCATGTGCCAAGAGTAAGATCCATATCAAAGATCACATGAAATATCAGAAGGAGCAAAGAGGAACACGTAGCAAGGAAAAAGCCAAAAAGAGGAACACATCATCGAAAGAAGAGCTATCAGAAGAGAAAAAGAGTGAAGAAAAGTCATAGGAGCGAGAACCCAAGAGTAAGAGCCATATCGATGGAATTAAGGAGAAATATCGAAGGAAGGAACAAACCGTGTAAACCCTTTAAAATTTCACAACACATCGGATAAATAAATATTGGCAATATTGATCAACGGATCTATTATGTACCACTACCCAAAACCCCTGAAGTGATATGTACTGTGGACCCGAAACATGTTATGGCAACAGCCCTATACAATATCGCATCTGTTGCATCTCAAGTATTGAAGTTGTTGTTACACTAAAATCCCAGATTATGATATGTAATACGGACTTGATAGTTCCATTACATACACCTTAATATGATATTTCATCCGCCATACCGCAAGTGTTTAAAGCCTTGTCAGGTTAAAACTGCGATTGTGATATTTTTGTGGACCCGACTGCACCACTATGACATAGCTTAATGTAATATTGCATCCGTTGAATCGCAAAGTTCAAAAGGGACAACATGTTAAATCTTTTGATTTTGATATGTATGCGGACCTGCTGCACCATTATGTTACGTACTAAAGAAATATCACATCCGTCGCATATCACAAGTCTTGAAGAAATGTAACGATGGTAAATTGCAATTGTGATAAGACTTGTGGACCTGACAGACCATCGATTGTGATGGAGCTATGGACCCAACGGATCTATTGATGAATTTTTAATATCATATCGCGTCCATTTCGTCAGCAGTAGTGGAATCACTGTGTTATGTGCAAACCTCCGAAAAACTGTGATTGCAATTAAGGCAATGATGTGGCTGGTGGGACAACCCATTATATGGCTTTAACCATGTTAATATGTGAAGATCGATGATATTGTTATAGGAGGATAGAGTATGTTATGGGAATGACTTGTAAAAGAACTCTAGAAGTTGCAGTTGTGATTATGATTAAAGGAATGACGTGGCACGTGGGATCTCCAATGTGGGTGTAACCTCTCTGGTGATGTGATTTCCGTGAATAAATAAGTCTGTGGATGAAAGGGCCTCTCTGTTATAATTCTAATATGCGACATCATAATTTGGCCTCTCTTCTGAATGAACGCATCCTTTGAATATTGGTGAATTCGAGGAGACAGAGGAAGCCGAAGAGCAAGCACAGAGGAAGCTGAAAGATCAAGTGAGCAAAAAGGAAGCCAAAGGTCAGGGGTATAAGGAATATATAACAGAGAACAAGGAAAGTTTATTGGTGGGCGTGAACTAGAAAAAGGAGAGAAAGCGGTAGGTCCAGCAGGACAGGAGGAAGTTGAAGGTCAGCAGGACAGGAGGAAGCCGAAGGTCCAGCAGGATAGGAGGGAGTCGAAGGGCAAGCAACTCTATTGATCGGTTTAACCTTTGAAAGGCTTAGACTAATGATGAATTAATAAAGTACATAACGCAACCTGAAGAAAAATTCTATGAAAGGAAAAATAAAGCTTCATCTAACATTGTTTGAAGGGAGCAGTAGCCAGCACCAGTATTGAATCGTATGTGAATTTGTTTCTAGGAAGTAAGAGATAGCAATAACGGTGAGAAGTAGTCATGCCTGAAGCATTTACTATGACAGTGAGAACAAAGGCTTGAAACAGAGAATTTGTTTTTCTGCAGAGCTTAGTGCAGTCCATTATAGACACATTGAATTTGTGTGGAGACATTATTGGAGATCATGATGGCTATTTTATATCATCATGAGGTAACTTTGAAGAATCTCTGTGGATAGTATGAAGAGTTGTGAATACTCCCTCATATGAAGACAGGTTGCCATTGATGTTGTAACATGGAGACTACAGTGAAGCTCCAAATTGACAGGATTCAGTAAAGAAGATTTTGGGAGCATAGAATTACTATCAAACATGCCTTGACAAGATAGGGTTAGAGCCCTTGGTGTTGGTGCCTCAGAATTGGAAGGATTGGTGTCCTTGGAGTTGGTACTCCTAAATCCAAGATTGGTGCCTCGACAAGACAGGGTTTGTGCCATGGAGGTTGGAGCCTCACAAAAAGCCCAAGTTGGTGCTTGGAAACAGATTGGAACCTTATATACATTGTATCTAATTTATTGTAAAGATTATATTACTAAGATCATTTATTATTTTTGTTCATTTTATGTTCTAAATATAAATGTTTTAACTGGTAAAAATAACAATTGAAAATAAATATTGATTCACCCCCCCCCAGTATTTCCAATAGTAGCGTATGGCCAACTCCTACCTTCACCTATTTCTTATATCCCTGGATGTTCTAAAGTACAGGCAATTGATCAACTCCTATAAAACCATGTCGCCATGATAGCTCATCTCAAAGATAATCTATATCAAGCTCAGAATCGAATGAAGCAATAGGCAGACCAACATCATTCTGAGCGCACATTTCAAGAAGGGGATCAGGTATTCCTGCAACTCCAACCATATAAGAAAACATCTCTCAAAGAGAGGTATTTTCAGAAACTAGCACCGAAATTCTGTGGGCCTTAGCATATACTTCAGCGCATAGGAGCAATCGCCTACAAACTAACATTGCCACCTACTTCAAAAATCCATCCAGTCTTCCATGTATCATGCCTCGAGAAAGTGGTGGGGAACAATTGTAGATTTCAAACAAGTCTACCCAAATTGGATGAGGAAGGCTCACTTTAGCTCTGACTAGAACATGCCCTCAATAATCGTGAAAAACATCTACGCGTGCGCACGATCAAGGAAGTCCTCATTAAGTGGAAAGACACCTCTCCATAAGATATGCCCTAGGAACCAACCACTATTCTTCAACAGTTTCCGCAGCTTCAGCCTTGAGGACAAGATTGATTTTGATGGGGGAGAGCATGTTAGGGTCCAACCCTAACCCCTTTATTTATGTAATAATCCCAATGGGTTGATTCAATGTCATAGTTAGTTAGATATTCAATAAAGCCCGCATTAATAATTGTAAGTGGTTGACCCACATTAGAGAAAAGGGACCACAGTTAGTTGTAAAAGGGCCATAGTTAATAAATAAAGTGGTTAACCCGTGTTATGCAAGGGACCACTATTAGTTAGGGTTTTGGATGTCATTTAGCTATAAATAGTCTTAGTTAGTAAGGGAAAATCATTGAGTCTTATTGTAATTAAGCTATACTCTGTTGGAGGTTGCCCCATCAAAGAGGCAGGTGAACATTGAATATATTTCTGAATACTAAAATACTTTGCATTTTTTCTCATTTCATGTGATAATTCTATGTGTTGGGCTATATTTCTTCGTATTTCAGGTATTCTGGATTTGTTGTAGGTCAAGAGCATAACACTTTGCGTTTATTAATGAGCAGCTAGAAAACAGGTTCTTGAAAGAACCTTCCAGGAACCTACAAAGAGAGTAGCATACACTAGGACCAAGAGACAAACAACCAAAATTTACACACACTAGAACCCAAACAGAATGGGATTTGAACCAGGATGGGAAAGGCCCCCCAAGGCCTAAGAATTTCCCAGGAAATACGAAGCCCACCAACCCACTAACTCTTTGAGACAAATGAAACTTCCCCAGGTGGTCAAAGAGACTGTCTCAATGAGACCTAACCCAAATGGATACCCATGAAAAAAACAACATTGAACAGAGACTGGAATACAATAACCCTGACACAGATAAACATGAGAGGTGACTTCCAACAGGAAACTGATGGTGGGGCGCCCACAAGCAATCAATAATTGTGACCTCCAACTGAAACTAAAAGAAGAATGACTAAGAAAAGCTATGGATAACGTTACCTTTTCCCGCATGACAATAGAGAGTTCTAGGCATTCTACAGGATCTTCACAGATATCAAAAGTATGATGCAAAAGATGGGTTTTTATTTCTTTCAGAAAATAGTGTTTACAGATATGGACTCGAATATGGAAATGGTTTTCTTCCTCAGATGGACTGCAACAACATTTAACAGATATGTCTTAGCCGAAGCATAAGAGATCTGTAGGCTACCTGGCATGCATGCAGGCTGAGTCTCAAAAACAGAATTACAGTCTAGGATTCAGCCACTTTAGGTTCACACCAGCGTCAAGCACTGATGCGCAGGCTTCTCAAATCACCTAAAGACTTGAGAACTCCTCGTGATGCAAGCAGATCAGATTGGAAGTTTGCAGATGCAGAGCAGGAGGGGCACTCGACACAGACTAACTCCAAAACTCTCCCGAATGAGCCTTACCTTGCTGTTCAATTTTATTTATAGAACTCAAGGGGGACAAACATTCGTGAGGTGTCCAAAACAGACTCGTGATTCAATAGTAAAGATGTCCAAGGACTGGGGCATCTTACTGAAAGTACCTCTAAAGTAAACTGTACAAACTAGATTCGGGCATGAGCGGACTACTCATGTTATCTTGTCCCTTTTCCTTTCGGAAAGCCAACTGGCATATGGGGACCGAATTTAGGACATGAAGTTACAACTGAAAAGACTTAAAGCAAAGATATGCAAATCTCAATTTTGTACATAAAGTTTACACAGTGGAGATTCATGTATGAGTGAATCCACGAAAGCTCGTCCAACACCAACATCGGTTGGAAAGACAACACCTTTAAAGTGTATAGTAATCAATCTGGGGGTACGTGTAATGCTAATATTGGAATCTCTCAATCAAGTAATTTGAGAAGTACTGGACCCTCACTTCTTTTTCAGATTCCCATGCCTGCGATCTGTGGCTGTCAGGTGGCTCCAGGAAGTTGATATTGACAAAAGGATTCGTCCTGGGATCAACTTGTTCATGAAAATCATCATAAACAGTGCTGGTGGAGATTGTCCTTACTTTGTAGTGGTTGGTGATGAACCATCAGATGTGACTGCATCTCCTGACTCCTTGCAGAAAAGAAAGATCTTCAATATCGGTTATATTTTCAATAGATTTGTACAATATTCCATTCATGTGAGCTCTGGGTTCACTAAAGCCCAGAATCTTTAGCATGTGAAGTGAATATGGCTTTATGATAAGGGCTGATAATCCATATATTTGCCACCATTCCATGAACCAATCTGGTGTGGGGTCTTCTTGTTCTAGTGCTGCAACTGTCATTCCTTCAAAAAGGAAAGAAAACTGTAGTGAGTAAAACAAGTTAGCTGAGTAATTTTGGAGATTCATACCTGAGTAGAAAGCATCTTTTTGCCGATCAAGATCAAAATTTGCTCTATGGAGGTGATTGTCAAATCGCCTGAAAGTTATATGGCAACTTGTGAATCGATCATCATCATCATCATCTCTTTCAAGAACATATAGGATGCTTCCAATATGCTCTAGGTAGTCTAAAGCTACAATTGCTTCCTCATTCATCTCATTCTACATTGTTTCTGTCCAAAGATAAGGAATGCCCATCCTATGTCTGATTTCTTTAAGTGGGTACCATGATTCATCATGATCAAGTAATGGGGTTTCTAGATCATAACTAACCCATCCAGTTGGCGTTTCTATTTCCACTATATCTTCATTTCTTCTTATAAAGTTACATGACAAAGCAAGAATAGAGTGTTCTGACAAGAATTCTCTACTTAACATATCAGCAAAACTATTTTTATCACCAGAGACAAATTCTATGTCAAAAGAATATTGACTCAATTGCATAACCCATCTCACCATTGCTGCATCTTCAAAATCACATTTGTGGATAGCATATTTTAAGGCCTGGCAATCTGTCCTCACTATGAAATTTGTATATATAACAAAGTCTTTAAATTTTTCTATCCCAAGGCAGATTGCTCTTAGCTCCTTCTTTAAACTAGACCAATTCAGCTGATTTTTGGCCCAAAGACCCGATGCATACTGACATATCTCTATTTCTTTCTTACCACCAGATCCCTTGCTGTTGGGGTTTTCTTGACATAGAACTGCTCCCCAACCAGCGTGACTAGCATCGGTCATTATTATTTTTTTCCAATCTTCTCTTATAGGAGACAGAGGCTGGATGTTTCTCACTCTGTCTTTTATCCTCCTGACTGCTTGAGTGCAATCTTCATCCCAAGGTACTGGGACCTTCTGGAGCCTCTTATTTAATAGTTTCCTGTCTTGGGCACAATGGCTTAGGAATTTGGAAATGTAGTTCAGACTTCCCAAAAATCTCTGTAACTGATTTTTATCAGTTATTTCATCTGGGAAATGGTCCACAAAATTTAAACTTCTCTGAATGACGCTATAAGAACCATACTGGATATTATATCCCAGAAAATCTATCATTGTTTTGAAGAGTTTCATTTTAGATGCTGACAAGACAATACCCATTTCTTTGACTCTTTTCAAGAAAATCTTCAGATGTTTAATATGATCTGGAATATTATCAGAATGTATTAACAGATCATCAATATATTTTTTCAGAAAATCATCCATACCTTCAAATGTCTCATCCATGATTCTCTGAAATGCTGAAGGTGCATTAATCAAACCAAAAGGCATGATATTCCATTCATAATGACCTTCTGGAACTAAAAAGGTTGTCTTCCATTTATTAGTCTCTTTTATCCCAACCTGCCAAAATCCTGACTTAAGATCAAATTTTGAGAAGATCTTTGATTTAGATATTTGGGCCAGAATTGTAGATGGTTTTGGCAGAGGATATGCATCATAGTCAAGAATGCTATTTAAAGGCTTATAATTGACCACCAGTCTGGGCTTGCCTCTAGCAATCTCTGCATGTTTGTTAACATAAAAAGCAAAGCACGCAATGGGGCTCTTGCTTTTTCTTATCAATCCTTTCTTCAGAAGATCTCTGATTTCTTCTTTGCATAATTTTAGTTGTTCTTGATTCATAGGTATTGCCTTGGACCTTCTGAGTTTTCCATTGAAATCTGCTTTTAATGGGAGTTCAACTTCATGTTTGTGAATGTGCTAGAATGCATTTGGATCATCTGAGCAACATTCCTTAAACTTAGCAGTGATGTCTGCTATCTCTTTAGCATATTTCCCATTATCTAGGAGCTCATTTGTTTTTAGAGATTCTTTCTTTAATTCCATCTTGGCTAATAGACCTTCCAGTCTTTCTATTCTCCTTAGTCTATTAGGTGCATTTGAATTTATAAATGGAAAGAATATTTCTCTATTATTCAAGCTGACAAAATATCCATACCTCTGAGTAGCAGTGTCTAGCTTGGCTCCATGTTTGTCAAAGTTCTGAAAGAAAGGAGTTCCAAGATACATAGCACAATCCATACCTGGAACTATTGGACATACCAATCTTACTCCAACATCTTCAGTCAGAAATACATCAATTTCTGCTTCTGTTTTGGTAATAATGTCACCACTGGCTGTAGTGACTCTGGGACAAGCGGTGGGTCTTCTCAAATGTGCACTCACCACTGTATCACTTACAATATTCAACCTGGAACCAGTATCCATCAACACTTTCCAATCCTCATACTGGTTTCCAATTTTTACTTTCATTTTAATGCAATACATGACATCTCTGTTCACAATATTGCATCCCAATTCTCTTCTACTATCCTCTTCTTCTTCTTCTTCATGCATCTGTGATATTATTGGATTTTGATGAAATGTCCAATTTTCTGTTTTGCCTGATTGAGGAGGATTTCTTGATGTCGAAGCTTCCTGAGAATTCAATAGCCTGACAGACAATTCTCTGTGATTCTCAATGCATAACCTCTTGTTTTCTTTCACTGTCTTTCTCAATTCTTTTATAGCCTGATGAATACTTGGAAGTGTCTGTGGAAGATCTTCTCCAAAATCTTCATTTTTAAATTTCCTGGTCAATGCTTCAACTGAGAATAAAGTTGCAGGAGGAACATACCCTTTATGTGGCAAATTCTTTGAGCTCGAGGGTACTTGCTTGAGATGATCCATCAGCAATGATTTGTACATTTCTTTAATCTGAGGATCTATTGATGCCATCATCTGTGTGAAGAGGTTCCTGCTGGTCTCTTCATAATCTGTTTTCATCATCCTGACAGTATTGCAATTGCATACATCTGGATCACTGCAACTACAATCTTTGCATTCTAAGCAATGTGGATCCCTACATATTTCTTCGTCAGATGATGAGGAATATTCAGAATTTAAAAAATTCAAATTATCTTCTGATTCAGACTCAGAAGATATGAGTTCATCACAACTGCTTGGAAGATCAAAGAAGTTGATCTTTCCTTTTTTGTTTCTATAAGTTATCTTCTTTTTTGAAGATTCTTTTTTCTTCTCAGGACATCTATTTGCAGTGTGTCCTTTTTTATTGCAGTTGTAACAGGTTATTTCTTTTTCCTTTGAGAACATTTCAGTATGTTTATATGGCTTCTTTTTGAAATGTCTCTTGGATTTGCTTTTGGAAGGCTGGGAATTCTTCTTGGAATGGTACTTGTGCCTTCTCCTTTGCCCCTCAGAATTGCCAGCTTTTCCAAGGTGCCATTGCTTGCAGAGCTGCTGATATCCATGTGGTTTCTTTGGGTTGGTGGTAGCACGAGCAATCTTCATCTGAGAGCAAAGTTCAACAATTACAGCTTTGACTGCTTTCCTGATGACTCCAAATTTATAATCTCCAACTTTTCCTAGAAGTTTATTTACAATTGCCGAGGATACCCATTGTGGAAGAGAAGCAACAAAAATCTCTTTCCATTTCGGCTCAAGAATTAAGTCTGGAGATAGAGTGTGCAATCTGTGGAGAAATTCATTAAAATATTCATCAAAGTGTTGCATATTATGCAACTTCATGGCTAGCAGTGTGATTGTGGTAATTTCATTGGTGATTTGTGGGAATCCAATGAAATTTACTGTGATACCATAAAGCAGTCGTCCTATCATATTATTTACAGGAAGATGGGTAACAGGATCCATATATGTAGTTCCATCTTCATTTAGCATGACAGATTGTTCCCAAGAAGGAAGAAGGTTTGGCTCTTTTAAAGTTTCAGCTTTTAACCAAGAGTCAAGAGTTCCTTCAAATCCACCAATTATCCTTCTACAGGCATTGACAGGGCCAATGTCATCAGCAAGATATGTTCTGTAACATACTAACATTGAATGTAGGACTGACATTACTTCTGCTTCTGTACAGTTATCAATATTCCACGAATATGTGGAATTTGCAGACCAATCCTTATGATACTCAGACTTCATTAAGTCTCGACGGTCTGGAGCTGGATTCCAAGTAGTGTTCCACTTGGATCTAGATGAAGTGGCATTGATTTGATTTTCTAGATTTTCTTTAGAATCTATAATGCCAAATTGTTCTTTAGTCTTGTGCAGAAAAATTATTAATACAAGCTTCAAGATCTTCAAGTTCTGGAGTTAATTCAATCTTATGAAGACTTGTATCTACATCATCCTTTTCTTCAGAAGATTCACCAAATAGAAATTCAGAAACACTTCCTTTGAATTCTGGGGATTTTCCTTCAGAAGGTTTTTCTGGTGAATATGGAACTTTGCTAAAGACACTGGGATTAGCAAATAAAGAATAAGGATGTGTGGAGGTAGGAGGTGGAAAGTTTATGGCACTGGGAGCTTTGATCAGACTTTCCACTGATGGCGTTATTGAGTATGGGACTGTAGGTTTAGGACCAGAAAACAGAGTAGTTGATTTGTAGGCCTCTGCACTAGGCTTTTTCTTCAAAGATTCTACTCCTGTAGAAATAACCCATACTTGCTTTTTCACAATGTCAAGGCTAGTGTTAACCTTAACAAGCTCTTTTCCATGAGCTACTGCTGCTTCATGGATCTTCTTGTCTGTTTGTATTGACAATCTATCCAGACTCTGAGCAATTGTTTGGTCATTTTTAGCCAGAGTCTTCACACTATCATTTAAACAGACAGTATTATAATCTTGTTTTTGTAAAATCCTGCCAAGCATGATTTTCATTTCTGAACAGGCAGTTTCTACTGAATCAAATTTATTTCTTACAAATTTTTCCAAACTGGATATAGCCAAATTTGTCCAGTTGGTTGCTGCAACTGACTCTTTTGCAGATAGTGAGGGATCATCAGGATGAGAAGGGAGAAGCTTATACATCTTACCATCCTGTTGTCGAATCACAAAATTTTTCCATGGTGGAAACTCTGTTTCTGTTTCATGAATAGATCCATCAAGAAGTTCCCACTTATGCTTCCCTAGAGTTCCAGATCTGATCATGTTTACCTGGAACTTTAGGCATACTGACTTGATCAATTCTTCTCCTTTTGTTCTGACATGAATCAATGATTTAGGAAGATTGGGCATGGAAAGCATTTTCTGAATTTTAGGAGAGAAATTAGGAGTACTAAGTGGGGAAGGAATAATAACACGATTTTCCTCCAATTTCTTTTCTACAAATTGTTCTGGATCCTTGATTTTCTTTTGTTTGGCTTCATTTCTAAATTGTTTTATCAAGGATTCTTCAACTTGGCTTGCAGAGGGATAGTACCATTCATAGA
Source organism: Pinus tabuliformis (assembly GCA_031772625.1). NCBI lineage: Eukaryota > Viridiplantae > Streptophyta > Pinopsida > Pinales > Pinaceae > Pinus > Pinus tabuliformis. Next base: position 523,030,920 of record CM062818.1, read on the forward strand.
ATGATATCCATTGGTCTTGTGCTTTCATCCATTCTTTCCATTTTTCATTATTTTGTAGGTTGAAAGCTTTTCTATCTTCTTTATTTAGAAGGAGCATTTCTTGCATATACAGATGCTCTTTCTCATGTGTGTAGATGTCCCAATTGAACATCTTCTTTTTCCAGACATCATCTGGATTGTAGGGGCCAATTCCTCTAAAAATCTTTAAGAAAGCAATAATCTCTTCATCAGATGGAATCTCAATTGTGCTGGGGATTTTATCTATGGGACTTCTTCTGTAGGCTGGGATAGCAAATTCAGGTACAAATCCCAGGGCACGGGAAGAAGTAGGAGTGACTGAATTTACAAGGAGTTCTTCTTGAACATTGAAGAAAGACACATGTTTGTAACTTTGTTCAGAAGAATCATCAGAAGGTGGTACAAACTTAATCATATTTACACGGTGATTACTAGAAGATTCTCCATGAGGAGTAGGAGGATCAGAAGAAAATTGACAGAATGTTTTTGAACAGTGTGGATGGTCACAAACAGAGCTAAAAACTTGAGATGGAGTGGGCTGAGTAAATAGCTTTCTGAGTGACTCATACACTGCGGGATCAATTACTATTTGTTGTGGAGCTTGTGTGGGATGTAATTGATTTGCTGAGACAGTTGTAGGGATAGTGGTGACAGAGGGTCCACCATGCTGAGCTGACTGTACTCTGGGGAAACAAGTGATAACTTTGTCTTCTGTCTCAGTAATAATGGATTGGGCTGCAGAAATAGATTTGCGGGCTAGTTTTCTCCAGTTTGTGACCCAGTCATCAGGAGGACAAAGATCTCTCCGAGAAACAGATATAGGAGCTACGGGATTACATGCAGAGTCATATTGGATGAGGGTTACTCTGCTGGATTCTTTATCAGGAGAATGTAATACAGCTGGAATAGTAGTATTATAGAAACATACACAGGTGATATAAAAAATTGTTGAATTTTTGGCTTTTGACTTAAAATTTTCATATCCTTAGGTGTCTCCTACTCCACTTGAAAGTCAGTGATGGGGTTGCTAGACATAAGCATGGATCTGACCCGAAACACCATCCAAAGAGGTTCCTAGATCCCAGGTGTAGGAATGAAGGCCAAATTCAAACCAAACCAAGGCAGACCATGCTTCCACTTCATATCTCATCCAAGGCCATGACCCCGACGAATCTCCATGGACCCTGTCTCTCACGCTGCAATACTCCACCTGACCCAAATTCATCGCCCAGAATTTTGAACTGGAGAGGAACGCTCACTTGCCCTTGAATTTAACTGATGCATTAGTTGTATGGATCTTCACTCGAGTGGAATGAATGTAGGCACGACACATAACTACAAACTTAATGATCACATGGAGGAAGGGGAAGCCCCGAGGGCCTCACATGTGCCAAGTGGTTACTCAGATGATCACCCCCATCAGGGGTTTATACTCATTATTATTAGAATCAAACTCTAATTTGTATGAAAGGGGAATCATTTCACCTTTTGGGGAAAGCAGAAGAACCCCTGCACCATTCCCTTCCTTGGAGTAAGATCCATCAAAATACAACTTCCAAATACCATTTTGTACTGCTCCTTTCTTCTGAATTGTTATAGGAACCTACACCTGTGTATCCTCAGCAATATCTTCATTCACTTCCAACATAAAACAAGAAAATTCCTTCTCTTGACTATAAATGGGAGAGTTTTTGGAACTCCCCTCCTTCGTGATTGTTTTGAAAAAATATCGACTCCCTGTATAGTCTTCTTTCCTCACCACCAAAGATTGGAATTATTGCATAAGTAAAATCCAGCTTTAATACTCCTCCCAGCTTAGCTCCCCAAGATCTAGAAAGAAGCATTCCAAATCTAGTTGGGATGTCTACAACTACTATGTCCATCACAATACTCCTAGCTAGAATTTGAGCTAGAGAAACCACAAGGTCAATACATTTTACTCTCTTGGAGTCAAAAGAATACAGACCCTTGTAAGGTTTTGTGATCTGAATATTTAGTTGCTTCATCACAAAGAGGGGCATTAAGTTGTGAGAAGCCCCTGAGTCTAGCATGTAGTTATGAAGTATAAAACCATGCATTAAAAAAGAAAAATAGAAGGGAGGAGTAGTGGAATCTTTTTCCTCCACATGAGGGCCAAACATAACTACCGACCTTTACTCCTGCAAATTGATTGTGTCTGCTGAAACATTTTCTTGAGATAAGTTAATAAAATCTGTAATATGCTTTCCATAAGAAAACTACTTTACCAACACAACCCATGGGATAAGGATTTTTACCTTCTCCAACTCTTTATGAATATTAAAAGAAGGTATATCTATTGTTTCTTTTTCTTTCTCCTCCTCGGATATTTTCTCTTTTTTAACGTTCTTCTAACTCACCACGGGTTGTTGAACTTGCTTCTCTTGGCCCACTTTTATCTGTTGACTCTTATAAGTTTCTCCTTTTTGGACTGGAATTTTTCTAAGAGGTTTCTTTCCATTATGTTGGTGGTGTTGGGCCTGCCAACATTCAGGGGATCTCCCCGATATGAAGTCCCAACTAGACCTCACACCATTTGGAGTAGGGGTCTTGACAATGGGTGGTAATGTTATGCCTTGACCGTGGAAACATGTAGAGGGAGGTATGATAACTTTGGGTGACAGCAAGTGTGTGACCCTGCAGAGAGTCAAATGTGATGCATGAAGGTTCCAACACACGAAGGGAGAAGGAAGTGTTCCCCTTGGAAGCCTGTAATATTATGCATCTTGAAAAGAACACAAGAGTGAAATGCCATCACAAGCTAAGATGCAGAATAGTCCACAAGTTAAAGTGATGGGTTAATACAACAACACACATTCAACAAGATTCATACAAATGAAAAAGAAATAGTTGATAAGCATATGCATAAGTTAAATAACATAAATTTCCAATACAACAAGAATAGTCCTACTATATTAACAACATATGCATGAAAGTGTGTTGGCTTTGATTTTATTATTATAAGTGAAAGTTCCATCCATACATACACCATTGATGACCACTAGCCCCAATAGTGGAACATTATAGTCAAGAACACCTGCTCCTCCAAAGAAGTATACTCGCTCTACACTATGGAGAAGCCAAGGCTCTTCACAATAATCCGAAGCTCTTCCTAAGCCTAAGCCTAGCCAAAACTTTGGCTCTGAAAATCATGTTACATGAGTTATGAGGTTCTATTTATAACATGACAGGGTGACTCTTCAACTTCCCTTTGTGACCTTTGGACTACCCTCATGACTCTTTAACTTCTTCACAAAATAACACATTACATTACATGATGACTTTTCATATTTCAATATTGACACTTGGAATTTCACTTACAACATAATTACAAAAAATATTGCATTTTACACTTGTACCCATATAAGACAAAATAGGGTAGAGACAACTTGGCATTCTAACAAGACACAACACTATGATGATGTAGTTTGGGATAAGTATGGCTCAACAACCTCCACTTGCTGCTTTTCAGTCACATATTGGTGCCAAGCTTGGTACTATGTGATTGTGTCCCCAAACTGCTTAACGGTGTCTTTCTAGAAGTGTACTCTAGCCTCCATGGCATCTGGGTACACTGTCTTGGACCCTATATCCAACTCATTCTGAAGCATTCGCTACATTGTTTTGACTTTAATAGGACCTGTTAGTGTCGGTCATGATGCCCTCCATCAGTGATCAAAAATCTCTTTGCATATGCATAAGTAGGTGTCTCATCAATGTCAGTTTTGCATTCCATTAGGCATGCCATAAAACTGATGGAGGAGCTGGTCCTTGTTCCCTTCTTGGCTTTGCTGGATCAGGTCATATCCGTTAATGAACTTGTGTCACACTTGTTTTGTTTTGTCTTGAAGTCCAAAGCCTTAGGTCTAGGGTTTCAGTCAAATGTCATTGCAAGATCATGAGTCAGAGGTCCATGAGTCCCCAGCAAGCCAGAAGGAGGTATGTAAATATGTTTCATTGATATTTTTCATCATGTACAGCTTTTTTATACCTTGGATTTAAAAACCCTGTTTTTAAAGCCAAGGTCATGTCAATTTTGTAAAGCAATAAGGAAATTTCAAAAATTCTTCAAAATGCCGGCAATAACCCTGGTCTCCTCCCTAGAGTCCATCAGATGGTCTACCTGCAAAAAGAACGGAGCTAAAACACCCAAAAGATCAAATTCAGAACAAAGGAAAACTCAAAACAGTGTTAAAAGAAAGTGTCAAGGCAAAACATTAGAAAGTGGGTTTGGTAAGTAAATTTTTTTTTTAAAATTGAGCTTATAAAGAGTCAAATTCCCTCTCAATACCCTCATTGTGCATCCAAAGAGCTTGCAAGAAGAAGTGAGAGGGCGAAGAGGCGAAAGGAGGCAAAGTGCAGAGAAATTGCACCAATTTCAGGTGCGCTACCCGTCAGAGGTTGTGCGCTACGTGTTGGGCTGTGCGCTACTCGTCAGGCGCCTCCCAGCAGTGGTAATTTATAACGGGCGCTACGTGTCAGGCTGTGCGCTACCCGTTGAGTGCCCTGCGCTACATGTCAAGCTGTTAACACCAAAACCGCCCCAAATTTTGTCCAATCGCCCTCTAAGTTGCAAAATCGACCGAGGTAGGGTCTATACACTTGATGAATTGATGAATGGTGAATGATGAGCTTTCATTTATATGTTTTATCACTAAGAATGCAAAGAAAATAGATTTTGGTGATTGCTTGTCAATGTAGGCATAATGCTAGGGTTTGGTGTTTTCTTTTCAAGGTTTTAATTTCCCATTTATGCTCCCTCCATGTTTCCCCATTTATTTCACAATTGTCATCATATGTCTCTATCTTATCTTATTTGCAAAGAATATGAAATTTTCCTCCTTCCAAGTATCAAACCCTACCCCTCCCTAAACACATTCCCAAAACCCTAAATACCCTCCATTGTGATATAAAAAACACACACAGCAAAAAGAATAAAATGCTATGAAAGAAGAACAAAATGATTATGCAAAAAAAGAAAGCAATATGGTGATAAAATGCCAAAACAAAAAATAAAGAAAATGTGGCTGTGTATATAAACCAAAGCAAAGGAAATATTGCTATGTATATTTGATCAAAAGTAATGTTGCTGTGGTCCTAAAAAGCAAACACCATGTTTTTCCTTTTATCCCCTAATATCCTTGTCAATAAAACCCCTTTTCCCTTTTGACAAAATGTCAATGAAGCCCTTTTCCCCTAGCCTCAAATGTACATGAACCCCTTTGAAAAAACAGAGTGTGCTTTATGATGTACATTGAAAGACAGAAATCAAATGAGCAAGTTATCTATGCTGTCCCATTCCCCTGTTGAGCATACATGTCATTTCCCTTGGTTATTATTATCCATGTTACCCTAATAAAAACATTTCTTTGCAAATGATTTCCCGCTGATTAAGATGAGATTATATGTTTGACAGTTTGTGAATTGTCCCTTGAAAATTCCTTGTTTTCATATGTTTCCCTTTCCTTGTTAAAAAAATCCCCTCCCCTAACATTTCCTTCATGATTTTTTCCCCTTGAAAACAGCATACAACTCAGCATTTTTGTAGGCAAGGGCAGCAGTTTACTTTGTCTATTTTCTCCACTTTGCTCAAAAGCACCATGTCAACCACCGAGACCTATGAGCAAGGTGATGACCAGTCTTCTTCTGCAGAGGTTGAGGTACAGCGGAGGCCTCGTAGGGGGGGCAAAGGTGGTCGTCCTAAGAGAGAGGAACCCACCTCATTGGCAGAATTGCAGGCCTGTCCTTTGGCAGTAAGTTGCTTTCGGTATATGTCATGTTTTCAGTTTTGCGAGAGGCTTGCTCAGATCCAGCACCACAGGGAGTTGGCCCGCTTATTTGTTTTGCACCTTCATGATGGGCAGGTCACTCTGGCAGGTGTGAACTTTGTGTTGTCTCCGGAATTGATTTCAGAGGCTACTGGGATACCAAATGTGGGTGAGGTGTGGCCCAAGCGCAAAGTGTTGGATTATGTTCATTTTGAGCCATATGTCATGCCAGCCTTCATGAGACACTTGTCGGGGGTTTTTCCTTTCAGATTTATCCGGAGGGAGTATGTTCCGATCTTGAGACTCATCATGCGTTACTTTACATGTGAGGGCAGGTTTTCACTGGTGTACTCTTATCACATCCGTCTGTTGATGCACTTCACCCGAGTGAGGATGATGAACATCCCAGTTTTCTTCTTCCAGGATATTCAGAAGATGGTGCCTATATTACAGAGGAAGACCCCAGCCCAGCAGTTTACGAGTTTATATCACTTTGGTCTCATCCAGCTCATTGTTTCCTATCAGCTGAGCCAGCAGGGCATTCCTTGGGAAGAGTTCATCTCTCATGAATTCTTCACAGTGCCACCACAGCCACAGCCTGAGCCAGAGGTCATTTATGAGGAGGGAGGTCCATCTCACCAGCCAGAGATCACTGTTCCGAGACATGTAGCTTCCTCACCTCGGGTCACCTATCAGAAAGGCCCAAGGGCCTTGTTTGCAGCAGCTCGGCAAGTACTTTCTCCACAGCAGGTGGAAGGGGTCTCGCCTATATCTTCAGATCAGTGAGTGTTATCTCCACATCAGGTGGAAGGGGCCTCGCTTTCTTCATCAGCACAGGAACTGCAGAGGGGCAAAGAGCCCATGATTCATGAGGATCCAGTGATTGATCTCGAGGCTAGTTCTCCTAGCCAAGAGGCGAAGGAGATCATTCAGCATCTTAGGGCTGAAAATGATGTTTTACAGAGGAGACTTGAGGGTTCCCAATGGACCATCACCTACCTGGAGCAGCGGAACAAACAGTTAGAGGAGGAGAAAGTACTTGATGAGTTATGGAGGATTCGTACTGACCGAGTCCTGAACCGAAGAAGACCCGGTGATCTATTGCCTGCTGAGAGAGAATCCATGCTCATCCGGGTCAATGCACACTTGGAGAGGCTGTTGGCTAAGGCCAACCAAGAAAAGAAGCTGCTGAGAAACATGAAAAATCATTATTGGGCAAGGATGCATGTTTGCAAGGCGAAGATGAAAATATTCCAAAGAAGGTTGACCGAAGCTCTTGGGAAGAAGAAGAAGGCCAACCCACTCCGTATCTTGGCTGAGGCCTCTCTCACTCACCATGATACTCATTAGCCTCTTCCTAGCAGCTAGCACAAGAAATTTTGAAAGTTTTGAGGCATTTTTGGCATTTTTGGGAAATTGACAGGTTTTGGCCTTTTAACATGCAGCGCCCCGTGCGCTACGCTACATGGGGGCAACTCAGAACGGGAAAAACTCAGCATTTTTGGAATTTTCATGCAAAGTTACACCTACCTATGGATGGACTTCAGTTTTTATGGAGATTTGGGCCTCCAAAAGGTCAAAACACATGCAAATTTTGACTTTCTGCCCTTATTTTGAGTTGCAGAAAGCTGTCTTGGGAGAATTGAGTTTTGTGGGGTCAAATGAACTCCAAATTCAAAATTTCTGGTGGGGTTGGAAAGAAGACTTGCAGACCTTTCCAATGAGCTAGCTTGTACCTGATTTGGACACTGGGAAGGTCCTCAAACAGGCCTCTAAATTTGCGCTACGTGTCAGGCACATGTGCGCTGCATGTCAGGGAATTTTGCCTATTTTGACCAGTTCGGCCAGAAAAACACTGTTTTCACTTGGTTTAATGTTTTGGGCATGTAAATCATGGATTTTTATGTAACTTTCATGGCTCTAAGATAATTTTACTCTCCTTGATCACTTCTAGAAGTTTCTTGAATGTAAATGGTAAATATTTAATGCATGGATAGGTTTCCTAAGTTTTAGAGGCAAGTTGTTTTGACTGCCTATTATCTAGTGCTTAGTTTGGAATTAGTTGAAACAACTCCTAGGAAGCTGAGCTCGACCCCTAGAGGTGGGGAAAGGATTTAGATCATCTATATTATGCCTTCTCTTGCTCATTTTCATGGTTGGACTCTTGAGGGAGAAGCTCCTATTGTATATTTTACTTGTATCTCTGCAATTTAAGGAAAGGGAAGACCAGGGTTTTGCAGACATCATTGGGATTCTTGTGGACTCTTGTGTTGATGGTGTGTTCTCTTATTTTAATTGTAAGTGTGTTTATGTGTTCCATCTCTTTCTTTACTGCATCTTATTAAACAAATGAAGTGATAAAGTTTGAATTCATGCTTGCCATGCTCAGCTTTCAAATTTGTTTAATGTTTATGTTTTCCACTGTCTAGAGAGGATTCAAAGTCATTGTTTGCCCTCTTTATCTTCTCTTTTTCTTCCTTGATCATTCATCTCAGCTAAAGGCATCAGCACAAACTCCTACCTTGCCCCAAAGACCCACCTGCAAAAGCTGAGCTCAATCCCCGCACCCTGAATTGCACTCCCTCCAATTGCCACCAAAAACACCAAAAACTTTAAATCAACCCTCCTTATCAGTTTACTAGCCTAATATCAATGTTAACTTTGATTGGTCATCTCACTTCATTGAAAATTTGCCGAGATAGACCGGAGAGAGCCTTCTCATACCCCGTAGGGCTAGCTACGAGGTGAAATGGTTTGATGTGGCCTTGAAGGTTTACCTTCCTCAGCCTAGGGTGAAATCTCAAGCGCTAACAGGACCATTGATGAAATTCTGCATATTTTGTGCGTTTAGCTCCAAGTCTTCCCTAATGGCATTTTGTCTCAGCTTCTCCAAGTACTCTTTGACCTCCTGTCGGACTTGGTTCTTGGGTTTAGCTTCGGTGAGGGAACTGACTGATGGGATTTAGTGTGTTCTCACCAAGACATCCAAACTACTATACAACCGCACATATGAGGCCTGAATGCTACCAATGGATGAGGTGAGATACTTGTTTTTCTGAATCAACATTCGAACCTTAGCTTTCTCTATCTCTTCATATGGATTCATTTTCTTCACTAAGTCAAGTGGGGCCCCATTGTACCGCATTGTTCATTCTTGCACATAGTCAATGGGAGCTTGTATGTTTTTTAGAGTTTTAACAAATTCTTGGCTATGCTGTTATAAGTCATGCAAATGGACAACTGCTTTATGTACGGTGACAAACCCGTCATAGAGATTTCGCATGGTTTCTCTAAGTTTTGATACTTCGACAAGTATCATTGCTCTCATCTTCCCCAATTCAAAAACTACATTTTGCCTTGTTTCTCGGAGTTGTTTTGCCTCTTTCCTGGAAGCCTGCAAGTTTTATGCCAATTTCTCATTCTCGGTCGTCAAATACTGAACATTTGATCTTGTTGCTCCTGCATAGGCCAAGTTGGCTTCAGTAATGGAATTTGGATGCTTCCTAGTGTCTGACACTATCACCCTTTCTCTAATGAATGCAGGTGATGCATGATCATCTAGAAAGTGTTTTCTCTATGCTTGTACAATCCTCTTTTGGAACTCATCGAATGATAGATTGTACACATCCATTACCAGATTATCATCAAGGAGAAAAACATCTACTTGCTCTCTTGGGGTTGTCTCTGCTGTAAGAGGTGGTGGAGACTAAGGAATGACCTATTGGTCCTCTTGAAATCAGTTCCACATATTCATGTTGTGGCTCCTGTTCCATCTCCATGTCTTTCACTTTGATCAATTTCTCAATCTATTGAGCAAGATCCTGATCCTGCATCTGTTCACATTCTGCCTCAGCTACTAGTTTTTCTTGTTCTTCAACTTGTATCAGCTTTTTTCCTCTATCATTTCACCTTTCCTTTTTTCTTCTTCCTACTTATGCTTCTCTTCTCATTCTCTCTTTCTCAACTCTTGTTCTTCCTTCAGCTTCTTCTCTATCTCCTGCAACTTCATTTTTGCTTCATGCAACCTCGGCTTTTCTCTCTTCCTTTGTTCTGCTCTCTATATCCTCTTCTTGCTCTTTGCTTATGCTATCAAATTTTATTTTGTGATAAGAGGATCTTCTTTCATTTTGCATATTTTTTCTCCCTTTGGACTATCAAAAATATTCCTCTTTCCCTTGACCTGCATGGTATTTCTGCCTTCTGTTGCTGCTACTTCCAGAGTTATTGTTGTCTATGGAGAAGCTTGTGAAGCCCTTGCTAAACTGACTGGATCACAGAGTCTAGAGGCATTGTAGCAATACCTCCAAGGATCATCCTCTGGCCAATTAAATGCCCCACTAATCCACGAAAAGTAAACCCTCATATAGTGGTCCTTTCAAATACTGTGGGGATCATACGGATTAAAGTCCTTACTGTCGAATTCAAATTTCATTATCTCCTTAGCCTTGACATATATGAATTTCAAGTTATTTGTCTCGTATAAACCAATCTACAAAGAAAGAGTGGTCCATGGTGCTTTCTTGACAATCATGTGGCGAGATGGTATGATACTTCTTACATGATCATTTTTTTGTGGCATACCTTGGTAAGACATGCAGAGACTTCTCTTCACTAGACACTCTAATGAAGGTGCCACCCAGTGAGGCATACCAATTTATGATGTCTAATATCTCCTCCATTGCTTCTCATGACATGCAAGGTGGATATTTTTCAAAGATAATATTATACGGTGGGATGATGAAGTGGTCAGTTGGTTGCACCATTACTCCTCAATAACTGCATTCTGAAAGAAAATTTCATTAGATGTGCATGGCAGGTTCTCATGGTGTCCATGTCCAATTCAATCCAAGCAATTGTTGTTGCACACATATTGCATCCACTATGTACGCAGACATATAGAATCTTTCTCGCTCATCCTTGGGGGGATTTCGAGCTTGTGCTACATGGGCCTTCAATTGTTGAGCCAATAAAACCAACCAGTTGAAAAACCTCCCATCACTCACCAACTGGTCCAATGAGACTTCCCACCCTTCAGGAAAGGTTTTAGTGCTCTCTTGACCATAGATTCTGCAAGAAAATATAACCAAGAGTTGGTAAGCCTTCCTGAGGGAATTTTTCTTATACATGGGTGGGTTTCTATCGAAACTTCAATGGATATTTCACCTAGTTTTTCACAACGTCTCTTGTTTTCACATAGATGTGGGTGGCATAGAAGAGTGAGTCCATGCACTCTACTCGCTTGGGAAAGTGATATGTCTGCTAAAAGTCTTCTATCCAGAAGGTGGCAAGCTTCTACTCATTGGCACTGCTCAATGTCATGGTCTTCTCATTGATGTGTGAGACAATCCAGCTGATAACATCTGCACATGGGAAGGTTGGACACTGTGGTGTAGGTAAAATTCTAAGTGTAGACACAAACAATTACTCTAGCCCGAGAGCGGGTCTAGCCACAAACAATACATTATATGGAAGATTTCCTTAGGTTAGAACCAATTAAGAGGGCCTACCTCTTCATACATTATCCATTTGATGATGACCCTGTTTCCTTGCTCTAGCTATCTTTTGTTTCTTCTTGCGAACACCTGAAACAAGTAGACAGCAGCAGACAACAACCATGATAATATACAAATTGTATTCAACCTACTTAAGAAGTCAAGAAACATTAAGCCATAAACATATGAAATGACATATTATATAGGAAATAAATCGATAGTTGCATCTTTATTAAATCAAGAAGAGATTACAACCGGCATCTTGACATTATTGTTCTCCTTTGACAAATCTGGATTCTTGCACACTTCTGCTAGCATTCCATGGATGGCCTCAACAATGATAGTCTCAAGGCTCTTCCATTTAGGATTCACACCAAACCAACTCATAATTATCCCTTAAAAAAAAACTAGAGAGCTACAAAGTATGGGTAACTTGTTGATTACCCCAAACAAAACTTAATTAGCACTAGCACACACACATTGGCTTGTGCTTGGGACAAGTGGAGGTTTATATAGCTTGAATGGATGGGAGATGGTTCGCCTTCTCATGGTATAAAGTCATATCTCTTGAGGTATTTCCATCCCAATAAGGGAAAGGAGCCCAATCTGACCTCCTCAGCTCCATCCGGCCTAACCATTTACTAGACTTTCATTACGAAGCTTCTAGAGCTAGAAGCTTCGGCTCCATATTTAAACAACTTTCCAAAAGAGGATCGGCGCGATTGAGAAAGGAATCAGTCAACTCAATCAACGCTAGGGATATTTGTAAACCCTACATATCAGCACGAGGAGGACACAGGTCAGTAGCGCCAGTCTTGTAAACTGGTATAAACAGAAGATTTTTGGGAAATGATGCAAAAGGGAATTGTTCTGCTCATGAAGAGGGACACAATGGGAGTTTCTTCATGATGGGAAATCATGTAGGGTTTACTATAGAGGTCCTCTAGGATCAAGGAGCAGGGAGTACAGGGATAGTGACAAAATTTTGTGTAACAGATGCCCCCTAAAGCATGAAGGCCAAACTAGAGTGAGGGGTGAAATGCTTTATAACTCAATGCGGGGAACTGGAGTCTGTCGTCAGAAAACCTGCAAGCAAGTATAGATACATATTACTGAAAACTTTGTCAAACGATACATGAATCATGGTATGGATGCAGCCATCTAGAGAATGATCATGTAAATGGATCTAGGGATGGATGCAGCCATCCGATAAAGGGGATCATATTGAAACCAAGGTATGGTCGCAGCCATCCAATAATGAGAAGGATCACATATGACAACTCATGGTATGTTTGTAGCCATCCATCTGAAAGATACATGTATATCAACATGATCATGTCACATCGCCTTGCAACCTGGAATTTTGTAATCTGAGCTCAGGGTCTTGCTTTCCAACACAACTTGATCAAAGTACAGATTCTAACATGTGAATAGATGTGTTGACGTTGAACATGCTAGAAAATTTCTTGATTACTAGTCAATTTTGTAAATTGTTAACAAGCATGAGAGAAACCACCAATAATGACAATGGTTCTCAAGGTACTAGCAGCACAATTCACGAAATGTGAATGAAGGAACTGAAGTTGAACACTCATGAAATAACCCAATCAAAAGCCAGTGATGTGAACTTATTGTCAAGTGCAAAGAACTTGCTGTTAGGGCATCCAAGCTCCAAGGTACTGGAAGGGAGTCTCTCGACCAACTTCCTGGATAATGAGTTGAAGTCAACAGGAAGTGACCGTGTCGAAGGAAAGCCATGACATATCCCACATCATTAACACGAAACAAAGGGATGAAAATTATTTTGGATGATACAGAGAATCAAAGGTAAGGGTAACTGCAAAAGGACAACTCTTGAACATATCAACGACATGATTCTAAAATTTGGCAGTTGCTGGATCCATAATATCGATGGTCATGATGATGTGGCAGAGATAAAATGGAAGGAAAAAATGAGCAGCCCAACCCAGGAAGGACAATGATGAAAAGGAGGATATCCCAACCTGACACGAAGTAGAAAGTGTCATGTTCAAGAGTGAGCTACCAACACAACTGATAAAATTTCCAATTTTCCCCCACCATTTTTAGCAGGTACCCCAATTATTTTTTATCGCAAGCTTGAAGGGGATAGCATGTGCTCGCACTGTAAGTTCATCCTTCAGACAAATCCGACCTAGTAAGTTTAATAAGCCCTAGGAAGGATAAGCTCATGTTCATCATGGCGACGAATCAGATGTCATTTAATATTTTAACGAGTCCGACAAAGGCGTAACTCGGTATCTTTTCCATGTTTAGAGAGTTTAAAAAAGACATGGAAAATAAAAATCCACATGGTCCTTATTCGTACATTTGTGTCTCTTGAGCCTGAAAAGGTACAAAACGATACTCGAGAGAACCACTTGACCATTTCAGTCAAGGAGTACCTTTTCATAAATAGTGCATCTCAGCCCGAAAAATGGATAAATGTATACTGGGTAGACAATGTTTCGCAGCCTTTAACAATTTCAAAACAACAAGATCTCGGCAATCTTTTCATGTTTAAATGGTTGAAAAAGAGCTTGAAAGAGGACCCCCCATTTTATTCTCTTTTACGAGTCAAAAGGGAAAAATACTCGGAAATATTTTCATTTGAGTTTTACAAGTCGGGAAAGAGTTGAAACGTGACTTAATCCCATCATCAAAAGTTCATGACCTGTCACTGCACAAAAAGGTGAATGCATTATCCAATTCTTAAGTCAAAATAGGTTAAAAATACATTAAAAACCCTAATATTTCATGAAAAAATGAATAAGAGGGAAAATTAATCATTTTTTACCATTTACCATTTTACCTTTGTGTGAAGAGATTTTAACCCACTTTTGCCCTAATTTTTCCGGATCAGATTTCAGGAGATCCAGGAGGTCATTCGCCAAGCCATCAGTTGCAAGTAAGAGCCAAGACCTTAAGCTCCATTTTCATACTACTTTTTCTTGTTTTTATCCATTTTTTGGATTTCTGAGGGAGGTTTTAACAAAAACAATTCACCCTCGGTCGGCGCAATTTCCAAGCACGGAATCGCGCCGATCGATGGTGGCTAAAACTGCTAACCACGCCATCGACACCACTATTTTAAAACAAGCTAATCGGCACCGTGAACAAAGAGAAATTGATGTTTTCTCTTTAATTCACCGTTTAAATCCAAATTTCTCTATCGAAAAATGATCATTGACTTAATTGAATGGTTGCTACAGGAAGAAAAGCGTTGAAAATGGTGGATTGGAAAGAAAGAGAGCATCAAGATATCGATACCCAAGCCATCGCTGATCCAAATTGCTTGGAAGCTTTGAGGAACTGTGGGCTCCTCAAGTTCTTTCTCACACCAAGGATGCAAGCTCAACTTGAGCTGCTATGGTACCTGATTAGTCTTTGGGACATAAATCGGGAAATTTTTATCATTGGTGACCAGGAGCTGGAGTTAGAGACTTTAGATATTTATTTCATCTCAGGACTGTCCCGGAGAGGGAAACTAGTAACCTATACGGGTCGAGGCTGATTGGGGCAAGCATTTCCATGTTACTTGCTGAACATTTACCAGAAGCCCTCAAATCCAAAAGTGGCAAGATTGAGATTGCAACTCTTCAGGATCTTGTATTGAGAATGTTACTGTTGACCATCAACAGAGTGGCAAGGTCCCATGTACCACATGAGACTAACAAATTAAAGTTCCTATATGCTATCGAGTGCACAACACCCACTATTTTGAACTAGGTAGAATCTATGAAAGTCAACATGAAGCATCAGCTATAAAAAGCTAAGGCGGGAAACCTGAAGATGTTTTGCTTTGGATCTATGATAGTGACCTTCTTCTTGGAGTGGGTTCCACTATTCCAATACTAGCTGACTGATGTGGATCTTCCAATACCATGGGAATCACAGATGCTCAGTTGGAGTGAGTTGATGCCCAGGGTTACAGGGGGGCAACAGATGTCCTACAAGCCCGCCTTCTTCTCATGGCTACGACGGCAACTGATCGTAGTGGAGGATTTTCCTTACATTGGTACCGACTTCCGCAGATATCTGGATATGCCGCTCCTAGAAGGAGAGGATTTTGATGATGTAGGTAAAAACAAACATTTTTTTAGTTTTTTATGTTTTTATTGTTCTTGAAATATATGTGTTCATGACACTTCGATTTTATGAATGTAGATGTTGGACCAAAATGCCCTACCGAGATGTCCCCAATTACCAGGCGTGTCGCTCGGCAGTTTTATGTTGCTCCTTATCAGGAGGGGAGCAACAATGAGGAGGAGATTGCGCGGAATCTCAAGGGTTTGACCCATGGGATCCCAGAGCACACTTGGATGGGTGATGTCCCATGCCAGTACTATAGGCATACGGTGGGGGTGTCAGATCAGATCCGCCAACTACTGGCTTGCGTAATCTGAGTAGTGACATGCTATCATGAGCATCATGTTGTTTAGTGCATAGGTCTAGCATATCATTCCATATTTTTGAGGCCTGCAAGCCACGGATGAATAAGGCTTGCAAGCCACCGATGTATTTTGGACACACATATTTTTTTTGGGGTTTTGAATGTATCAAACACTATATATATATATATATATATATATATATATATATATATATATATATATATATATGTTGTATTTTCTTTCTGACTATGGTACAAATGATTTGTTCTTGCTTTTCACATGTTTCGTAAATGTCTATCCAACACATAATTAGCTAATGCATATGTCAATGTATTCATATGTCTAGGAATATGATGATATGTAATATAATCAAAATTTCTCTCCAGTAGACAAATACGTAGATACATTCTCAATATCTGAGGATTTCTGACGAAATATTGCTCATTGAGTTGAAGGACGACAAGCTGTGAATCTAGGTTGACAACCAATTCCTGAATGTCAAGAGCGATGGCTTCTGACAACAATTCGATAACTGCATTGTACTCAGCAATGTTATTGGTTGTTCAACCTAAACAAATACCTTGAAGATCAATCAACTCACCATGGGGGTCATAAATGGCCCATGCCACAGAGGATAAATTTCAGGTACTACGGCAAGCACCATCAGCAAAATTAATGTGAGGAGTCATAGGCATCTGCAAAGCAGGTAAAAACATAGTGAGCATGAAAACTTCTTGAAAACCAACACACCAAACCACACCACCAAAATGAATGACACACTAATGTACATAAGTGACCATGCAAGATAACCTAAGCATAGTACTTTTTAAGATAGAACCCATTTCGGGGCTTATCTAAAGGATTGCCTTCATAATCAATTAGCTCATAGGCCCCTTTTTGTAACACACGCTTAACTATGTAGGGCTCATGCCACATAGGTTCAAACTTGCCTACCCCCAGCTTATCATTAGCCTAATCGTATAGTAAAACCAAATCTCCCTTAGAAAACGTGCGAGGAGAGACCAACTGATCGAAATGGGATTTTACTCACTTCTTTTGTGCTTCTATGACCAAACCAGCATGACTACAAGTCTCATCCAATCATTCTAAATACAAGAGGCCTTATTCTTGAGGTGAGGTTTCGGGGAGAAGTTCGACAGCTAGCTTGAGTGAAGGGATTTCGCACTCATATAACCATGCAAACACATCACAGAATTCTTGGAACAGATGAGTATAGAGCTTGATCTCATCTGGAGAACAAGTTACCCCAATATGGACATTTTCAATGACACCAGGCTTGACAGAAATATCAATTGGTATCGTTTGGGTAATGTTACCCAAATTTCCTTCTGACCATACTTCATGAGTCATGAGTGACGCCTAAAGTGGTAGGGAAGGGAACTGAGAAGAGAACTCTTCGAGACAAGTAGACATGACCATCGAGCTAGGCAAGAACGAGGAACGATGATGAGTATCGTTCCAAGGTGATTCCTCTAGAGACAGTACTTCCATGATACTCTCATAAAAAATAAAATTCTCGGCTAAGGGATCAGGAGATTCCGAAGCACCAAGCCATGAGGATTGAGAATATGTATCGAGAGATGTCCTCGAAACAGGAAAATCAAAGGATACGGAACTTGAGGCTGAAACAATTTCCACATAATTGATTTCGGTGGGACTAAGTGGCATAACCTCGCCCCAGGTATCAACAAGATCCAATGAAGGTATGACCCAAGGATCAGATTTGACTGAGATCATGTTGACAGAGGCAACATGAGGGGGTGAGAGTGGAAAAATATCATCAAAGTAGAATCTTTAAAAAGTCCTGCTCCCACACTCTCATAAGGAGCACTGGTGTGCTTGACATATGGAACGTTGCCATTTGAAGAAGGCAAAGAAGGACAATTGGTTGACTATGAGTATCTTCCCTTGATGGGGAAAACAAATCACGTGAAACAAGGAGTAGGCTACAGCATGCATGGCATAGGTACAACTCCGTCCGAGTAGAATATTATAATTGAGATTAGCATCAACAATCTCTACCTCGACATGTACTGTCTTGCCTTCCATAGTAATGGCAAGGTTGGGTAAGACACTGAATGGTCACGAATCACGTCCATCGAAAGCTCCCAAAGTGTTAGGGGATTAGTTTAGAGTAGGAGAACCAATTTCCTTCTAGCAAGCGACTAACATGATGTAGGTAGAGGCACCTTCATCGATGATGGTCCTATGAATAGTTTTCTCATTAATGATTATCTAAATGAGAAAGGAAATCTAATGAGGCAAAAGTGGAACGTGGTTCTCTAGATCAAAACATATCATATTAGAATCAATAGGATCAGTACCCCCAATAGCCAACAATAATGACTTTCATTGGGATGGACAGCTTTGAAGTACCTCGACAACAGACATAGTTGATGGCGCCTGAGTTAAATCCTCAACAATATTATAATGTTGAGCGGCTCGAGCATTGGGATTATACGAGGACTTCCTTAGCACACCTCGAGAAGGTAGATGAATAGTGAAATCAGGGTTAGGTCACTCTATATGGAGAGGAATAGAACTCGGTGTGGCAGAAGAAGAAGGGGTGACCTCTTTCTCTTTCTCGACTGTCAGAGTAGATGTTTGATAATATTTTGATCTAGTAGCCGCATTAATTGGCATACTCATCATGAACACTTGTGAACCTGAGGAAGCAAAAAATTGAGGCTGGTATACCATTTGAGTCTGCTGAGACGGAAACGGCTCCTTCAAGACAGTTGGGGTCCCCTTGAGCAAGCGACTAACTTTGGATCGTCAGGGACAATCCTTAGTATAGTGATTCTCCTCACAAATGAGGCATAGATACTTTGGCTTCTGTTTTGAAGCATCACCAACGGACGACTTGCGAGGACCCTATTTTGGGGCATCAGCTCTACCCTTGCCTTTGCCTTTCTTCTTACTTTTCGAGGATTTGTCTGTTGTGGTAGACTGAACAGCATGGACCTCTGAGGTTTTACTAGGGCTAGGTGAATTTTGGGAGGGACTATTAGAAGCAGTGTTTGAGACCGACTTATGTTTGGAAGAAGATTTTGCAGGGGCCTGAGACACTGAACCAATTACTCCATCGACAAGAGGTGTAGCTTGTGACTTCGATGTCATTGGGTCGAGTGATGGCCTCGAAGCATCGGGTAATAACTCATACAAAGTGCCAAACTAGGAGTAAACAAGATCTAGGTATTCGGCACGAGCAATGGCTTGCTCCTCTATAACGCACCCACCCATAGCTATATTGCGAGAAATTGGAGCAATGAATGACTTGGTAAACCATTCGGTCAGTAACTGATCAACAATCTCAAAATTGATCAGGCAAAGCCTACATCACATTCATGGATGTTGTTATCACTTAGAACTAAAGAAAAAAATTTATGCATATAGTTGTTTGTCCTAGTCCAAGTACAAAGGTCTGTGTCAAGTTGATTTCGTTTTATATGTTTTACTTAGGATTTGAGTGTTAAAGTTCTTAACTTAAACCATACTCGACTCCCATTGGTTCTAATTCGTCCATCATTATTCCATAGTCATGTCTTATCCATGTCGGAGTCATCGTGTCTTTTAAGTGATTTCGCAGCATAAATCCCATTGGCCAATTTCGCAGCGCAATTATGGTTTAGCAAGTTCGCAGCGCGTCATGATTAGGTTGTTTCGCAGCGCATTATTAGAATTTCAAACTAACAGCGCTGCGAAATCATGGATTCGTGCTTTTTGCTGTGAATCTTTCCTGAAAGGTCAAGTCTGTTATCCGAGTCATCAGTTGTGTCCACTCATGTCAGTTTTTGTACCTCTCGTGTCACGTTTGAACACTCATTTGCCACTATCCCACTACTAGCTCTGTCAACATGCACAGAAATATCATTCCTAAGGGATTTTACCGTGCATGTACTTAATGATAGTCGTAAGTGCTGCATGAGTGACAAAGAATTTGGATTTCAAGCGAGGCTGTTTTCAAGCGAGCCTGATTTCAAGCGAGTTAAAAGGAACTGAACTACCATTGCAACTGAAGCTGTTAGACTCTCTGTGTGTGAAGATTTTGAAAGGAAAATGGAGAGAAAAGAGCACAGATCCGGTAAATGCCAGAGGACTGAACCTGAGGGCTTGGATATAGCGTTGAGGGATGAAGGCGTGAAGAAAGCATTCAAAGATGCCGGCTGCTGGAACTTTTGCAAGAAGCTACAAGGAGGACATGCGCAGGTAACCAAAGAATTTGCGCTAAATTTCACTGGTTTAAATTCAAAGATAGCTATGCTAGAAGTCCAAGTTTCTCCAGAAGCCATAGCTGCTGTGACAGAGATCCCAAGAGGACGGGAAGAATGGTTTAAAAATTTTAAATTTGATATGAACCCTTGTAAAGAGTTTTTAAAGGAGGCATATGTAAACGAAGACTTAACAAAAGCAGTGCCCAGAAATTATGTAAAGGAACATTATGCTCTTCTTCTCACCTGCATTCAGAAATACTTGACCTGTGAAGGAAGGTACAATAAGGTCTATTCTTACCATTTCAAACTGCTCTTGCATTTCACGGGAAAAATCTCCATAGACATTCCTTTTTATTTGTTTCGCAGTCTGAGTAAAATGTGTGATAAAGTGCAGCTAAGGAAAGAGGACTGTGAAACCTCTTTGTTTCATCATGGTTTGATTAAGTTGCTAGTGTTAGATGGCCTCCAAAAGATAGGCAGAGACTAGAATTCGTTTATTTTCATGGCTGGATTTCAAAGCAAGACTGGCCTTACACCACAACCAGCCAGAGAATTAACAATAGCTAAGCTCCTAAAGGAAGCAAGAGCTAAAAAGAAAATCAAGACACAGCTAAGCAAACCAGTGAAGCCACTAATCATTCAGGATCAACCTCAGAAATCAACAAAGGAAAAAACTCATGATAAGAAGACTGTTCCTGAAACAAGTAGAGCTGAAGCAGTTTCAAGAGTAAGGACAAGAAGCCAGATAAACAAAGAAAAGGGTAAAGCCATAGCTGTTGATGAGAGCCCAGTGTCTAAGGCAAGCTTGAATGATTTATTACAGGCCATTGAATTCGAGCAGTTTGAACCAGTCCATATTGATTTGACACAGTCATCACCAGAAACTGCCAACAAGTCTAAAGCCTCAAAAAAAAAACTCAAGTTCGATGAGCCAGGAGAAGAATTCATTTTAAAACCCAGAAGACCTATTACAAGGAAGCAAGCAAAAGAAGCACTGTCAAAGATAGAGGCAATCGAGAGAGTTAGGAAAAATAATGCAAGCAGAACAATCATCACATCTCAAGAGGATAATATAGCAGTCATAAAGAGCCAATTAGAAGCAGCCAAATATGAGATTGCCAAATTGAAGCAAGCAGTTAGAAAACATGCAGATGTGTATACAAAATATCGTAAAGCTCTGTGGGGTGAAACTAAAATTTTTCAAGACCAGTTGAATTCAGTAGTTGATGGCCATGCACAATTTCATACATGGACAGTACCAGCCATCAAAGAGGCCCAGTTCGTTAGAAAAATAATTATGCAATTAAGAGCTGAGAATAAAGCTCTGAAGAAGAGGATTGAAGACCTGAAGGTACAGCTAAGCCAGTTAGCTGCCAAATGAATTTTCTTTTTCAAAGGGAGGTTTTGTTCCAAGTTTTTGTAAAATTTGCTTAGTCTTACTGTTTTTGAAGACATGTAAATCCCTGCTATTATATGAAAAATCGAAGGGAGTTTTGGCAATCAAATGTTTCGGTGACAAAGGTCTCGGGTAAAGGCATGCTGTTTTAAATAATTCAGCAGTTTCGTAGCGCGCTACGAAACTGCTGAAGGTGATGATTTTAACACAGAACAGGCAGTTTTTTATTTTGAGCGAAAATTTGGAAAAGGAAACGCCAAAAGGGTATACAAGATATCAGCGGGAACGACAATAGCCAATCAAAACAAGACAGGTGGAGGATTTAAAAAGGTGGAATATTTCAACCCATTTTTAAAGTTCTGTGATATCCCCGTTGTCACCGTTCAAGAGGTAGCAAATCTTTTGCATACAAGGACCTTTTGCTTGCACACATGTCAATCGATGCAGCTCACAACACATCCAGAACGCGGCAGTGTTCCATATTATGGGTTATTAAAGGCTACAAACATGCTTGTTACATTCGAGCATTTTGAGGAAAACTGGAGCCGAGAAGTAAGGGAAATCTCCTAATACTTCTGAGCAGTTGAAAGGTTCAGCGTTCAAGATCACTATGGAGTATTAAACATCCAACTCAGCCAAGTCAAAAGAGGTCCAGGTGTCAGAGAATAAGAAGAAGTCATTATGCATGCAAAATGGAGTTAGAGTCACAGTTAATTTAGAACTCTTAAACACTACAGTCAGTTCCTTATTGTAATTATTAGTTAGTTCAATAGCTAATAGGTGTCATTAGAGGCAGTTATCGAGTTCCCCTCATGCTGGAGGAGGAAGCTCGAAGTAGTTAGAATAAGGATTCTATATATAGCTGGAACATCTATGTAATGAGGGTTGGAGATTTTATAAAAGAGAGTATTGTTTTGGCTTATGTAGAAAGACAGAGTTCAGTAATATAATAGAACTGCTTTTCTTCTCAAGATTCATAAAGTGTTTCTATGTTCAAGATGTGTGGTTTTACTTTATCCTTGATTTATTTTACAGTTGCATAGATGTGTAATCACTCAGAATTCACTTATGTTGCTCTGATTTCCTGTACACATTCATGAACTGTGGTTTTATAAGAGTTGTGTTTTGAACATTTAAATGCCACATGCCCTGACTTCCATGTAAAGGTTGTATCATTATTTGCTGAGGTTTTATTGACTCCATAGGCCCAATGGAAACTTATGTAATGTTTGTCCAACCTTCATATTTGTCACTGTTATTTCACAAGAGTTAGCCCTCTTATTTTTTAATCAAAATCAATAACCTTTTGAGAGAGCCCTCTCAGGCTAAGGAGGCTAAACCTTAGTCAAAAGATTGGTTTGAAACAGTTACTTGAAGTCTTCCTGGTCAGCAGCCTTCCAGGGCCTGATTTTGAGATAACAGATGTGATCAGATATGTGTGTCATAGTATTTTTCTTGAGCAATGTGAGCAAATAGGTGCCAGTCTCATAGCAAACCAGCAACTTAAAATGTGTGAGGAAAGCCATGGCTAAAGAGTTGAACTCATGATAAGTTCTTCGAGGGAGCTTGATGTACCACTTGGTTTCAGCACCTGTAAGAGCTCATTGGAAAAGAAGGAGACGAATAGAATCAACAACATAAGAATTCAAAGATCACCAGAGGTGATATGTCATCACATGGGCTTGGGGATATTCTTTTTATTTTTCATCGAACTTCGAACAATCGCTCGGGATCTTGGACAGAACCGGAGGCTAGTA
Organism: Pinus tabuliformis; assembly: GCA_031772625.1. NCBI lineage: Eukaryota > Viridiplantae > Streptophyta > Pinopsida > Pinales > Pinaceae > Pinus > Pinus tabuliformis. The sequence continues at coordinate 523,054,016 of CM062818.1, forward strand.
TGGCAAATGAAGAATTGGATCATTCGTAAGTCAACACACATCTGGCAACTCTAGTGTAGCCAAGAACGGAAATTGAGTATTGAAAGGAATTGGACGTCAATAAGCGGGTCCAACTGGAGGATCCCATCCCTGCTAGTAAGGAATTTTGTCCCATAGTGGAGGGTTCTATCCATACGGCATTTGATTTTCCCCCCACTGTAGGTTACCCTGCTCGTAGGGGTGATTTTGACCTTGAAAGCCTTGAAATTGTCCAACCATAGGTTGTTGATAAGCAACATATGGGTTAAAAGGTTATTGAGCCAGTTGAACTTGGACATATGGATATTGCACCTATTGTCACTAGACATACGGGTTTTGAACCTGCTACCCATGAACAAGAGGATTTTTTACCTTCTGCCCTTGGACATAAGGATTTTTCACTTGCTAGCCTTGGACATAGGAATTTTGGACCTGTTTCCCTTGGACAAAAGGATTTTGAACCTGTTTCCCTTGGACATTAAGATTTTGGGCCTGTTGCTGCAGGACTTGACCCTAACCTTGTCCTTGTAAGGGTTGACCTTATTGATATGTATATGAGGGTTGTTGTTGCATGGGTTACAGCTGCAAAGGCTATCCTTGTGGCTGTAGAGGTTGGCCTTGTGAAGATATAGGCTGGGAAGTTTGTTCAACATACTGCATTTACGACTGCATGGTTTGTTGCAACTGTTACGAGGGTTTCCCCTGTGGTTGTTGCAGTTGTCCTTGTTGCAGCATCATCTTCCCCTGTTGTTGCACAGATGGCCCTTGCTACAAAAAAGGCTACCCTTATTACTACAAAGATTGTCCTTGTTGCTGTAAGGGTACTTGAACTATTCCTGGATTGAGACCTTGAAAATTTCCAAACTGTATCTAGTCATAACCACCAGGAAAGGAGGACGAACCAGGCTGAACATACTATCCAGGCTGCAGGACGTAGGGAGGATTGACCATTCCTTGGGAACCATATGGAACATAAGGAGTTTGGTACTGAACATTGCTTGATCTAGCAGGACCAGCAGGGTTTTGAATAGCACCAGAAGAAGGTTGGTTCATCCCAACCATGTGAGGTTGTGAGCTACTCGCATTGGTTGTGCCTGAAACCATAGAAACATTCAGATTTAGCCCGCTAGGTGGTGGCACAGCTTGTCCACTTACTAGAGGGATCGAAGAACTAATAACAACATGACTCGAGACTGTCGGTTGAACCGGATGGGTGACTTGGACGGACGAGACAAGAGGGTTCGAAATGGTGGGTTGCACCGAGACTGAGGTAACTACAGAAATCATCGTTTGTTGGGAGGTCAGGTTCTGAATGAATGGACCTATGGTAGGCATAGCGCCAGATGCCCAAATAGGTTTATGATAAAGTGAGGAGATACTAGGTGTACCTCAAACCAATTATGCTAAAGTCACATAATTAGGGGGTAAATCCATATAAACACTGATAGGAATGCTTCTCGTGTAAGGGAAACCTTTAGGAGGAAACTAATGTTCTTCCTCTTTGATAGCGTGTGGAGTGGAAACCTCTAAATGATCCAGAGAGGAGACTAGAGTGTCGCCTTCAGGATCCATGGGTGGAAACAAGCAATGATGAACGGCCGAAGACGTTCGAGGGGATAATTCCAAAGGAATACTCAGCTAATTGGACGGACTGTATGGATGTTGTAGTGATATCTCAATAGGGTCAAACAAAGGATTCAGAGGATATACAACCAGTCCAAGCTGACTTTTAGTAGTTGGCGAACTCTCAGGAGTCTGGACAAGATTGTCTAGGGATTTTGGGCCAATATCAGATAGTGACCCAGTATCCGAAGGAGGTGGAGGACGAGATGACAAAGGCTAAATGCTCAAAACAATTCTGAGTTCAACACCTTGGTCCTCAAGTGACTACGGTAATTCAGGAAATGGATCCTCTAACAATATTTCAGACGGAGGAGAGGAAGAGGAACTGGGCAAACTAGATGGTTCAACCACAATGCCTTTGTCTCAAGTATCAGGAAAAGAGAGTAAATTTCAAGGCTTTAAAATGTACTTTAAGGAATACTCATGATTTGGTCTTGAAGAGACTAACAGGATGTTATAAGATTGTGGGCAAAAATTTTTAAAGATGCATAGGTAAACTGGTGCTCTTTCATATTTTAAGAGTCGAGAAAGAAGCAAAGATGACTCTATCACTTTCGATTGGAAACGAGCTCGAAAGGAAAAATGCTCGGATGATATTTTAAGTTTAATGATTCAAAAAGATCAAATGACTACTCTGGATGATATAGGTAAAAAGGATTACCAAGTAATCGTGAACTACATAATACCTCTCGGCAAACCGAGAAGTATGGGCAGGCAATCTCCCTGAATGTTGTGTTCGATGTATCACATTTACAAGGTAGCAGACTCGGCTTCCTATGGATAAAGGATTGCAGCCTAGTGGAGTCTCCCATTAAATACTCGATAGTACGAGGAGCACAAGTCCATACTAGCGTTGTCTAGTGCCGAAGCTATCAACAGTTGCTAGGTTTAAAGACGTCAGAACACATCTCTAGCCTAGACCTTCTAGATGTGATCATTAGGTTTCAAATGCACCTTAGGTTAATCGAGTTCATTTTAAAACTTATCTTTAATTATGTCTCGATTTTCAGGCCTTAGCGATGTGACTCAAAAAGTCCTATATGTAGCTGAATGAGACAAGACTCTTTCAATTTGATGAATCGTCTACACTAGAGAGGGTATAAAACACAATCAAATGCAAACAACCAAGCAATTGAAAGAAAAAATGATCTTTTCACTACTTTACTTTTTGAAAATAAACTAATGAAAAATTATTTCTAATTCCTAGTTTCCTAACAAGTGCACTCCAAACAGTCCTTTCAAAAGTAAAGAGAATTCTTCTTTCTTTTGAAATGAAAATGCAACCCTCATCTTCAATGATGCTAATTAACGTAACATATTGATGCGGAAAACTAGAATTATGTGCTTTCCATGAAATGACAAAACAAATCTTTCATCAGACACTTCAATGGAAACATTTTCGAGACAATCAATCCTCAAGCAAATGAAAGACACAAAAGAGAATCTATTTCAAACTAATGAAGCAATGAATACCAAAAACAAGACAAGCAAAGTGACCTATGGCGGAAAAGAGATGTTTAAACAAGCAAACAAAACTTTTAAAACTTGTGTGATGGAGACCAAAGCAGTAAGAGGACTATAAACGAAATGCAAGGAGTAAATTCACCAACAGCTTGACTCACTGAGTTCACAATCAACTGAATGGATGACAACCTAGATGCCCTAGGGCTACAAACCATCCACAGACTCAAGAAAAGGCAAGTCAACAAGCAAATAAACCAAGTCAAAATGCAGCTTTCTAGTCAGGGAGAAAACAGTCTAAACAAGTTACAAGGCAGAAATCAAGAGAGAAAGACACACTGGTCGAGATCTGGGGTGAACCCTAATCTTCACCTACAGGCATCGACGTGACTGCCTAACTAACAACAAGCACCAGAAGGGGGTCAGTGTGACTATTCCTGAGTATATCGCATCGTTCGGCGCGACTGTCAGTGAAATAAGCATGCTGGCTGAGGATACAAGGGAAAAAAAATCAAAGGCTGAGACCATACTTGCTACTGTAAATTTCGAAGCCAGAGCAATAAACAAGCCAGAGTAGATAGAACTAAAGGGAAAGGGTGATACTAGAAAAGTTCACACAAAACCATGGAATTACAAACAAGCAAAAAGAAGGATTCTTGCCCTAGCGGAGTCACCAATTTGTGGTGTATGTAAATTCTAAGTACGAACACAAACAATTCCTCTAGCCTGAGAGCAGGTCTAGCCATAAAAATACATTCTATGGAATATTTCACTTAGGTTAGAACCAATTAAGAGGGCCTGCCTCTTAGTACATTATCTTTTTGGTGACGACCATGTTTCCTTGCTCCAGCTATCTTCTATTTCTTCTTGCGAACACCTAAAACAAGTAGACAACAGCAGACAACAACCGTGATAATATACAAATTGTATTCAACCTACTTAACAAGTCAAGAAACATTAAGCCATAAACATGTGAAATGACATCTTATGTAGGAAATAAATCTATAGTTGCATCTTTATTAAATCAAGAAGAGATTACAACCAGCGTCTTGATGTTGTTATTCTCCTCTGACAAATTCGGGTTCTGACACACTTCTTCTAGCATTCCATGGATGGCCTCAACAATGATAGTCTCAAGGCTCTTCCCTTTAGGCTTCACACCAAACCAACTCACAATTCTCCCTTAAACACAAACTAGAGAGCTACAAAGTATGGATAACTTGCTGATTACTCCAAACAAAACTTAATTAGCACTAGCACACACACACTAACTTGTGCTTGGGAAAATTGGAGGTTTATATATCTTGAATGGATGGGAGATGGTTCCTCTTATCATGGGAGAAGGTCTTATCTCTTGAGGTAGTTCCATCTTAATAGGGGAAAGGAGCCCAATCTGACCTCCTTGGCTCCATTCGACCTAACCATTTACCAGACTTTTGTTATGAAGCTTCTAGAGCTTGAAGCTTCGGCTCCATATTTAAAAAAAATTCCAAAAGAGGATCAGCACAACTGAGAAAGGACTCAGTCAATCTGATCAGCACTAGGGATAAACCCTGCATATCGGCATGAGGAGGACACAAGTCAGTGGCATCATTCTTGTAAACTGGGATAAACAGAAGATTTATGGGAAATGATGCAAAATGGATTTGTTCTGCTCATGAAGAGGGACACAATGGGAGTTTCTTTTGTTGGACACAGATTGTCATTGATGTCAATATGGCAATATTCGAGGAGCAAACGGAGCTAAGAGAAGCCAAGAGGAGCAGAACTCAAATATATGCCAAAATAGAGCTATCAGAGCTACAGAGGAGCCATATATGTATATGTCATATATATATGCCAAAGAAGAGGAGCACACAGAGCAAACAGAGGAAGCAGAGAAATAGGGTCATTGGAGAGCTTATATGCATGCAATTAACAGGGTCATTGGGAGCCATCGGAGGAGCAATGGAGGAGAAATGAAGGAAGCAGATGGATGCAAGATGTGTATATATATGTATTTACCCATCGGAAAAACCATATGTATATGCATCTAACATAAACGGAGGCAGAAAGACTTTGGTATATATGCTTTAACACTATCGGCGGGAAAAACTATGCATATACAGGTAAATACACTATCAGAGGCAGATTGCAGACTTGAAACCTTATACACGAGAGTGCTGAGACATATCGGGTACAGTACCTCATATTGCATCACTATAAAGGAGTGGTCTACATTAAGGTCTAGACCTGGACCTTTGCGATGTGTGATTGCTGATAGCGATATCGCATCGAACCTCCACCAAGGGCAACCCTCGATTCCGATGAACACATGCGGACCCGCCGCTACATTACAATATGTCTTAACCTTCATCGCATCTGTCACAGATCGCATGCCGAGAAGCCTTGCTACATGAAAGCACCGATTGCGATAAGGTTGTGGACCCAATGGGCATATAAACCATGGTTTAATACCACATCACATTTGGTTCATCAAAGCAGTGGAGGATCGGCTATCGGCAGAGTCATGGGTCCAAAATATAAAGGATCCCCAGGAGTCACAAATCACTAATTGTGATTTAATCGCGGACCTGATGCAGAAATAAACACGGGTGTAACACACCCTGAAGTCCGCCCTTCATTCATTTCCATTGTTTTCCCTGTGTTTTCCTGTGTAATCGTGTTTTTGGGCTACGCAGGGTTCTTAGGCTAAAAGGCCTATGATAACTAGTCCATAACTAGTCTGATGATTCAGGAGGGTGTACCAGAGCGATGGAGAGTGCGATTGGGGCATAACACCTCCGTTTAAACCAAAGGAAAAACTCTGTGCATGCCCACAATCATTGTCAAAGGAGTGTTGTTACAGTCGTAACCAGTAAGATGTGTTCTCCACAGAGTTTTAGACCTCTCAAATGAATCTATGTGTCCTCAGAGAGTCAGTAAACTTGCACAACATAAAGGAAGCCACGACGACTGAGGAGGAAGACAAAGAGGCAGTGGTAAGTAGAATGAAGAGACAGAGGCATGGGGAATGAAAAAAACAGTAAAAACAAAGAACTGTTGTAGTAGTTGTTGTGGTGAAGAACCAAAGTATGAGGTAGCAGAAGCAGTAGAGGCAGAAGAGGCAGCAGAAGCAGCAGAGGCTGTAGAGGCAGCAGAAGCAGTAGTGACAAGAGAGTAGGAGTGAGAGAACCTCAGCTGAATAGAGTGTAGCAACATACCAATTTATACCTAGGTTGGGTTGGAGCCCAAGAGGTTGGAGCCTCAAAACTAAACAGGACTGAAGTCATTGGGGGTAGGTGCTCCTAAGTGTAGAACCACTACAAAACAGAGTTGGTGCTTTGGAGGTTGGAACCTCACTGAAGTCCAAGTTGGAGCTTGGAAACTATTCACAATCAGATATATACTTATATTGTATTTATTTCATTGCACTGTCTTGAGTTTTAATAAAACCATTAATTCCAGCTATTGATTTCTGTGTTCTGTGTATACATATACATATCTATATATGCTTTTTCCAATCACTGGAACAATTAAAAAAAAGGGAAATATTGATTCACCCCGCTCTTAGTATTTCCAACAATTGGTATCAGAGCCAGCATATTCATACTAGCCTAACAGCTTGAAGAATGATCCGCAGCCATGATGAGAAATCACGAAGCATCAAGAAGACCTCCTCTCTTCAATGGCACTAACTTTGGTTTCTAGAAAAAGAGAATGACCTACTACTTAATGTCCCTTAGACCTGAAGTCTGGAATTTTGTTCAAAATGAGTATCATATGCCTACCACTCTTCCAACAGATCAAGACAAGAGGAAAGCCTACATTGCAAATGCAAAGGCCTTAAACTCCATCACTAGTGGAATCACTGATTCAGAGTTCACAAAATTCATGAACTGTGACTCTGCCAAAGAAATGTGAGACAAGCTAGTTGGCTTATACGATGGAGACTCAAAAGTCAAGAAGGAAAAGCTTCAAACTCATAGAAGACAATTTGAAAGACTGAGGATGGAAGATGAAGAAGTTATTGCAGCATACCTCCTCTGAGTAGCTGAAGTGGTCAACTCCCTTAAAGGATTGGACGAAAAAATTGAAGAAAGTACCATTGTTCAAAAAGTATTAAGATCTCTTCCAGACATATTTGACTCCAAAATAAGCACCATAGAAGAAGCAAAGGATCTATATGCCCTCAAGATGGATGAATTCCATGGAATCCTCACTGCCTATGAGATGAGGAAAGGTGGCCCTAGCCTCAAAGATGCAGCATTCAAGGCTTCAAAGTTAAAGAAGGGGAAAGAAAGGAATGATTGTAGTGATGAGTCCGATGTGGAATCCAAATTGGCTCAATTTGTACGAAAGCTTAATAAAGGATCTAATCTTAAAGGCAAGTACCCTCTTATCTGTTTTAAGTGTGGAAAAATAGGTCATTATGTAGCAAAATGTCCTCATAAACATGATAGTGATGATGAAGGAAATTCTAAAAGAATGGCACACAAAAATAAAGGGTTCGATAAGAAGAACTTCTTCTCTAAGCAAGATAAGTCCCATGAGGATGATTTTATGATCATCAAAAGAAATCAGATGTGGAAAGTGAACATGATGAAAGCTAAGAAACATTATTCATGGCATTCACAAATGATGATGACTCAGGGCTAGAAGGAAATATAGATGAACTGTTAATTAGTGCCATTGAAGAAAATGAAAAACTACGAAATAAAATCATCTCTCTCAAGGTGGAAAATGAGGAAACAAAAAGGAGAGAAGATCTCTTGGAAGCAAAGCTAAAAGAACAAGAAGATACTTGTGAAGAACGTGAGGCCGAAATAGTGTCTCTAAGAAAGGAGTTGGATCAAATTAAAAAGGATTGTAAAAGCTCTCAAATACTTGAGACTATTCTGAAAAGTCAAAAACCCAAACATGACAAGTATGGAATAGGTTTCAAACGAGAATCCTCAAGCACTAAGAATAGTGCAAAAAGCTATGCTGATGCACTTTCCTACAATCCAAAAGAAGAAAAAGTATGTTATCAAAATCCCATCCCAGATCCGAAGAATGAAGAGAGAATTAATCCAAAGAAGAATGTGGAATCGAATCATGGATACTATAGCAAATACAAACCTGTACTCCACCAAGGGCCCATCTCAAATCCAAAGAATGAGGCAGGAGTAATTCCCAGGAAGAAAATCGACTCAAACCATGGCTACTTCAACAGGTACAAAACCATCTTTGTTGGACACTGTTTTCACTGTAAAAACTTCGGTCATCAAGCCAGATATTGCATGGCCCACAGAAGTGAAATACCTAAGCTAAAGGACCGAATAATCAATTCACATGCCCCCAAAAGGCAGGGACAAATCAAAACCTTCAATTCATTTGATCCCTTGACCAAATTCGATCTAATTTGCTCATTCTGCTACAATAATGGACACTATGAACAAAACTGCCCACTCAAAGGAAGAAAGACGAGTAGTAAGAATTCCAACATGGATAAATGCAGCCTAGCTCTATATGCTCAAATAATGGAAATAATAGGTTTGTGGATAGCGAGTGTTCCAGACACATGACAGGAGACAAAAAGAAGTTTGTCTCATTGAGAAAAAAGGAAGGAAATGTGTCCTTTGGAAGTGGATCTGCCAGAATTGCGGGAAAAGGAACTGTTACTCTAATCAATGGAAAAGGAAAAGCTCAAGATGCTCTGCTAGTAGATGGGCTCAAACACAATCTCCTGAGTGTCAGCCAAATCTGTGATCAAGGACATAAGGTTGTCTTCAGCACCAAAGACTATGAAATAAGGAACTCTTCCTCAGGGGAACTTGTGGCGAAAGGGGTTAGAACACCAAACAACATTTACATTCTGAACAAGATTCAAGAAAATAAATACTACCTGCGTCAAACAGATGAAACTTGGCTGTGGCACAAGCGACTTAGACATACAAGCTTCAAAATCTGGTCAATATCAACAAGATTAGAGTTGTTCAAACCAAATCAAGGAGTATGTGTTCCATGTCAACATGGAAAGCAAACCAGAACCAGCCACAAGATAAAGGAGCTCTCTACATCAAAGCCCTTGGAGATCATCCATGTTGATATACGTGGACCAACTAGAAATCAGGCACTCCAAGGAGAAAGGTACTTTGTGTTATTTGTTGACGACTATACTAGAATGATGTGGATATATTTTATAAAGCATAAATCTGAAACTTTTGAATGTTTTAAGAATCTAAAAGCCCTTGTAGAAAATGAAAAAGATTCAAAAATTAAGTGCCTCAGAACAGACAGAGGGGGATAATTCACATCAAACGAGTTTAGTAAGTTCTGTAATATTCATGGAATTAAAAGGAAATTCTCTACTACTAGAACACCTCAGCAAAATTGGGTAGTTGAAAGAAGAAACCTAACAGTGCAAGAAATCACAAGAACAATGTTACTAGCAACAGACTTGCAGTCAAAATTCTGGAGAGAAGTAGTAGGGATGGATGTCTATACATTAAATCGAACTCAATTGAGACCAAACTGTGAAAAAACACCTTATGAGTTATGGAAAGGAAGACCAACTTCAGTAAAGTACTTCAAGATCTTTGGAAGCAAGTGCTTCATAAAAATCAATGATGGCTCACCAAGAAAGTTTGATTCTTGGGTTGATGAAGGGATATCAATTTTCCACTGAAGAAAATAGTGGAAATCATTGATGTAAAGGTTGATTGAGGACTTCCAGAAAAAGAAATTGAAGAATATGAAGATGATTTTTTCATTGAAGAAGGACCTAAAGAAGAAGAACCCGAAGAATAAGAAATAGATGAGGAAGAAGAAGAGGAGAAAGAACCACCTCATACCCCTTCAAAGATGAAGTTTGTCCAAAGAGATCATCCATAAGAGCATATTATTGGCGACAGAGATGAAGGTGTGCAAACCTGAAGAAGGATAACAATTACACCCAAGAGAAAATTCATTGCCCTTCTATCTGTGATAGAACCAGAAACATTTGCAGAAGCAAGCAAGAATCCTCATTGGGTAAAAGTTGTGGAAGAAGAAATGTCCCAAATTGAGAAGAACAAGACATGGGAGTTGGTACCTCATCCAAAGGAAAAAAACATAATAGGAACCAAATGGGTGTTTAAAAATAAAATGAATGAGGAAGGACAGGTTATCAAAAACAAGGCAAGGCTTGTCTGCAAAGGCTACTCACAAATTGAAGGAATTGATTTTGAAGAGACGTTTGCACTAGTAGCCCGTATGGAAGCTATCAAGATGTTCTTGGCATTTGCTTGCTCAAAACGATTCAAAATATTTCAAATGGACGTGAAATCATCATTTCTAAATGGAGAACTCAAGGAAGAAGTCTACATGGAGCAGCCATAATGTTTTGATCTAACAGAAGGAAAGAGCTTAGTTTGTAAGTTGAAAAGGTTTTATATGGGTTGAAACAAGCTCCTAGAGCTTGGTATGCAAGATTGGATCACTATCTACAACAAAAAGGCTTCAAAAAGGAAGTGGTTGGAAGTAATCTATACATAAAGACAAATGAAGGTAAGTTATTAGTTACACTTGTTTATGTCGATGATATGATCTTTGCTAGCAATAATGATGAAATGAGCCATGAATTTTCTCAAAACATGTCAAAAGAGTTTGAGATGTCAATGATAGGAGAGTTGTCTCACTTCCTTGGACTTCAAGTATCTCAAATCAGAGCAGGACTGTATATATCTCAAACCAAATATCTAAAAGACATGCTCAAAAGATATGGAATGCAGGACTGTGCACCCATGAGCACACCTATGACCACAAACTTCAAATTGAGCAAAGATGATGACTCCCCTCTAGTAGATGCAACTCATTACAAATCAATGATTGGAGCCCTTCTATACTTAACAGCTACAAGACTAGACATAATGCAGGTAGTAGGAATGGTGGGAAGATTTCAATCTGCTCCCAAACAATCCCATTTATTAGCTGTAAAAAGAATTCTTAGATATCTAAAAGGAACTTTTGATTTCGGTCTTTGGTACCCAAAGATCTAAACACTGATTGTAACTGCATACACCAATGTTGATTGGGCTGGAAGTATAAATGATCGGAAAAGTACTAGTGGAAATGCGTTCTTCCTAGGAGACTGTTTAGTATCTTGGCTCAGCAAAAAACAATCATCCATATCATTATCCGCAGCCAAAGACGAGTATATTGTTGTAGCACACTATTGTACTCAGATACTATGGATGAAGGAAGCTCTAAAAGATGTTGACATATGTACAGATCAACCGATTACCGTCTATTGTGACAACATAAGTGCTATCAGTCTCAGCAAAAATCCAGTGATGCACTCAAGAACCAAACACATACCAATCAAGTATCATTTCCTCCATGAGCAAGTAGCTGAACAAAACATCATCCTGCAATATATCAGTACTAAGGAACAGATAGCTGATATTTTCACAAAACCTCTTCCTCAAGAAGCATTCGAACATCTACGTCAAAAGATGGGGGTTATCTCTTTATCATCCCTCAAGTTCATTCATAAATATGTAGCAGGACAGGGGGAGCAGTTTGACAAGGGGAGTCCGTATGCATTCCTTTGCCATTGATGTCAAAGGGGGAGAGCAGAAGAATATTGCCATTAATAACAAAGGGGGAGACTGTTGGACACAGATTGTCATTGATGTCAATATGGCAATATTCGAGGAGAAAATGGAGCCAAGAGGAGCCAAGAGGAGCAGAACTCAAATATACGCCAAAATAGAGCTATTGGAGCTACAGAGGAGCTATATGTGTATATGTCATATATATATCCCAAAGAAGAGGAGCACGCAAAGCAAACGGAGGAAGCAAAGAAACAGGGTCATCGGAGAGCTTATATGCATGCAATTAACAGGGTCATCGGGAGCCATCGGAGGAGCAATCGAGGAGAAATGAAGGAAGCAGATGGATGCAAGACGTGTATATATATGTATTTACCCATCGAAAAAACCATATGTATATGCATCTAATGCAAATGAAGGCAGAAATACTTGGGTATATATGCTTTAACACTATCGGTGGGCAAAACTATGCATATACAGGCAAATATACTATCGAAGGTGGATTGTGGACTTGAAACCTTATACACGAGAGTGCTGAGACATATCGGGTCCAATACCTTATATCACATCACTATAAAGGAGTGGTCTATGTTAAGGTCTAGACCTGGACCTTTGCGATGTGCAATCGCCGATAGCGATATCACATCGGACCTCCACCAAGGGCAACCCCCAATTGCGATGAACGCATGCGGACTCGCCGCTACATTACAATATGACTTAACCTTCATCGCATCTGTCACAGATCACACGCCGAGAAACCTTGATGCATGAAAGCACCAATTGCAATAAGGTTGTGGACCCGATGGGCATATAAACCATGGTTTAATACCACATCGCATCTGGTTCATCGGACCATTGGAGGATCAGCCATCAGCCATCAACGAAGTCATGGGTCCAAAATATAAAGGATCCCCAAGAGTCACGAATCGCCGATTATGATTTTATCACAGACCCAATGCAGAAATAACCACGGGTGTAACACACCCTGAAGTCCGCCCTTCAGTCGTTTCCATTATTTTGCCTGTGTTTTCCTGTGTAATCGTGTTTTTGGCCTGCGCAAGGCTCTTAGGCTAAAAGACCTATGATAACTAGTCTGTAACTAGTCCGATGATTCAGGAGGGTGTATCAGAGTGATGGAGAGTGTGATTGGGGCATAATGCCTCTGTTTAAACCAAAGAAAAAACTCTGTGCATGCCCACAATCATTGTCAAAGGAGCGTTGTCACAGTCGTAACCAGTAAGATGTGTTCTCCGTGGAGTTTTGGACCTCTCAAATGAATCTATGTGTCCTTAGAGAGTCGGTAAACTTGCACAGCACAAAGGAAGCCACGGAAATCAAGGAGGAAGACAAAGAGGCAGTTGTAAGAAGAAATGAAGAGACAGAGGCATGGGGAATGAAAAAAAAACAGTAAAAACAGAGAATTGTTGTAGTAGTTGTTGTGGTGAAGAACCAGAGTGTGAGGTAGCAGAAGCAACAGAGGCAGAAGAGGCAGCAGAAGCAGCGGAGGTTGTAGAGATAGCAGAAGCAGCAGAGGCAAGAGAGTAGGAGTGAGAGAACCTCAGCTGAATAGAGTGTAGCAACATACCAATTTATACTAAGGTTGGGTTGGAGCCCAAGAGGTTGGAGCCTCAAAACTGAACAGTACTGAAGTCATTTGGGGGTAGGTGCTCCTAAGTGCAGAACAACTGCAAAACAAAGTTGGTGCTCTGGAGGTTGGAACCTCACTGAATTCCAAGTTGGAGCTTGGAAACTATTCACAATCAGATATATACTTATATTGTATTTATTTCATTGCACTGCCTTGAGTTTTAATAAAAGCATTAATTCCAACTGTTGATTTCTGTGTTCTGTGTATACATATACATATCTATATATGCTTTTGGCAATCACTAGAACATTTAAAAAAAAAAAGGGAAATACTGATTCACTCCCCCTCTCAGTATTTCCAACATCTTCATGATGGGAAAGCATGTAGGGTTAACTGTAGAGTTCCTCCAAGATCAAGGAACGGGGAGTACAGGGACAGTGACAAAATGTTGTGTAACAGAAACTTGCATGAAACCTTATCTAACCCTGATTGTCAGATGTTTAGATAAACTTGTTGGTCCTCTAAGTCTGCCTCAAAATCCTTTAAAAAAGCATCTTTAATTTTCTACCATGCCAGTGATGATCCCTTCCCTATAAACAGTTGAGTATCTACATACACTGGAAAATCAACTAATGTTTACTCAACTGCTTCCCTAGTACTGCTCTCAATGTTTTCCCTTGATGCAATTCTATTAGATGTCATGGTAACAATGACTATTGGAGAGGTGCTCAACAACTGTTATACCTATGGGACAGAAGGACACTCATGGAAAAAAAATTTCAGTTTTAAGCAAAACAACTTAAAAGGAAAGTTCAACCAACAAAATGGGCACTAGATGGGGAGGATTGTGCAATATCTTCTGGAAAGAGGGAATGGCTACCTGTCATATTTGAGTTAGAAAGATGGTAGGTGTAGGTGGGCGTTAGTGAATTCTGGAGCAACAACAATAAAAATAACTCTGAACGAATAAAATTGGTTTTTTATAGAGAAACGGGGAGGGAAGAGTTAATGAATATGGATAAAAGGTTACGATAAGTTGATATATGATGACGTGGGGAGGATGACATGGAGTGGTGAGGTGGTGGGGTTATGTGGAATGAAGGATGAGGTTGTGGGGTGAAAGAGTGACATGGATATGTCACGGCAGAAAGAAATCACACTCGCTTGCACTTCCTACTCGCTTGCTACACACACAACAAATACCACTTACCACTCATGGGGGCACCTGTGGTGGTAAGTAGTTCCAACCCATGGTTATGTCAGGTGAGATCCTAATTTTTTATCTTGTTTATGGTGGTTTCTATTCATACCACCTACGAGGGAACCCTCTGCATATGTGTCTGGCATGTTGTGGTGTCAGATTTCTCCTGTGGAGGATTCGTGATGCTACGAACAACATTTCCTTTTGAAAATGTGTTCTCTTTAATCATATTTCCTCTGTTGAAAATGCCTCCAATTCTGAACCTACACCATCTGGGACCCACATTAATCTTTTTCTTCTTCTTTTTATTAAATAAATCACCACAAAACAATTCCATTGATTTTCTTTTGACTTTGCTTTACAAGATTTTTTATTTTTTGGCATACATGATTTTTTTTCCCTTTTTGTAATTTGAATAGACTAAAAACAATCTACAACACCCTATAGGGTATAATTGTGACTTGATGAGGGTTTTAAAATCCTCCTACTTAGTTACTAGTGAATCACCCTATAGCCTATATGTATTTGCATGGCTTTCCCATGAGGTTAGACCATGATTGTATAGTTTTAGTTTAGAAAAATGTTTTTCTACTCTTCATTTATATTATGGGCACTAAAACACCCTTATAATTATTTTAGCCAATGGTTTAAGTTAACAATATCAATCTCATCTTGATAGGGCTCGATGTCCAAAAAATTCCACTAGCCTAAAAATTAAAGATTCAAATCCAAGGTTTGTTTTTAGTGACTAGAGGTATGAGGTAGGGTATTTAGGTTAAAATAAGTTCAATTGAAGTTTGGAACATTTAGAGAGGACCTTGGGTCTTGATTATCCACTATGATATGAAGGGTTGTAGTTGAGGTCCAAACATTGCAATCTTGAACTTGAGGAAAAATGGGAAAATGATGTAATGGAGATCTTGGTGTCGATGTCATGTCTATTTCAGTACTTTAAGTGTCATTTCTAATATGAAAAAGTATTAGTTGATATGTTGTTGGTTTAGAAACAAAGAGTGGAGGGGGAGGATATAGGTGATCCCTCCCTAGATATTTTCCTTGTAGAAATTTGGTGATAGAGTTGTAATTGCTTAAGAAATTTAATCTAAATCAAGAGACACAATTCTACTCTACTGCTTTATGGAAATTAATTCACAATTTAGAACAAAATTCGCAAACATGAATCAATCACATACAAAAGTACACATATTTATGTAGGGGAAACGAACTGGTAAAAACCCCTTAAGCCTTCTTGCATTAATCAGATGGACAGAGAATCTATTACAATTGCTAGCTCGCTCTGAGCTCAACCTACAAAAGAATAATTGTTCTCTTTGCTTAATGAGAAGCTCTGACCCATACTTAGTCAATTTCTTCCCCCACCTGAGCTAATATTTCCTTGTGTAAATCCTGAGGAACTTGTCCCCTATTTTTTAGGAATTTCCTCCAAAATGATTGTGAAATTCCCAAGAATTGATCATTGATTGCATGCAACACATGTACACTCAAGGCTAGTCTAAAAATGATGTTACACTGCCTTGGAATCTCCACCACAATTGAATAACTCTAATTCCTTGCATGCATGAGCTATTCTTGGGTGATTTATTAGTTAATTGGATGATCTCTAAGTTAAATTGTTGTCTCACTACACAACTGACCTCCAACTAGTTCTATTAACTGTTAGAACTAGTTTAACTGGGTACAATTGGAAATAATTGAACTAGATTGCTACAAATTAGCAATCACACATATATAACTAAACTCCATGCCCTCTAACTTGAATTTACTGAGCTAACAAAGTGAAAAAATCCATGTCACCTCAGTTAATTGCCTCCAAGCTGTCTATTGATGTGGAAATTTCAAATTTTCTCAATTTAACCAAGTCTAAGTTGTTTTGTTTGTTTGTTTGTTTGTTTTTTTTTTTTTTTTTTTTTACAGAAACGGCTATGGGATTTCATTTGATTTTTGGAAAAAATCCACTATTCAAGTTACAGATAGTGAAGCTGGTTTCCGGGCACCTCTCCAACAAGAGGGACATAGCACATACGCTTATGAGTCACCTCTTTTTACATTTTATAATGTGATCTATTACTGCTGCTTTCCCGAGCTTATGAACGCATACAAATTGTTTCAATAAAATGAAGTAAAACATGGAAGATTAGGGGATTGGATCCCATGAGGTTTCTTTGTCTCTAAGAATAGTCCCAGCAGATAGCTGGACTGCCTTGTTTGCCTCTATGTCTGCCTCTTTGTTGTTTGCTCTCAGTAAATGGAAGAATTTCAAATTCAGGGCCTTTGTCGTGTCTTTGATCCTTGTAATCGTCCTAGCAAGACGCAGATCTGCTGGATTAGTATTGGTCACCATTGCTTTGATGATGACCTGCGAATCACCAAAGACATTTGCCTCTTTGTGTCCCAACTCTTTGAGAAGTTTGATCCCTTGGAGAAGGGCCATCGCTTCAACTTGCATGCTTGAGGAGTGACCCAGTCCCCAAGCATATATATGTATAGAAGTTTCTTCTGAGTTTATTATGAGCCCTCCTACGCCAACAATTCCTGGGTTTCCCTTGGCTGCCCTGTCAAAGAAGAGAGAAGGAAGTGTTTGCTTGGTAATCTAGGACAAAAATTCTTCTTCATTTTTTCTAATTTGCCAATCTTTGAAAAGGATAGGAATGATGGTCGATTTATGGAATTGGAGATTGAGTGCAGCACCAAGCTCAATATCTTGCTGACAGAGATTTGTATCATCCCTTTTGTCTCTCAGCCAATCAATTAACTGACATTTCACTGTATTTGCAAGAAGTCTAATATCTTGTTCTTTATTTTTGAATATCCTTCTATTCCTCTCTAACCAGATTTTCCAGCTGATGAATTTAGGAAGAGCAGTCCAAGTTGCTATGATAATTTTGTTTTTTGGATTTGGGTCTAGATATCTGGCCAGCCATCCAGCAAACAGGTCCGGGATGGAACAGGGGAAGGTGAACTTAAAATTCCAGGTTCCAAGAAGCTCTTGCTAGATAAGGCCTATGAATTTACACTCTAGCATGAGATGAAGGGTGGATTTCGGGCTTTCTTTGCATAACGTGCATCGTGAAGGGCCGAAGAAGCCCCTTTTCTATAACCTATCATCTGTAAGGATTTCTTGATGGCAGAGCAGCCAGCAGAAATGGTCGATTTTTGGGATAGAGGGAAATTTCCAGATGCCAAACCAAGGTGTCGGATTTGGAGGGACATGAGGTCTTTCCACGCATTTGACGTAGCCCAGAGCGACCTTGAAACCATCCCGATGTGGACCCCAGCCTCGCACATCATTCCTCCGAGCGTGGGAAGGAGCCAGACCATGCATATTGTTAAGGAACGCAGCGAAGTCGATTTGCAGTGCGGGTGGAACTGGGAGCTACTTCCATCCAGCCCAACAGTCACCGTTCCAATTCGAAAAATCCCACAACATTTTAATGTTGGCGTCCTTCATCCAATTCTTCAGCTCAGTCATGGAGATCGATTCTGCCAGCGGGGGCCTGTTCATTATGTTGTCGTCCCACAGGTTGATAGATTTGCCATTCCCAGGTATCCAGAAGGAGTGAGCAGTTATCAGAGGGTCAGCTTTGTTGCAGAGCATGTTGAATGGGGTTCTGAGGTGGGATTTGGGTTGATCCAAGCATCAGAGTCTCTGTCCTCTGAAGTATTTTTTCCACAGTGCTAAATGCACCCAACCTGGTTTGGGAGCTATGATTTTCCAAATCAACTTTGCTCCCATGGCTAAGTTTTGAGCACATAGATATTTGAAATCCAGCCCTCCCTCCTGAAGCGGTTTGGTGACAATTCCCCAGTTGACTAGAGAGATCTTCTTTTCATTTTGTTTTCCTCCTTTCCAGAAAAATTTTCTAATTAGCTACTCCATCTTCTTGAGGATTCCCCCAAGTGCCAAGAGAACAGAGAATTGGAATAAAGGCAGGCTACTGAGTACTACTTTGATAAGCACTGCTTTGCCAGGAATGTTGAGCCAAGAGGATCCCCAGGCCTGCATTTTTTATTTGAATTTCTCTATCTAAGGATTCCAGTCTTTGCTCAAGGCCTTCTTGTGGAAGATGGGAAGGCCAAGGTATTTGAAAGAGGTCCAATTTGAAGAGGCTGCAAAACCTAGACATCTGGAAATGGAGTTTACGGGTGAGAAAGAGGTATTCCAGTAGAAGATGTGACATTTTCCCTTATTTAATTCACTGCCCAAGACTTCACAGTAATCTTCCAGCACTTGTTTAAATATGGCTGCTGAAAGTGGAGTTGCAGCCCCCAACAGCAAGGTGTCATCAGCGAAAAGGGCGTGGTTGATGTTTTTTACCCCTCCTGCTATGCTCAGACCAGTTATTTCTTGATCTTGTTGTTTATTTTCTAAATAAAAGCTGAGGACAGAAGCCTGCAGCACAAAGATGAGGGGTGAGAGGGGACACCCCTTCCTCAACCCTCTAGAGCCTTTGAAGAAATCAGCAACCCTACCATTTACCAAGGGAGCAATCCAGGGCTCCGAGATACAAGCTCAGATCCAGTTGATAATATTTTGGCCAAAACCCAACTTATGCAGAACATCTATCAAAAAATTATGCCTTACTCGATCAAATGCATTTGCTAGGTCTAGTTTAATGACCATACCTTTTTCTTTTCGGTGAAGACTAGAATGGATCGCCTCTTGAACCAGGATGAAGTTGTCCACAAGCTGTCTGCCATGAATGAATCCTCCTTGATTCTCCGGGATGATTTTGGGGAGGATATTTCTCAACCTATTCGCTATCACCTTGGTTATCACTTTGTATCAAATGTTACATATTGAAATTGGGCGGAATCTATTGAATGAGATTTCTCCTTTTTCCTTGCGGATGAGGGCAAGAAAAGCTGAATTTGTGCAACCTCCAATTTTCTGATAATCTTAGGACTTTTGAATCATTTTAAAGAACTTCTCCACAATCTGCCAATAGGTCTGGAGAAATCTAGTTGTAAAACCATTCGGTCCCAGGGCTTTGTCAGGATCCATTACAAAGAGGGTGTCCCTGACTTCATTTTTGTTGATTTTTCTTTCAAGCAGCTGGTTCATTTTAGAAGTGATAAGGCAGGGAACAACATCCAGGAGAATAGAGCTTTGGCCAGCCCCCATGTCTTCACTACACATCTCCTTGAAATCTTCGGAAGCTTCCTTTTTTATGCTGGAAAAATCCTTTAAAGTGTTGTTTTCTTCTTTGAATTCTAAGATGGAGTTACAGTATTTCCTAGCTTGAGCTTTCTTATGAAAAAAAAAGGAGTTTCTATCACCTTCTTTGAGCCATAGATTCCTGGATTTGAGCCTCCAGAATTCTTCTTCAGCCAAACAAGCTTTATGAAATTTCTGCTGTACTTGTGACTCCTTGTCCAGCTCTTCTTTGGTGATTTCGACTACTTCTAGATGGAGATGTTGTGTTTCTAGGGCATTTTGAATTTTTTTCCTTTCAGTAGCAGGGTTGGGCAAGGTCTTGACCCAATTTTTTAGCATTGGTTTTACTCTTCTAAGTTTTTCCTCCCAAACAAAAAAAGGGGAACCCTTGACTGGGTCTTTCCAACAATCTCTGACCTTTTGCATGAAGTCTTCCTCTTTAGTCCATAGAGAACTGAATCTGAAAGGGATAGGCCCCAGGTCCTTGGGAGCCAGCAGCTCAAGACTAATGGGCTTGTGATCTGATATACTGCTATGAAGGATGTGCATTCTAGCCTCTAGCCCAAGAAGCAGGAAGGAGCTTTGAACAAAAAATCTATCAAGTCTTGCCGCTATATGCCCAGGACCAACTCTCTTATTTGACCAAGTAAACTTACCAGAAACAGGCTTGATGTCTAGCAGGTCCCAGTCCTACATGAGATCCTCCACCCATTCTCTTGCCGGATCCCTTACAATGCTGCCTCCTCTTTTTTCTGACGAGAGGAGGGTGAGATTGAGATCACTGGCTATGATGATATTTTCCAGGTTCCCTAGATCTGCCAGACTTTTTATGGAATCCCAGCAATTTTTTTCACCTGCATTGTTAGGAGCATACACATTGAATAGAAAAATAAACTCCTTAGTTTCTAAATGTTGCATTTTTAAGAAAATCCAATGGGTATTCAGAGTCTCAGAGATTAATGAGAACTTATTTGGATTCCAGAGCAACCCAAGCCCTCCCGAAGCTCCACGGGCAGAAATTGCTTGTGCTCCGCTTTTATTCCAAAATTTTTACTTGCTTGGAGGAAAGTTGCGTCCTCCATTTTGGTCTCCTAGATGAGGAGGATGTCTGGGGTTTCCAATATTATTAAAATTTTCATTGTTTCTTCCTTGGCTCTAGAGCCCACGCCCCTACAATTCCAAGAGACTATATTCATCATTTATTTTTGTTGTGGAGGGCTCCATTAGAGCCCCAAGATTGGTTCCTCGTCGTCTTCGGGGTTTTTGAAAATAGCTTCTCTAGAGTTGGTTGGCTGCCCTGAAGCTTGTCCTTGTAGGTTTCTTGTTCTCTTTTTTCCCTTGCAGACTTGCGTCCCCTTTTGGATCTTCTGCGAGAGGATTGAGAGTCTCATATTTCTCCTTCTTATTCTGATTCCTCAGATTCTTGGGTTTCCTCCTCCTCTTCTGAAATCTTGCCTTTGGATCTCTCTGCTGCACTTCCACTTTTGATGGGGGGAAGCTTTGGATGGAGAAATTTCCTTTGGGATCTCTACCTCTTGGGAGATCATGATTTCAGATCCTAGAAGCTCGAATTTATTCCCTTGGCCTTCCATGGTTGGTTTCTGAGCAAGACCCATTTGTGGAGCTTTAGCATTTGTGTTTGCAGTCTTCTTATGAGAGATTTTGGGGCACATTACTTGGTTCCAGCCCTCTTCTTTCCCTTTTTCTTCCACACCATTAGACAGACAGTCTCTGGCAAAGTGACCATAGACGTGGCACTTCCGGCATTTGAAGGGTAGATGCTCATAATCAAGCTTCTGCACATGGGTCTAGGGACCCACGCTTATTTTTATGGCTTCTGGTGGCCCGATCTCTAGATCTACCTCCACGAAAATTCTGGCGCAATCATACTGATCTTTGTTGTTAGCCTTGTCTATAAATTTGCCTAGGGTATTGCCTATGTGCTTCAGAGAATCCCAATTCCAATAGTGCACTAGAAGGTTGGGGAGTCTCACCGACACTGGGACCACTGTGGGCCCATCCACTGCCAGATCGAAGTCTGGCGTCCATTTATTCAAATACAGTCCTTGAGGGCCCATGAAGTAAGGCCCATTTCGGAAAGTCAGATCCTTTTCCTCTTTTGCAGTGAACTCAAACAAAAAGTAGCCTCTCCCGAGAAAGTATGAGATTACTTTGTCTTTTATCAAGGGTGCCCAATTCTTGGCAACCCAATTCTCTGTGGATTTTGGGGAAAGCCAGAGCCCTGTGAACTGGCCAACAAGGGCACGATCAGCAAGAGACAGGTAAACTTGGATCATCCCTTCTGGCAGGAGGGAAATCTCAAGAATGTCATCCAGCGTCTTCATGAACTTTGCAGCTTCCACATTATTCTTCTTGGGTAAGGAAGCCAGCAAGGTTTTGAAAGCATCAGAGGCGGAGGGCGAAGGGGGAGAGAAGGGAGGCCCCTAAGGAGTACCCAGTGCCTCCATGAGAACAGGCGATCTTGGAATTCCCAGACAAGGTGAGGGGCCACGGCCTACAGTGCAGACCAAACCCTCAGCAGGAACGTGTGCAACTGTTGTAGAGCCGGCAAAAATTTTCACGGAAAGGGTCCCCTATCACCGTTTTTTCATATTTTTAGAAGCCCGCTATTGTTATTGTTGTGCCCTTACATTATTATTGTTAACACCTCATTAACCAAGTCTAAGTGTTATGCTCTTGACCTGCGAGAAGATACTAGAATGCCAAATATGAGAAGAAATATAACCCAGAACACAGAACAATGAGAAATAACAA
Source organism: Pinus tabuliformis (assembly GCA_031772625.1). Taxonomy (NCBI): domain Eukaryota; kingdom Viridiplantae; phylum Streptophyta; class Pinopsida; order Pinales; family Pinaceae; genus Pinus; species Pinus tabuliformis. Next base: position 523,076,413 of record CM062818.1, read on the forward strand.
CATGTATTTTATTATTCAGAAAGGAAAGCAATGTTCACTTGCCTCTTTGAGGGGGCAACCTCCAATAGAGCAGGGTTCGATTACAAAATAAGACACGACGCTCCTCAATGGGGAGTCTCTATCCTTTATATAGGATTCATACATGCAATACCATGGGTCAGTACCATGGTTCTTATTAATACCATCTATCTAATACCATGGTTCATTTGCAACTAACTGTGGTCCCTTCTTTAAATGTGGGTCAACCACTTACAATTATTAATATGGACTTTATTGACTCTTTAACTAACTGTAACTATGACTCGACCCTATTACATAAATAAGGGGGTTAGGGTGGACCCTAACATGCCCTCCCCCATAAAAACAACGTTTTCCTCAAGGTTGAAGCTGCGAAAACTGCTGAAGAACAGTGGCTGGTTCCCAGGTCGCATCTTCTAGAGAGTTGTCTTTCCATTTGACAAGGACTTCCTTGATCGTGCAGCCGCGCAGGTGCCATTCTCGCGTGTCAAGAACCTATTCAGGTTGGAGCCATCTTGAACCTTATTCATCCAATTCGGGTACACTAGTTTGAATTCTGCAATTGTTCCAAACCACTTTCTTGAGGCATGAAACATGGAAGACGAGATGGATTTTTGCAGTGGGTGGCAAGACTATCTTGTAGGCTACTTCTCCAATGCACTGAAGTATTTGATACGGTCTGTAGAATTTTGGAGATAATTTCTGAAAACCCTTGTCTTTGAGTGATGTTTGCTTATATGGTTGCAGCCTCAAGAATACCTGATCCCCTTCTTGAAATGTTCACTCTGAATGATGTTGGTATGCCTGTTGCTTCATGCGATTTTGAGCTTGATGGAGATTATCTTTGAGGTGGGCAAGCATGGTTGCACGGTTCTATAGGATTTGATCCACTGCTTGTACCTTAGAGCATACCAGGATATAAGAAGTAGGTGAAGGGGGGAGTTGACCATAAACTGCTTCATATGGAGTCATCTTGGTGGTGGCATGATAGTTAGTATTATACCACTATTCTGCTAGAGGTAACCACTGTACCCATAGATGTTGCTTTTCTGAAGTTAAACATCTGAGGTAGGTCTCTAGACATTTGTTGACTGCTTCAATTTGACCATCAGTGTGGGGATGATAGGAAGTACTGAGTTGGAGTTGGGTACCTTGTAGCTTGAAGATTTCCTGCCAAAAGTTATTGGTGAAGTTCGAGTCTCGATCAGACACAATGGAAGTGGGCATGCCATGCAATTTGAAGATCTAGTCCATGAAATATTGAGCAACCAAAGCGGGTGTAAAAAGGTGGGGTAGGGTGCAAAAATGAGCATACTTAGAAAGTTTTTTCACAACCACCATGATGACTGACTTGTTGCCTGACTTCGGAAGACTAGTAATGAAATCCATAGAAACATCCATCCAGATTGAGGCAGGGATGGGCAATGGTTGTAAAGTACTTGGGGATTTGACTGTTTCTCCTTTGTGGTGCTGACACACATCACATTCAGCTACAAAAGTAAGAATGTCTTTTTTCATGCCTGACCAAAAGAATGAACACCGAGTGCGAGCATAAGTCTTCTGAAAGCCTGAATGGCCTGCAGAGGGAGATGAGTGCAACTCTGCCAAAATGCGATTTTTGAGGGTGGATGTTGATGATATGACTACTTTCTCCTTGTAGCGAAGAATCTCATCCTGCCAAGAATAGCCCGTTGTGGAATTTGGAATTGTTTGTAATTAATTAATGAGTTGGGAGAGCAAAGGATATGAAAACCATTCCTTTTGAGGCTCTTCAATCCACTCTGGAATGGGAAAAGAGATTGCTAGCAGGGTGCTTTCCTCCTCAAATTGGCGTGATAAAGCATCCACTACGACATTTTCGTGCCCTTTCTTGTAAATTATCTCATAATCATATCCCAACATTTTGGCTAGCCATTTATTTTGTTGTGGCGAGGATAGGCGTTGCTCGAGAAAATATTTAAGGCTTTGATGGTCTGTACGGATTTGGAAACGTCGCCCTAATAAGTATGGTCTCTAGGTATCTACTGCATGTAAGATGGCCATCATCTCCTTCTCATAGGTAGATTGTCCCAAATTTGTCCCACTTAGTTGTTGGCTAGTGAAGGCTAAGGGTCGACCTTCCTGCATGAAGACATCCCCAATACCCATACTTGAAGCATCACATTCAATCACAAAAGATTTGGAGAAGTTGGGTAGTGCCAATACAAGAGTGGAACACATGGCATGTTTGAGAGCTATAAATTCATGTTTCACTTCATCATTCCAGAAGAATGAATTTTTCTTGAGAAGGTGAGTGAGGTGTCTAGCAATGCGACCATAATTGTGGACAAATTTGTGATAGTAGCCGGTGAGACCCAAAAATCCTCTCAAACTCTTCAAGGGCTTTGGTTGGGGCCAATCGTGCATTGCCTAGATCTTTTTGGCATCCACCCTGACACCTTCACACCCCACAATGTGGCCCAAATACTCAACTTCTTTCATGCCAAAAGAGTGCTTGGAAAATTTGACAAATAATTTATGCTTCCGGAGCAGTTGCAAGAGCAGGTCTACATGATGAGGATGTTTTTCCCAAGTGAGGTTGTAGATGAGGATGTCATCAAAGAAAACAAGGAAAAAAAATTTGAGATATGGTTTGAGCAGGTGATTCATGAGGCTCTGAAAAGTGGATGGGGCATTACAAAGACTAAATGGCATTACCAATAATTGATAATGGCCTTCATGATTTCAGAAAGCAGTCTTTGGAATGTCTACTTCTTTCATGCGAATTTGGTGATAGCCCAAGCGAAGGTCTAGCTTAGTAAAGAATTGAGCCCCATTTAGTTCATCCAGCAAATCATCAACAACCGGGATGGGAAATTTATCTTTGACCGTCAGCTTGTTGAGGGCCCTAAAGTCTGGACACATACACCATTCCCCATATTTCGTGAGCACCATGACCACACGTGATGAATAAGGACTAATGCTAGGATGAATGACACCGTCTTCCAAGAGTTCCTTAATGATTTTTTCAATTTCATTCTTTTGGGCAAAAGGGTATCTATATGGGCACACATTTGGTGGTTGTGCCCCTGGGACCAAAGTAATGCTATGATCATGTTCCCCTCTTGAGGGTGGAAGCTCATAAGGTTTGTCAAAGACCTGCCAATGGTTGTTTAAGACCTGTTGCTTCTCAGGATGAATATGAAGAGAAGTGGGCTCGAAGGCCTGGATGGAATTAAATTGGGCAATAACTCCATGGTGGCCCTTTTTTAACAACTTTTCCATCCGATGCGAGTTAATGATAGAAGGAGCACCTGCCTGGAGTCCGCAGAGGGTATGTGTGTGGTCATTCTGCTTAAAGCTCATATATAGCTCCTGGAAATCCATTGTGATTGGGCCGAGTGTGTGGAGCCATTCAGCCCCCAAGATAATGTCACACCCACCCATGTTGATGGAAAACATGTGGGTCTTTAGGTGGTAATCCCCCATCTGAAGTTTGACATTTTCACAGCGGCCGTCACATTTCATTGTCCCCCCATCAACAATCTAGACCTAGAAATTAGAGATTGTTCTGACAAAACAATGCACTACTTCTACGACTCTTTGATGGATAAAATTATGCGTGCTGCCACTATCAATCAAGACTACTACAGGGTGATGTTTAACAAAACCTCTGATTTTGAGAGTTTGGGGAGAAGAAATGTCTGCCAAAGCATGGAGCAAGATAATTGGTTCTTCTGGCGTAGCTGGGAGCTCATTGTCTTGCTGGTTGTCCTCATCTTCCTCCTTTGGTCCCTCACAGGGTGGGCCTTCCTTTGTAGCATCAATTTGAAATAATTTGGGTTCCTTGCATTTATGCCCCGGGGAGTATTTGTCATCACAGTAGTAACACAATCCTTGCTTTCTTCTTTCTACCATTTCTGCTGGTGACACCTTTTGAACCTTAAGTGTTTGGGTAGTGCTTGGAGCCTGGGTGGGGCATCCCTTGGCTATGAAATTTCGACCAAGCGACTGGGCCGCTAATGCGTGTTCCACTTCACGAGCCATCGTGCAAGCTGCCAACCATGTGGCTGGGTGGTGCATCCAGACGTGGGCTTGTATGGCGTCTTTGAGACCACTGATAAAACATTCCAAGTAGAATTCATCTACTAGACCTCCTGTGCGGAAGGCTAATGCTTCAAAGGCTTTAATATATTCTTGTACTATGCCTGTCTGTTTGAGCTTAGTAAGATGACCCAAAAAGTTAGATTCATGATCAAAGCGATCAAAAAGGGCTTTTGAGAATATATGTCAAGTCATTGGCCTTGCATAGCATCGTTGATGCCACTGCCACCATTGCCATCTTTCTTGGTCCAAGTAAAGGCTTCCTACACTTAGCTTAGTCTCATCATATCTGATGTAATTCAATGCAAAATATTGCTCCATTTGTGATAGCCATATGGATAGATGAGAGCCATCAAACTTATACATGTCTAGCTTCGGTGGTCGAGGGTGGGATTGTTGGTGGTTTCCATAGAAGTGAAAAGAATGGCTAGATTCGCCCTCATGGTTTTCATTAAAAGCATATGCCTCTGATTGTAACCCCAACTTGTCCTTTGTGATTGTGTCACTTAAGGACTGGATATGCTTTGTTAATTCATCCAACTTTTGTTCAAGGGTGTCTATCTTCTCATTAACCATAGCTTGAGCTCTGGTTTGTACCATGCACAGATCCGGTGCACTTGTCGTTACTGGAAAAAAAAAAAATTGGGACCACCAAAAAATTTGAAGCTGACAAGTGAATGGTACCACCTTGCTCAGCCTGTCATCTTGATTCTTATGGGCTAAGTCTCCTATAAGCATCCCGGGAGGGCCTTAGACTTTTTTCTTAGAAAAGTTAATCCTGACCAATGTCTTGCGAGAATCACCCCAACATATAAGAGCCACAAGCCTCCCTGCACAAATAGTCAGATCTATCTGTGAAACCCTCAACTGCTGAGTGTGAGTAGGAATGTGGCAGCGACCAAACCCCTGCTGCTAGATCTAAATGGCAGATCTGATTGTTGCTGCTGCGACAAAGCCCAAACTGCTAGATCCAATCTGGCAAAGAAGATGATGGGTGATCTGTAGAGAGAAAAGGAAACTATGGTCTCAAGGAGTGTCAGGTGCTACAGATCACAATATACATAAGGGTCCAACAATAGTACTCGGCCCAATCTTTTAGGGCACTAACTAAGGAGGATCAACCATACCCTTAGCCGTACTACCTGACTACCCTATCGTACGCACGAGTAATCTCCCCGAGTGCTGTTCTTGGTGTACTGTAGCAGCAAGACAGCCGACGTTTTATCTACGGTGAGGTTTCAGGTGAGCCTAGTGGGCTTCCTATATACCTAGAGGGTACGTGGAAATAGTCCGTGCGCGGTTTTGTCTAATGCGCTACTACTCGAAGGGGTACCCATAGGGGTTACAAGGGAGTCCAACAAGAGTGACCACCTCTTCTATTTCATGCGTGCATGCCTCCCCAAATTCGTATGTTATGAAACTAGCTCAAGAAAAGATAGAAAAGATAGATCAACGCCTTAGAATTCAGCCTCTTCGAGGGGCCAACCTCCTTTACATTACATAGATGAACAATTCTTGGATGATACAAATGAAAATACCTCCTTTCTATATATAGGAGTCTAAGGGGTCATAACATAATTAGAGTCGACATAACAATAATAATGTAAGGGCACAATAATAACAATAGTGGGCTTTTATGGGGCACAATAGTAAAAATATGGGCACTACATGGGTACATCAATATAATAAGTGGGTTGTACTAATAACAATAAGGGGTTACACTAGTAGTATAGGGGCCTAACATGCCCCTCTCCTTCAAAAAGTGTTGTCCTCAACGCATGAGTAGTTCTTGATGCTTCTGTATAAAATTCTTGTCCTCCCATGTGGAATCTTCAGTGGGTAAGTTCTTCCACTTGATGAGATACTCTGAAATTGATTGATTTCGCAGCTGTCGGGTTCTTTTTTCTGTGACTGCTCTAGGATCCAATATGATTTTACCTTCCTCTTCAATTTCTGGTAATATTGTTTGAATTGGGATCTTTTGCAACTTTTGAATAAGTGGCCATACTTCTTTGTCCTTCTTCCATTCATCCCTTGCTTCATTTATCCAATCTAGTTGGATAATATAAATAGCACAAAACAATGTTTCCACATCCTCATCCTTGAAGAGTCTTCCCATTCGGTAAGGTCGCCATTTTTTAAGTGCATGTAGTATTGCCAACATTTCCTTCTCATAAATAGCTTTCTTGAGATGTAGTAGTAAAAATACCCAATCACCAACATCAAAACATTTTTCACTACGATGTTGATCTACCTGTTGTTTCGTTTGATTTTGCACTGAAGTGGCGTTATCCTTTAAAATTTGGAGAACTTGTTGTTGATGCTCGACGTGATCTTTCACTACTTGAACCTTTTTCTTCTTGATATGTCCTCTTATCTCTAGAGTTTGAGGAGTGGTAATTTCTTCCAATCCTTTACAATATATGGTTGGATTCATTTCTTGATGCTCAATGTGATCTTTCACTTCTTGAACATTTTTCTCCTTGATATGTCCTTCTATCTTGATAGTTTGAGGAGTGGTAATTTCGACCAATGAATTACAAGATATGATTGGATTAATTTCTTCTTTCACGATGTGATCTTTCACTACTTGCACCTTTTTCTTCTTATTATGTCCTTCTATCTTGAGAGTTTGAGGAGTGGTAATTCTTGCCAATGCTTTACAAGATATGGTCTGATTCATTTCTTCTTTCTCTGGGGTGGGGTCTTGGCGTATATCTTCTTCTTTTGATGTTTCTTGATCCTTTTCTTCCTCCTCTTCATATTCTATGTAAAATAATTTCTTCTCAACACACTTATGACCTTTAGTCCATTTGCTATCACAATTATAACAAAGCCCTTTTTCTCTTTTTTCTTCCAATTGTTGTGGTGTAACCCTTGTAGGTTGTGGAACGCTAGGAGAAACAACACTTCCATGTTTATAGTTGTGAGGGGTATGCTTCCTTATTTCCATAATTTTTCTTTCCACTATGTCACAAAGCCCTTTTACTCTTTCCAATTGTTGTGTTGTTGCTCTAAAGAAGGTGTTGCTCTTTGTATCCTCATAATGTGCTATCATTTCCTCCGTGAAAATTGACCACGTAACAAGTTGTTTACGAGAACAAAGCCCTTTGTACCATAAAAATTGATCCGGTTCTAAATATGAAGATGCAATACATACCTTTTGTAATAGTGGTACACCATGTAGATCAAAATATTGTTCCATTTGAAGTATCCAATTTACCGGATCCTTGCCATCAAACATCCTCATCTTGCTTTTTCTTGATTTTAGGAGCTTGATCTTGAAATGACTGTAACTCTGTACTTTCGAATCTTTAAGTTCTGAAATTGTGATCTGTAGTATCCCTCTGTGTCCTCTTTCCAATGCCACTAGTCTGATCCAAATTGGATTCTCCAAGAAAGAGTTATGCAAAATCTCCCGCAATGACCTGATTGTAGACTAGTTCAATAGAGCGAACTTGTATGAAGTTCCACGTGTCACTGTTTCGACCTTTGACTCTGAAAAATATATACAAGAAAACTACAGTCTGTCCTCTTTTTGTAGCTTCTTTCAAAATTTCAATCCGATGCTCAGAAAGAAAGTTATGACGATTTTCTCTAGGTCACCTGTTTGGAATGTAATTCAAGAGTCTGCAAAAAGACCAACTTCCTCAGATCATATCTCCGCAAATATAGCGCTAAAAGATATGAAATTTGGACCCGAGGTTCAGCGCGATTTCTTATCAAATGGGTTTTTTTTGCAACTTCTGAAACGTCACAGAAAAAAGTTATAGCGAAAATGCCACGATGACCTGTTTGGAGTAGCGAAACCCTACAATCCAAAGCTCTGATACCAAATGTTATGAAACCAGCTCAAGAAAAGATAGAAAAGATAGATCAACGCCTTAGAATTCAGCCTCTTCGAGGAGCCAACCTCCTTTACATTACATAGATGAACAATTCTTGGATGATACAAATGAAAGACCTCCTTTCTATATATAGGAGTCTAAGGGGTCATAACATAATTAGAGCCGACATAACAATAATAATGTAAGGGCACAATAATAACAATAGTGGGCTTCTATGGGGCACAATAGTAACAATATGGGCACTACATGGGTACATCAATATAATAAGTGGGTTGTACTAATAATAATAAGGGGTTACACTAGTAGTATAGGGGCCTAACATCGTAGGTTTATGCACTCAATGACAGATCCTGTGGTTTAAAGACGCCGGAACACGTCTCTAGCCAAAAAAAAAAATCTTCTAAAAATGGAGATCCCACTGGCCTTGGAAAGTTCTCTGATACCATTTGTTATGCTCTTGACCTGCGAGAATATACTAGAATGCCAAATATGCAAAGAAATATAACCCAGAACACAGTACAATGAGAAATAACAGCATGTATTTTATTATTCAGAAAGGAAAGCAATGTTCACTTTCCTCTTCGAGGGGGCAACCTCCAATAGAGCAGGGCTTGATTACAAAATAAGACATGACACTCATCAATGGGGAGTCTCTATCCTTTATATAGGATTCATACATGCAATACCATGGGTCAGTACCATGGTTCTTATTAATACCATCTATCTAATACCATGGCCCATTTGCAACTAACTGTGGTCCCTTCTTTAAATGTGGATCAACCACTTACAATTATTAATATGGGCTTTATTGACTCTTTAACCAACTGTAACTATGACTCGACCCTGTTACATAAATAAGGGGGTTAGGGTGGGACCCTAACACTAAGTCAAATTGAGCCTTTCTTGCTACACTTAGCAACACTCCCTCTTAGCATGGAAAATTTTAGGGGCTAATATTTGCAAGTGGGCTAATTTTCCATGTTAAAGAAAGATTCACCAATTTCCATTTTTCCTAAAAATGATTTGCCAAAATTTTACAATACAAAATTATTTTACCTTAACAATCACCAAAATTTTATATATACTAATATAAAATCATTGGAAATATAAATATTTCTACAAAAATATCACCAAGCATGTTATAGTTTGCATATTAGGGACCAGTAAGATTCACCAAGGTTTCTAAACTTTAAGTGAAATTTCCATCCTTTAAAAATTTTCCTTGCCTCTTAGCAAGAAAGGGATTTTCAACCACCCATATCCTACACCTATGGAATTCAAACTTCCTTCTTGACAAAGCCTTGTCAAGATTTTAGCATCTTGTTCCTCTGTCAGAATGTATTGTAGAAACATTATCCTCATCTGCACACAATCTCGTAAAAGATGATACTGGATATTTATATGCTTGGATTGATCGTGAAATACCACATTCTTAGAGAGTTTAATGAAACTTTGATTATCCCAATATATCACAATTGGATCCATCTCCTGAGAAAAAGGTACCACAAGTATCTTTCTCATCCACATTACCTCTTATGTTGCTTGACTTGTAGCCATGTATTCAGCTTCTGCCGAGCTAAGTTCCATTGACCTATGCTTCCTTTTGTACTAGCAAAATTACTGTAGACCCAACACTGAAAATTCCACCATATGTATTATTTTGGTCAAATGGACTCCTTGCCTAATCTGCATCTGTGAAGCCACACAGCTTCACTCCCTTTATCTGTATGTACCATAATCCATACTAGGTAGTGCCTCTGAGGTACCATAAAACATTCTTTGTTTCCTTCCAATACAATTTGGTCGCTCTAACCATAGCTTGGCTCAGCTGGTTGACTGCATAGCACATGTTTGATCATGTGTTCACAAGATACATCTGTGAACATGCTAACTTCCAGTAAATGGAAGCATAAACCTCTTCACCTGAAGTGGCATTCTCCTTCCTCTAATTGGTTTTTATAGGTGTCTCTCTGGGCTTACAACTCTCCATGTGAAAGCTCTGCAGTATCTCGGTGGCATACTTGAATTGAGACACAAACAATTCCTCATCACCTTGCCATACTTATATCCTGAGGAAGTAGTGCATGAGACCCATGTCATTCATCTAAAATTCCCTTACAAGGTCCTCCTTACAAGAGTTGATCAACTACTCATAGCCTGTCAATATTAAATCATCAACATATAAAACAATGATAAGAAATTTACCTTCTACTAAAATATGATAGAGGTTCGCATATTCTTCACTTTTGGTGAAGCCCGATCAATGAAATAATTTTCGATCTAAGAGTACTGATCTTGGGCTGCCTGTTTGAGACCACACAATGCTTTCCTGAGTTTTCACACATGTGACTTTCGATCAAATGTCTCAAAACCTTCTAATTTCTCTATGAACACTTCCTCCTCAATAACACCATTGAGAAATGTTGTTTTTAAATCCATCTGGTAGATCTTCCGCCTCATCTGCGTATCCAGTGCAAGAATTGATATAATGGATGAATACCTTGCTACGGGAACAAAGGTTTCCTCATAGTCAATTCCCTCAAATTGAGAGAATACTTTGGCAACAAATCTGTCCTTGTACTTCTCTATACTTTCATCTGCTACGTGCTTAACTTTGAAGATCCATCTTGAACCCACAATTGATTTATCTTCCATTCTTTAGACCACTTCCCAAACATTTTTATTCATGTTGGATTTGTATTCTTCCACCATTGCATCAACCCTCATTAAATTATCAACTACTTCCTCAAAAATAGAATGTCCCAGTCTCTATAAGCTCAATCATTAGAGTCATGTAGTCAGTGTACCTCTCAGGTTACCTCCTTTATCTGCACAAATTTTAAGGAGCTCCCACATTATCCCTTGCATCCCGCACACATCTTTCAACTTCACTTATTCTTTTTCTAAATTCTTTGGATGGTTCTGCTTGAGTGGACGTCTCCACTTTGTCTCCTCTCTACTCCTCCATTTTTGGTTTCTCCACAACTTCTGGAGGCTCCTCCTTTGGAGCTAAAATCTCCTCTTCTGGTGGGATTTGAAGCTCCCTCTCAAGAGAGAATCTCATTATTTTCTCCTCGTCAAACTTTACATCCCTCCACACAACTATTATTCTGAGGGAAGGTAAGTACATTTAGTAATTTTTTGGATTTTTGGTATAACCCACAAAATCTCCTAACTTTGTTGTCAACAGAAGTTTCTTCGTCATATATTTGGAGACATGGAAGTAAACAAAGGCTCCAAAAGTTTTGAAATGAGACACATTCATCTTTCTCCTCGAGAAATCCTCCTCCAGTATAATCATACCAAGAACCTGATGAGGAATCTGGTTCTACAAGTAGACAATTTTGTTACATGCCTCTGCACACAAATGCAATGGCAGACCTTGGTCATGTAGCATCACCCTTGCAGCTCCCACAATGCTCTAGTTCTTTCTCTCAGCTACTCCATTATGTTGCAGGTTGTGGGGAGTTGTCAATTCTCTTCGAATTCCTTCTTTGGAAAAAATTCCTTGACATCATTCAAAACATACTCACCTCCATTGTTTCTTTTGAGAGCCTTCACCTTCTTGTCGGCCTCTTTCTCAACTAGTGCCTTGCATTCTACAAATTTTGAGAATGCTTCATCCCTCTTCCGCATGAAGAAGATCCAGCACTTTCTTGAGAGATCATCAATAAAAATAGCATAGTATTTATGTATGGTAGTGGAGGTTGTCAATAAGGGTCCACAAATATCAGAGTGGAATCTCTCCAAGACTACATTTACTTTGTTGTATCGATCATGGAATGTGAGTTTTACATACTTCCCAAAGGTACAACCCTTGCAGACATCCTATTGCTCAAGTGATCCTTTAGGGATGTCAGTGGTTATTTTATACATAATTTTAAGGGCACCATGGTGCAAATGATGAAGTCTTTTGGGTCAGAGTTCACCCACATCTTGACTTTTCACTTTCTATGTCTTATTGCTTAATGCATCGCAATATTCCACATCAAATTTGTATAGGTTTGTTATAGTCCATTTTGTCACATCTAGTTAATAGGCCCACAAACCGAATCAATCCACATTTGTGAACATGTTGTCATCATCCCTACTCAAAGCCTTAAGCATGACCTTTCCAAAAAGTCTGAGTTTCCAGGATTAACTAACCAAATTTGTAGCCCCAACAACATGCCCCTTTAGCCACCTGTGTTCAGTGTTGGTTGCTCCCTTCTACACCAGTGCTGATCAGCATTAGTTTCTCCTTGTTGAGGGTGCACTGATTCTAGAAATTCAAGAAAATTAAAAATATTTTTGTAGCTTCCTCTTCCAAAAGCTTCCAGGGATTGTTTTAACCATTTACCTTGGATAAGAAGCTCAAGTCCTATTTGATCCTACCTTGGATACTTCACCTCTTATCCCTTGAGCTCATCCTCCCATCATAAGTGGATCTCAAGCTCATTATGGTAAATCCTAAACTACCATCCCTCTCCTATAAATTTACTTCCATCAATAGCATCGGGGTTGGATTTTGGAGACTGATCATGCCCTTATGATGTCGCCTTGAATCTGAAGGAGTCATCATCTTCATGCATTAGGGTGATATTGAGGCATGCTTTGTGACAATGAAGGAAAAGTCAACATGGGGAGATCTCTACAAGATCAACTACTATTATTGGTTGTAAACTCTCTCCTATTTCTATTAATACAAACAGTATCTTGTTTTCCTATATGTGTTGTGTTATATTTACATTCATGTATTTCAATGCCTTGTTGATTCATTGAATAGAATAATTGAATTATGCTACGTAGATGTTGTGCATCCTTGGCTTATTTGAGTTATATGTGCGGGTTCTAATTATAGAAATCAAAGCTACGATTGGAGCTTACAAACAAGGAGGAAAGTAAATCTTGTGATGGATTCCAAGTAGGCTTATTTCCCATTCTTCAATTTCTTTAAGGAAAAAATTATATCCTTTGCCTTCTATTATTCTAGACCATTCCACTAGGTCTAGGGAAATTACTTTTTTCCACAATCATAAATTTTGCATAACAAGGTTCTTCACATGAACCCTAATCTGCTTCAACTTCCCAATAGTTATGTGTCTCATAAAGGCTTTCCCTTTATTGAATATTACATCATAGCCACGATCTTCTGAAACTACTACAGAGATGAGGTTTTTCTTCAGGCTTGGTACAAACATGACATATTTGAGGTGAAGAGGGGATCTTGAATCCCTCTTAAATGTTTTTGTACCAATTAGCATTATACCTTCCGTCGTCCCCAATCTCAATATGCATCTAGAGATCTTTCTCCTCTAGGTCACTGAAAAACTCTCTACACCCTATCATGTGGAATGAGGCACTTGAGTCCAAGTACCACACACTCCCCATCATAGTGTTGGTCATGCATGCGATTAGGGTGAAGTCTAGCTCGAAATATGAAGCCAATGCTTCACCTGCTACTCCTCCTAAGTTCTTATTGCTAGAATTTTTGTGTGGACACTTTGTAGCATAGTGCCCAAATTCATGACAATTGAAGCATTTTCTTTTGGACAAGTATTTCTTCTTGCCCCCTTGATGGGACTCTAGTTTTGTTTGATATTTTTTCCCTTTTCTCTTCTTTCCCTTTCCAACCAATGCAAAATTTTCTTCATCCTCTCCCTTGGATGAACTTCCATCTATAGTATTTCACCTGATTTCTTCTTGTACCAAATCGGACCATAAGCGTTCCCAATTTGGTAATTTCTCCCTCCCATTCACTGAATCCTAGTAGTTATAATAGGATTTTGGAAGGCCTAGAAGAGCTAAGCTCACCAGGTCATCTTCTACAAAATTTACACCAACCCCTCCAATATCATCTTGAACTTGTGTAAATATGGTGAGATATTATGGAATAGTATCATTCTTCTACATATTAATGTTTCAAAGTTTTTCTTTGAGGGCCAATTTTCTATGGTCACTTCTATTTTCGAATAGCTTAGTCAGTTCCTTCCACATTGTGAAAGGAGTTTCTTTCCCATGGATATTTGAGACAATGTGGTCTCTCGCTCCCTCCAATATTACTCTCCTCGCCTTGGCTACATCTTTCTTCCATTAGGCTAGATTTTGGGCATCATGTGACCATGGTTTTGGAATTTTTGTCTTGACATAATCCAACAATCCATTTTCATCAAGCAGTGCCTCCATGCAATCCTTCCAGGAAATGAAATTTGAGCTTCCTTCCAAGGCATACTCTAATCTCAGTCCATTGAAGGCCATTCTCCGAACTCTGAAGAGATCCTACTTCTAAATTCTTGTTGTAATGTGAATCCTAATCTGATACCATGTTGAAATTTGGTGATAGAATTGCAACTACTCAAGAACTTTAATCTAAATCAAGAGATACAGTTATACTCTACCACGCTACAGAAATTAATTTAAAATTTAGAAAAACATTTGCAAACATGCGTTAATCACATACACAAGTACACAAATTTATCTAGGGGAACCAACTGGTAAAAACCCCTTAATCCTACTTGCATTAATCAGATGAATATAGAATTTGTTATAATTGCTAGCTCGCTCTGAGCTCAACCTACAAAAAAATAAGTGTTATCTATGCTCACATAGAAGATCTAACCCAAACTTAGTTAATTTCTTCCCCCACTTGGGCTCCTATTTCCTTGCGCAAATCGTGAGGAAATTGGCCCCTATTTTTAGGAATTTACTATAAAATTATTGCACAATTTCCAATGGTTGATCATTAATTGCATGCAACACCTATACACTCAATAATAGTCTACAATTGATGTTACACTACCTTGGAACTTCCACCATAGCTGAGGAACTCGAATTCCTTGCGTGCATGAGATATTTTTGGTTTATTGATCAGTTAACTAGGTGATCTCTAAGTTAGACTATTGTCTCACTACACAAATGACCTCCAACTAGTTCTATTGATTGTTATAACTAGTTTAGTTGAGTTCAACTAGAAATAATTGAACCGGATTGCTATAAATTAGCAATCGCACATGTATAATTGAACTCCAAGCCCTCTAACTCAAATTTATTGAGCTAACTAAGTGACAAGAGCCATGTCACCTCAGTTAATTGCCTTTGGGTTATCTGTTGATCTTGAAATTTTAAATTTAGACAATTTCACCAAGGCTAAGTCAAATTGAGCCTTTGTTGCTACACTTCCCAATATTCCTACCACTTCTCAATAGTCCTACCATCCTTGTGACATCCCTTGGCTATTTTCCCTTTATTTTAAATATTGTAATTATTTTATTATAATGAAATGTTGGGTGCGAAGCTTGATTATCTTCCTAATTCAAATGTCTTATTTTAACCATGTTTGGATCACAATCCCTGACGTGGGGGTGTGGGGGGCTTGCCCCCCTCACTACTGCATCTAGGGGGGGGACAAAAACATCCTTTTAAACCCCTCCCCAAGGGAGGGTTCAGGGAAAATACCCCTGAAAGAAAAACTTAGAGAAAAATTACCTTGTAAAATATTGTAATTTTGTAGTCAATCTGGGTCGTTCACTAGGCAGAAGATCTGACGATAAAAGTTATGTTAATTTAGGGTTTATTCCCTAAAAGGCAACCCTTATTTTATATGAGGGAATTGTATTGTAGTTTTGCATTATTCTGTGTGAGAAAAAAGGAGGAGACTGTGTGAGAGTGAAGAGAAAGTTACAATGGATTTGTTGTAGGTTGTATCCCTAAAGTTTGTTGAATAATATAAATGGAAGGATTAGTTATTTCTTCGTGGAGTAGTTATGTTTTTTTGTGTTTTCAATATTTTCGTTTCATTACTCTGTTATTTAATTTCTAACAACTGGTATCATATCCAAATGCCTATTGGCATGATATACTCATGGGAAAATGTTGAAAAATGCAACAAGAAATTCTCAATTTGATTTTGTCTTGATTAAATTGAGAAAATTTGAATTTGTAACACCCTTCTTTGACATCTACCAAAGTAACCGGCCAACCGAGGTAAATATGTGGTGAGAAGTTAATATGATATGACTTGACCTGCTAAGTCATGTTAAGGAAGTGGAACTGACGGAAACACACCATACAGACCTTCAACATCAGCTACATGACCCATAATAACCATCCCAACATTTTTGGTCATCAGTCCCTAGGTACCATTGATATTTTATACCACTTGACCCTTGGACACTCCCGTGCTATGGGAGAGACTCGGGAACTGTAGTCTACCATCTTGCTAGTCATCTTTGATATTTATTCCTGCAAGGTATATCATGTCAGCTAAACCAAATCACAATAAACCAACGTACCTTAGTGTAGTTCGGGGAAGATATCTAATCTACAAGATCAAAAAATAAGCATAATGCATGTATAACCATGGACCACACACACTCATAAACACATATAATCAAGCATAAACGAACAACGCTTGTAACAACAGGTAGAAATATGTAACCAAGCATACAATAATGATACATGTGAGTGAAATTTAACAACATGTAACCAATCATAGACTCATGATTATGCACTCCACAACAACAACATCAACTTCCACATGGCTACATCACTACAACCATGATCAACACCATGCAGATGCTACAAGAACATGGACTCACAACATAAGACACACACACGCAACCAACTTGTATGCACAACCAACACACAACACATCCAGTCTAAGGGTGAACCATGCTTTGATACCACTCTATAGCCCCCTCATCCCACATCTACCCAAGTAATCGGCCAACCGAGGTAAACATGTTACGAGAAGTTACTATGATATGGTTTGACCTCCTAATTCATGTTAAGGAAATGGAACCGAAGGAAACACATCATACAAACCTTCAACATCAGCTACAAGACCCCTAAGAACCATCCCAACATTTATGGTCACTAGTCCCTGAGTCCCATTGAGATTTTAGACCACTTGACGTCTCCCATGCTATGGGCCTGACAGCATCTAGGAGGCTCTCAACGCTTTCATGACAAGGCATGCCAGGACTATTTTTCTTAGTGCTATGCCAGTGTCCTCAAGATTTGAACCACTTTTTCAGTCCCAGAGCCCAAGTCACTGCCCATAATTGAATGACACCTTCAGAACAGAAAGATAACAAGGAAAAAAAGGAGGAAAATGCAAATACTTGAACAAGCCCTTGACTGGACCCCTACTAGCCATGACAAGAATTTCATCAAAAATATCATGAATATGTAATCTATAAGTGTAAATAATAGATCTAAGCATAGGGGACTCATACTTAGTTGAGAACGCTAATAAGCCTAGATGCCTCAATGTATTAACTTCCATTTCATCCATTAGGTCATAAATACATTTCTCATTCATTTACAAGTAAAAACATGATGAGATCCATACATAACTATTGTCATAAAACATATACATAACCAGCATAATACCAACAGAAATACCAAAGAAATCACAACCATATAATCCACATATAACCAGCGTAATACTCATAGGAATACAAGGAGAAATAACCTCATATTGATGATGCAAAATCCAAACTTGGGATGGGACTTCCAAGTTCCACCCGACTGTAGCTAAGCCAAATCTCTCTTCATCCATTCACCCATGTGTCATACTCCAAGCATGAATGTGGGATCTTATAAAACACATCAATCCAAAACAATTCAAAGCTTCCATAGACCAACCACATCAACCCATCAGATTGGTCTTTACCCAAGCCTTCTAGGGCCCCAGAGCGTTTGTTCTAACCAAGGCTTCAAGGACTAGTAACTCAACCCACAGTTATCGTCAAGCTTCCAAAGAGTTTGTCCAAATATGGCTTCTAAGACAAGTAATTCAACCCACCAAGGGCTTCTAGAGCGTTTTTCCAACCAAGGCTTCTAGGTCTAGTAACTCAACTGAAGTTGTTACAGGGCTTCCAAAGCATTTGTCCAACCAGAGCTTCCAGGAAATAATAACTCAACCCAAGCTAAAGGAAACATGAGAACCAATCAAACAAATAAGGGAAATGAACCCACAATCTCCATGGATATCCAAGAAATGGAAAGGTTAGGAAATCCACTGCCAATCCAGGCAATCCTCCATGCCAGTGATAGATCATGACTGATAATTCACCTTCATATGCCATGCATGCCAAAACTAGTGAGGAAAACATACATGCAACTCGGTACCTGCAAGCCAAATCTGTTGTAGTTATTGATCTCGATGTCCTCTCACACTTTCCTGCTCTTCCTTTACCTTCTTGCTCCAAAATCCAAGTATTTCACACTCTTCAAGAGTGGTCACACTCTTCAACAGTGCTCCAAGAAAACTCTAAGTATCCAAGAGTATGAGTGAGAGAATAATGAGACAACTCCAAAATTGAACGGACAAAATTCTATGTACTAATCCTCAAAAGCCTTTTTATGAATGAGGCCTCTATTTTCTTCATTTTCCATTATTTTCCTTCATTTTCCTACTCACATGCAACATGTGACCTTTCACCTCCATTCTCTCCTAATTTCCATTATTTTCAAAAATAAATGTGCCAAAAATTCAATTTTCCTTTCCAAAGCCTTAGCCATATCCTTTGCCAATTTCCTTAGCCATATTAACTGAAATGAACACCCACACTAGGATGTCTTGCCCAACATTTAGCTTGAATAAGTGTCCCATCAACCATAGTTATTATTTTTCATTTTATTAACTTTTTTTACATGGAATTTTCACCAGGGCCATTACATAACCCTCCCCCTTGGGGGAACACCATCCTCGGTGTTTGAAAACACCTATAACCACAAGACTATTGTAAGCAAAACATACTATCAATGGAGCTTTATAACTTAGCTCGTTGCAGTATTTACAATAATCAACTTGTTGAGAAGCAAACCAACATGAAAACAAACATAACATCATAATGACATGACACCCATACCGCTTATTGGAGCTTTATAACATATCTCATGGTGGTATTTACATCCATATACATATGTACATATACTAAACATCACCAAAACATGTACCAAAACATATACCAAGACATATACTAAAACACCATACCAAAACTATTTTGCCTCAACCGGCAAACAATGAAGGATACATATTCTGCATTTGATCTGCCATCTCCCATGTAGTTTCATCAAGCCCAAAGTGCTTCCATTGCACTTTAACCTGCTCAATTTCTTGGTTCCGGAGTATGAGCACCTGTTTCTGCAATATACACTGAGGCTCTGGCTAGAATTCTCCATTTGGTTCCACCTGCAATACAGACCAGTCAATCACATGATCAGCATCTTTAACATACTTCTTAAGAAATGACACATGGAAAACATCATGTAATTTCACTTTCAGAGGCAGTGCAAGTCGATAGGCTACTGGCCCAATCCTCCCAATAATATTAAAAGTGTCCACAAAACCATGGTGCCATCTTGGCACATGATCCAATCCTTAAGTATATTTTCTTCAGTTTGATGTGTAAGTACACTTGTTCCTTAACCTGGAAATCCTTGAACAACTAGTTTCGATATACATATCTCTTATGCCTATCCTATGTTGTCTTTAGAATTTTCTTGAGTACCTGCATTTCTTGTTCCATGTTGGCCAACATGTCTAGTCCAATCAACACCTTGTTAACCAGATCACTCCAACTGACAGGAGTATTGCAACTCCACTCATACAATGCTTCAAATAGACTCATCTTCAAAGATTCCTAATACCCGTTCTTGTAAGCAAACTCTACCAATGAAAGATATCATTCCGACTTTCATTGTTGATGCATCACATACATCCTCAACATGTCCTCCAATATCTTGTTGACCCTCATTGTCTGTCCATATGTCTGCGAATGATAAGTTATATTGAATGCCAACTTTGTGCCCAAACCTGCAAATAACTCCTTCCAAAACTTGGAAGTGAACTTTGCATCCTTATTTGACACAATATTCTTTGGAACACCATGCAATCTGACCACATCTCTGATGAATACATGTGCTACATCGCTAGCTGAGAATGCATACTTCACTAGAATGAAGTGCGCAACCTTTTTCAACCTGTCCATAGACACCATTATGGAATCATGTTGCCTCACTATCCTCGGAAAACCTGTGATAAATTCCATGGAAATGACCTCCCATTTCCACTCTAGAATCGTAATTGGTTGTAGCATTCCACCTAGATTATTAACTCTGACTTCACATGCTAACAATCGAAACACCTAGCCACAAACTCGGCTACATCCTTCTTCAGATTTGGCCAATAATAAAACTTATTTACTGTAGTCAACATCTTCTAATAACTTGGGTGACACAAATATGGTTTTGCATGAAACTCCCTCAATATCACCTTCTTGAGCTCACTGTTATCTGGCATATATATCCTGTCTCTGAATCTAACCAATCCATCTGTTGTAAGGCAATAGTCCACATCTTGTGCACCTGCACATGTACATGTACCACTACATGTACCTACACTTGTACCATCACTTGTACCTATACATGTACCACCACATGTACCTATACTACTACTTGTACCTGTACCTATACTAACACATGAACTTGTACCTATACTCTGCTGCAACCTGTGCATAATCTCCATATACCTGACATCTTGCTGACCTTCCTACAAGATCCTATCTTGTAAGTGATTTACCTGTATCTGCCTACTACGAGCATCTGCCACCCTATTCTCTTTACCTTTGATGTACTTGATCTCAAAGTCAAACTCACTGATTGTGGTCAACCACTGAGCCTGACTACCATTCAGATTTGGCTAGTCAAATAAATACCGCAAACCATTGTGATCACTCATCAACACAAACCTCCCACCCAGAAGATAGTACCTCCACATCTTCAATGCATTTATGATCATTGCCAACTCAAGATCATTCATGGGGTAGTTATGCTCGTGCTCATTCATTTCTCGCAACTCGTAGCATACCACCTGTCCATCCTGCATAAGGACTCCATCAAGTGCTTTTTTACAAGAATCTCTGCATACTAAAAACTCTTTATCTGGATTTGTGATCTTTAACACTAGTGCATGTGTCAACAACTTCTTAAGCTGCTCAAAACTAGCCTCGATCCCTGTCCATTCAAACTTCTTACCCTTTCTCTGTAATGATGTGATAGGATAATAAATCTGTGAGAAGTTCCTAATGAACCTCCTGTAATAGCCTGCCAACCCCATGAAATATTTCACCTCATATACACTCCTAGGAGCTACCCACTCCATGATGGCCCTTATCTTTTCTAGATCTACTGTAATGCCCTCCTTGGAGACAACATGTCCCAAGTAATGTACCTCGGTCTGAAAGAAACTACAATTGATGCTCTCTCAATAATCTCAACACTGCTGCTAAATTCTTGGCATTCTCTTCCTCATTTTTAGAATATACCAATATGTCATCAATGAACACAATAACAAATTTGTCCAAGTACGGACACAACACACTATTCATCAAGCACATAAATGTAGTTGGAGCATTATATCTTGTAAATTTCTTCCTCTTTGATGCATACCTGGTGATATCTGGATCTCAGATCAATCTTCGAGGACATCGCTGCTCCCTTCAATTGATCGAACAAGTCATCAATCCTTGGTAAGGGATACATGTTCTTGATGGTCACTTTTTTCAACTTCCTGTAGTCAATACGTAATCTAAGAGTGTCACCATTCTTATTCACAAACAAAACCAATGCGCCCCATGATGATTGCAGGTGTATTCAGCTTCAACTCTACCAACTCAGGTGTACTCATCCTGTAAGGCACATTTGATGCTAGAGCTTCCCCTGACACTAACTCAATAGAAAATTTTACCTCCATGTGAGATAGAAACTCTGTAATATCCTTAGGAAATATATCCTGAAATTGTTGTAGAACTAGGTACCTGCTCAAAACATTTGCATCCTCAACTTCCTTACCTTTGTCACTAGAAACATGCACTACAAATAACACACACCCTTTTTGCGACTACATTTTGCCTCAGTCGTCACCATCCTAAATAATGTGGCTTTCTTCTTTCCTGTAAGACTCTTAGTTCCCCATTGTCATCCAAGCACTCAATGGCCTTTTCATAAGAATCCACCTTGGTTCTATGAAGATACAACCAATCCATGCCCAACAACATATTGTATGATCCCAATGGTAATACATTCAAATGTGTTGTGATAAACATACCATTCAAATAAAAAGCACAAAATCTTACCCAATGGTGAACTCGCCTCTTTGTACCTGTAGCCAACTACACTAACCAATACTTTGCATGCACTTCCTTATTCAAACCATACTTATCCACAAGGTCGGGACTATAACTATAATTGAATCTGGGATCAATCAAAATAGAAACAAATTGATCACAAACCTTACCATCCTTCTCAATAATAGATTCATGATGATCTGCATGTTTGTTATCCATCATTGCATAGATACAAGGAACACTTTGACCAACATCCCCAACAGTTTGCACCTCCTGTGTAGTATATATCTGAGGCCTACCACCCTGATTCTGTGGACAATCTCTCCTGCGATGATCTTTTCCACATGGCCAACACTCTATAGGCTTCCAACCTGCATCCCTATTCTGCTCCTCATATTGAAATCCTTGTCCTCTGTCGGATGCATTGAACTTTGTATATGGCATTGCATTCTCTTTATTACTGATACCCTAAGGTCTTGCTTGCTTTCTGTCCCATTTTCCTTTGTTCTTTATATTATCTTTCTAGTTTGGCTTAGTCTCAAATTTGCACTTTGATTGCTCATAGAAATGCCTTAGATCTCGGATGATCTCCTCAAATTATCTAGGCTCATCGAACCCAATTATGTCTTTGAATGCAACCGATAATCCACTAAGGAACCTCTGAATCTTGGCCTTCTCCTCTGCGAGGTAAGGCACATACCTTAGTAGCTCTAAGAACCTGCTAGTGTACTCCTCATATGTCATCAATCCCATCTTTAGCTCATAGAATCTTTTGCTCTGTCATCAAAGTATCTCTCTGATAGCTATTTCTTCTTGAATATCCTCTCGAACTCACCCCAATTCAAGTCCTACTCATGAATACATCTAACATTCTTCACATCTTCCCACAAATATTTTCTTTACCTTTGAGACTGAATGTAGCTATTATGGCTTTCATATTCTATGAATAGTCATGCGACCTGAAGAACTTCCTCATGCTAAGAAACCATGCCTCTGGATCCTGTGATTTCTTCATCTCTCCATCAAAAGTAGGTGGCTTTGATTTCTTAAAATCATTTGTAAATTATCCCCTATCACTCCTTTTGTAAGGATGATAATGACGATGCTCATAGTGCATATCTAAACCAGAACAAGAATAGTAGTTGTGTCCATCACCTCTCCTATTCGGAGTGTCCAACAATCTTCCATCTCTCATTGTGTCATCTTTATCCGACCTGTGACCATCACAAGACCTACTGCCATATGCCCCATTAGTTTTGTTATCCTGCTCATAGTTGATCTGAGGTGGTCCCTGTCACTGCAAATCTGAAAACCTCTAAAGTATCACTGCATTTACCTTTGCTTGTTTCTCCTATGTTTGTATGATTTTGTCATTGTCTTCCTTACAACTCCTTATTTATGCCTTAAATCTTCTCAATGTATCTGCAAAATAAGAAGAGTTCCCAAAACCACGTTGCTCACATGATCCATAGGAACTGTAATCTAACATCTTGCTAATCATATTTGATATTTATTCTTGAAAGGTATATCATGTCAACTAAACCAAATCGCAATAAATCAACGTACCTTAGTGTAGTTCGGGGAGGATATCTCATCTGCAAGATCAACAAATCAATGTAATGCATGTATAACCATGGATCACACCCACGCATAAACACATATAATCAAGAATAAATGAACAACACTTCTAACAATAGGTAGCAACATGTAACCAAGCATACAAGAATGTTACATATGTAAGTGACTTTAACAACATGTAACCAGTAATACACTCATGATGATGCACTCCACAAAAACAACATCAACTTACACATGGCGACATCACTACAACCATGATCAACACCATGCATATGCCACAAGCACATGGACTGACAAAACAATCCACACACATGCAACTAACATGCATGCATGACCAACACACATCCCATCCAGTCCAATGGGTGAACCATGCTCTAATACCACTCTGTAGTCGCCTCCTCCCACATCTACCCAAGTAATCGGCCAACCGAGGTAAACATGTGATGAGAAGTTACTATGATATGATTCGACCTCCCAATTCACGTTAAGGAAGTGGAACCGACGAAAACACACCATACAAACCTTCAGCATCGACTACAAGAGCCCTACGAACAATCCCAACATTTCTGGTCACCAGTCCCTCGGTCCCATTGATATTTTAGACCACTTCGCCCCTGGAAGCTCCCATGTTATGGGTCTAATAGTGTTTAGGAGGCTATGGATGCTCTCATGACAAGGCATGCCAATGTTCAAGGATTATTTTTCTTAGTGTTGTATCAGCGTCCCTGGGATTTGAGCCACTTTTTCAAGCCCAAAACCCAGGTCACTGCCCATAATTGAATGACACCTTCAAAACAAAAAGATAAGAAGGAAACAATGAGGAAAATGAAAATACTTTAATAAGCCCTTGACTGGACCCCTACTATCCATGAAAAAGAATTTCGTCAAAAATATCATGAATATGTAATCTACAGGTGTAAATAATAGATCTAAGCATAGGGGTCTCATACTTAACTGAGAATCGCTAAGAAGCATTGATGCCTCAACACATTAGCTTCCATTTCATCCATTAGGTCATAGATACATTGTTCATTCATTTACAAGTAAAAACATGATGAGAGCCATACATAGCTATTGTCATAAATCATATACATAACCAACATAATAGCAACATAAATACCAAGGAAATCACAGCCATATAATCCACATATAACAAGAATAATACTCATAGAAATACAAGGAGAAATAACCTCATATTGATGATGCAAAATCCAAACCCGAGATGGGATTTCATCGTTCCACCTTACTGTAGAATGGCTTAGCCAAATCTCACTTCAACTATTCACCCTCATGCCATATTCCAAGCATGAATGTGGGATCTCATAAAACACATCAATCCAAAATCATCTAGGGCTTCCAGAGGCCAACCACCTCAATCCATCAAACACTGATTCCACCTCACGGTCGAACATCACAAAACCATCATCGGATTGGTCTCTATCCAATCCTTTCAGGTCTCTAGAGTGCTTGTTCTAACCAAGGCTTCCAGGACTAGTAACTAAACCCAGAGTTGTCATTGGGCTTCTAGAGTGTTTTTCCAACCAAATATTCCAAAGCGTTTGTCTAATCAAGGCTTCCAAGACTAGTAACTCTACCCAAGTTGTTATGGGGCTTCCAGAGCATTTTTCCAACCAGAGCTTCTAGGAACTAATAAATCAACCCATGCTAAAGGAAACATGAGAACCAACCAAAACAAAACAAGGAAATGAGCCCACAATCTCCATGGCTATACAGGAAATGGAAAGGCTAGGCAATCCACTATCAATCAAGGAAATCCTCCATGCCAGTGACAGATCACAACCAATAATCCACATGCATATGCCATGCATATCAAAACTAGAGAGAAAAACATACATGCAACTCGGTACTTATAAACCAAATCTATTGTAGCCACTGATCCCGATGTCCTCTTGCACTTTCTTACTCTTCCTTTTCCTTTTCCTTTGTTCTCCAAAATCCAAGTATGCCACACTCTCCAAGAGTGCTTGAAGAAAACTTTATCTAAGAGTATGAGAGAGAGAATAATGAGAGAGCTCCAAAACTGAACTTACAAAAGTCTGTGTACTAATCCTCAGAAGCCTTTTTATGAATGAGGCCTCTATTTTCTTCATTTTCCATTATTTTCCTTCATTTCCCTCCTCAAATGTAACATGTGACCTTTCACCTCCCTTTTCTTCTAATTTCCATTATTTCCATAAATAAATTTCCCATCAATTGTGGTTATTATTTTTCCTTTTATTAACTTTTATTACATGGAATTTTCACTAGGGTTGTTACAAAATTTCCACATCAACGGACAACTTGGATATAATTAACTGATGTGGCATGGCTCTTGTCACTCAATTAGCTCAGTAAATTCAATTTGTAGGAGTTAGAGTTCAGTTAAGCATGTGTTATTGCTAATTTCTATCAATCAAGGTCAGTTATCTCAAGTTGTTTTCAACTAAACTAGTTCTAAATTTTGAAGGAACTAGTGGAAGGTCAGTTGTGCAGTGGGACTTCATTCAAACTCAATGATCATCCATTTAACTTATCAATCAACCCAAAATATCTAGTGCATGTAGTGAATTCAAGTTCCCCAGTTGTGGTGGAGATTCCAAGGTAGTTTAACATCAGTTGTAGAGTAGTCTTGAGTGTACAGGTGTTGCATGCAGTCAGTTGATCAACCTTGGGAATTTCACAATCCATTTTGGAGAAATTCCTAAATAATATGGTCCTAATTTCTCAATGAATTGCATAAGGAAATAGAGGATCAAGAAAATGTAGAAACTAACTAAGTCTAGGTCAGAGATTCTCAATGAGAAGAGAGATAGGTTAGTCACTTGCATGTTGTGATCAGTTGAGCAGAGAAATTATAATACATCTCTATTCATCATATTAATGCAAGCAAGCAAGGAGTTTTTAGTAGATTACTTTCCCCTAGAAAAATATTGTGTGCATCTATGTTATTTATTATTGCATGTCTAAAATTATTGACCTTGATTGTGAATAACTTTCCGTAGAGGAGTAGAGTAGGTTTTTTCCTTGTGATTTTGATTAAAATTTCATGAGCAATTTCAAATCTACATCATAATTTATACATGGTATCAAAGCAAGATTCACATTAGAGCAGTTGTTTATCAAGAGAATCAAATTTGAAATTCAGTGCAACAGAATATCTTCATAGCTAAGAATATGACCTTCAATGGGTTGAGGCTAGAGTATTCTCTCGAAGGAAACTCTAATTTTATCACATGGAGGCAGTATTGGATGACAATGGATTGCTAGAACATATCAAGGCAGATGTTCCACAACCACTAGAATTTGATGCCCAAAACCTTGCTCAATGGAAGAAAGATGTATCCAAGGCGAGGATAATAATCTTGGAGGGAGTGCAACATCACATTGTCTCAAATATCCACAAAAAAGAAATTTTGTTAGCAATGTGGAAACCAATGACAGAATTGTTCAAGAATAGTAGTGACCACATGACATTGGCGCTCAAGGATAAACTTTTAAATTTCAAGATGAAGAAGAACGACACTATTCCACAGTATATGGGCAAGTTAACACAATGTAGTGATGAACTTTGTGGGGTCAGTGTTGATGTTCCAAAAGATGAATTGGTAAGCCTAGACCTTCTAGGCCTTCCCAAGAGCTGACATGTTAGGACCCTATAATACCAATGTATTCCCCTTATTGCTATTGTTAATATATCCCCTATTATTATTATTGTGCCCATGTATCCCCCATGTTGTTATTGTTGTGACCCATATAAGCTCACTATTGTTATTTTTGTGCCCTTACATTATTATTTTTATGTAGCCTCTAATTATATTGTGACCTCTTAGACTCCTATATATATCAAGGAGGTCCTATCATTTGTGTCATCCAAGAATTTTTCATTTATGTGATGTTAAGGAGGTTTCCCCCTTAAAGGGGTTATTTCTCAAGTTGTTCATCTATCTTTTCTTCTATTTTGTGAGTTGGTTGCATAAAATTTGGTATTAGAGCTTTGCATTATAAGGTTTCACTACTTCAAACAGATCATCTTGGAATTTTTGCTATAAAATTTTTCTACGAGGCTTTAAAAGTTGAAATTGTAATCACGTGGAGCTAAAATATTGGTGAACTTTGTGTACGAATTTCAGATCTTGGTTTGTTATATTTTTGGAGATACGATCCAACGAAGTTAGGTCTTTGTAGGCTCTAGAATTCACCTCAAACAAGGTCAAAGGTCAAAACAGTGACATGTGTGTAGGTTTTAACCCCGTACAAAAATTACCTGCATATGAATTCTAAAAAATAGAAAATAAACAATAGTGAGAGCATAAAACAAAACAAATATACACAGATATTTTCCGGTGGATCCCAAAACTGCGACTACTAGATTGATTTTTCATTATGTTCCTTTCAATGTTACAATACATATATATACATGCTGAAGCATACAATACCATGGACCGAAAACCATCGTGCCCAAAACAATGTGTGAAATCCATGCACAAAACCATGGGTCCAAAAAAAAAATCCCTGGGGCGTTGCCCCTGACCCCGTAGTGGGGCCTAACTGCCCCCCTCAAACCCCCTATGATTCCCCCCCCCCCCAATGAAGGGGGCTCTCCGCCCCCCCTCTAACCTCCCGATTTGACTGCTGGGGCTAGTCATGGAAAGAATATAACACAACCCAACATTCTCCCACTTGTTGTTTTCTTTCCACATGAGGCCATAGGAGAGCTTAGTCATTTATCCATCCCTGCAACTACCATTTTTTCTCTACACCAAGAGAACTTCTCAGATCTCACAGATTTTGTCAATGCATCTGCGCTATTTTTCAAAGTGTCCACCTTTACCAGCAACACCTTTTTTTCTTCTATCATATCCCTCACAAAGTGATATTGAACATCAATGTGCTTTGTCTTTGAATGATAAGCAGGGTTCTTTGCAAAGAAAAATTCACTTTGGCTATCACAGTCTATCCTTATAGCTCCCTGTACTAACCTCATACTTGAACACAATATCTGCAACCAAACTACTTCCTTGCTTGCATGAGTGGCTGCCATGTATTCTGCCTCTGTAGTTGATAGTGCCACTACATATTGTTTCTTACTCATCTAACTGACTGCACCCCCAAATAGGTTAAACACATACCCACTTGTAGATCTTCTTTGATCCAAATCTCTAGCCTAGTTTGCATCAAAAAAGACATTGATATCCAAAACTCTATCCAATCATGTTCTTCCTTGGTAGCACAAACCATAATCAATAGTGCCACGCAAATATCTGAAAACCCACTTCACTATTGTCCAATGCTCCTTCCCTAGTTTTGACATAAACCTGCTCAATACTCCCACTTCATGTGCAATGTTTGGTCTAGTACAGACCATCGCATACATCAAGCTACCAACTGCACTTGCATGTGGAACACGGGACATGTCCTCTTCCTCTTCTTGTGTCTTGGGACATTGTTCAGCAGATAACTTTACACCTACAAGAATATGAACCTTCATCGGTTTACTATCCTGCATATTAAATCTCTATAGTATTGTCTCGACATGCTTCCTCTAGTTTAACCAAAGCTTCCTCTTTGCCCGATCTCTTTTAATTTCCATGCCCAAAATATAGTTTGCATCACCAATATCTTTCATGTCGAATTTGGAGGACAATTGTGTCTTCAAATCCTAGATAATTTCTTTGTCATTTCCAGCCAACAACATATCATCCACATACAAGACCAGATAAATAACACGGTCACTAATTAATTTAAAATACACACAGTGATCTACTTTTCTTCTAGTGAAGCCAAGTCCCCGTATCAATGTATCAAATTTTTTATACCACATCCTTGGTGACTATTTTAACCCATACAGAGACTTCTTTAACTTTCATACCAGTTCTTTCTTACCCTTCACCACAAATCCTTCAGGGTGCTTCATGTATATCTCCTCTTCCAGATCCCCATGAAGAAATGATGTCTTCACATCCATCTATTCTACCTCAAAATCAAAAGCAGCATCAACAGATAAAAGTAATCTAATAGAAGCTACCTTGGCAACAGGAGAAAAAATATCACCAAAATCAATTCCCGACACCTGGGAATAACCTTTTTCTACCAACCGAGATTTGTATTTCTCCACCTTTCCTTCTGCATTCATCTTCTTTTTGAACACCCATTTTCTTCCAATGGGTTTCCTTCCAGTCGAAAACTCCACCAGATCCCAAGCCTCATTTTTGTGCAAATATGCCATTTCATCAACCATGGCCTCTTTCCAGAGTTTTCCATCCTCTGAATCTACTGCTTCCTTCGCATTCTGGGATCATAATCAGTAATAGATAAAGAAAAATTTGAACACAAATCAGATGGAATATACCTTTCTGGCTGCCTTCTTTCTCGAACTAGTCTTCTCACAACCAGAGTTTGTGGCTCTTCATCTTCTGATTCCTCTTCTGTTGTAGAATTTGATTCTTCCTCCTTAAGCTCAAACTCTATCTTCTCAGGTTCCTTTGGTTGTGTTAGCGCTTGAGTTTTCACCCTAGGCTGAGGAAGGTAAACCTTCAAGGCCACATCAAACCATTTCACCTCGTAGCTAGCCCTACGGGGTATGAGAAGGCTCTCTCCGGTCTATCTCGGCAAATTTTCAATGAAGTGAGATGACCAATCAAAGTTAACACTGATATTAGGCTAGTAAACTGATAAGGAGGGTTGATTTAAAGTTTTTGGTGTTTTTGGTGGCAATTGGAGGGAGTGCAATTCAGGGTGCGGGGATTGAGCTCAGCTTTTGCAGGTGGGTCTTTGGGGCAAGGTAGGAGTTTGTGCTGATGCCTTTAGCTGAGATGAATGATCAAGGAAGAAAAAGAGAAGCTAAAGAGGGCAAACAATGACTTTGAATCCTCTCTAGACAGTGGAAAACATAAACATTAAACAAATTTGAAAGCTGAGCATGGCAAGCATGAATTCAAACTTTATCACTTCATTTGTTTAATAAGATGCAGTAAAGAAAGAGATGGAACACATAAACACACTTACAATTACAATAAGAGAACACACCATCAACACAAGAGTCCACAAGAATCCCAATGATGTCTGCAAAACCCTGGTCTTCCCTTTCCTTAAATTGCAGAGATACAAGTAAAATATACAATAGGAGCTTCTCCCTCAAGAGTCCAACCATGAAAATGAGCAAGATAAGGAATAATATAGATGATCTAACTCCTTTCCCCACCTCTAGGGGTCGATCTCAGCTTCCTAGGAGTTGTTTCAACTAATTCCAAACTAAGCACTAGATAATAGGCAGTCAAAACAACTTGCCTCTAAAACTTAGGAAACCTATCCATGCATTAAATATTTACCATTTACATTCAAGAAACTTCTAGAAGTGATCAAGGAGAGTAAAAGTATCTTAGAGCCATGAAAGTTACATAAAAATCCATGATTTACATGCCCAAAACATTAAACCAAGTGAAAACAGTGTTTTTCTGGCCGAACTGGTCAAAATAGGAAAAATTCCCTGACATGTAGCGCACATGTGCCTGACACGTAGCGCACATTGTGAGGCCTGTTTGAGGGCCTTCCCGGTGTCCAAATCAGGTGCAAGCTAGCTCATTGGAAAGGTCTGCAAGTCTTCTTTCCAACCCCACCGGAAATTTTGAATTTGGAATTCATTTGACCCCTCAAAACTCAATTCTCCCAAGACAGATTTCTGCAACTCAAAATAAGGGCAGAAAGTCAAAATTTGCATGTGTTTTGACCTTTTGGAGGCCCAAATCTCCATAAAAACCAAAGTACATCCATAGGTAGGTGTAACTTTGCATGACAATTCCAAAAATGCTGAGTTTTTCCCGTTCTAAGTTGCCCCCATGTAGCGTAGCGCGCGGGGCGCTGCATGTTAAAAGGCCAAAACCTGTCAATTTCCCAAAAATGCCAAAAATGCCTCAAAACTTTCAAAATTTCTTGTGCTAGCTGCTAGGAAGAGGCTAATGAGTATCATGGTGAGTGAGAGAGGCCTCAGCCAAGATACGGAGTGGGTTGGCCTTCTTCTTCTTCCCAAGAGCTTCGGTCAACCTTCTTTGGAATATTTTCATCTTCGCCTTGCAAACATGCATCCTTGCCCAATAATGATTTTTCATGTTTCTCAGCAGCTTCTTTTCTTGGTTGGCCTTAGCCAACAGCCTCTCCAAGTGTGCATTGACTCGGATGAGCATGGATTCTCTCTCAGCAGGCAATAGATCATCGGGTATTCTTCGGTTCAGGACTCGGTCAGTACGAATCCTCCATAACTCATCAAGTACTTTCTCCTCCTCTAACTGTTTGTTCCGCTGCTCCAGGTAGGTGATGGTCCATTGGGCACCCTCAAGTCTCCTCTGTAAAACATCATTTTCAGCCCTAAGATGCTGAATGATCTCCTTCGCCTCTTGGCTAGGAGAACTGGCCTCGAGATCAATCACTGGATCCTCATGAATCATGGGCTCTTTGCCCCTCTGCAGTTCCTGTGCTGATGAAGAAAGCGAGGCCCCTTCCACCTGATGTGGAGATAACACTCGTTGATCTGAAGATGAAGGCGAGACCCCTTCCACCTGCTGTGGAGAAAGTACTCGCCGAGCTGCTGCAAACAAGGCCCTTGGGCCTTTCTGATAGGTGACCCGAGGTGAGGAAGCTACATGTCTCGGAACAGTGATCTCTGGCTAGTGAGATGGACCTCCCTCCTCATAAATGACCTCTGGCTCAAGCTGTGGCTGTGGTGGCGCTGTGAAGAATTCATGAGAGATGAACTCTTCCCAAGGAATTCCCTGCTGGCTCAGCTGATAGGAAACAATGAGCTGGATGAGACCAAAGTGATATAAACTCGTAAACTGCTGGGCTGGGGTCTTCCTCTGTAATATAGGCACCATCTTCTGAATATCCTGGAAGAAGAAAACTGGTATGTTCATCATCCTCACTCGGGTGAAGTGCATCAACAGACGGATGTGATAAGAGTACACCAATGAAAACTTGCCCTCACATGTAAAGTAACGCATGATGAGTCTCAAGATCGGAACATACTCCCTCCGGATAAATCTGAAAGGAAAAACCCCCGACAAGTGTCTCATGAAGGCTGGCATGACATATGGCTCAAAATGAACATAATCCAACACTTTGCGCTTGGGCCACACCTCACCCACATTTGGTATCCCAGTAGCCTCTAAAATCAATTCCGTAGACAACACAAAGTTCACACCTGCCAGAGTGACCTGCCCATCATGAAGGTGCAAAACAAATAAGCGGGCCAACTCCCTGTGGTGCTGGATCTGAGCAAGCCTCTCGCAAAACTGAAAACATGACATATACCGAAAGCAACTCACTGCCAAAGGACAGGCCTGCAATTCTGCCAATGAGGTGGGTTCCTCTCTCTTAGGACGACCACCTTTGCCCCCCCTACGAGGCCTCCGCTGTACCTCAACCTCTGCAGAAGAAGACTGGTCATCACCTTGCTCATAGGTCTCAGTGGTTGACATGGTGCTTTTGAGCAAAGTGGAGAAAATAGACAAAGTAAACTGCTGCCCTTGCCTGCAAAAATGTTGAGTTGTATGTTGTTTTCAAGGGGAAAAAATCATGAAGGAAATGTTAGGGGAGGGGATTTTTTTAACAAGGAAAGGGAAACATATGAAAACAAGGAATTTTCAAGGGACAATTCACAAACTGTCAAACATATAATCTCATCTTAATCAACGGGAAATCATTTGCAAAGAAATGTTTTTATTAGGGTAACATGGATAATAATAACCAAGGGAAATGACATGTATGCTCAACAGGGGAATGGGACAGCATAGATAACTTGCTCATTTGATTTCTGTCTTTCAATGTACATCGTAAAGCACACTCTGTTTTTTCAAAGGGGTTCATGTACATTTGAGGCTAGGGGAAAAGGGCTTCATTGACATTTTTTCAAAAGGGAAAAGGGGTTTTATTGACAAGGATATTAGGGGATAATTGAGGACCACAGCAACATTACTTTTGATCAAATATACATAGCAATATTTCCTTTGCTTTGGTTTATATACACAGCCACATTTTCTTTATTTTTTGTTTTGGCATTTTATCACCATATTGCTTTCTTTTTTTGCATAATCATTTTGTTCTTCTTTCATAGCATTTTATTCTTTTTGCTGTGTGTGTTTTTTATATCACAATGGAGGGTATTTAGGGTTTTGGGAATGTGTTTAGGGAGGGGTAGGGTTTGATACTTGGAAGGAGGAAAATTTCATATTCTTTGCAAATAAGATAAGATAGAGACATATGATGACAATTGTGAAATAAATGGGGAAACATGGAGGGAGCATAAATGGGAAATTAAAACCTTGAAAAGAAAACACCAAACCCTAGCATTATGCCTACATTGACAAGCAATCACCAAAATCTATTTTCTTTGCATTCTTAGTGACAAAACATATAAATGAAAGCTCATCATTCACCATTCATCAATTCATCAAGTGTATAGACCCTACCTCGGTCGATTTTGCAACTTAGAGGGCGATTGGACAAAATTTGGGGCGGTTTTGGTGTTAACAGCTTGACATGTAGCGCAGGGCACTCAACGGGTAGCGCACAGCCTGACACGTAGCACCCATTATAAATTACCACTGCTGGGAGGCGCTTGACGAGTAGCGCACAGCCCAACACGTAGCGCACAACCTCTGACGGGTAGCGCACCTGAAATTGGTGCAATTTCTCTGCACTTTGCCTCCTTTCGCCTCTTCGCCCTCTCACTTCTTCTTGCAAGCTCTTTGGATGCACAATGAGGGTATTGAGAGGGAATTTGACTCTTTATAAGCTCAATTTAAAAAAAAAAAATTACTTACCAAACCCACTTTCTAATGTTTTGCCTTGACACTTTCTTTTAACACTGTTTTGAGTTTTCCTTTGTTCTAAATTTGATCTTTTGGGTGTTTTAGCTCCGTTCTTTTTGTAGGTAGACCATCTGATGGACTCTAGGGAGGAGACCAGGGTTATTGCCGGCATTTTGAAGAATTTTTGAAATTTCCTTATTGCTTTACAAAATTGACATGACCTTGGCTTTAAAAACAGGGTTTTTAAATCCAAGGTATAAAAAAGCTGTACATGATGAAAAATATCAATGAAACATATTTGCATACCTCCTTCTGGCTTGTTGGGGACTCATGGACCTCTGACTCATGATCTTGCAATGACATTTGACTGAAACCCTAGACCTAAGGCTTTGGACTTCAAGACAAAACAAAACAAGTGTGACACAAGTTCATTAACGGATATGACCTGATCCAGCAAAGCCAAGAAGGGAACAAGGACCAGCTCCTCCATCAGTTTTATGGCATGCCTAATGGAATGCAAAACTGACATTGATGAGACACCTACTTATGCATATGCAAAGAGATTTTTGATCACTGATGGAGGGCATCATGACCGACACTAACAGGTTGGACTTCATGTTTAATAACATATTTCACCTCTCTAAACACCACATCTCGGTTGTACACAACCTTCCTTGTTACTGGGTTCCAAAGCTTATAACCCTTTAAACCATCCCTATACCCAATAAAGATACACTTTTCAGATTTACTATCCAACTTTGTTATTTTCTCCTTTGGAACATGTATATATGCATCACATCCAAATACCCTTAAATGTGAAAGAGAGGGTTTCTTACCAGTCCATACCTCTTATGGAGTCTTATCCCCCAACGCTAATGAAGGTGATTTGTTGACCAGGTAACATGCAGTCTCCACCGCCTCTGCCTAGAATTCATGTCCTAACTCGGCACCACTGAGCATGCTTCTTGCCCTTTCCATCAACGTCTTGTTCATTCTTTCTACAACTCCATTTTGCTCAGGTATGTATGGAGTAGTTTTCTCTCGTGATATACCACACTTCTTATATAATTCTGCAAATTCCTTCTTTGCAAAACTCTCCACCATTATCTGTCCTCAACATCTTTATCTTCTTCTCTATCTAGTTTTTCACCAGAGCCTTAAATTCTTTAAACCTGTCAAAGACTTTAGATTTCTTCTCAAGGAAATATATCCATGTATTCCTTGAGAAGT
This sequence comes from Pinus tabuliformis, assembly GCA_031772625.1. Taxonomy (NCBI): domain Eukaryota; kingdom Viridiplantae; phylum Streptophyta; class Pinopsida; order Pinales; family Pinaceae; genus Pinus; species Pinus tabuliformis. Next base: position 523,112,086 of record CM062818.1, read on the forward strand.
CATCTATAAACGATACATAGTACACAGACTTAACCAATGATGGAACCTTCACAGCTCCAAACACATCACTGTCCACAAGCTCTAATATCTGTTTCACCCTCTTACCACCAGAGGGGAAACTCACCCAATTCTCCTTCCCATATACACAATTTTCCCGGAAATCAAAATCTAGAGAGCTATTAGTCATACCTTCTACCATACCTTTACCATGAAATATTCGAAGGCCCTTCTCTCCAATATGTCCAAGCCTTTGATGCCATAGCATGGTCTTTTCTCCAGAGACTACTAGATTTTCTGTGCCACCTTCAGGAACCACAGAACTGTTGCACCCATCAAAAACAATGCTACCTTGCATCTTATACATAGTTCCAATCCGAACTCCCCACATCAATACCAGTGCTCCCCGAACCATCTTGCAGTTATCCTTCTCGAACATTGTTTTTACACCTGCATCATCCAGCTTACTTACAGAAATCAGATTTCTGGCTAATGCGGGAATATGCAAAACACCTGGAAGTGTTCTAATCCTTCCACCTTGCAACTTCAACTTGACATTTCTGTGACCAATTATTCTAACCTTCCTATCATCCCCTAAGAATACATCACCACCATCATATTTCTCATACTCGCAGAACCACTCTCTATGGGAAGTGAAGTGAAAGGATGCACCTGAGTCAATCAATCATGCCTCATGATCTACATGTATACTTGAAGAAGAAGCCAAGTACACATCCCCACCTTCATCTGAGGTGGTTTTCGCCTCTATAGAAGGAGCATCATCAGATCCCTTTCCTTTGTCAGCAGATTTATAGTCCCTTTTGTAGTGCCCTTGCTTTCCACATTTCCAGCACACGTTTACAAATTTTCTTGGAGATTTAGATCTCCCTCTAGATTTATATCTCCCACTCGATGACTTATTTTTGTTCTTGTTCTGGGACCGTCCTCATACAAACAAGGCATCACCATTCTAGCTCTCCATATTTTTTTGTCTTATCTCCTCCGTCAGCAAGGATGAGACTATTTCATCAAACTGCAAGGCATTTGCATTGCTACCTATTGCAATAGCTAGACTACCCCACGAATCTGGTAGAGAACACAACAAACTAATGCACTTATCTTCATCTAAAATTTTAATATCAACAGACAATAACTGACTTACCACAGTATTAAATGCTTTCAGATGCTTTGTCACTGAGTCTCCATCTTTCATCCTCGGGTTATACATCTTTTTCCGTAGGAACAGTTTATTCACCAGAGACTTAGATTGGTACAAAGTCCCTAACTTGTCCCACAAAGCCTTAATCGTAGCTTCCCCTGATACATTTAGAAATTCTGAATCTAAGACACACAATCGTATTTTGCTCTTTTCCTTCCAATCCAATTTATTCCATTATTCATCGAACACTCTTGTTGGTTTAGTACCCGGATCTACTACGATCCATTGATCTTTATCCACCAACCGATCCTCCATCTTTAGTTTCCACAAGTCAAAACTCTAACAATTAAATTTCTCGATCTCTATATTTCCGCTATTCACAATCTCCTTTCACCACCAGAATCAATCCCGCAGATCTCTCTCTGAACATGGTCTACCACAGGCCCGAGCGAAAACCCTCAGCAACAAAGGTGTCCCCTTGAAGGAAAAATAGCTCTGGTACCAAATGTAGGTTTTAACCCCATACATAAATTACTTGCATATAAATTCTAAAAAGTAGAAAATGAACAATAGCAATAGCATAACACATAAAACAAATATACACAGAGATTTTCCCCTGGATCCCAAAATAGAGACTACCAGATTTATTTTTCATTATGTTCCTTTCAATGTTACAATACATATATATACATGCTGATTCATCCAATACCATGGACCGAAAACCATCGCGCCCAAAACCATGTGCGAAAACCATGGGTCCAAAAAAAAAACCACGGGCGCTACCCTTGACCCCATAGAGGGGGGCTAACCGCCCCCCTCAAACCCCATGTGACCCCCCTGCTATGCAACGAAGGGAGGGCTCCATCCCCCCTCTAACCCCCCAGTTTGACTACTGGGGCTAGTTGTGGAAATAATATAACATAACCCAACAATGTGGCACTCCGTACAAGTTCACTCTACTGAACCAACCTATAATCAAGTCATCGTGGGATATTGGGCATAACTATTTCTTGAAGAATCCAATCTTAATCTGAATTATGGGGTTGGAAATAAGACTCAAAGTGCTATCACAAGACGCAATTTCAAACCTTGGAAATCCGAAATTACAAAGATACAAGAGTTTCAATATCAAGCTCCAAAAAAATCAAGAAAACAATGTGTATTTGTTTTAAATTTTGCATAAATTTTGTTTGAAAAATCAGTTCGAAGTGATTCAAGGGGCACATTAAAGTGTAGATATCATTATTTGATTCTGAAACGTCTCAAAACAAAAAAAATGGACACACTTAGTAAGCAACCAGAAATATCTTCTATGATGCATGAAAAAGAGGAAGAAATGCAATATGATATATCAAAATTACATGACCAAGTGCAAAAGAATTCGCTCTCACAAAGAGTAACCAAAAATGAAATGGAAGCTAAGTTGGATGGTTTTAAGAATGGTTTAAAAGCATACATGGAAGGTTTTAAGGATGGATTAAAAGCGGACATGGAAGGTTTGAAGGAAGCCTTGACAAATTTGCTACGAGAAATGCTTCCTAATGGTGAAAAGGTATTCCATGAAACTCATGATGATGGAAAAAGGAATATGAATTATGATTTTAGAGACTCCAATGTTGGATTTAAGAACCACCACATTCCAAAGATTGATATGAGGAAGTTAGATGAAAAGGATATGGTAATATACATACTACAAATGGACAAATATTTTCATCTCCATGATGTGCAACACACACACAAAAGGTATGCATTACATCTTTGTATTTAGAACCCAATCAATTTGTATGGTATTGATGGTTGTGTTCTCATAAATCACTAGTCACTTGGTCAATTCTTACGGAGGAAATGATAGCACATTATGATGATACAAAGAGAAACACCTTCTTTATCCAATTGATAAATCTCAAACAAAAGGGTTCAATAGCGGAGCACATTGAGGACTTCCAAAAATTGAAAATCAAGGTAGGTGATATTCCATAGGAGCATAGGATTAATGTATTCATAGGGACTTTGAAGAATAACATCAAAAATGAGATTCACCTTTGGGAACATGATTCATTGGAGAAGGAATTCAAGGTGGCAAGAAAAATTGAAAGAAAAATTATGGCAATAAGGAAGTCTTCCACTCACAACTATAAAGATGGAACTGTTGTTGCTCCTAGCCTTCCACAACCTACAAGGTTGACACCACAAAAATTGGAGGAAAAAGGAGCAAAAGGGCTTTGTTATAGTTGTGATAGAAAATACACTAAAGGTCGTAACAGTGCTGAGAAGAAATTATTTTACATAGATTATGAAGAGGAGGAAAAAAAGGAACAAGAAACATCAAAAGACGAGGATATACACCAGGAACCAACCCCAAAGAAAGAAGAAATGAATCAAACCATATCTTGTAATGCATTGGAAGGAATTACCACTCCTCAAAGTCTCAATATAGAAGGATATATTAATGAATAAAAAGGTAATAGTGTTGATTGATTCAGGTAGTACCCAATTTTATTCATTGTAAGATAGGCAAGGAATTGAATGGCTTCCTATATCCCGCACCAGAGTGTCAAGTGATGGTTGCAAATGGAGGAACATAAATTGCTCTAGATAGTGTGATAATAACAAGATAACCATGGGGGAATATGTATTGAATAGTCCAATGCTTTCCATTATAATGGGTGGCAATGATGTCGTACTAGGAGTCCAATGGTTACAATCTTTGGGGACAATAACTTTTAATTTTCAATAACTTCTCTTGAAAGTTTTTTGGGAAGGAAAGGCAGGTGAATTAAGGGGTATCATAGGGAAACTAGGAAAGATAATCAGCTCTAATGGCATGAAAAAGCTTCTGAATAAAGAACATTTGGGCGTAATTGCACAATTAGTCTCACTATAGGTTCAAACATCAAAATCATCTATTTCTCCAGATCTCCAAAAAGTATTGGACAATCATTCCGAAGTATTTGAGACTCCTAAACGCATCCCACTAGTTTGTGATCATGATCATGCTATTCATTTGATTTTAGGAAGTGTTCCTCCAAACATCAAACCTTACAGATATCCCTATGTCCAAAAGAGTGAAATTAAACATATGGTTGCAGAAATGCTAGAGGTTGGTATAATTCAACCCAGTCAAAGTTATTTATCTGCTCTCGTAGTATTAGTGCACAAGAAGGATGGATCATGGCATATGTCTCAATAATAGGGAGCTCTACAAGCTCACTATTAAATATAAATTTCCCATTCCTGTCATTGATGAATTGTTGGATGAATTACATGGAGCAATTTACTTCACCAAGTTGGATCTTCATTCAGGATATCATCAAATTAGAATGAAGACTGAAGACATTCTGAAAACAACATTCAAAACTCATGAGGGTCATTATGAATTTTTGGTCATGCCTTTTGGTCTTACTAATGCATCTTCCACATTTCAAGGTTTGATGAATTCCATTTTCAAACCCTTCCTTAGAAAAATTTTGTTAGTATTTTTTGATGATATACTAATCTACAACAAGTCTTGGAAGGATCATGTTCAACATGTTGATAGGGTGATCAAACTATTGGAGGAGAAACAATTATATGCAAAAACCTCCAAATGTTTCTTTGGAGTACAGGAGGTGGAATATTTGGGTCATATTGTATCTCATGAGGGTGTTAAGGTAGACCCTAACAAAATTAAATCCATTAAGGAATGGAAAATCCCCACAACATAAAGCATCTTCAAGGATTTCTCAGGTTGATAGGGTATTATCGCAAGTTTGTTAAGAATTATGGGAGAATAGAAGAACCTATAACAACATTACTGAAGAAATATGCTTTTTCTTGGAATCTAGAAGAAACTAAGTCCTTTGAACATCTTAAAGAGGAAATGTGTTAAGAATCGGTCTTAGCTATTCCAGACTTCACAAAAAACTTTATTGTGGAATGTGATGCCTCAGGAAATTGAACTGGTGTTGTTTTAATGCAAGATGGAAGACCCATTGCTTTTGAAAGTCATCCAATCATAGGAAAGTATTTACACAAACCTATTTATGAGAAGGAAATTTTGGCAATACTACATGCACTAAAGAAATGGCGAAATTGCCTAATGGGAAGACACTTCAAGGTAAAAATAGATCATGATATTCTTAAATACCTTTTGGAACAAACATTATCTTTAGAAGAGCAACAAAAATGGGTCACAAAGATGTTGGTTATGAATTTGAAATCATCTACAAAAAAGGGAAGAAAAATATTGTTGCAGGTTCACTCTCAAGAAAGGACGAGAATGTGGAAGCATTTCTTTGTGCCATTTCTATTATCTAACCTGATTGGATAACCGAAGCAATGGATGAATGGAAGAATGACGAAGAGGTTTAGACACTCATTCAAAACTTGTAGCAATATCTCAGTACATTTGATACATTTAACTAGAAAAATTATTCATTATGGTACAAAGATCACTTATATCTTTGTAATAATTCCCATCTCAAGCAAAATATTATTTTGTAATTGCACACCTCCTCCTTAGGAGGGCACTCGAGATTTTTAAAAACTTACGACATGGTCAAGAAGGACTTTTTTTGGGATCACCTTAAATCTGATATTCATAAGTTTGTGGTAAAATGTTTGGTTTGCCAACAAAATAAAATTGAGACCATTAAGACCCCAGGTCTATTAAAACCTTTAACCATTCCAAGTCAACATTGGGGGGAGGTCTCAATTGATTTTATCACAATTTTACCCAAGCCTAAAGGAAAATAGTGGCATCATGGTGGTATTTGATAGACTTACCAAGTATGCACACTTTTTTTCATTATCTCATCCTTTTAAATCCAGTATAGTCACTACTGCATTTATGGAAACAATTAAAAATCTACATGGAAACCCAAAGATTATTGTAAGTGATAGAGATCCCATTTTCACTAGAAATTTTTGGACATAATTATTTTCTTGTCTTGGTACTCAATTAGCTCATAGCTCATCTTATCATCCTTAATATGATGGATAAACTGAGATAGTGAAAAAAAAAAAGAATTGGAAGGATATCTCTGTTTCTGTGTATTTGATAAACAAACACAATGGGTCAAGTGGTTACCTCCAGTTGAATGGTAGTATAACACTTCCTTCCATACTGCAACAAAAATGACCCCATTTATGGAACTTTATGGATATCATCCACCATCCACCACATCATCTTTACGAGAAAATTATAAGGTTCAAGCAGTGGAAGATCAGATGAAGTATCAACAACAAGTTCTCCAACACTTAAAGGATAACCTCACTCTGGCATAAAATCGAATGAAACAACAGGAAAATCAGCATTGGAGTGAAAGAAGTTTTAATGTATGCAACTGGGTATTTTTACGGTTGCAACCATAGAAACAAATGTGCCTCAAGCAAGCTAAGAAGGATAATAAATTATCACCCAAGTATTATGGTCCTTACAAGGTGTTGCAAAAGATTGGTACTATGGCATACAAATTGGAGTTGCTTGCATCTTCTCGAGTACACCCAGTTTTCCATGTTTCATGCTTAAAGAAGGTTATCGGTGAAAATATCCCAATTCAAACAATGTTTCCAAAACTTGACGAAGAAGGAAAAATCATATTTGAGCCTGAAGCAGTCACAAAAACAAGAACCCGACAGCTACAAAATCAATTAATTTCATAGTATCTAATTAAGTGGAAGAACTTACCCGCTAAATATTCCACATGGGAGGATGAGAATTTTATACAAAAGCACCCATAACTACTCAAGCATTGAGGACAACACTTTTTGAAGAAGAGGGGCATGTTAGGTCCATATAATACTAGTGTATTCCCCTTAATGTTATTGTTAGTGTAGCCCCTATTGTTATTATTGTTCCCATGTATCCCCCATGTTGTTATGTTTTTTCCCCATAGAAGCCCACTATTGTTATTGTTGTGCTCTTACATTATTATTGTTATGTAGGCTCTGATTATATTGTGACCCCTTAGACTCCTATATATACCAAGGAGGTCTTATCATTTGTATCATCCAATAATTTTTCATTTATGTGATGTAAAGGAGGTTTCCCCCTTGAAGAGACTATTTCTCAAGTTTTTAATATATCTTTTATTCTATCTTGTGAGCTAGTTGCATAACATGGAAAAGCTACCAATATTCAATGAACAGGAGGGAGAAGCTACCAAATTGGGAACACTTATGGTCTGATTCGATACTAGAGGAAATAAGGTGGAATACCAGAGATGGGACTTCATCCAAGGGTGATGATGAAGAAAACTTTTAATTGGTTGAAAAGGGAAAGAAGGGAAAATGGAAGAAATCTCAATCCAACCCAGAGTCCAGCCAAGGAGGAAAGAATAAATATTTGTCCAAAATGAAATGCTTCCATTGTCATGAATTTGGGCACTATGCCACAAAGTTTCCACAGAAAAACGAAAGCAATAAGACCTTAGGAGGAGTAGCTGGTGAAGCCTTGGATTCACAGTTCGAACTTGATTTTACCCGTATCACATGCATGGCAAGCACAGTGATGGGGAGCATGTGGTACTTGGACGCAGGTGCATCGTTCCACATGACAGGGTGTAGATAGTTATTTAGTGACCTGGAGGAGAAAGACTTGCAAATGCACATTGATCTTGGGGGCGATGGAAGGTACAATGTGACCATGGTTGGTACATTTACCTTTAAGAGGGAGTCGATATGCCCTCTCAGGCTCAAGGATGTCATGTTCATTCTAGGCCTAAAGAAAATTCTCATATTTGTTGCATTTTTGGAAGACTGTGGTTATGATGTGATCTTCAATAAAGGAATGGAAATCCTGAGACACATAGCCACAAGACAGGTTAAACAGATCAAGGTCCGGGTGAAGAACCTGTATAAGCTATATGTGGAAGATTGTGCTACATTAAGAACAAAGGTGGAGAAGGTGAAAAACCACTATGTCAATGAAATTTTACACATAAGTCTTGGCCATTTGCCTCATGGCACCCTGAAGACTATGTAGCAAATAACCACATGCATCCCCAAAGGAGAACCTGAGGAGCGGGATGTATGCAAAGGATGTACATTGGGGAAGTACATAAAATCCACATTCCATGATTGGGAAAGAAGTACATGCAGTCTTAGAAAGGATCCAATCTTATGTTTGTGGGCCTTTCTCGACAGCCTCCACTGCCAGACACGAATATTTTATCATTTTTATTGATGACTTCTCATGAAACGGTTATATCTTCTTCATGCAGAAGAAAGATGAGACATTCTCCAAGTTCATATAATTCAAGGCACCAGTTGAGAAAGAAACCAACAAGAAGGTGAAGGCTCTCACGAGCGATAATGGAGGTGATTAAGTGTCAAATGAATTTAAAAAATTTATGTGAAAGAAGGAATTCGACAGGAGTTAGAAACACCCCACAACCCACAACAGAATGGGGTGCCTGAGAGAAATAATTGTAGCATTGTGGGAGCAGCAAGGGTGATGTTGCATGACAAAGGCTAGAACTACACTTGTGGGCAGAGGCATGCAACAAAATAGTCTATTTTCAGAACCAAAGTCCTCATCGAATTATGGGCCTAATTACACTGGAGGAGGCTTTCTTGATTACATAGAAACTCCTCACAACTACTGTGTGTACTTGCCATCCCTCGAATGACAGTTGTGTAAATGGATGTAAAAGTTTACGAGGAGAAAGAGATGTGGTGCTCTCTTCATATGGAGTTTCAGATCCCACCAGAAGAGGAGCTTTTAGCTCCAAAGGAGGAACCTCAAGAAGTTTTGGAGTAGCCACAAATTGAAGTCTGAGAAGGGAGTGGATACAACCACTCAAGAAAAACCATCTACAAAAGGTAGGAAAAGAACAAGGGAAGCTAAGAGACTTGTGAAAGATGTTAGGGAGTATGGGGGCCTCCTTGAAATTTGCACAGGCAGAAAATGTCATCTGGTCAGTACACTGGATACATGGCTCTAATGACTGAGCTTGTAGAGATTAGGCCATCCTCTTTCGAGGAAGCAGAAGAGAAACTTTTATGGTTTGATGCAATGGTGGAGGAATATGAATCCATTATAAAGAGAAATGTTTGGGAAGTGATCCCAAGATTAGCAGATAAATTAGTTGTGGGATTGAGATGGATCTTCAAGGTAAAGTAGGCAGTAGACGAAAGCATAGAGAAGTATAAGGCCAGATTTATGGCCAAGGTGTACTCTCAATTTGAGGGAATTGACTATGAGGAGACATTTTCTCTTGTAGCAAGGTACTCATCCATTAGATCAATTCTTAATCTAGCTAGGCAGATGGGGTGGACAATCCACTACATGGATGTAAAAACAACTTTCCTCAATGGATTTATTGAGGAGGAGGTGTACATCAAGAAACCAAAAGGCTTTGAGACTTTTCATCGAGAGTCTCATGTGTGTAGACTCAAGTGAGTGTTGTATGGCCTCAAACAAGCACCTTGTACTTGGTACACGAGGATCAATAGCTCTCACCGGTTTGGGCTTCACAAAAAGTGAAGCGAATGCAAACATCAAACATCTATCATATCTTGGTAGAAGGTAAATTCCTTACTATTGTCTTATATGTTAATGATTTGATTTTAACTGTTGATGAGCAGTTGATGAGATCTTGTAAGGAGGAGCTTGCAAGAGAATTTGAAATGAAGGATGTGGGTAGCATGCACTACTTCCTCAGGTTGGAAGTATGGCAAGGTGATGGGGAATTGTTTATCTCTCAAGGCAAGTATGCAATTGAGATACTACAAAGATTCCACATGGAGAGTTGTAAACACATTGAGAGACCTCTAGCGACCAACTAGAGGAAGGAGGATACCACTTCAGGTGAAGAAGTGGATGCTACCATTTGGCGGTTGTTAGTGGATTCAATAATGTATCTTGTGAACACATGACTATATATGTGTTATTCAATCAACTAGATGAGCCAAGTCATGGTTAGACCAACTAGATTATTTTGGAAGGTAGCTAAGCATGTTTTATGATACCTTAGAGGTACTACCCAGTTTGGAATATCATGCAAATGGAAAGAGGGAGTGAATTTATTTGGATTCATAGATGAAAATTGGATGGGGAGTCCATAAGACTGAAAGATTGCATCAGGTGGAATTTTCAGTGTTGGGTCCATAGTTGTTTTCTGGTAAAATAGGAAGCAAAGATCTGTGGTGCTCAACTCGGTAGAAGTAGAGTACATGACTACAAGTCAAGAAACATGTGAGGTGATATGGATGAGAAATATATTTGTTAGATTATTTGGTCAGATGATGGATCCAATTGTGATCTAATGTGATAATCAAAGTTACATTAATCTCTCTAAGAATCATGTTTTTCATGATCGATCCAAGCATATAGATATATTGTATCACCATTTACGGGATTGTATGCATAGGTGGATAATGTTGCTTTAGTACATTCAGATAGAGGAACAAGATGTTGAAATTTTGATGAAGGACTTGTTAAGAGGGAAGTTTGAGTTCCAAAGGTGCAAGATAGGGGTTGTTGATAATACCTTTCTTGCTGAGAGGGTTTTGAAAAATGCAGCAAGAAATTCTCAATTTGATTTTGCCTTGATTAGATTGAGAAAAATGAATTTCCATATCAAAAGATAACTTGGATGTAGTTAACTAAGTTGACATAGCTCTTTTCACTCAGTTAGCCTTGTAAATTTGAGTTGGAGGAGTTATATTTTAGTTAAGCATGTGTGATTGCTAATTTGTACAATCAAGGTCAGTTATCTCAAGTTTTTTTTAGTTAAACTAGTTCTAATTGTTGAAGGAACTAGTGGAAGGTCATTTGTGCAGTGGGACTTCACTCAAACTCATTGATCATCCAATTAAATGATCAATCAACCCAAAATAGCTAGTGCATGCAGTGAATTCGAGTTCCCTAGATGTGGTGGAAATTCCAAGGCAATGTAACATTAGTTGTAGACTAGTCTTGAGTGTACAAGTGTTTCATGCAGTCAGATGATCAACCTTGGGAATTGAAAAATCCATTTTGGAGAAATTCATAAATAATAGGGACCTAATTTCTCAAGGAATGGGACCTAATTGTGCTCACTGCCAAAAAGTTGGAATGGCTTAGTCATGGCTATCAGTAATTATATATCTAGTTCTATTACTTTAAAGTTTGTTAATGTTGTTGGTGCTATCCTTAGCGAGGAAATGCAATAAAAAAATCTCATGTGAGACAACACACCTAATTCTTTGACTGTAGATACTAAAGGAAAAAAACTAGAGAGAGGAAAGAGCCCATAATATCATAGTAAGTCAAGGAATGGAAGATCCAAATCTAGATAATGGATAATGTGTTGAGAATGTGGGAAGAAAGGACACCTGAAAAAAATCCTATAAAACTCAGAAGGTGTTGACGGCTCTGGATCCTACCAACATATTGGGGGGTCTCACCAATATGAAGTCACAACTAGATCTCACATCATTTGGTATAGGAGCCCCTTCTGGAAATGTGGCCCGGCTGCCATTTTTTTAAAGATTTTCCTTGGCTACTGTTGTAGGGAAAAGTATCTGACTCGGATGACCCTATCCCACTCTAAGGGTGATAGTACCTCAGCAACAACTGTAAAGAAAACTACTTAAGGTTTACTTCTTTACGAAAGCAAGAGAGAATGAAGAAATGCACTAACCGTCGCCTTGCGCTTAATGTCGAATCCAAACTCTTCTCTTTGCTGCTTGCTCCCAGCTCCTTGCTCTTTTGCTGGCCCAGCTACAATGAGATCCTGCAAAATAACAAAGAAGGAAACTACAAGAAGCATGCAATCATAACTGATTCAAGGATTAGCATAAATCAAATATACAATTATCACAATACATCATTGAAACAAGTGCATATAGAAGAACCTCAATAGCTTTTATTAATAGAAGAAGTAAAGTTCTGAGAGAGTTACAACCATTGAAGGCCCAAATCCAGAAACACCTCCCAGCAGAAAGAATTTCTCCTCTTCACCTCCTTCAAGCAATCACCCAATAGTTCTATAGTGAAACCAACAGCATATCATTACTTTGCACAAAATTCCAGCCTCCTGAGCTCATAGGAGAGAGCTCAATATATAGATGAATTGAGAAAGGATGAGTCAGCTTGCAACTGATGTGTAGCTGCCTTGTGTCCTCTCTCTCTTCAGTTGATCTTCAGTTCTTGAGTCCACTTGGAGAACCTTGCTTCCACTTGGAGAAACAGAGCCTCTGACTCATCACAAGGCGAAATCCCTGATCCAAGTGTCATTTTTGGAAGATTCCAGAGCAATGACTCAGTGTGCCACTTGTCCCATCTCGCTCAGCGCAGGTGGCCTTTGTCCTACCTGCTTTGCAACGCAGGTACACCATGGAGGAGTTGAGTTTCAGGTCAAAAGCCTAGTGGAGCACCTGCTTTGATTTCAGGATTGCTTGTTTTTGAGTGTTTTCAGGTGGAGAACTGATCTGAGAGCTGTTGGTTTGCTGACCTTGTTCCTCTAGGGGTAGGAACATCATGTTTAGGGACTTTGGATCCCTTGGATTATTGACAATTCATGCCTGATGCTGCAAGGCACAAAATTGTCTATAACAGATGCCCCCTAAAGTATGAGGTCGTTTATCGGGTGAAATGCTTTATTAGGAGGATCCGAAGTTCATTCAATCTGCTGAGAAGTGTCCTGTAATAAGATACAATACAATACATTCTTTTTCATTCTTTTTCATGATCTAGCTGAGGCGGGCATTCCCATGCTCAGCTTTATAAATTCATTTTGGTACATAGCACAGACGATCGTCTGATGATAGACTGATAATTTTCTGCTGAAATTATCATCCTTTGAGAAGGATGATCATCTGCTGCAATGATGTACATATCAAATGTCTTTATATCCTGAACATATATCGCAGCCCGGATGGATGAAACTAGATCCGGGGTCTTCAATCTTTTCCGATCTTCACTCGATGTACAAGTCGATCCATGTGAGAATTTCTTGAAGTCGAACATGGAAAGACATCGCTTGATTACCGGTCAATGATGTAAACCGTTAACAAGCGCGAGAGGAATCACCGATAAGGATGATGACCCTCAAGGTACGGCAGTACAATTCACATGGTGGGAATAAAGGACTTGGCGTCGACCACCATGCAAAATCTTCTGGTCGAAGATCATTGATGTATACCTGTCGCCGGAAGTGAGAAACTTGCCATTGAGGCATGCAAGCTTCAAAGTACTAAAGGGGTTGTTCCTAGATCAACTCCTTGGATAATGAGCTGATGTCGACAAGGAGCGATCCGTCAAAGGAGGGCCTTAATGAATCCCACATCAGTGACACGGAACGGAGCTAGTGATTGTGATGAGGTGAAAACAAACTGTGATGTATGATTCAGGGTGGCGGTCATGAAATGGATGAAGGACAATGTATGGCAGTGGATGGGACACGGTTGACTCTTTGCAGAACAACATCTCTTGAACATATAACGACACTGATGTGATGGATTGGTAGCATTACCCCAAATGTGGATGGTGTGGCGAGGACCATGGTGATGAGACCGGTGAATGAAACAACCCAACCCGATGTGATACGGAGGACAAAGTGTCATGTTCAAGAGCGACTTGCTACCATTAAAGCTGTGAGGTTCTCCCAATTTTTCCCCAGTCATTGCTGACCAGTACCTCTTTATTTTTATCAAGCTTGAGGAGGATAACATATGCTTGTTCTATAACCTGCCCTTCGGGCAAGCCCATCGCTATGTTTTAACAAGCCTAGCGATAGGGAAACTCGTTCTCGTCTAAAGACAAGTTTGTCGCTATTTAATAAATTTAATGAGTCTAACGACAAGGATAACTCGGTCCTTTTCATTTTTAGAGAGTCTGAAAAGGTACATAAAGTCAACTCCAGAATTCCTTTTTCGTCATCTAATCCCTTAAGTCCGAAAAAGTATAAAACAATACAGAAGGGATGAGTTTTCGATTGCTTTAACGAGCCGAACAAAACAAGCGCTCGATCTTTTTGTGCAATAATCCCTCAGGTCCAAAAAGATTAAAATCTAGAGGAGGGATAGCTCTTCCGGTCGTTTAACGAGCTGGAAGGCCAAAACTCGGCAAACTTTTCATATTTTACGAGTCAAGAGAAAAGAGCTCAAAGAAGACTCGTCTTTTGAGGAACGAGTGATAAACAGGGATAGCAGCAGATTCCAGGTACAGGTTGGAATTTTCCAATCACAGCAGTGTCACAAGGATGGCTAAGTGAAATCACTCTTCGTAGCTGTTCCTCAAAATGGGTAAACAAACATATGGAGATGAACGATTGGCCAAATGAACGGATGGAGGTGAGACTGCAAGAACACGACCAAGGGCTTTAATATGGCTGTCAAAGGTTACATTTACCAAGGTTATTTACCGGTTCATTTTTTCTGGGTGAGCTTGAACTCTAGGGGAAGATTGCTCACAACTTATGTTTATTTTTTAACGAGCATGAACTATGTGCTAAAACTGCTCGGTGATGGATGCCCTCAGCATAATAATGCAGACGAGGCATATGCCCCCTAAACCTTAAGGGGCAGTTCATTTTTTAACGAGCTTGAATGCGACCAAACCTTGCTCAATTATACCAGTCATAATACAAGAAACGCCTCAGGTGAGATAACTATTTTTTAAGGAGCTTTATCTCACGAAGCTATGCTCCTATTTGGCAAGTTTTGACTTTTTCCCCACATCCTTTCTTTATGCAAGCTGGAAACGGCTAATCCTACGAGTTTAACGGGTTAGACCTACAGGTTTAAAGGGAGGACCTAAAAATTTAAAAAATAACTAGTCGTGTCGTGCTTGCACTCCAAAAGGTTTGCATGCCCCCAGGTATAAAGTATAATTTTGAGGCGCTGCCTCTTTCTTATTACCCGAAAAATGGTTCTGTTCGCTGCCGCAAACTAAACTCTTTTTTCCGGCGATGTCTATTACTAGGTTGCTAAGGATGGTGACTACTTGTTGCAGCAATTTCATCTCTTTCTTTGGAGGCTGCCCCTACTTATCCTTCAAAACATATGTTTTAATGGGTGAGGCTTGCCTTCAAAGATGGTGGCTACTTGCCGCCACAAATGGATCTCCTCCCTCAGGAGAGCCTACTTTTTAGACAAAGGGAGCGAGAAGCTGATTATCTCACTCACATAACTTTGACAAAAGAACTTTATCCTAGAACAACCCTCTCTTCCTTCCTTCGGACGGGGTACGGACTAGTCCCATTCTTCTGCGGAAATTAACTTTATACCCAAGGTTTCCTCTGCCCAAGGCAGGCCAGGGTGCATGCCCCCTGGGTCCTAGTTACATCTTTCTGAATCACTCGCATTCATCGGGAAGTAGAACCGGGGGTGGAGGCATTCCTTGAGTGAATAAACCGTTAAGGGATGGTATTTGACTATTTGCGATGCGTGATCCTGGAAATGAAAGTTGGTCTACGAGCTTGACCATTCTTCCTTCGTGCGGAAAACACATAACTCTAAAGAGTGAGGACACTATCGCCTCCATGCAATATATATAGTCTCGTCCAAGGAGTAAGTTATATACCAAGGGTCCCTGGACGACCATGACGTTCATATGAACTGTCTTCCCCTTCAATGTAATGGGAACATTGGGGAGAATCCCTAACGGGTGACTGGTTCCTTTATCAAAACCCGATAGATTTCTCATCTCAGGTAAAAGCGCCGGGGAACCCAGTGCTTTCCAAGCAATAGAGGAAAGGATACTCACAGATGCCACTTCATCAATGATAGTTCCAGCCATCATCATTCTGTAGATTTGGACGATGATTCTGAATGGGATACTGGCCGGTAACCGGGGTCTGCCTAGTTGATTCCAATCAAAGGACACAACCAGGTTGCTTGGTGGTGGGACCTAATACACGGCCGGATATGACCCTGACGATGTTCCTTCCTACGATAAAGGAATGGGCGCATTTCCCTGATGCTCATCAGAGTCTGTGTTGATGAAAAGAATATGGACGGTGTCATCCTTATCCTCTTTAGTGAGGGTGTCATTTGAAGATGGGTCTTCAATGACGGAGTCATTTGAGGATGAAACCTCTGAAGGAAGAACCGGGTCAACTGTCGTTTCGACCTTTAGACTTTCGTCTGGTCTGGATTCAGCAGGTTCATTCTCAATGACTGACACTTCAGCTGACCACTTGAGCGGGCCAGCTGGATTTTCAACTATCGAGGGATTAGGCACGAGTTTTTGGTATCCAGGAGGAAGTCGTAACGGTGATACCGGACGATCTTCCAAAACTCTCTCCGCCTCATCTAAGAATGGACATCGGTGGATGGCGTGATCGCCTTCACACAACATACAGGGTGATCTTGGTCTCCCTTTTCGTCCTTCACTCTCGCTAGTTGACGGACTGCAATCAACATGACTACCAGAGGTTGATGCTACTGGATTGTGCAACCTGGGGGACCAGTCCCTTAGTATCCGGGGAATACAAGGACAATCACGATGGAAGTGGGTCCCTTTGCAAATGACACATGGCGATTTAGGCCCGGTCGGTGCAGTGTGTGGATTTTTGTCAGATGTCTTTTGCTTGCCCCCAGTCGCCTTCGCCATAGGCCCCTTCTGCTTCTTTTCTTTCTTCTTCTTCTCCTTCTTCTCCATGGGAGGCTGACTTTTGCCGGCTCTACCTTGCGAAGATGAAGGATCAGAGGAAGAATTGTAAGAAGTGGAAGGCTGGTGGGTAGCTCTAGACTGGTCTGACTGTTGATTCGACTGCTCAGGATTAGTGGTGATCTGAACTACATTAGTTGAAAAGAGCCATACAGGTAGGCCAATTGTCAATCCTGGAAGTGACAATGTGGCCATATGAGGCGCACCAACATCTCCCCAAGAGGAGAAGGGATTGGGACTTCCACCAAGGTGACTTCCTTGGTTGGTGGGCTCCATACTTTTCAACTGAAAGATCAACGTGGGAATAACAGGTGATTATGTTCCGATTAAAATAAATTTTATTAACGACGCTTTAGACACAACTTTGCTTTTTCATGTTTTAAGAGTCGAGAAAAAGCTAAAGATGACTCTAGTCTCCTTCGATGTTTTAACGAGCCCGAAGTGACAAATGCTCGGATGGACTTTTTCAGTTATAGAGTTTGAAAAAGGCCAAAAGAAACTTCTCTGGAGTTCTAGACAGAGGGTGTGCCAAACTTTTCGCGAAACCACAGAATACGTTTTACGGTACGGGTGGTCGATCTTCGTGAATGCTGTGTTCACTGCATCGCGATCAGTAGGGCGGCCGACACGGCTTCCTATGGATAAAGGCTTTGTTCCTATAGGGGTCTCCCAATATATACGCGACGGTACGTGGGAGCACAAGTCCGTATTAGTGCCACCGACTCTCAGGAGGAATCACCCACCTTCGTAGAGATCGACAGTCATTATGTTTAACGACGCCGGAACACGTCTCTACCTAGACCTCTATGTGTTTGCGTTATGTTACAAAGCGTTGTTATGTAAATTGAATTTATTTTAATGTTGATCTTGTTTAGCAGTTTGCCTTTAAGGATCACCACGAGATGTATGTAACAAATTCCTGAATGCAGTCTAAGATGAGAAGCAAACTTTTCAATCTTTCAACTTTGAAAATCTTAACTACTGAGGGAGAAGAAAGGCAAATCTTTTCACACAGATCATAGAGCACACACTAATGCAATTTTTTCCTAAATCAGCATGCAAACAGTCAAATGCAAAATGCACAATGCATGTATTTTCTTTTCCCTTTCTTAATGTTGATGTATTACAAAAAGAAAGTTGTTATATAACTTTGATTTCGATTTAAAGCGAAAACAAACAAGTTTGTCCAAAATCAAAAGACACCTTAAGATTTACTTGTTTAATCACTGGAAATACATGAAATCAAATCATAATGACGAAAGTAAAAAGACTAATCAGCTATGGACAGCAAACAAGCTAACTCTTTAGACCAGCAAAATGCCTAACACAGGTTCAGATCTAAGAGGCCAAGGTAAGACTAGTTCACTTTCGTTATGGGAAATTGTAAATGATGTAAGAAATACAAAAGAACAAGTACAATTTCATTATATAACAGAGGCGGAATGATGGCAAGTAAGGTTGGTTTCAGAATAGGTACAAGACTGACAACTAGCAGCAAAATCTATAGTGAAAACAGGCAAGAAAAAGGGAGGAAACCCCAAATGCACAAGGCAAAATTGGGCCAACGCAGGTGCTGCACAGCCAGTCTGGCTCTCAGCGCAGGTAGCCCCTTCGGGACCTGCGTTGCAAAGCAGGTAGCCTATGTACTACCTGCTTTGGAAAACGAAAGTTGCGTTTTCTCAGTTTCCGGGTCACAATTTTCTCAAAAATTCACAGTTTTTGCTCAAATCAGAAGCTATCAGTCAAGCACACACTAAGGGATGACAAGGAGGATGAAAATCTATCACTAAGAGCTTACAAGGATCCTTGTAGATCAGCTCTTCAAATCATGAACATGCTCAGAAATGAGCCAGAGTAGCTGCCCTCTACTTCGCTTTTGATATAGTCAAAAGCTTTTCGATTTGGTACTCTTTTGTTCAGGAAATGAATAGCAAAATACTACAAACAATCAAATAGATACGAGCCCCAGCGGAGTCGCCAGTTTGTTGTAGGGAAAAGTATCCGACTCGGATGACCCTATCCCACTCTAAGGGTGATAGTACCTCAGCAACAACTGTAAAGAAAACTACTTAAGGTTTACTTCTTTACGAAAGCAAGAGAGAATGAAGAAATGCACTAACCGTCGCCTTGCGCTTAATGTCGAATCCAAACTCTTCTCTTTGCTGCTTGCTCCCAGCTCCTTGCTCTTTTGCTGGCCCAGCTACAATGAGATCCTGCAAAATAACAAAGAAGGAAACTACAAGAAGCATGCAATCATAACTGATTCAAGGATTAGCATAAATCAAATATACAATTATCACAATACATCATTGAAACAAGTGCATATAGAAGAACCTCAATAGCTTTTATTAATAGAAGAAGTAAAGTTCTCAGAGAGTTACAACCATTGAAGGCCCCAATCCAACAACACCTCCCAGCAGAAAGAATTTCTCCTCTTCACCTCCTTCAAGCAATCACCCAATAGTTCTATAGTGAAACCAACAGCATATCATTACTTTGCACAAAATTCCAGCCTCCTGAGCTCATAGGAGAGAGCTCAATATATAGATGAATTGAGAAAGGATGAGTCAGCTTGCAACTGATGTGTAGCTGCCTTGTGTCCTCTCTCTCTTCAGTTGATCTTCAGTTCTTGAGTCCACTTGGAGAACCTTGCTTCCACTTGGAGAAACAGAGCCTCTGACTCATCACAAGGCGAAATCCCTGATCCAAGTGTCATTTTTGGAAGATTCCAGAGCAATGACTCAGTGTGCCACTTGTCCCATCTCGCTCAGCGCGGGTGGCCTTTGTCCTACCTGCTTTGCAACGCAGGTACACCATGGAGGAGTTGAGTTTCAGGTCAGAAGCCTAGTGGAGCACCTGCTTTGATTTCAGGATTGCTTGTTTTTTAGTGTTTTCAGGTGGAGAACTGATCTGAGAGCTGTTGGTTTGCTGACCTTGTTCCTCTAGGGGTAGGAACATCATGTTTAGGGACTTTGGATCCCTTGGATTATTGACAATTCATGCCTGATGCTGCAAGGCACAAAATTGTCTATAACAGCTACAATAATTAGCATAAGAGAGTAACAAGCATGTACTTTTGAATGAGAAAGTGAGTATGCCTTGTGAAATGTTCAATTACAATATGTATCAAGGTTCTTTCACAGGAAGGGAATAAAAGGGAATCTTTAAAATAAAAGTAGTATTATTATTCCAATAAAGGCACACACGTATGCATATGAAAGAATCATTGATTGTCTAGCGAAATAGTTCACATGGACATAATGATCATTAAAACAAGTACAACACACATTTAAGAATACAAGCACCAATGCCAATGAAATATTTCAATTTATTTAGTACATGGAAACAAAACACATACCACATACATATAAATAATAGTCTTAATACATTCATGATATATGCATGAAAGTGTGTTTTCTCAATGAGCTTCAAATATTAAGCAAAAGTTCCAAGATACATTGATACAATGAGACACTACTAGCTCCAATGGTGGAGCATTAAGCCACCACTTTCTCTCCAAAAGAACAATCTATCTCTAATTCCTAGGTGGAGAAGCCAAAGTGAAAAGTCATTTCCTTGAGTAATAAGGCTTCTTTTACAACAAGAGGAATGACCTCTGATATTCCTCGTGATCCTTGAACTATGGTCATGACTCTTGGACTTCTAATGTGACATTTTGACTTCCATAAGACTTTTGGACTTTTCCTAATGACTCTTTTGTCCATATGTGACTCTTGGAATTCCACATATTTACTTTTACGATATTTTCCAAAATTACATCATCATGTGACAAGTTACAACAACATGAAAAATCATTGACATTGATGACTTGGATCCATGGTTACTTGTAACATAGAGTTCTTTGAGAAGTGACAACACTGCCACTATGTCTTTGATACTTGTAACATATATTTCATTGTTGTTGCCTTCCACCCTCAAAATGGTATTGAGATGTAATGGAGTCTTCGTGAGTCCCTTTGATCATCGTGATCCAACATTACTTAAAATGTTTCAAAATATTCCTTTGTTTTCAAAGTGATACCTTGGGAAACCTCTCTTGACAAATCTCCTCATGGGTCTTTTCCATGCTCACCGAGAACACCTGTAGATGAATATCACTCATCGCAAGCAAACATTAGCTTGAAAATATCTTATTCTAGCATTATTCATGCAAATGATTTTACTGTGGATGAGAAATGCACAAGGGAAAGAGAGAGGCGCCTTCTGGGAACAGAGCGCACTTGCAAGAGATAGAGAAGGGCATCACTGCTCATTGATACTATGCCATGGGAAACTCTAGAGGAGGAGGAGGAGGCAAGGTGGGCGTATATTATAGTTGTAAGAGGCAAGGGAGTAAGGATTGTTCACTAAATCTACGCCATGCGCTAGGGAGGCAGGACAGTGCCACAAGGAGGGAAAAGGTCACACTTATAAGGCACATTGGGAGACATAGGCTTGATTGGTGCAATGGGGAAAGACAAGTAGAAAGGAGGAGGTCCTTGCTGACTAGAATTGTGCAGATATTAGGAGAGAGGGAAGCTCAGGCTGGTGTAGGGTGAAATTATAGATAAAAAGGGTCACTGATAGGCCTTATAAGTGCACAGTGTTCTCTTCCTAGCCAAGGAGGCAAATTACAATGTCATAAAAAATGGCTAAGTACAGAAGGGTGAAAAATGGAAAAACACAATGAGTTATGGGTATTTTCAAGCGTTACACATATCAACCCATTATTAAAACTTAGACATGAACCAATACTAAAAAATATACATCAAAATTCCAATTCACAAACATTCTCCAAGTGCAACAAACAAAGCATGTCTAGTTGTGACACATAAGTATCATTTTGTGACTCGAAGGTGCACTATGACTCAAAAGTGTGTTGTTGCTTCTCTTACTAATCTGACAACACTTAGGAAGGGATATGGACACTTGAAACATGTTTAAGAACATGAAATTACAATTGATGACCAAAAGTGACACTTCACATGACATAAGGTAGGCTCCAAAATTCCAATATAGAAAAATTTTAGAGGGTGTTGTAGCATTGATAATACTTGGCGGCACATTGGGCGAACTTCAACTTCTTTGTATAGATATACCTTCCGACAAAAAGTCTAGTCCTTCGGGAAGTATCGAGTCATCATAAGGATCATCCCAATTTCACCATTTATCACATTTACCACATGGACCCTCTTATTTTCTTGGCTTGAACACATTCAAAGATATGGAAAAACTCCATTGTTTCGATTGGGAAAGGATAATAATGTACTGAGCTTTTGATGATCATATTTTAAGCACATTCCCTAGTGCCACTCCGCTTCTAGTGATCTTGTTTAGTACCCCAACAAATTCACCTTAAGGAATCACAAGCGTTGCTTCACTACGAGTAGGCTTTTTCAGTGCCCAGACAAAGTTGCTTCACCTCTCCACACAGGAATCCTTTCTCTTCTTCACCAATTTATTTAGTTACTAATAGAATGTGCAAAGGAACTTATTTATTTTTAAGGTGGAAGAGGTATCTTGTCATATTTTACATGCAATAGAGGTTGTTCCTTGGTTGAGGGATTCATATAATGTTTGAAATTGATATGCTTGTTTTGAGGTTTTCCCCTTTCATATCTCTACTCGGTCAGGTCAACACATGAACACACCACTTATTAGAATGCCAAATCAAAATGAATATTCAAAGGTTCAGGCATCATACATCCAATAAGGTTTTTCCATTCTTCATTACTCGTATTTTCCATCTGGACATCACTTGACCAAATACTTAGACCCAAACAAGACTTAGCAGACAACCAAACGTTGTAGTTGTTATATTCCCTCTTCGTTTCACCACATAATCATTTTAGGCCATACATACACTCTCACAAAAGGTAGTATTTATGTATAATGACCAAAAAATGATGAGAAAATAAACAATACATGACATTAAATAATGGGGCAAACAACAAAGAACAAGAAAAGAAAATTATACAAAGGTAGGAACGCAGCCCAAAGCTGCTACTGAAAGTAATGCTTAAGTTCTCGATCATTGATGAGAAGAGGTCCAATCCTCCCATATAAATATTTCAACTTATATGAATGGTGGCCAAGGTTCTCAATGATGATATAGGTTCCAATCCACATAGATTGAAATTTGGTGTGCTTTCCTTTCTCTTCGTTGGCCTTGTACCACTTCAATACTAGGTCACCCACACCAAAATATTTGTTCCCTGCAAACTTCTTATCAAACTAGTTCTTGATTCAATTTTGGTGTATGGAAAACTTTTCTTTTTCTTTGAGCCTTTCTTCCTCAAGCTTAATAAGAGTATCTATCTGACTCTGAACAAGGAGACATGGTTTTCCTTGAGATCCCTAAGAAATTTATAAGGTGTGAAGGTACATGTTCGGCGGAAGGATTGATTCTTTTCCATATCCAAGGAAGTAGGGAGAGGTTTTCATAAAGGGCTTAGGACTAGCACGATCAATCCGCAATACATTCACCAAAGCATTATGTTAGTTCTTTTGTTCAGAGAAGACAATTTTCTTGTTAATACAGATCAGTTTTTTGTTTGTAGACTCATCCAAACTATTTCCCTGTGGATAGTAGTTTAATGCATGCTTTAAAACGATATCATTTTCTAATGCAAACTCATAAATATTTAGCAAGAAAAAATAAGTTGTATTATCAAAGAGAAGAGATGTAGGAACATCGAAACTTGTCATGATGTTCTATTTAAGAAAGTTGATGAATTCCTAATCGTTAACTTTTCTTAGCAGAATTGCTTCGATCCACCAAGTGAAATAATTTGTTGCATTTAATATGTATCAGTGTTGCTTTGATGAGTGGGGAAATATTTTTCTAATAACATCCAATCCCCATTGTTGAAATGGTTCTTCGACTGTTATGGGTAGCAATGGGATAGCTGATCATGACTAGCACATCTTTGAAAAATTGGGCACTTTCGGGCATAGGCATGAGCATCCTTAAATAATGTGGGCCAATAATAACCACCCTTGTCACGTTACGAGTGGTAGTATCACCCACGAAGTGTCCAACTACTAGTCCATCGTGAAGATCTATTAACACCCTTTCTAAATCTGGAGGCTTTAACCATCTAAGCAGGACACCGTTGTGGTGCTTGAGGAAAATCACACCATGCACAAGTTGGTAAGATAACACTTTTAGACGTATTTCCCTCATTTGTTTATCCGATAGATGTGAAGGCAAGGTGACTTGTTCTAGGTATTTATGTATGTATGTATACCAAGATGTGGTTGTACTTATAGGAAGGAAATTTCTCTACATTATACATTTCTATCTCATGTTCCCACCTAGAATGATCTTCCAGTGAATCCATTGCTTCAACTGCAAACCGACAGAGACCATGGACTTTGATAGTATGAACTAGATTAAATTCAAGATAATATTCTTATAAGCACACCATCCATTTCACCCTCCTCTCACCTAGCTCTTGTTGTACAAAGAGTGTTCTAACTACTGGATGAGGCACATAAATAATCATGTGAGCTTTCAGGAGGTAAGGCCTAAAATGCTTGACCACCCTGTATATCGTGTATGCTTGTTTATGAATGGCGGGATAGTTCATTTATTATCCAGGTAATCCAACACTCATGAAAGATATAGGTCGTTCATTTCCTTGATTTCCCTTGTGTGTCAATATAGACATAACATACATGTTAGAAGAAAATGTATATAACAAGAAATATTTTCCAAAGTATGGACTATATAAGGATGGAGCATCAAAAATGGCTTGCTTGATTCAAGAAAAGGAATATTTTTACCTCTTATACCATTTGTATATAGTATCTTTCTTTATCATCTTTTGTAATGGTCTTACAATCTGTGCGTAGTTGGAGATGAACTTGCACAGGAATTTAATCTTTGTTAAGAAAGTTCGCATTACTTTCTTTTTCACGCGAAAATTTATTTGAGAAATAGCATTTACCCTTTCTTGATATGTCCTAAGATATTACCTTTGGACACACCAAAGATTCTTTTTCTCATATTCAAATAAATTCCATACTTGTGGCATCGCTCAAAAAATTTCTTTAGATGATGAATATGATCAAATATTTTCTTTGAAAATGCAGTCATGTCATCTAAGTAAACAACCACACTCTAGCCAATCAATCCATGGAATGAAATTTCCATGGCCCTTTGGAATGTAGCGCCGACATTAATAAGTCCAAATGGCATGCACTTGAGAGAAAAAGTTCCCACTTAGTCTTGGAAGTGGTCTTTAAATGATCTGGTTCTGCTATTAACACTTGATTATATCCAAAGAATCCATCCAGTAGTGAGAAAATTTCATACCCAGATACCATCTGGAGTATCTGCTCCATAGATGGCATGGGGGTAATTGTCTTTGTATAAAGCCCAGTTGAGGTTTCAAAATCAACACATAGGCATATCTCACTTAACATTTTCCTAACAAGAACCAGGTTTTTAGAGTGTCAAACTTTGAAAATGATCTGAGCATATAGAAATTTTCTTAATTCTTTCTAAGTTAGGGGTTCAAGCATTGGATGAACTTTCCTTAAATTTTTTTGAAATGGCTTCACCCCTTCTTTGATAGGAATGACATGTTGGATGATACGTGTATCATATGTCTTTAAATCATCATACATCCATGTAAATACATCTTGATACTATTTGAACAATCAAATGAAATACCGTTGTTCTTGACGAGAGAAACATGTACGGAGGTACACATACTTCATATCTTTTTTGGTTACCAAATTGACATGTTCATGCGATAACGTTGAGCTCTGAGTCTTTATGTTCATTGGTCCTCTGAAACAGTTTTGCAAGTCATATAATTTCTCAAGAGACACTACACCTTTGGGCATAGTATTCCCCTTAGATGGTTGATTTGCTTCCTGCAAGTCCTTTTCATGCTCATCTTCTTCAATAGTTGCACCTTTTAACACATCCACATTGGCCATAAAGTGCAATATATGTTGGTCATCATTAAACATGTGAAAATTAGTGATATTGTTGGGCACAAATGGCTTATAAATTGTTTCTATAGAAAATCCATCTTTTATTGGTGACATTCTAACAGCTGCATTGGATAATGTATTTGTGATGACATTACGAATTCCAGGAACATAACTAATATTAAATTCTTTAAAGAAAGAAATGAGTCAGAATACCTATTGTTGGTATTTTTCAAATTAGGTGAGACATAGTGAATGGTATTCTGTACCTGATGGGTAACAATATTTGAATCACCAATTACCTTAAGTGCTTCCACCTTGAGGTCTATGGCCTTCTTTAACCCCAAAATGAGTGATTCATATTCCATAGTGTTGTTTATGCACTCGAAATACAAGCGACATGATAAAATATACTTTTTGTTCTGAGGGTCACTAACAATACAACCAGCTCCAAAACTATCCTAAGTCTTAGAACCATCAAAGTATAAGGTCCAAATATCAATAGCTATTAATCTAGTTTCTACACTAGTAGTATGTAGATGTATATTACAAGTTTCATTACCACCAGTTGGACTGCGAGGAAGGAACTCCAACTGTGTATCAGATAGTACAGGTGAAGGTTGCGCTTGATAACACCCATGATCAACCTATAGAAAATAATTTCCAAAACTGATGTCTGAAAATATGATTGGCTCGTTATGTCCCTCAAGTGTTATCATGGTATATTTCATATAAGAGTCATGTTAATTTTTCTTAGGGATATATTTCTCTTTGCTTTAGATAATTGAATTTAATTATTTCTACATTGAATTCACCCCACAACATTAAAACATCATTCAAAAACATATGCAATTATGTAGAAAGAACAATATCATCAACATCGTATGAAAACATAAAGGAACAATGGAAAAAAACACACACACACAGAGACACCAGGATTGGTCAGGGACCAATGAAAAGCCCCATAAGGGGGAAAAACCTTTCAAATGATTCTTCTTATTAGATTTTCAATGAATTTTTCAGCAAAGAGAGAGTACAATTATCCATATCTTCAACCACAAAAATATCCAACAAAATCAACTAAACAACATCCAAGACATGAACCCAACAATGTTAATAGTCAAAACCCAACTAATCAACTAGAAGCTTGCAATCAATTATCATCAACTGGAATTTGTAGTCAACTGCAATCAACAGTCAAAATCTCACCCTAGGTTCCAACCACATGGAGAGAGAGATATGCATGCATGTGAAACCCACCAACTTCACTCATAAGCTTGTGTACATGCGGTTTCAACTGAAAATATCATATAGCATCCCTACAGCTGAGAATCAAAAACCCTATTCACATATGTGAGCTTCGAACTCTACAATTTCAGACCTGTGCGAACCAACTTTCGTGAACCAACCTCAGACCTGTGCGAGCCAAAATAAAGAAAGAAGACTAATTGATGTCTCCAAATGAGGGTCATTTGACTTGCATTTATAGCCATCCAAGGGTGTCCAGTTTATATTTTGGGCTGACCTATCCTCTTTGTGCACATGGGGATTTTCATGTTAAAATATATTTTTCTTTAACCAAATTAAATTCTTATAAGGGCTAGTAGGGTCCTTGATGATGAAGATTTTCCAAAGGAGGGAATTTGTCCCTGGGCTACCAAAATTAGTTGTATTTCTCAACCATGGATAAATTACCAACTGCAATATATGTCCCATCACATGTATCTTGTCAAAAAAAAGTATCACTACATATCTTACTCATCTTTTCTCATCTATTCTCATCTAGTCATTTATGCTCATCTAGTCATCTATGCTCATTTTCCCATCTTTTCTTATGCTACTTTGTTCATTATCTCTACTCATATGTTGAACACTCTCAAATCTAAAATAATAAGAATTCGACATCAGAGGGGAGTCCAAGCTTCCACCCTCTAGTCATGGAGGAGTCACTCCTACCACCCAAAATCATTTATCAGCGGGGAGCCCAATGCTACTTCCCAGGAAACATTATGGAGCTTATCATCAAGGATACATGCTCAACCAAGGACCACATTGGGGTGCACATCTCAACCCATAATCCAATGACAATGAGGAAGGTCCCATGGGACACTCTCACCTTAAGTCATCTCATAGGGGAGAATACGTCTTCTACCCTATGTCGAGCAATAGGCGAGATATAATATCTCATCCATCTTATTTCCAACTGATATTCCCAACAATGACCCTCAATAGTCATGTGGTAGAACACCTACATCTCTAGATTGAGAAAGATGCCACTTACCATAAGAAGTAAGGATTGTGCCTAACTCAAGAAGCCAACACCGATTGGTCAGGTGGGTGGGAAAGATAGATTCCAACTGGGGTATACTCTACATAGACCAAGATAGGGAAGCGACATATTCCACCATATGGGTAGTGAATGGGGATGATACCTTGTTGTCCAGATATCCCTCAACCCAAGGATCCCTACATCTCAATTCCTCACCCTTGGAGCTCAGACAAGGGGGAAGAGATAGATCAGTTTCCTCAATCAACCCCACTCTATGTATATTAGAAACATATCAATGTGCTCATATATGGTATCATCTTAAACAACTCACTGAATATCTCAAACTCATTGCCTCATACATTAGCAGCCATTTAATTCCCTATTCATGCAGGACATTACATCAAAATATTATGTTAGAATAAATAAATGTCACAAAAAAAAGGATACCTTATTCATCCTCCCTCTCATGGACGAAGCAACCAAGAGCCTAATCTTGACTCATACAATAACACCATCTCAACACAAGGAGATATCTTAGTCCCAACAATATACAAGATTTTATGTCAATCGGATCCCATCTTTTATTGTTGCAATATATCAGTATCATAACCAGAACCTGCTCAAACAACTCTCCAAATAGCTTCCTCAACCAAAATGCTCCACAACTAGCCATTCTAGTAACCATATACTCAACCTCAACCTTGCTTAAAGCTAGAGACTCCTATTTCCTTCTCATCAAAATGTCATGGCAGATCCCAAGCTAAAGCAACACCCAAATGTTCTTTTTCTATCAACAATGCCTTCCAACCTAGTCAACATTAGTGCATCCATGCAATCGTACATATCATGTAGTATATCTTAGGCCAAGAATGATCGACCCATGCAAATATCTCAAAATGTGCTTGGTGACAACCCAATGTGTATGATGCGACTCAATCATGAATTGATTCAGGTTGTTGTTTGCACAACATATGTTTAGATGGGGGTTACAAGGAACATTATTGCTTCTAGCAACTATCAGTTTCCAAGTCAGGTTCAACTTTGCATAACTTATTGAAATTTAATTTCATCAGGGTGTCGAAGGATTTGCATTCCATCATTCCAAATAACTTTACGACATCATTTCTTTTTCCAAACTTCTAATCCCAGAAAGTAATTCATCATGCCAAGATTCTTCATCTCGGACTTCAAAATCCAACTCCCTCTTCCTTTGATCATCAAAGGCTCATTACATGTCAAGAATATATCATCAACGTATAAAAAAAATCAATGGCATACTTTGGACCAATTTTAAAGTACAGGTTCGAATCGACACATATTCCAATCTTCATCAGGTAATTGTCAATGTGGACATGTCAAGCTTATGAATATTGCTTCAAACCATACAATGCTTTCAGCAAACACAATACTAACCAAACCAATATGCTTAACCTCAAACAAATTAAAACTTTTCAATCAAATCAAGCAGGATTGTTTATCAAGCCTTAAATGCCAAACCAAAACTAATACCAAAGTTATAAAAGTTCCTTCTAGTATCATTGTCAAACTCTTTATTCCAGGCACCAGGTAGAGCTCACACCCAAATACTAGGTTACAGCCTTATGTTTTTGCTATGTTAGCAACTATCATTAGCAATATCAAACTTCATCAAGCCATCCACATAATCATAGTATGAATTATATTGTCCTTAGATGTGAGTGCATACACTAGGGATAAGTCATATAAGTTTTATCATAACATATTGCATATTGACTCATAATTATTTATGCTTCAACCAATGTCTCAAGTGCCAATGATGCCAAAACTGATTCAATAATGAATACTGATATTAGTTATTGAAAGATACTATGCCTACATAGCACTGTCATTTCACATAAACGAAAATTACCATTATCAAGTACCAAATCAAAACCCTAACTTATTATCATAGTGAATTCAATTAAGCCACAAGCCAAGACATATCTCTGAAGTGTCAAGCTTCATGTCAAAATCCTAAGACATCATCAAGTATCCACATCAATATTTTTCATGTATATTATCAAGTCAATAAGCCAAATCTTGTCAAGCCCTTGCATTTGTTACCCAATATTGTCATAGATTAGCTCAAATGATCAATTCAAGGCAAACAAAATACTGATATGCATATTTACAAGATTAGCTAAGACAAACACTTTCTCTATAATAATTCAAACATTATGTAGATCCTAAAAACTTCCTTGCTCAAAGAAATCTCCACCATTTTCTCTATCTGAAGTTCTATTTTACTCCTAGTGTGATCTTGGTCGTGTGCATAATATTTTAGCTTTTGAATCTTGCAGGCTCAACCACACCCATATGCCTTCTTTCGTGCAATTAGGAGCCTTATAACCACACCCTTGAGCCTTTCTCCCAAAATATGGGGCTTAGACTAGGAGAAACATTCTCTACTAAAATAAGAACCCGCCAAAACCTTTTTCCACAACATCAAATGGTTATTCATGTCCAAAATCCTTCCTTCAACAGTCAAGTGTCTTATTTTCAAATAATAATAGGCGTTAAAATCTCATCAAAAGTTTCTCCCACTAAATGGGAATCCACTTCAGTCATCACCATTCAAAATGTCAACTTGACTATCATAATATTATTACGCATCAACAATACTATCAGGTCATGAAGTCAAACTATGTCTGGTTCTAAAACATATATTCAACATAGTCATAAGTTGTTAGCGTCATCTACTTCATCATAACATATGAACATGAAATCAAACTTTCATCAAGGATTAGTATAATATAATTAGGGTAGCTAACAAGCGTATCATCATACTTCAAGGATCATAATCACTACATCAATTCTTTATCATATTCCTCAATCATCAAGTCAGGTCATCCAATTTTGTCATATTGTTGTCAGGCGGAAAGAGTCGATTGTGCGGACACAACCAACCTCCCTAGGAGCCTAAGACTCTCTAGTGACAAACAAGACAAACAAGAGCAATCCTTCTCTAAACATGCATTTACTATATGGGAAATCAAGTGTTTAGATCCTACCTGTAATCCAACGATGTTGTAGCAGTCCAGCTCCGCTGATCCGGATGAGCTCCTCCTTCACTTTGAAACCTGCATACACTAACAATCAAACGATTAAATAGCACTTGACAATCTCACAGAATAAAACATATTTAACACATAGACCAAGGAGTACATGAAACAACTCATAAATAACAAGTTATTGAGAAGAATGAACTCATTTGCATTAATAGGTAACAAAAGGAACAAATACAACCTGAGCCTTGGTGTTGTGCAAGTCCCTCCCAGGGTCCATCAAGAGTTCTCCTTTACTTTGACAAAGCTCACCCACTTCCAAATAGAACAAGCAAAGATGGCAATCTCTCCTCACAAGCTTCTAAATGGGAGTCCTAATTCCTGCAGCATTTACCCTTAGAAATGTATAGCTTTCAACCTCTCCTCCTTCTGGCCCAATGCCTGTATTTATAGTGCTCAAGAGGAAGTTAATCAGGTCCACCATCAATGGGATAATCCCCTCTTTGGATGGGATAGCTCCCTTATTGATGGGATAAGTTCCTCTTTGGTAGGAGTGCATGAACCATCTGGAGGCACTCAATACACGTCGAACAACCTTCTAGAATGCTCTAGAAATGACCACAAGTGACTTTTTAAAGATGAAACTTGCGCATTTTAACCTTTACAGGGGGATGCACCTGCCCCTTTACATACAGAGCGTCCAAAGACGCAGCTTTTGTGAACATTGGGTGCGTCCCCGCGGATAAGGTTGAGAGAACCTGCGTCCCCAGAGATAAATACATTTATAAAGACTTTTCTCTCTTTTTGGAGTTTGACATGGAGAGCAGAGGCATAAGACTTGCCTAAGAGGGTAGCATGACTGTTGATAGGGCCATACTAACTGTAAATAGTCATGGTGACATTTTTTAGTGTAACAGATTGCCCCCTAAAGTGCGAAGCCTGTAGTAGATTAGGGTTTTGTATTATCTAGGAAGGGTGAAGCGCTTTATCATTTCAAGGATTATCTCGTGGAGAGCCTGGTCAGAACCTGCAATTTTCAACACAAAATACATGTATAAGATTATATCATCACTGAGGTAGGCATTCCCATACTCAGATTAAAACTTTAACTAACAGACTAACTACTTTGATATAGGAATGATCTTGCAGTACATCATAATCATAGACTTTTGTAGACACAGTATGGGCGCAGCCATCTGTTTATGATTAGTCTACTTAGATAATGAATACAAAACTCCTCGCAGCCTGGATGGTGGAAACTAGATCCAGGGTCTTCATTTCTATTTCCCGAATTGGTACGATTCTAGCCATGCGAATAAATGAGTCGATGTCGAACATGGTAGAAACCACTTGATTACCAGTCGATGATGTAAACTGTTAACAAGTGTGAGAGAGACCACCAGTAATGTCAATGGTTCCCAAAGTACCCAGTACAATCCATGAGATGTGAAGGAATGAATTGATGTCGAACATTTCACGGAATCCTTCAATCGAAAGTCATTGATGTAAACTGACGTCAAAGGCGAGAAACCTGCCATTGATGCATGCAGACTTCAAGGTACTGATGATTTCTAAGTCATCTCTCTAGATAATGTGTTGATGTCGATAGAAAGCGACCCGTTGTAGGCAAGCCCGCAACACGAAATCATTGTTCAAGTTGAAGAAATGTTGCTGTAAGGACTGACTCAGGGATGGTCAAATGGATGACAAGTATTTTGCAGATGAAAGTTTTGCTTGCAGACCTCTTGAACACATAACGACACGACAGATGGCTTGGTGCTGAACGACTCAAAGTTAATCCCCGGAACCCGGCTGAAGACTTTCAAAGTGGTTTGATCAACTGTGAGGTAAAGGATTTCCCAACCGAGGTGAATGAAAAGTGTCGTGTTCAAGAGTGGTAATAAAGTTTCTTCTGAGACAAAAGATAACAAATAGGCTCATTCTTCTCTCTTTTCCCCCACCATTTCTGGCAAGTACCTCTTTATTTTTAACAAGCTTGAGGAGGATAACATATGCTTGATTATAAGCTCATCCTTCGAATGAGTCCAACCTAGTTTTGATTCGAAACCTAGGAAGGAGTGGTTCGTTCCTGTTTGTAATTGAACAGGTCCTTTACTATGAAATGTTTAACGAGCCCAGTATAGGAGAAACTCAGCGTTTTTCAATTTTAGAGAGTCTGAAAAACTTAAGAAGACTCCAAGTTGAACTTTTTCGTAGATTTGTGTCCCTCAAGCCTGAAAAAGTATAAAATAATACCTGGGGGAACCGCTTGATCTTGCGACCAAGGAGTACTTTCATAATTAGTGCCACTGACCTGAAAAGTAAAAAGCGATCAAGGACACGTCGTTTTATTTCCGTATCGAGTTTGAAACGACAAAAACCCAGCAATCTTTTCCTGATTTTACGGTCAAAAAAGAGCTATAAGGGGACCGTCTTTTAATTATGTTTTAACGAGTGTAAAAGAAACGCTCGGCAATCTTTTCATTTTTTAGGAGTCAGAAAAGGGCTTAAAAGATGACTCTGATATTTTGGTTCGTGAAAAATGACAATTTTCCCTCTAAATCCCTTTGTCCTGCACAAAAACAACACATTACTCATACCTGTTTTAGGCAAAAATACATCAAAAAACATCCTTCCATGGTGAAAAATGAACAAATTCATCCAAAAAACCTATAAAAAGACTTTTTACCATGTCATTTTTACCATTTTACTGTTGAGGTTGAAAAAAGGGCTTTTGGCAAGAAACTTCCCGTGGTCGCTGCGGAAAATCCGACCGTCAGAATCGAACGCCGTCTCTTCCAGGTATTTTACAACATCCTACTCTTCAATTTCATCCGATTAAAATTGTATTTTAGGTTTTAGTTTTGTTTTTTGGGGGGTTTTGGGTTTCAAAATGCGCTCTGCGGTGGACGCAGGTGCCCTTCGGGTGACCTGCGTCCCCCGACTTTTTCCTACATAGGAAAAAGGTCGGGGGACGCAGCCCACCTTCAGGCCAGCTGCGTCCCGACGCCCTATGTTCTAAACGCGGGGTGCGTCCTCTGTGAAGGGCGGAATTTGAAACCCCAATCCTCGAAAATAACCATTCAAATTTCCCCAAATCAATTCTAATCATTGTTTCTTGGTGTGTAGGGCACTCACCATGTTGGATTGGAGAGAAAGAGAGCACGAGGACGTTGATTTAGCTGCAATTGAACATCAACCTTCCATTGATGCCCTAAAAGCATGCGGGCTATATAAATACTGGGCCATACCTGGCATGAGGGCTCAGGTAAGATTCTTAGAATGGCTGGTTGAGAGATGGAACGTTCAAGAGCAATGCTTTTACATAGGAGGGCACCAGCTCGAGATAGAGCCCTCTGATGTATACTTTCTCACTCGCTTGCCAAATAGAGGCGAGCAACTCAATCTAGCCAGGACTAGGCCGGGTGGCCAATCCCTTGCTAGTCTCCGGGCAGATTGGTGCACGCCCAATGCACACCATGCGAAAGGCGTGGAAATCAAACACATCTCTCTGCGTGAACTCAAAGTTATAGTTTTCACGGTTACCAGAATTTGCGGCGCAGCCGCTTTACATATTGCTTCCGGGTCCCAAATGCGGATGGCGATTGACTGTTACCAAGGCACCATTTTCAACTGGTGTGATGCTGTGTCGGCTAATATGAAGAGCCAACTGACTAAGGCAAAGAACGGACGACTGAAGACCTTTGGATATGGGCCTCTAGTCGTGAGCTTTGCCTTAGAGAGAGTTCTGATGCTGATCCCTCAGCAACTCACTGTTGATATCTTGGGTCCTCGGGAGCCAAAGCTGGTACGATGGGTTGCGGTGATGGCCCGGCATCCTGACGAGGGCGCGGCGGTTGTTCGATTCACTGATAGTTATTTTCACTGGTTAGAGGACCAGGTTTTTTCGATCCAGGACTTTCCGTATGCCGGAGTAGATTTTCGAGGTGATCCGGACACGGTTCTTCCACAGGGAGAACAATGGGACGACAGAGGTACTTTATTTTTCACAAGTTTTCAAATTATGTATTTTTTTTGTTTTTTATATATATCGTCTCAAAACTGACAGTAAAAATTTTCAAAATGCAGATGTTGGTCCACAGCGCCCAGCCAACCTCCGGCCTTTTGAAAGGAGACATCCAGTTGCACCGGTACCGGCCCCACAGGACGCGGCTGCAGAGTCACTAGCTGAGTTGGAGCAGTATCTAGAGCGTCTGACGGCGGATATGCCTGAGACTACCATAGATGATATTCCTATCAGACTTCAGCGCTATGTAGTTGCAGTCCCTGGACTGTTTAGGAGATTTTTGTGTAAGGTAGCCCGTGCAGTGGTGTCATATAGGGAGCACCACCAGTGATTGGCTAGTCACTTTGTAGACACATGTGACATTTTTGAATTTTTGTACTTTATCATTTTTGCCGATCATAAGGTGTTTTTCAACCTATGATCGAAGACAATGTATATTTTTTGACACACTCCTATCTATATATATATCACTATTACCGGCTTATCTTGTTTAACATATGTGATGAAATGTTTTTAAATTTACTTGCATGATTATCGTAAATGTCTATCCAACACTCGAGAAGCAATTGCATCTGCTAATGTATTTAAAGACCTTGGAATATGCTGATATTCAATGTAATCAAATTCACGTTCCAAGAGACGCACTCTCAAAAACAACCTTAATAACACAGGATTTCTAATGGCATAAACTCTATTAAGCTGTAATACAACAAGTTCAGAATCTAACCTCACTATCAAACGTCGAATTCCAAATGAAATAGATTCGGATAATAATTCAACCACTGCACTGTATTCTGCAATGTTATTCGTTGTTTGACCGAGGCTTACCCCATGCATAGAAACTAACTCGTCAGAGGGTGAATAGATAACCCAAGCTGCGGAAGAGATATTTCGTGTACTACGACAAGCACCATCAGCAAATCCAATGTATGTTTGGAGAGGCGTCGACATCTGCAATATCAAGAGTAAAACCAAGATAAGCCAGAATAACGACGAAAAACACACTCTCTAAGCTAAGCACACTGACTAACTAACAAACATACTAGCTAGAAAGAAAACCTAACCTAACTAAAAATTCTCCATACCCACCATTTAAGCATAATACCTCTTTAGGTAAAGTCCATTTCTGGGTTTACCCAAAGAGTCCCCATCAAAATCTACCAGCTCATAAGCCCCTTTTGCTAGCTTTCGCTTTACAATGTAGGGTCCATGCCACATAGGAACGAATTTCCAGCACCTAGCTTATCGTTAGCTTGATCATATAATAGCACTAGGTCTCCCTCCGAAAAACTTCGAGGGGTCACATTTCTATCATACTGAGCTTTCATTCGCTTTGCGTGAGTCTCGATTGCCAATGCAGCGTCACGTCGAGTCTCATCTAATTTAGCTAAGTACAATAAACGTTTCTCCTCTTCGGAAGTAGCTGGAAGTAATTCGACAGCCATTTGAAGTGATGGGATTTCGCATTCAATGGGTAACACAGCTTCCAAGCCATAAACTAGCTGGAAAGGAGTGAACCCTGTTGAAGTTTTTACTGAGGTTCGGTATGCCCATAGCGCCGAAAATAACATGTTGTGCCAATTCGACCGATGAATACCAATGGTTCGTCGGATCATGATAACCAGAACTTTGTTGATAGACTCAACCAAACCGTTGGCTTGCGGATAATAAGGAGTAGAGCTATCGTGGCGCAAACCAAGCTGGCTTGTAAGCTCAGTCATCATGATGTTTCGAAAATGGCTCCCATGGTCAGTAATGATTGCTTGTGGGACACCAAACCTAGTTATGATATGATTGAATACGAAAACTGCAGCTGTTTTGCCGCTTGCGTCGAATGTAGGCATCGCCTCGGCCCATTTAGTAAAATAATCAACCGCGAGGATGATATACGCATGCCCCCCGGCCGAGTGAGGGTTACAAGTAATAAAGTCGATACCCCATTTGGCGAATGAACCAACGGCAATTATAGGGTGGAGAGGAGCAGGTGGTGCGCGCATCTTTCGATCAAACACTTGGCAGTTGTGGCACTTCCGGACTGCAATGATACAATCTTTAAACATAGATGGCCAGAAGTAACCAGCGCGCAACACCTTCTGAGCTGTGGCATACCCAGACATATGACCGCCACATGCTCCAGAGTGACAATCATTCAAAACCCTCTCAGCCTCTTCGTGAGTTAAACAACGTCGAAAAACTAAGTCTGCCCCCGGCGATAAAGTGTATCTCCAATAATTTTGTATTGCTGGGATTGAAACCGAATTTTTCGACGTTCTGCCTTTGAAGCTTCAGGCCGAAAGGTTTGGGTTTGGAGATAGATGATTATATCCCCGTACCACGGATCTAAAGTACTGATAAGAAACAAAGATTCGTCCGCAATGGACTCCTCTGCCACAGTCTCTGTGTCAGCACGCGGGAAATCACACATCAATTCCGCAAAAACTAAGGATTTCTTAGACTT
The DNA here is from genome assembly GCA_031772625.1 of Pinus tabuliformis. Classification (NCBI taxonomy): domain Eukaryota; kingdom Viridiplantae; phylum Streptophyta; class Pinopsida; order Pinales; family Pinaceae; genus Pinus; species Pinus tabuliformis. The sequence continues at coordinate 523,149,545 of CM062818.1, forward strand.
GGACTTCTCGAACTCCAAGTCGAACTCTTGCAGGATAACGATCCATTTAGAGTACTTGCCCCCTAGCAATTGTTTTGTCAAAATGTAAATCATAGGGTTGCAATCCGAAATAACTGTAGTTTTACGGAGAAGAATGTAGTGACGAAAACGCTGGACAGCTTGAACGGCTGCCAGGGCCAATTTCTCCACATGCGAATATTTTAGCTCAGTGGGATTTAAGGTCCTACTGAGATAATATATCACATGTTCCGCTCCGAATTCATCTTCTTGAACTAACACCATTCCAATGGTGGAATGCGAAGCTGCGAGGTATAAGAAGTAGTCCTGGTTGTAGTTGGGAGGATGCAACAACGGTGCATGGGTCAACGCGTGTTTAAGTGCATCAAAAGATTGTTGGGCAATCTCGTCCCAAAAGAATTGAGCGTTCTGTTTCAACAACCGTGTAAAACCTTTAGTGACCTCGGCGTAGTTTGGGATGAATCGGCGTAAAAAGTTCGCTTTCCCTTGCAAACTTTGGAGTTGGCGCAAACTCGAAGGAGGAGGCAATTTGATGATAGCTTCGACCTTCGAGGGATCGACGCGAATGCCGGCTTTTGAAACAACAAATCCCAGCAATCGACCTGTTTCTATACAGAAAACACACTTGTGGGGATTCAACCGAATTCGATAATGCCTACACCTCATAAAGATTGCTCGTAAGTGGACAAGGTGATCAGCTCGATGTAAAGAATGAGCAGGCAAATCATCGAGATACGGTTGCACAATGTGCTTGATGTCATGAAATGCGTAAGACATCGCCCGTTGAAAAGTGGCCCCGGCATTCTTAAGCCCAAAAGGTAATTTGCAATAAGCAAATGTCCCCCATGGACAAATGAATGTCGTTTTTGGTTGGTCGGCAGGTAGAATATTGATTTGATTATAGCCCGAAAAACCATCCATGAAGGAAAACATTTCACTTCCGGCACAATCATCAATAATTTGATCGATATAAGGCGTAGGATAGTTGTCTTTTGGACAAGCTCGATTGATATCCCTATAGTCGATACAGATTCTTATTGTTCCTTGTTTCTTGTTGACCGGAACAATATTCGATACCCAATCCGTTAACGGGATCGGATAAATGAAACCTGCTTTCAACAGCTTTTCGACTTCTGCTTTAATCGCAGCCGCTTTTCGAGGGTGAATCTGACGCAACCGTTGCCGGACGGGTTTAGCATCCGGGTAGGTCTTTATTTCATGAACAACAATGGCAGGATCGATTCCTGGCATTTCCTCGTAAGACCAGGCAAACACATCGCGGAATTCTTGGAATAGGGCCTTGTAAGTTTGGATTTCATCTTCTGTACATGCGGCACCTATATGAATGTTCTCCTCAATTCCGGGCTTCACTGAAATATCAATGGGAATAGTACGAGAAATATTCCCTAAATTCAACTCTGAATCAGAATGTTTCGTTGGATCCTGAGCGTCTTTGACATATTCAGCGGTAAAGATAGATGAAAAATCATTTTCAAATGCATCATCCTTAGGTAAAAACGAAGATCTGTGATGGAGATCTTCCCATGGTAGATCGTCTACACTTAGGATTTCGCGAAGTTGTTCGTCAGATGACACGACTTCGGGAAACGCTATCCGTTCTAAGGTTGAGGTGAAAAGTGATTCTTCACTGACCACATTCATTTGGTCGATTTCGGTTGAACGCGAGTCGGTAAAAGACATGACAGCTTCATAAGCAATTTCATATGGACTCAAAGGCATAGCATCACCGAATGAGTCTATCTCAGATTCAGATGGGACAATCCAAGGATCATCATAAATAATGTTTTCTGATGTAATCATATGAATTGATGCAAATGAAGGATCTACGCTGAGTGGAGGGAGAGGAAAAGTTCCCAGTAAACCGGAATCTTTAACTAAACCTACACCAACGTCCCTATAAGGGATTGTCGTCTTACCGACATGCTGGATACTCTCTGAAGAGGCTGGGTCGGATGAAAAGTATGTCAGCTGATCAATAGTCACGATCTTACCGTTATGTGGAAACTTAATTACTCTGAAGACCGATGAAACGACCGTCGTCATAGCATATGACCAACTTCGACCCAAAAGAAGGTTGTAGTCTAGAGGGGCATCAACCACTTCCACATCCAGACTAACGGTTTTACCTTCTACCCCTATAGGCAATTCCTGTAGAATACCAAACGGACGGAACCCACGGCCATCAAAGGCCTTAAGGATGGTGGGGGATTGGTTCAACGAAGGAGAACCAAGAGATCTCCAACATTGAATCGACATAATACACGTAGAGGCTCACGCCTGTTTTTGACTATCACTGGATTTGGAAAGCCATTTGATGGGGGAGTCGTGGTGTACTATTTTCTAGATCGAAGATTATTAGATTCGGGTCCTGAACATCAACAGCTCCGATAGCCGACAAAAGTAATTTTCGTTGTGCTGGGCATGATTGCAGCACTTCTAACGCCGACATTGCTGAGGGTGAAACAGCTAAGTCCTCAACAATGTTGTAATTCTGGGCTGCTCTCGCATGTGGATTGAAAGCAGACCTTCGAAGTACACCCTTGGCGGGCGGTTTGATTACTAAGTCCGGGTTAGGTTTCTCGATCTGTAGTGGATCGGAACCAGGAGCTGAGGTTGATGGGTTAGAGTGAGAAGATTCTGCTTCCTTACCATCAACAGGATTCTTACTACCATAATCTTGCGATCGAGTCGCAATCCTCACATGAGACATCATCAAAATGGGTTCTTCACTGGCATTCGAGGAAGAACCTATCATCTTATTCTCCTGCTCCGGAAATGGATTTTTTAACACAGCAGGAGTGGGAGAACCTTTGACTATTTTCACAACCTCGGCCCGATGAGGGCAATCTCTCGTAAAATGATCCTCTTCACAAATAAGACAAGGATATCGAGGTTTGCGCTTTTCGTCATTGGTTTCCGACTTTTCTGTTTTCTCCTTCGGAGCCTTGTCTGCTTTAGCCTTCTTCTTTCCTTTCTTCTTTCCGCCGTTTTTTTATTTGGCCGTAGATGACTCTACAGCGTGAATATCGGCGGTAAGTTCAGGAGAAGACTCTCCTGTCGGGGAATCAGGCAAAGTGATAATAGGAGTAGTTGAAGCCTTGGAAGACTTCTTCTTGCTCTTTGTATTCACGATACCAATCATACCATCAGCGGCATGAGATCCCGAAGGAGCAGCAGCGATTTGATTCGACTTTGGAAGATCCAGAATCTTCTCGTGTAACGTACCCGACTGAGTGTAAACTAAGTCAAGGTATTGCGCCTGAGCAATGACTTGCTCCTCAGTAACTACTCCGGCCTTAGCTACATCTTCAGTAATCTTCGGTAATAATGATTTAACAAACCATTCAGCTAAGATTTGGTCCGGGATAAAAACTTTCACTAGCCTTCTTCGACGTCTCCACTCATGAATGTGATCAGAAATATACGTGGACGTTGATTGTTTTAGTGAAGTTAATAACTCCGTGCCGTTATCGTATCTGACTGGCAACTGAAAGTGAGTTAAGAACGAGGTAGCTAACTGGCTAAAATTGTAAAAAGAGGCCCGTGGTAACTCAATGTACCACTTGGCCGCGAGACCAATGAGTGTACGCTGGAAAAGACGTAAGCGGATCGAATCATCCGAGATAGAATTTGAAGCACACCAGAGGTGGTAAGTCATCACGTGATTGGACGGATCCTCTCCAGACTTACCTTCGAACTTGGGTATATCGCTGGGCAACTTATTTGGCATTGGCGGCCAGAACGGAAGATATTGAATTGGATCGTTCGTTAGGCGCGTCAAGTCTGGTAAATCCAAAGTTGCGATAAACGGTAACTGTCGGTTAGGATCTCTAAAACTCTGGGTCACAAGACCAGTCCCAGGAGGAGGATATCCAGGATAACTAGGAACAGGAGTCGCATTTGGGATATTATATCCTCCTGGAAAACCAGGATTAACCGGACCGTACTGGGGTTGTTGAGGTTGTTGATAAGTGTACCCAGGATACGGTTGATACTGGTAAACCGGTTGTTGGACAGCTTGCCCAGGTTGGTACTGTCCCTGGTACGGTTGGTGAACAAATTGAGGTTGAGTAGTGACAACCGTACTTATACCAGGCTGACCTGCAGGCATCTGGACCGTGGTTTGAATCGTAGATCCAGACAACGGTAAAGATGCCTGAGGAGTGGTTACAGAGACAGTAGAAACCGGAGCCGTCGATACTCCAGAAGTAAGTATGGTAGATGTGGCGGTAGTTGCAGCAGCCGTTTGAGATGGAGTACTAGGTGCAATTGGCGGCTGAGTAACTACCGAAGTTACAGAAGTTTGAACATTTGATTGGACAGGTTGTGGTTGCTGGGGTGGACCAGAAACTACGGGTTGTCCAGCTTGAGGTAGAACCTGTATACTTGGCTGCAACACCTGTTGACCCTGTGACGGATCCCACACTAACATTCCAGGGTATTGACCCGTAACAGGTTGAGGATACTGAGATCCATAACCGGATTGAGGATAGGATTGATAATTGTAAGGTGCAGTTCCCACACTTGGAACATATGACTGACCTTGGGGCGGTTGATAACCTTGACTCGAGTATTGACCTTGAGGTTGATAACCTTGAGGTAAATACGGATACTGGGGTTGACCTTGACCTTGAGGTTGGTACCCTTGAGGTTGATACCCTTGGGGTTGCCATCCTTGAGGTTGCCATCCTTGAGGTTGATATTGATACTGAGGTTGACCCTGGGGTACATATTGAGGCTGAGGTTGACCTTGAGGCATGTATTGCACCATGGGTACATACTGACCTTGAGGTGGCCCCCCAGACACGAATGGTGTACCTTGAGGTTGCCCCCCAGGCGTTAACTGAGGCTGCCCCCCAGGCGGTAATTGGCCACCTTGAGGTTGGGACGCGGGAACTGAACCTGACATCATGTAAATGTCACCTACACCCAATGGTACATTACCACTGTTTCCAGCTAATAACCCATGATCAATGGGTTGAGGAGATGCCCCCGCAAAAGTACCAGAAAGAGATTGATACCCAGTGGGAACAGAAGGACCGCCATGTAAGAAAGATTCAGGACTTTGAGTAAACACGGACGACGGACCAGGCATATTGACAGGAGTATGAATACCTCCAGGTGGAAAAGGAGTACGAGGTGTAGAAAAACCTAGCCCAAAGTTGTCTAAATAATTGGTTAATGAAAGGTACCAAGTAGTACTTCTAGGAGGACTGTAAAAGATAGATTCACGCTCCCTTAGATCAATAGTAAGTTGATCTTCAAGGTTAGAGACGCCTATTTCTTCCTCTGGAGCAAGTTCTTCAATAGCAATCAAACCAGTAGGAAGATTTTCGGTGATAATTCTTTCTATTCTCGGTGAATCAGGAACACTAGAAGTCGGAGTAACAGGTTCAAATATTTCTGGTTCTTCGCCTGTATCACTAGCAGACGAAAAAATACCAACAAGCTCAGAAACTGTAACAGCTTCGGGATTATAACCTATCTCTAAGCCTTGGTAATCTGAATGGACTACCAAGGAAGATTCTCCTTCTTCAGGTGAACCTACTCTACTGCCACTAGGAGGAGTTACAAGGACCTTTAAACCTTCTAGATGACCCGGGTCGTCTCGAGGAGGTGATCCCCTAAGTCTACGGGATCTTCTCAACAATTCGGCCACAGAAACAACTTCAGGAGACTGGCCCTGAAGTCTACGGGACTGTCTCGGTAATTCCGCCACAGCTAAAAACTTTTAACTACTACACACGAAAACAAAATAAAATTTCAAATCAAACCACCTAAAGTCTCTAAAGAACCAAACAAATTTGAATCACACGCCTAAAGAATCTAGGGCGTCAAACCAAGCACAAACAGTAGCCTTCCAGACCGAAAGCGCTAGTTGGTGATGAAGCCCAACATCGCTGGATTCAGTACAGAAGTGGCGGGTGGAACAGTTACCCCGGTAACCTGCTTAATGAATAGACTGGACCAAGTTCATCCACTTTAACCGTCTCGAGTGAAGTGAACCCCCCAGAAAATCCAAGTGAGTCTAGCCGACGTCTGCTCCAGGTACAGTGGGATCTTCCCTCCACCGTCACCTCGGTAGAATCCTAAAGATAATGGTCACTAAGGTTACCAACCGCAACAAATGCACCTGGGGGAACAGTCTAAACTCCGACAGCACGCAAGGGCAGAGTAGCAAGCTCAATCCCCTTGCTGGCTCCTTGACAATAATCCAAGGTTTACCGACAAGTGACCCCTGGCTCCTCGACAATGGTTAATCCGAGGTTTACCGTTTGTAATACGTGCGTGTCTGGCGTCGTTCCCAACGAGGGGGGATTGATCCCCTCACTGGTTCGGACACGAGCTCGTGCTTCTCCTTTAAGAGGAGCTTTCCCAGAGTACAAATGAGACAATTGGATTTATTCTATCACAAGATAAGCTACTTGTTTGGTTTTGTTGTCTTGGAGAGTTAATTACTCACCTACTCCAAGACACTAGCCTGATCTAAATTGGTGTTTCAGAGCCCTAGTAAATAAAAGTTACTACGTCGATTTTACTTTAAGCGTTAATTTTATGGTTTTTTCTTAAAGACAAAAGGTAGCGGAAGTGAAACCAATGGTGTGTAGACTCGACTCAAACCACTACAAAGATGCACCTAAGATGATTTACGCTACTTTCCTTTTTCAATGAAATTCTTAACTAAGAGAGTTGAGAGATGCAAATTTTATAGAAAACCACTTTCTTAGAAAAGACAATCAAAGAAACAATTCTCTTTATCTTTTCAAGCATACAAACATGACCACTCCTTACGTGCACGAAAAACTCTTTTTCTTTCAAAACTTTTCAAAGCTACTTGAAACAAAACTTTTCAAAGGAGATGTTTTTGTATTTTCTCTTTTTAATAAAGCATATAAACCTATCTTAACAAAAAACAATCTCAAAAGTTATAAAATCTATGAAAACTTGACTCACAAGCAAATCAAAAGGGAAATTACTCTAAGCAAACCTAACAAGGCAAAAGCTCACAAAGATGATTCTAGGTTGTTTTACTTGACCAAAATCAAATCAAGGACCAACTAATGCAGAATCAAAAGACTAGTCAAAACAAAACTCAAATCTTTTTGTTCTTTTTGTAAAATGGAATTCAAGACTCAATCAACAAGCACTTGGAAATTTGCCCAAAGAAACAACTCAATGGTAAGTTGCTCTCACAGGTAGACTTTATGACAGGTCTGACTTCTAAGAATGCTGACAAAACCAGAGAGATCTAAGGCTTGACAACTTCTACCGCCAAAGTCACTACAAGATCTACTCAAAAATCAAACCCTAGGGCTTAAACTTCCATGAAATCCACTAAAACACTCAATGCTATCGAAACAAGTTCGGGTGAAGATCTTTGACAAGTGACTAATGAATCTGGGCAGTAAAAACTAAGAAAAAGCAAAATCTAATAACAAAGATGCAAAAAATGGAATTTTCTCAAATTCTAGCAGGGGACGCAGGCAACCTGTTAGAACAGGTGCGAGCCCGCTCTGTGCGCACAGTGACAGTGCGTCCAGGGACGCACTGTGCAATACTCAGAGGTTGCGTCCTACTGGAAAACTCAAGAAAAACCAAAATGAATCTAACCCTAAGCTAACCCACCCAAAGACAAAGTCACAGAGCCAAAAACCAGAAAAATAAACTAATTTTCTCAGAGCAAAGTTCATACAAAGGAAAAGACTTTTCACATCAATGGATTCCCCAGTATGGTCGCCAATTTGTCAGGCGGAAAGAGTCGATTGTGCGGACACAACCAACCTCCCTAGGAGTCTAAGACTCTCTAGTGACAAACAAGACAAACAAGAGCAATCCTTCTCTAAACATGCATTTACTATATGGGAAATCAAGTGTTTAGATCCTACCTGTAATCCAACGATGTTGTAGCAGTCCAGCTCCGCTGATCCGGATGAGCTCCTCCTTCACTTTGAAACCTGCATACACTAACAATCAAACGATTAAATAGCACTTGACAATCTCACAGAATAAAACATATTTAACACATAGACCAAGGAGTACATGAAACAACTCATAAATAACAAGTTATTGAGAAGAATGAACTCATTTGCATTAATAGGTAACAAAAGGAACAAATACAACTTGAGCCTTGGTGTTGTGCAAGTCCCTCCCAGGGTCCATCAAGAGTTCTCCTTTACTTTGACAAAGCTCACCCACTTCCAAATAGAACAAGCAAAGATGGCAATCTCTCCTCACAAGCTTCTAAATGGGAGTCCTAATTCCTGCAGCATTTACCCTTAGAAATGTATAGCTTTCAACCTCTCCTCCTTCTGGCCCAATGCCTGTATTTATAGTGCTCAAGAGGAAGTTAATCAGGTCCACCATCAATGGGATAATCCCCTCTTTGGATGGGATAGCTCCCTTATTGATGGGATAAGTTCCTCTTTGGTAGGAGTGCATGAACCATCTGGAGGCACTCAATACACGTCGAACAACCTTCTAGAATGCTCTAGAAATGACCACAAGTGACTTTTTAAAGATGAAACTTGCGCATTTTAACCTTTACAGGGGGATGCACCTGCCCCTTTACATACAGAGCGTCCAAAGACGCAGCTTTTGTGAACATTGGGTGCGTCCCCGCAGGTAAGGTTGAGAGAACCTGCGTCCCCAGAGATAAATACATTTATAAAGACTTTTCTCTCTTTTTGGAGTTTGACATGGAGAGCAGAGGCATAAGACTTGCCTAAGAGGGTAGCATGACTGTTGATAGGGCCATACTAACTGTAAATAGTCATGGTGACATTTTTTAGTGTAACAGATTGCCCCCTAAAGTGCGAAGCCTGTAGTAGATTAGGGTTTTGTATTATCTAGGAAGGGTGAAGCGCTTTATCATTTCAAGGATTATCTCGTGGAGAGCCTGGTCAGAACCTGCAATTTTCAACACAAAATACATGTATAAGATTATATCATCACTGAGGTAGGCATTCCCATACTCAGATTAAAACTTTAACTAACAGACTAACTACTTTGATATAGGAATGATCTTGCAGTACATCATAATCATAGACTTTTGTAGACACAGTATGGGCGCAGCCATCTGTTTATGATTAGTCTATTTAGATAATGAATACAAAACTCCTCGCAGCCTGGATGGTGGAAACTAGATCCAGGGTCTTCATTTCTATTTCCCGAATTGGTACGATTCTAGCCATGCGAATAAATGAGTCGATGTCGAACATGGTAGAAACCACTTGATTACCAGTCGATGATGTAAACTGTTAACAAGTGTGAGAGAGACCACCAGTAATGTCAATGGTTCCCAAAGTACCCAGTACAATCCATGAGATGTGAAGGAATGAGTTGATGTCGAACATTTCACGGAATCCTTCAATCGAAAGTCATTGATGTAAACTGACGTCAAAGGCGAGAAACCTGCCATTGATGCATGCAGACTTCAAGGTACTGACGATTTCTAAGTCATCTCTCTAGATAATGTGTTGATGTCGATAGAAAGCGACCCGTTGTAGGCAAGCCCGCAACACGAAATCATTGTTCAAGTTGAAGAAATGTTGCTGTAAGGACTGACTCAGGGATGGTCAAATGGATGACAAGTATTTTGCAGATGAAAGTTTTGCTTGCAGACCTCTTGAACACATAACGACACGACAGATGGCTTGGTGCTGGACGACTCAAAGTTAATCCCCGGAACCCGGCTGAAGACTTTCAAAGTGGTTTGATCAACTGTGAGGTAAAGGATTTCCCAACCCAGGTGAATGAAAAGTGTCGTGTTCAAGAGTGGTAATAAAGTTTCTTCTGAGACAAAAGATAACAAATAGGCTCATTCTTCTCTCTTTTCCCCCACCATTTCTGGCAAGTACCTCTTTATTTTTAACAAGCTTGAGGAGGATAACATATGCTTGATTATAAGCTCATCCTTTGAATGAGTCCAACCTAGTTTTGATTCGAACCCTAGGAAGGAGTGGTTCGTTCCTGTTTGTAATTGAACAGGTCCTTTACTGTGAAATGTTTAACGAGCCCAGTATAGGAGAAACTCGGCGTTTTTCAATTTTAGAGAGTCTGAAAAACTTAAGAAGACTCCAAGTTGAACTTTTTCGTAGATTTGTGTCCCTCAAGCCTGAAAAAGTATAAAATAATACCTGGGGGAACCGCTTGATCTTGCGACCAAGGAGTACTTTCATAATTAGTGCCACTGACCTGAAAAGTAAAAAGCGATCAAGGACACGTCGTTTTATTTCCGTATCGAGTTTGAAACGACAAAAACCCGGCAATCTTTTCCTGATTTTACGGTCAAAAAAGAGCTATAAGGGGACCGTCTTTTAATTCTGTTTTAACGAGTGTAAAAGAAACGCTCGGCAATCTTTTCATTTTTTAGGAGTCAGAAAAGGGCTTAAAAGATGACTCTGATATTTTGGTTCGTGAAAAATGACAATTTTCCCTCTAAATCCCTTTGTCCTGCACAAAAACAACACATTACTCATACCTGTTTTAGGCAAAAATACATCAAAAAACATCCTTCCATGGTGAAAAATGAACAAATTCATCCAAAAAACCTATAAAAAGACTTTTTACCATGTCATTTTTACCATTTTACTGTTGAGGTTGAAAAAAGGGCTTTTGGCAAGAAACTTCCCGTGGTCGCTGCGGAAAATCCGACCGTCAGAATCGAACGCCGTCTCTTCCAGGTATTTTACAACATCCTACTCTTCAATTTCATCCGATTAAAATTGTATTTTAGGTTTTAGTTTTGTTTTTTGGGGGGTTTTGGGTTTCAAAATGCGCTCTGCGGTGGACGCAGGTGCCCTTCGGGTGACCTGCGTCCCCCGACTTTTTCCTACACAGGAAAAAGGTCGGGGGACGCAGCCCACCTTCAGGCCAGCTGCGTCCCGACGCCCTATGTTCTAAACGCGGGGTGCGTCCTCTGTGAAGGGCGGAATTTGAAACCCCAATCCTCGAAAATAACCATTCAAATTTCCCCAAATCAATTCTAATCATTGTTTCTTGGTGTGTAGGGCACTCACCATGTTGGATTGGAGAGAAAGAGAGCACAAGGACGTTGATTTAGCTGCAATTGAACATCAACCTTCCATTGATGCCCTAAAAGCATGCGGGCTATATAAATACTGGGCCATACCTGGCATGAGGGCTCAGGTAAGATTCTTAGAATGGCTGGTTGAGAGATGGAACGTTCAAGAGCAATGCTTTTACATAGGAGGGCACCAGCTCGAGATAGAGCCCTCTGATGTATACTTTCTCACTCGCTTGCCAAATAGAGGCGAGCAACTCAATCTAGCCAGGACTAGGCCGGGTGGCCAATCCCTTGCTAGTCTCCGGGCAGATTGGTGCACGCCCAATGCACACCATGCGAAAGGCGTGGAAATCAAACACATCTCTCTGCGTGAACTCAAAGTTATAGTTTTCACGGTTACCAGAATTTGCGGCGCAGCCGCTTTACATATTGCTTCCGGGTCCCAAATGCGGATGGCGATTGACTGTTACCAAGGCACCATTTTCAACTGGTGTGATGTTGTGTCGGCTAATATGAAGAGCCAACTGACTAAGGCAAAGAACGGACGACTGAAGACCTTTGGATATGGGCCTCTAGTCGTGAGCTTTGCCTTAGAGAGAGTTCTGATGCTGATCCCTCAGCAACTCACTGTTGATATCTTGGGTCCTTGGGAGCCAAAGCTGGTACGATGGGTTGCGGTGATGGCCCGGCATCCTGACGAGGGCGCGGCGGTTGTTCGATTCACTGATAGTTATTTTCACTGGTTAGAGGACCAGGTTTTTTCGATCCAGGACTTTCCGTATGCCGGAGTAGATTTTCGAGGTGATCCGGACACGGTTCTTCCACAGGGAGAACAATGGGACGACAGAGGTACTTTATTTTTCACAAGTTTTCAAATTATGTATTTTTTTTGTTTTTTATATATATCGTCTCAAAACTGACAGTAAAAATTTTCAAAATGCAGATGTTGGTCCATAGCGCCCAGCCAACCTCCGGCCTTTTGAAAGGAGACATCCAGTTGCACCGGTACCGGCCCCACAGGACGCGGCTGCAGAGTCACTAGCTGAGTTGGAGCAGGATCTAGAGCGTCTGACGGCGGATATGCCTGAGACTACCATAGATGATATTCCTATCAGACTTCAGCGCTATGTAGTTGCAGTCCCTGGACTGTTTAGGAGATTTTTGTGTAAGGTAGCCCGTGCAGTGGTGTCATATAGGGAGCACCACCAGTGATTGGCTAGTCACTTTGTAGACACATGTGACATTTTTGAATTTTTGTACTTTATCATTTTTGCCGATCATAAGGTGTTTTTCAACCTATGATCGAAGACAATGTATATTTTTTGACACACTCCTATCTATATATATATCACTATTACCGGCTTATCTTGTTTAACATATGTGATGAAATGTTTTTAAATTTACTTGCATGATTATCGTAAATGGCTATCCAACACTCGAGAAGCAATTGCATCTGCTAATGTATTTAAAGACCTTGGAATATGTTGATATTCAATGTAATCAAATTCACGTTCCAAGAGACGCACTCTCAAAAACAACCTTAATAACACAGGATTTCTAATGGCATAAACTCTATTAAGCTGTAATACAACAAGTTCAGAATCTAACCTCACTATCAAACGTCGAATTCCAAATGAAATAGATTCGGATAATAATTCAACCACTGCACTGTATTCTGCAATGTTATTCGTTGTTTGACCGAGGCTTACCCCATGCATAGAAACTAACTCGTCAGAGGGTGAATAGATAACCCAAGCTGCGGAAGAGATATTTCGTGTACTACGACAAGCACCATCAGCAAATCCAATGTATGTTTGGAGAGGCGTCGACATCTGCAATATCAAGAGTAAAACCAAGATAAGCCAGAATAACGACGAAAAACACACTCTCTAAGCTAAGCACACTGACTAACTACCAAACATACTAGCGAGAAAGAAAACCTATCCTAACTAAAAATTCTCCATACCCACCATTTAAGCATAATACCTCTTTAGGTAAAGTCCATTTCTGGGTTTACCCAAAGAGTCCCCATCAAAATCTACCAGCTCATAAGCCCCTTTTGCTAGCTTTCGCTTTACAATGTAGGGTCCATGCCACATAGGAACGAATTTCCCAGCACCTAACTTATCGTTAGCTTGATCATATAATAGCACTAGGTCTCCCTCCGAAAAACTTCGAGGGGTCACATTTCTATCATACTGAGCTTTCATTCGCTTTGCGTGAGTCTCGATTGCCAATGCAGCGTCACGTCGAGTCTCATCTAATTTAGCTAAGTACAATAAACGTTTCTCCTCTTCGGAAGTAGCTGGAAGTAATTCGACAGCCATTTGAAGTGATGGGATTTCGCATTCAATGGGTAACACAGCTTCCAAGCCATAAACTAGCTGGAAAGGAGTGAACCCTGTTGAAGTTTTTACTGAGGTTCGGTATGCCCATAGCGCCGAAAATAACATGTTGTGCCAATTCGACCGATGAATACCAATGGTTCGTCGGATCATGATAACCAGAACTTTGTTGATAGACTCAACCAAACCGTTGGCTTGCGGATAATAAGGAGTAGAGCTATCGTGGCGCAAACCAAGCTGGCTTGTAAGCTCAGTCATCATGATGTTTCGAAAATGGCTCCCATGGTCAGTAATGATTGCTTGTGGGACACCAAACCTAGTTATGATATGATTGAATACGAAAACTGCAGCTGTTTTGCCGCTTGCGTCGAATGTAGGCATCGCCTCGGCCCATTTAGTAAAATAATCAACCGCGAGGATGATATACGCATGCCCCCCGGCCGAGTGAGGGTTACAAGTAATAAAGTCGATACCCCATTTGGCGAATGAACCAACGGCAATTATAGAGTGGAGAGGAGCAGGTGGTGCGCGCATCTTTCGATCAAACACTTGGCAGTTGTGGCACTTCCGAACTGCAATGATACAATCTTTAAACATAGATGGCCAGAAGTAACCAGCGCGCAACACCTTCTGAGCTGTGGCATACCCAGACATATGACCGCCACACGCTCCAGAGTGACAATCATTCAAAACCCTCTCAGCCTCTTCGTGAGTTAAACAACGTCGAAAAACTAAGTCTGCCCCCCGGCGATAAAGTGTATCTCCAATAATTTTGTATTGCTGGGATTGAAACCGAATTTTTCGACGTTCTGCCTTTGAAGCTTCAGGCCGAAAGGTTTGGGTTTGGAGATAGATGATTATATCCCCGTACCATGGATCTAAAGTACTGATAAGAAACAAAGATTCGTCCGCAATGGACTCCTCTGCCACAGTCTCTGTGTCAGCACGCGGGAAATCACACATCAATTCCGCAAAAACTAAGGATTTCTTAGACTTGGACTTCTCGAACTCCAAGTCGAACTCTTGCAGGATAACGATCCATTTAGATTACTTGCCCCCTAGCAATTGTTTTGTCAAAATGTAAATCATAGGGTTGCAATCCGAAATAACTGTAGTTTTACGGAGAAGAATGTAGTGACGAAAACGCTGGACAGCTTGAACGGCTGCCAGGGCCAATTTCTCCACATGCGAATATTTTAGTTCAGTGGGATTTAAGGTCCTACTGAGATAATATATCACATGTTCCACTCCGAATTCATCTTCTTGAACTAACACCATTCCAATGGTGGAATGCGAAGCTGTGAGGTATAAGAAGTAGTCCTGGTTGTAGTTGGGAGGATGCAACAACGGTGCATGGGTCAACGCGTGTTTAAGTGCATCAAAAGATTGTTGGGCAATCTCGTCCCAAAAGAATTGAGTGTTCTGTTTCAACAACCGTGTAAAACCTTTAGTGACCTCGGCGTAGTTTGGGATGAATCGGCGTAAAAAGTTCGCTTTCCCTTGCAAACTTTGGAGTTGGCGCAAACTCGAAGGAGGAGGCAATTTGATGATAGCTTCGACCTTCGAGGGATCGACGCGAATGCCGGCTTTTGAAACAACAAATCCCAGCAATCGACCTGTTTCTATACAGAAAACACACTTGTGGGGATTCAACCGAATTCGATAATGCCTACACCTCATAAAGATTGCTCGTAAGTGGACAAGGTGATCAGCTCGATGTAATGAATGAGCTGGCAAATCATCGAGATACGGTTGCACAATGTGCTTGATATCATGAAATGCGTAAGACATCGCCCGTTGAAAAGTGGCCCCGGCATTCTTAAGCCCAAAAGGTAATTTGCAATAAGCAAATGTCCCCCATGGACAAATGAATGTCATTTTTGGTTGGTCGGCAGGTAGAATATTGATTTGATTATAGCCCGAAAAACCATCCATGAAGGAAAACATTTCACTTCCGGCACAATCATCAATAATTTGATCGATATAAGGCGTAGGATATGACTGTTGATAGGGCCATACTAACTGTAAATAGTCATGGTGACATTTTTTAGTGTAACAATTGTCAAATTTACTAAACTCATAAAAACTTAACCAAATTCAACAAGAATATTTTGAGCATCAATCTTATTGTTACACTTTTATCATCAAGGTTACCATGCTTATCACAAGCATTAACAATAATATCGTCACAACATATCAAAATCAATGCATCTAGGAAATTCGTCGTGTCTATAATACACCAATACATCACGTGTCAGAAATAAAACTTAATTTCCTATGTATGCATGAGTTATTTATGAAGGTGATGCTCTCTTCATACCTTAGGGATTAACTAGCCATCCAACATAACATCTTAAATGCAACACTAAAACAATACACTATACATACATTGAAGTACTCATATACTTGTGCAACTTGTGGTTCTTTCTTGTATATCGTATTTTTTGGATTCTACTTTGAAACCTTTTCATCAAGGACCACCAGCTCTTTTCTACCTGTGCTATCTTTCCTTTCCTACACCTTATATGATCCTCAAAAGGATCTACTTATCACATCTCATTTATAGGTTATTATACGCTCAAATTTTCATGCAGGAAATATAGGCAATGATCAAAACAATACATCTAGTATCGCAAAGAAAAAACATAGATCCAAAAAGTACTTATCTTTAATGAGAAGTGATCATATCCCTCTTGAACTAGCCTCCACAAGTTATTATTGTCCATTATCCATGTAATAATAATGCCTTCAACCTTTTCATCGACTTCATCAGCAACCAAGCCTAATTGAGACTAGCCCGTGTAGGGTTATACTAAGTTTGTCACAAGTGCTAGAACAAATTTTTATTGATCATGCTAAGGTTTCAAAAATGTAAAACTCAAGCCTTTATCTTTTCTTGGGATTTCTTCTAAGTTGTAATGACATGATATCCATCAAACCCTAACAACCAAATTTCCTGGGGTTTCCTTCAAACCCTACTATTCTTTTAGGTCTGCTCCTCTTCCCTTGTTCTCATCAAAGGTGTCTCCTCAAGGGTGATCTTAATGACTTTTCTTCAGCCCACCTCTGATACCATGTTAATTTTTCCTTGGGCTATATTACTCTTTTCTTAAGATAATTGAATTTCATTATTTATACATTGAATTCACCCCACAACATTATAACATTATTCAACAACATATGCAATTATGTAGAAAGAACAAGATCATTAACAATGAAACAAAACATAAAGGAAAAATAGAAGAAAATCATTCACACATAGAGACACCAGGATTGGTCAAAGACTAGGGAAAAACCCCACAAGGGGGAAAACCCTTTGAAATTCTTCTTATTAGATTGTTATTGAATGTTTCTGCAAAGGGAGAGTATAATGATCCATATCTTCAACCACAAAACTATCAGGAGAAATCAACTAAACAACATCCAAGAGATGAACCCAACAATTCTAATAATCAAAACCATGATTCAGAAGCCTGTAGTCAACTGTCATCAACAGTTGGAATCTACGGTCAATTGTGGTCAATTGTTAAAATCAAACCCTAGGTTCCAACTGCACGAAGAGAGAGATGTGCCTATATTTAAAAACCTCCAACTACACTCATAGGCTTCCGTGCCTAACCACCAATATCCTATAGCATCCCTACAATTGAGAACCAAAAACCCTAATCACACGTGCGAGCTTTGGACTCTGCAATTTCAGACCTGTGTAAACAAACCTTAGACCTGCACAATCCAAAACAAAGAAAGAAGAATGATTGATGATCTCCAAATGAGGGTCACATAACTTGTACTTATAGCAATCAAGGGTGTCCAATTTATCTTTTGGGCTGACCTATGATTTTTTTGCACATGGGGGTTTCCATATTAAAATATATTTTTCCTTAAGCAATTTAAATTCTTCCAAGGGGTAGTAGGGGTCTTCCTTGATGAAGAAGATTGTCCAAAGGAGGGAATTTTTCTCTGAGCTTCCAAAATAAACACTCCCTCTCATCTAGGCAGAAATTACCAACTGCAACCTATTTACCATCACATGTATCTTTTCAACAAATTTCATCACTGCATATCTTGCTCATCTTTACTCATCTCTCCTCATATGCTAATCTATGCTCATTTTCCCATCTCTTCTTATTCTACTATGTTCATTATCTCTTCTCATGTGCTAAACACTCTTGAATCTAAAAGAAGAAGAAGTTGACATTGAATGGGAGACCAAGCTACCACCCTCTATTCATTAGGGAGTCACTGCTACCACCTAGAATCATCTATCAGCGACGATCCCAATGCTACTACCCATGAACCATCAAAGATCTTATCATCAGGGTGCACTGCTCAACTTGAAACTACATTGGAGAGCACTTCTCGACCCAAAATCCAATGACAATGAGAAAGTTCCTATGGGAGACACTCTCACCTCAAGTCATCTCATAAGAAAGCTTACGTCATCCACCCTATGTCAAGTAATAGGTGAGATATAATATCTCATCCATCTTATTGCTTATTGATCTTCCCAATAGTGACCCTCAATAGTCATGTGGTAGATCACCTACATCTCTATCTTGAGCGAGATGCCACTTACCATAAGAAGTATGGATCGCACCTAATTCAAGAATACAACACTCATAGGACATATGGGTGTGAAAGATAGATGCCAACTAGGGTATACTCTACATAGACCAACATAGGGGAGAAACATCTTCCACCCTATGGGTGACAGATAGGGATGATACCCTATTGTACAGAGATCCCTCAACCCCAGGAGCCCTACATCTCAATTCCTAACCCTGGGAGCTCAAACAAGGGGTAAGATATGGCCCAGTGTCCTTGATCAACCCTGTTCTCTGTAGATCATAAACATATTAGTGTGATCATATCTAGCATCAGCTTAAATAATTCATTGAATAGCTCGATCTCACTACCTCATACATTAGAAATCCTCTGATTCCATGTTCATGTAGGACATTACATCAAAATATTATGTTAGAATAAATACATGTCATAAAAAAGGATACCTTATTCATCCTCCCTCTCATGGAGGAATCAACCACAAGCCTAAGCTTTTCATATAAAAAACATTGTCTCAACATAAGGAGATATCTTAGTCCCAACAATATATCAGATTTTCTGGCAATCGGATCCCATCTTTTATTGTTGCAATATATCACTATCATAACCAGAACCTACTCAAACAACTCTCCAAAGAGCTTCCTCAACCAAATTGATCCACAACTAGCCATGCTAGTAACCATATACTCAACTTCGGCAATGCTTAAATCTACAAACTTCTATTTCCTTCTCATCACAATGTCATGGTAGATCCCAAGCTAAAGCAACACTCAAATGTGATTTTTTGTCAACAATTCTTTCCAGCCCAGTCAGCATTAGTGCATCCATGCAATCATACATTTCATGTAGTATATCTTAGACCAAGAATGATCAACACATGTAATTATTAAACAAAGTCTTTCGGTACAAATCACATAAGAGACATTTTTGGCCGACGCGTTTAGAACCAACAAGTGTGGTTCATCATTAGGTCCAGATGAAGAGGCACATCATGGAAAAGGCTTAAATAGAGAGCAATGTAGAGACCAAAATTTCAAGTAACGACTATATTTGAACAATAATATTTAGATTACTAAATTTATTTTTTTTACAAATTCAGTTGCTGGTTGTATTCAAAAAAAGATAGGGAGGCTGTTGGGCAATTTATTGGACTTAAATTGCTGCATAAATTATCGACCAGGGAAACTCGTAAGCTTGTGATGGTGCCAGCAATATATATGCAGGAGTAGGCAACTAACTCTATGTCTAACTAAATTATTTAAGATTCAATACAATATGCAAGGGAAGAGGCTCCTAACTAAGGAGGTCCTGGTTGTCCTTCCCTACAGTATCATAGAGAAATCATTGATTATATAAAACTAGAAACTTGAAATGAAAACAAAAGAATGAATTTCAATTACCATATAAATCATTGGAGAGAGAGCCTAAGTTAGACTCTTGGTATCTCCTCATATGATACTTGAAACATAAAAGCAAAAGAATGAATTCCAATTATCATACAAATCAAATAGAGAGAGAGAGCCTAACTTAGACCCTTAGTTGTCCTCTCATATGCTGATTACATTTTAATTTAAAACTCATTCATTAATCACAAACAAATCCTCAAACATATAAGAAATTAAATGAAATAAGATCTACTATGAAATAACATGTTCCTCTCATCCTTTTAGAGTGAGCTCAATTCTCCTAAGAACAAGACAAATTATTCCATATACTACATTAAGAAAACATATCCAAAAACTACATAAATTCCTATCTACATAATGGAAATATATGAAAAATGAAGCTTTATTCTATTCCATCATCAATTGGATACAATGCTCTAAGAGTCCTCTCCTTTGGAATGGAGGAGGTACTCCTATTTATACAATGAGAGAAGATAACAAACTCATAATGATGACCCATTAATCTCTCTTTTAGTTCCATACATTTCTCAACCATCTAGACACATAACCCTATCCTCCATGATTTCCTCCATGAGGTCCATGATATTCTCCATGATATTTTCCATGAGGTTTATCTTATCAAATTCGAATTTGATCATTCAAGGCCACATAAAGGTGTCTTGGAAGCTTCCTTGGAACCTACACATGTCACCAAAACAACCCACTTTCCATATATAAAGTAAAATATATTATTTTCTAATATTTAATCAAGAATTTCTCTCAAAAATGCTTAAAAATAAACAATATTTGGAAAATATAAATGAGACCCATTAATGGTGAATAGTAGGGAAAATGGAGTGACAAGGTGATGAATAGTGAGCGAAATAATGGAAGCATAGGTGAAAAAGGTATGGTAATGAGTGCCATTTTTGGAGCCCAACATACTCCCCAACTGAAGTTCTTGCATGTCCTCATGCAAGCTACTACAATGACTTATTTGATTTGATTCTTAAATGAGCTTCCTTTTAACTTTGCACATCTTTGGATAACTTTTATTTGTTTGCAAAGAATTGACATATTTTAATGATTGGTTCTTGTGTTACAATCATTATTTACTTTGATCTCTTCTTAATGATTGGTTCTTGTGTTACAATCATTATTTACTTTGATCTCTTTTTAATGATTGGTTCTTGTGTTTACAATCATTATTTACTTTGTTGAGATCTCTTTTTAATGATTGGTTCTTGTGTTTACAATCATTATTTACTTTGTTGAGATCAATCATATGCTCATCATTTTGTAGTAGTTTTTATTGTGAGAAGACTATGTGGGTTAAGATGTAATATGAATGAGGAAAAAGAATGAAGTGTGAAATTCCCCCCTCCCCAACTGATGGTTTTTGGCAATTTTAAATGAGAAAGGAAATAGTGAAATAGTGGAATATTTTCCAAATATCATCATTTTAGCATCTAAAAAGAATTTCAAGATTAAAGGTTAGAAAACATCATACCTTACTTACCTAAGGAAGTGGATGAATCATGCATGTTCAGCTGCCACAATTCTGATCTGAAGCTTCTTCTTCAAGTTGTGGATGAAAGATGGGTCTGTGTTGTCGTATCGGCTGCTGGATCCTCTGCTACTAGATGATGAATCCGAGGAGTCTGCTGAACATGGCTGAAAGTCGTATCTGCTGCTGGATCTTCTGCTGCTGGATGATGAATCTGATGAGTCTGCTAAATATGGCTGAAAATCTATAAGGCTTGGAAGGTATACAAAATATATATAAGTTACATGTCCCTCCCAGCCTTATTGATTGACTTGTCCTCAAGTGATGGCAAACTGAAAAACAATGAAAAGAAATTGGCTTCATCTGCTACAAAATATGGGTCTTCAAGTCTTCAACGCTCGATGGCACAAATCTTACTATGTGATTAAATGTGTCGATGTCGAACATAGCAAGAAGTTGTTGACTTAGTGGCCATTAATGAATGCCCCTAGCCAACACAAGAGCTCCCACCATTGATTCCAATGGAAGTCAGGATGCCTAACACATCTTTGTAGGTACGAGTAAATTTGTCGTAGTCGAGTCACCTACAAGATCCAATGAACAAGGGATATTAATGTACTCCCATTTTTCATTGGCAAGAGTACTTGCCATTAAGGCATGCAAGCCTCTAGGTGTTTTTTCAATGATACATAGACTCTAGGACTTTGACTCAAACAGAGTTTTATTGGTGGAAATGAAGGGGAATGATAATGACAAAGAAAATGGATGGATGTAAGGAAAATGCATGGTGGATGAATAAAAACTCTTGCTGTGAAAAATGGATATGGAAATGTCATGCTTTATAGATGTACAATTGGTGGGATTCAAAATCTTTTCAGAAAGGGAGTTGGAAGGTAGTGGTTGTCGAGATGGATTTGTCCAGAATTTATCATGAATTTAGTATTTGGAAGACTAATGGATGTCACAATCTAATCTCCTGAATGTTCGCTTTGATTATCCTGTAACCTGTAAAAAAACTTGGCAGAAAGAAAACATAAGTTTGTTCAAGAAGAATTGCGCATTTCCTTCATGATTCTTACGTAAAAATTTCATACCAAATAAAACAGATTTAAGAGAAATCAAAGTGTTGCAAGTGACTCAATTCATGATTTAAGTTTCAATCCATTTTAAAAGTAACCATGAAAAATAATACTCCCTGTCAGATAACTTCTGAAATGTGCTCCGCGAAAAGATGGTCATTTGAATTATCTCAAATTTTAACTTTCTAATCTCCACTTGTTTTCCTTCTTTACAAATATTCCTTTGATTGTAGATTCCTGCCAATGGTTAGTGATTTTTCTTTTTCTTTTTTTATTAAATCTAAAATGAAAAACTAAATTTTTTTATTTTGTTAAAAATCTAAAATTAAAAAACTAAATATCATCTAAAAATTTAAGGATTTTTTTTGTATATTTTTTTTTAATCTAAAAGTAAAAACTAATTTTTATTGGTTAAAAATCTAAAAAACTAAATTTCATCTAAAACTTTAAAGATGTTTTTTTCACAAACTTCTTTATTGTCTTTTTGCAAATTAGCTCTCCAGCAAGAGTTTTTTTATTTGAACCAAATCAATGGATTTTCTGATCTTCCTGATCGCACGAAGCGCAGGAAGAGAGCATACTTATCGATTGATTTGTGTTTATTTATGCAGGGGGGTGTTTTTGAAAAGACGAAATTTAAAACTAACTAAATACTAAACCATAAAAAAAACTCAAACTTAAACTTCTTTGTGAAGATCCTGCTGTCACCAGGTCTCACAAGTTATTGTGTCTAAAGAAAAATAGTACTAAATTAAATTTCTAATGCCTAATCCCTTAGCACTATTCCCCGGCAACGGCGCCAAAATGTTGGGCAATTTATTGGACTTAAATTGCTGCATAAATTATCGACCAGGGAAACTCGTAAGCTTGTGATGGTGCCAGCAATATATATGCAGGAGTAGGCAACTAACTCTATGTCTAACTAAATTATTTAAGATTCAATACAATATGCAAGGGAAGAGGCTCCTAACTAAGGAGGTCCTGGTTGTCCTTCCCTACAGTATCATAGAGAAATCATTGATTATATAAAACTAGAAACTTGAAATGAAAACAAAAGAATGAATTTCAATTACCATATAAATCATTGGAGAGAGAGCCTAAGTTAGACTCTTGGTATCTCCTCATATGATACTTGAAACATAAAAGCAAAAGAATGAATTCCAATTATCATACAAATCAAATAGAGAGAGAGAGCCTAACTTAGACCCTTAGTTGTCCTCTCATATGCTGATTACATTTTAATTTAAAACTCATTCATTAATCACAAACAAATCCTCAAACATATAAGAAATTAAATGAAATAAGATCTACTATGAAATAACATGTTCCTCTCATCCTTTTAGAGTGAGCTCAATTCTCCTAAGAACAAGACAAATTATTCCATATACTACATTAAGAAAACATATCCAAAAACTACATAAATTCCTATCTACATAATGGAAATATATGAAAAATGAAGCTTTATTCTATTCCATCATCAATTGGATACAATGCTCTAAGAGTCCTCTCCTTTGGAATGGAGGAGGTACTCCTATTTATACAATGAGAGAAGATAACAAACTCATAATGATGATCCATTAATCTCTCTTTTAGTTCCATACATTTCTCAACCATCTAGACACATAACCCTATCCTCCATGATTTCCTCCATGAGGTCCATGATATTCTCCATGATATTTTCCATGAGGTTTATCTTATCAAATTCGAATTTGATCATTCAAGGCCACATAAAGGTGTCTTGGAAGCTTCCTTGGAACCTACACATGTCACCAAAACAACCCACTTTCCATATATAAAGTAAAATATATTATTTTCTAATATTTAATCAAGAATTTCTCTCAAAAATGCTTAAAAATAAACAATATTTGGAAAATATAAATGAGACCCATTAATGGTGAATAGTAGGGAAAATGGAGTGACAAGGTGATGAATAGTGAGCGAAATAATGGAAGCATAGGTGAAAAATGTATGGTAATGAGTGCCATTTTTGGAGCCCAACAGAGGCTAATCTCCAGTATTACAAGTAGAGCTCGCAGGATGAGCTTGGAACTGGATTACATTAAAGCATTCTGCGAAATTGCTTTCATTTTCAACTTGAAAAGTACTGACACAGGAATAGATTCGGACAAACTGAAAAAGAAGTAAACAAACTTTACAAAACATCTAATCTATACTTATGTGATTGATCTGTCGAGCAGTGGACTCTTCAGGTTTGTCGTCGGCGCCAACTTGCTTCAAGCTTGACGACCTTGTTGGAGCTGTGTTTTTATTTTTTGTTGTTCCATTTTTCCTGTTGTTCCTTTTCTGCTGTATTTTATGTTGTTCATTTTCTGTTGTTCCATTTTTTTTTTTTGTTCCTTCTCTGTTGTACCTTTTCTGTTGTTACTTTACATCGGTTGTTCCTTTAGAAGTGATTATCCTAGTAGCAGAATCAATTTTCTCATCCAAGAGGCGCTGATGCATTCTGATTTGCTCAAATTCTTCCTGTAAGTCTCGACAGTGAAGACAATCTTCGCTATTGGCCATCTGGAGGTCCTCAGCTCTGTCCTGAAGAAACGCTGAAATACTACTCCAGCAAGCTGTAACTGACGAGATAGTGAAAACCAAACAAGGGATCTGAAGAGTAAGGAAGAGGGAGGAAAGAGGGCTCAGAGAATCGAGAGCAGAGCGATAAGAAATTTCAAAAAAATAAAGTCTGATGCTGAAGCAAATAGGTGGTCACAGATTCTACACGGACAACATAGATTCAAAAAATCTGAGGAGACTGCAAGGAGAAAAGGGAGGATTTCCGGCGGCGTGGAACAGATTGCCTCGAGATTGTTTTTGATTTGGTTAGGATACACCCTGAGCAAGATGTGAGTCTTTAGATATGAAAAAAATTTACAAGTCATGGGAATCATGGAAGAAGTTGGAATTGGTCCTTGTTGTTACAGAGGATATTTCCTTTTGGTCTTATACAAGCTTGGCTGGCGCGATTATCAGCTTCCTGATTGATGGTCCGAATGATGTGGTAAAATTGGAAATCCTGAGTTTGATTGATCATGACTTGGCATCTGCTGATGGTTTGACGTAAGAAGATGTTGGAGGCTTTTCGTTTGCTAGTCATTAAACTGATAATGATAGCATAATCGCCAAAGATCATAGCATTCTTGATTTCATGAATTTGTAGCTGAAGAATTCCTTGATAGAGCGTCAGAGCCTCTACTCTGTTGTTTGAAAGGATCCCTAATCCCCACTCAAAGGTGACTAAGGTCTCACCATTGGGTTTGTAGATAACTCCCCCTGCTCCCGCTGCTCCTAGATTTAATTTGGAGGCACCGTCAAAGAACAAGGAGTGGGTGTTGCTAGTGTGGATCCACTTGATGAAGTCATCCTGCTTTAGTCGGATTTTCCAGTTGTGACTGTTGTTGTTGTGTGTGGAGCATGATTGTTCAGAGGTCTTTGTTTCAGCCAGATGTATACCCTAGGAAGTTTGTACACCCCTCCACGTGGGGGGGGGGGTTCGGGGGCCAGTGATCCCTCGGCGAGGGCTCGGGGGCAGCGCCCCCGAAGCTAAAAATAGATGTAAATTTTCCTTGTAAAAGTATAGAAATTTCTAGTCAATCTGGACCGTTCATTAGGCGGATGATCTGACGGTAGAAGTTATGTTTAGTTTAGGGTCTTTTGCCCTAGAAGGCAACCCCTCTCTTTGTATGAGGGCATTGTATTCCGAGGAAAAACCCAACCTAATAAGATCTTATTAGCATTGGCCAAAACTCTGGCCAATCCGACCAAGTGAGCCTTCACCGCTCACCTCCAAGTCTTTCCTTACAATGAAGTCCTTCCAGCCTTTTATAAGCTCCATTACATATAATACCACAGGCAGAATACCATGGGTGCACAATACCATGTGCCCCAAAACCATCACTGTTTAACCTGGTCAACTTTGACTCTATCTCGAGTCAAGTTTACTTAACAATTTCCCCTTTAAACTTGACTTGGGGTTCCTTGACTAACTCCAGCCAAACCTGCTAAGTGAGACAATCCCGCTCACTCTAGCCCTTACCCCCCTCAAAGTTTTTACCCGGGGTATTGTTAACCCAACATCCCCCCTATCACCTAGGTCTAACCTAGACTTTATCGGTGATCACCGAGGGGTACACATGCCTTACCAGGTCTTACAGCAGTATGCCCATTTTCATGCAATAATTTTGACTTCATTAATTTTTTTTTTTGTTTATTGCTGCTACCATTCTGATCCATCCTCTCTCAATTTGATTTGCTCAAAAACTTCTATCAAACCGCTCCAACTGCAAGCCCAACGAGAACCTCGTAGATTCCAGCACCGGTGGCCTCACGTAGCAGAAAACAAACAATTTTCAAAGTTGCATGAATCCCGAACAATTCATCGCCATGTTCCAAACCGGTAAATATCGCAAATGCACTGCGATCCCTAGCAGTTACGGCGCTATCTTCCGCACATTCTCGTCAAGGTTCTGCATACGATTGTTCCACCATTATTTTCAGAACCATATCTGTAAAAAGGTTTCATTGATCTTATCAAGCACTATAAACCCCTGACATCAAAGAATCCCTTTGAAGCCAATATCTGGCTCTGATACCAGTTGTTAAGAAATTTACCCAAGAACACAAATTAATTACGGAGAATTACTGAGAGAAACAAATATTAAAATAACCAGCAACAACCATAAACACATAAAAACACATGTTTATCCAGGAAAACCCCAAATCTAGGGAAAAACCCAATCATAATGAAATTTCATTATCCTTGGCCAAAACCCTAGCCAATCCGGCCAAGTGAGCCTTCACCGCTCACCTCCAGGCCCTTACATTACAATGAAGTCCTTCCAGCCTTTTATAGGCTCCATTACATATAATACCATGGGTGCACAATACCATGTGCCCCAAAATCATCATTGTTTAACCCGGTCAACTTTGACTCTATCATGAGTCAAGTTTACCTAATAATTGTTGAAGTTGCTGTTGATTTTCGCTGCTGGCAAGATACTGATCTTATCTACCAGACTCCTTATGAAATCGTTTTCTTCAACCCAAAGACTTTTCATGTCCATTTTTTTGTGCTCTTAGAAGTGGTGGTTTCTATTGCAAGGCTTTTAGCCTCGCTGCAAAGATGCCTGATTATGGTCTCTTTATCTTTAAAGATCTTATTGTTCCTAGCAATCCAGATCCTCCATAAGAGGGAAAATGGGAGGGCATCCCACACTCTCTTGGTAATTTTGTATTTCATGGATTGCCAAGGGTAGTTTTTTTTCCAGTTGTTAAGGACTTCCCCAATGGATTGTTGAGAGTTCCAGGTGAAGGGAACGATTGGGGTAATACTATTCCAACAAGAAAAAGCAAAAGGACACGAAATGAAGAGGTGCTAGATGGACTCCTCCGCTTCTTGGAAATTAGGGCATCTGGAGGGTCCAGCAATGCCTTTTTTTTAAGATTTTTTGTAGTGAGAGTTTTTTCTTTTAAGAGGGTCCACATAAAAAATTTCACCTTAGGGATGGCTTCTGATTTCCACATTGTTTTCCAATGTGTCCATGTTGGTGTCGGGTAGTCCTTGTTGCATAGATAATTGTATCCTGCTTGTATTGAGTAGCTAGTGCCAGTGGGGTCCCATCGGAATCCATCCTTGCCATTTTTTATTGTAGGAGCAATATTGTGGAGGTGTATCTGAAAGTTGTCAAGATTCTCTTTGAGTCGTTGAGGGATGGGAGGAAGGCTCCATCTCTTCCAAGCTTGGGTATTTGTATCCCATTGTGAAATTTGATCTAAACTATATATTCCTTTACTTTGAAGAAAGAGAATTATTGGAGCCATACCTGGAAGACTGCTAATTGGCTGATTCCCCATAATTTTATCAGTGCCAATGTTGATTTTGCTGCCACCTTTGGGAACCTTGGAGACATTTTGAGCCATAAAGGAGATGGCTTTTTTACAGAGTTTCCAGATCCTTGCACTGTTCCTGTTGGGTATTTCAGTTGTAAGCAGATGTTGCCTTGGGTGGCTGAGATATTTGGCCTCCAAAACTTTTTTCCACCAAGCTGATTGGTCTTCAATAAGCCTCCAGACTATCTTGCCGCCAAAGGCTGAATTGGTGAGAGATGGGGATCTAATTCCAAGACCTCCTTTTTCTTGGTTTTGAATTACTTGTTTCCATCCAACCAAGTTATATTTTCTCTTTTCATTTTTCCCTCCCTGCCAAAGGAAAAACCTGAGAATACTATCCATTTTTCGGAGAAAAGAGGCTAGAGCCTGGGCAAGGGAGAATTGGTAAAGAGGAAGAGAGGAAAGGCCCGATTTGAGCAATACCAATCGTCCAGCTGGGTTGAGCCAAGAGGCTCCCCACTTTTGAACTTTTCTTTTCATTTTATCTAAAGTTGTTTCCCAAACATCAACTCTTGTGTTTCCTATATTCACTGGCATTCCCAAATAACTAAAATGGTGCCAATTTAACTTGCAAGGCACACCAAAGATGTTAGCTATGTTTTGAAGCGTTTGAGCTGAGGCGTTCCATCCATAAACACAACTTTTGAAGTGATTAATCATTCCCCCTGAATATCTCATGAATTCTTCTAATAAAGATTTGAATCTTCGAGCTGTGATTGCAGACGCCCCTCCAATCAGTAGGGTATCATCAGCAAATTGGGAGTGATTGATGTTTTTCACTCCATCTTCAAATTTGATTCCATTGATGAGGCCTGTCTGCCACTTATGGTCAAGGGCACAACTGAAGGACTCAGCCATTAAAAGGAAAAGGTAGGGGGATAGAGGACAGCCTTGCCTTAATCCTCTTGAAGATTGAAAGGCAGGGTCGGGTCTGCCATTGATAAGGGGAGCTATCCAAGGGCCAGAGATACAGGCTCTTATGAGATCAATAAAGAAGGATGAGAAGCCCATTTTTTGAAGAACAGCAAATAGAAAGGAGTGTTTAACCCTGTCAAAAGCGTTTGCCAAGTCCAATTTCAGGATGAAGCCCTTTTCATTTCTAGAATGGCTTGAGTGAATGGCTTCCTGGACTAAGAGAATAGAATCTGAAATATGCCTATTTGTCATAAAGCCACCTTGGTTTTCAGAGATTAACATAGGCAATAGAGGTTTGAGACGGGAAGCAAGAATTTTTGTGAAAATTTTGTAGGAAGAATTACATAAGGATATGGGTCAGAAACGGGAGAAATTTCAAGGTCAGTTCTCCTTTGGAATGAGGGCCAGATGTGTTGAATTTGTGTAGCCTCCTAATTTATTTTTCCTCTGAATCCATTTAAAGTATTTGATGAGGTCCTTTTTTATCATTTCCCAATACTCCCTATAAAAACAAATAGGAAAGTCATCCAGCCCTGGTGCCTTGTCTGGCTGGAGGCCCCAGATTGCTTCCTTGATTTCTTCTTCTTTTATTTCCTCTGTCAACCTTTCATTTGCTTTTTTTGCAATCTTTTTTGGCAAATGCTGTAGGAAGTCAGCGTAGTTTTCGTCCTCCCCTGATTCAGTTAGCAGCTCTTTAAAATGTTCTGAGGCAGCATTTTTTATGGCAATTTGATCATTGTGTTGAGTGCATGTGTTATCTGTGATAGATGTTATATTATTCCTAATTTTTTGAACAGTGGCTTGCTTATGGAAAAAAGTTGTGTTCCTGTCTCCGCTCTTCAACCAAGTCTGCCTTGATTTAATTCGCCATTTTTCTTCCTCTTCTCTTCTGATACTGTATAGCTGACTGTAAATATTTTCTTCTTGATTTTTTTCAGCCTGATAATATTCTTGCTTTTCTAGTGCATAGTGAAGTTCTTCAATTTTGGCTTTCACTTCTCTTTTCTTTGCTTCTGGCTCTTTATATTGGGTTTTTGCCCAATTCTTGAGAGCATTCTTTACATTTCTAAGTTTGCTTTCCCAAATAAAACTTGGGGATCCTTCGACATGTTGGCACCAAGTTTGTTGGACCAACACTTTGGCTACTTCAATGTCATTCCATAAAGGACTGTATTTAAAAGGGAGAGGGCCCAGGGGGCAGAGAGATTCAAGGGTTAAAGTAGTGGGATAATGGTCTGAAGCAGCAAAAGGAAGGATGGAAGCATTGACAGCTGAAAAGGTGGAGAGAAGGGATACATTTACCAGGATATGGTCGAGCCTTTCCATAATATTATTTCTCCCCAATCTGTGATTACTCCAGGTGTATTTTCGATTCTTTGGAATGATATCGACAAGATCACCATGTGGTATAACATTTTCCAACTGATTTCTAAAAGGATATGGGTTGAAGCTGCCTCCACGTTTTTCATTAGCATGTAAAATGAGGTTTAAGTCACCTCCTAAAATGATGTTGCTGCTGTTTTCTTCTGCTATATTATTGCTGAGAGAGTCCCAGCAAACTTCTTTATCCCTATAATGATTCAGGACATAAACATTGTAAATTACTATCTGTTGACTGCTGATAATATTCTGCAATACAATCTTGACCCAATGTTGTTCTACTATTTCTATTGTGTTGTTCCATTCATCTTGAAGCCAAAGTGTAGCAATTCCTCCTGAGGCTCCTCTGGAATCACATATACATCCTTTGTAGCGCTTATGTTGTTCAATAATCTTGTTCATCTCTGGCTGTCTCTGCTTTGTTTCTTGGAGTAAAACAATGGTTGGTTTCTCTTGGTTAATAAGATCCTTTAAGGCATTTGATTTGGAGGGGTGCCCTAGTCCCCTACTGTTCCATGAGAGGATTTTAATCATTTCAGGTGAGAGGTGCGAGGAGTTTCTCTCCCTCCCTTGTCTTTGTTTGCTATGTCTTTGTCTATTGGTCCTTGAATATATGATTCAATGGGGTTCTGGAGCCCCAATGCTATGTCTTTTTGCGCATTTTCATCCCTGTGCTATTTGGCAGACTTTCTTCCAGGCTTCTTTTGATTGTCTAGAATGGATCCATGCTCCTTGGAATTGCTTCTGGTGATTCTGAGAGGGGGAGGATCAGACGGGAGGGAAGAGGAAATGACCTGGGGAAGGGGAGAAGAGGTAGGATCAGATTGAATCAAGGGAGGGGATTCCTCGGGAAGAGAGAGGATGTGAAAGGGATTGGAAGAGGGAGAAGAGGTAAGGGGGTCCGGCTGGCAATCAGAAGATAGGGGAGTTTGTGGGGAAGAAGGGGGAGGAAATGAAGGCAGGGGAGAAGAGGGAGGGGAAATTGGTGGAGGTCGAGAGGAAGGACCTACTTCATGGGATGGTTTAGGATTAGGGGTTTTCTTTTTCTTTTTAACGGTTTCCCATTTCCCTTCTTGAGGATTATTTTCTACATTAGAAAGTTTAGTGCAACGATTAGCAAAGTGACCGTACTGGTGACATACCTTGCACTTGAAGGGGATATGTTCATAGTCAAGCTGTCGAATGTGCGTCCAGTCGTCAACCTTGAGCTTGATGGCTTCTAGTAGGCCTTTACCTAAATCAAATTCTACACAGATGCAGGCATAGGCCTGCATGTTATCTTTCGGTTCACTCCGATCAATGTATTTCCCAATAGCACAGGCAGATTTGTCTCCCCAGCAATGCAAGGGGAGGTGAGGAAGCCGGACCAAAACAGGGACCGCATTAGGAATATCAAGCTCCGAGTCAAAATCTAGAGTCTATTTGTTTAAATATAAACCTCTGGAATCCATGAAATAAGGCCCATTACGGAAGATTAAATCCTTGTCTTCCTTTGTCTCAAAATTAAATGTAAAATATCTCTTTCCACAAAATCTGATAGAGATTTTCCTTGTATTTTGTCTGTCCAATTCCTTTCCACCCACCTTTGGATTGTTTTTGGAGAGGGCTAAAGTCCTGTAAATTGCCTAATAAGTCCTTTTTCTGCCAAGGTGTCACATGGAATCGGTCAAGGGTGCGGACACAGCTGACCTTCCTAGAAGTCTAAGACATTCTAATGACAAACAAAACAAACTGGAGCTATCCTTCTCTAAACATACATTATGATATGAGAAATCAAGGTGTTTCGTTCTTACCTCTGTCCAAACGCTGTTGTAGAAGTCCAAGCTTTGTTGATCCGGATGAGCTCCTCCCGTTCTCCAAAACCTGCAATCACCAACAGTCAAACAATTAAATAGCACCTGATTATAACATAAAACAAAGCATATTCAACATATAGACCAAGGAGTACATGAAATAACCCATTAACAACAAGCTATTGAGAAGAATGGACCAATTTGCATTAAAGGTAATCAAAAGGAACCATTACAACCTGAGCCTTGGTGTTGTGCAAGCTCCTTCCAGGGTCCACAAGAGTCTTCCTCTACTTTGACAAAGCTCACCCACTTCCAAATAGAACAAGTAAGGGTGACAATCTCTCCTCACAAACTTCTAAATGGGAGTCCTAATTCCTACAGCATTTACCCTTAGAAATCTATAGCTTTCAACCTTCTTCCTTCTGGCTCAATGCCTCTTTTTATAGTGCTCAAGAGGAAGTTAATCAGGTCCACCATCAATGGGATAGTCCCCTCTTTGGATGGGATCACTCCCTTATTGATGGGATAAGTTCCTCTTTGATAGGAGTGCATGAACCATCTGGAGGCGCTCAATATTCATCCAAGAACCTTCTAGAAAGCTCTAGAAGTGACCACAAGTAAGTTTTTGAAGATGAAACTCGCGCATTTTAACCTTTTCAGAGGGACGCACCTGCCCCTTTAGATACAGAGCGTCCTTGGACGCAGACCTTATGAACAAAAGGTGTGTACCCGCAGGCAAGGCTTGAGAGAACCTGCGTACCCAGAGATAAACATATTTTACAAGGACTTTCTCTCTTTCTTGGATTTTGACATGAATAGCAGAGGCCTAAGACTTGCTCAAAAGGGTAGTATGACTGTTGATTGAGCCATACTGACTGTAAATAGCCATGGTGACATTTTTTAGTGTAACAGATTGCCCCCTAAAGTGTGAAGCCTGGAATAGATTAGGGTTTTGTATTATCTAGGAAGGGTGAAGCGCTTTATCATTTCGAGGATTATCTCGTGGAGAACCTGGTCGGAACCTGCAATTTTCAACACAAAATACATGGATAAGATTATATCATCACTGAGGTAGGCATTCCCATACTCAGATAAAAACTTTAACTAACAAACTAAACTACTCTGATACAGAAATGATTTTGTAGACTTTTGTAGACACAGTATGGGTGCAGCCATCTGTTTATGATTAGTCTACTTAGATAATGAATACAAAACTCCTCGCAGCCTGGACGGTAAAGATTTGATCCAGGGTCTTCATTCCTACTTCTCGAATTGGTACGATTCTAGCCATGCGAATAAATGAGTCGATGTCGAACATGGTAGAAACCACTTGATTACCAGTCGATGATGTGAACTGTTAACAAGCGTGAGAGAGACCACCAGTAATGTCAATGGTTCTCAAAGTACCCAGTACAATCCATGAGATGTGAATGAATGAGTTGGTGTCGAACATTTCACAGAATCCTTCGATCGAAAGTCAATGATGTAAACTGACGTCAAAGGCGAGAAACCTGCCATTGATGCATGCAGACTTCAAGGCACTGACGATTTCTAAGTCATCTCTCTAGATAATGTGCTGATGTCGATAGAAAGAGACTCGTTGCAGGCAAGCCCACAACACGAAATCATTGTTCAAGTTGAAGAAATATTGCTGTAAGGACTGACTCAGGGATGGTCAAATGGATGACAAGTATTTTGCAGATGAAAGTTTTGTTTGCAGACCTCTTGAACACATAACGACACGACAGATGGTTTGGTGCTAAATAACTCAAAGTTAATCCTCGGAACCCGGTTAAAGACTTTCAAAAGTGGTTTGATTGACTGTGAGGTAAAAGATTTCCCAACCCAGGTGAATGAAAAGTGTCGTGTCCAAGAGTGGTAATAAAGTTTCTTTTGAGACAAAAGGTAACAAATAGGCTCATTCTTCTCTCTTTTCCCCCACCATTTCTGGCAAGTACCTCTTTATTTTTAACAAGCTTGAGGAGGATAACATATGCTTGATTATAAGCTCATCCTTCGGATGAGTCCAACCCAGTTTTGATTCGAACCCTAGGAAGGAGTGGTTCGTTCCTGTTTGTAATTGAACAGGTCCTTTACTGTGAAATGTTTAACGAGCCCAGTATAGGAGAAACTCGGCGTTTTTCAATTTTAGAGAGTCTGAAAAACTTAAGGAAACTCCAAGTTGAACTTTTTCGTAAATTTGTGTCCCTCAAGCCTGAAAAAGTATAAAATAATACCTGGGGGAACCGCTTGATCTTGCGACCAAGGAGTACTTTCATAGTTAGTGTCATTGACCTGAAAAGTAAAAAGCGATCAAGGACACATCGTTTTATTTCCGTATCGAGTTTGAAACGACAAAAACACGGCAAGGTTTTCCTGATTTTATGGTCAGAAAAGAGCTATAAGGGGACCGTCTTTTAATTTCGTTTTAACGAGTGTAAAAGAAACGCTCGGCAATCTTTTCATGTTTTAGGAGTCAGAAAAGGGCTTAAAAGATGACTCTGATATTTTGTTTGTGAAAAATGACATTTTTCCCTCTAAGTCCCTTTGTCCTGCACAAAAGCGACACATTACTCATACCTGTTTAAGATAGGCAAAAATTCATCGAAAAACATCTTTTCATGGTGAAAAATGAACAAATTCATCCAAAAAACCTATAAAAAGACTTTTTACCATGTCATTTTTACCGTTTGACTGTTGAGGTTGAAAAAGGAGCTTTTGACAAGAAACTTCCCGTGGTCGCTGCGGAAAATCTGACCGTTAGAATCGAATGCCGTCTCTTCCAGGTATTTCACAATATCCTCCTTGTCAATTTCATCCGTTTAGAATTTTGTTTTAAGTTTCATTTTTTATTTTTAGGGGGTTTTGGGTTTTGGAAACCACCCTGCGAGGGACGCAGCTTTCCTAAAGGCTGACCTGCGTCCCCCGACTTTTTCCTACACAGGGAAAAGGTCGAGGGATGCAGGTTGCCTTCAGGCCACCTGCGTCCCGGCGCACTGTGTGCCAAACGCGGGGTGCGTCCGCCGCAAAACGCGGGTTTTGAAACCCCAAACTCCCAAACCACCCAATGAAATTTCTCAAAACTAATTTTAATGCCTGTGTAATCATGTATAGGGCACTTATCATGCTGGATTGGAGAGAAAGAGAGCATGAGGAGGTTGATGAAGCTGCAATCAATCATCAACCCTCCCTCGATGCCCTAAGAGGATGTGGTTTATACAAATACTGGTCCATTCCCGGTATGAGAGCTCAGGTAAGGTTCTTGGAGTGGCTGGTTGAGAGATGGAACGTTCAGGAACAATGCTTTTATATCGGCGGGCAAAAACTCGAGATAGAGCCTGCTGACATTTACTTTCTTACTGGCTTGCCGAACAGAGGTGAGCAACTCAATCTGGCTGGGACTAGGCCGGGTGGCCAATCCCTTGATAGTCTCCGAGCAGATTGGTGCCTACCTGATCGAGAGCACAAGAAACATAGAGATCAAATATGTCTCTCAACGTGAACTCATGGTCTTGGCTTTCACTGTGACCAGAATTTGTGGCTCAGCCACTTTACATATTGCTACTGGGTCTCAATTTCGGATGGCAATTGATTGTCTCCAAGGCACCATTTTCAACTGGTGTGATGCATTGTTGGCTAACTTGAAAGTCCAACTGACCAAGGCAAAGACCGGCAGACTAAAGACCTTTGGATATGGGCCTATAGTCGTGAGCTTTGCCTTAGAGAGGATACCAATGCTGATTCCTTAGCATCTCACTGTTGATATTTCGGGTCCTCAGGAGCCAAAGCTGGTACGATGGGTTGCTGTGATGGCCCGGCATCCGAACGAGGGTGCGGCAGTTGTTCGATTCACTGACAGTTATTTTCACTGGTTAGAGGACCAGGTGTTCGCGATCCAGGATTTTTCGTATGCCGGAATAGATTTTCGAGGTGATCCGGACATGGTTCTTCCATAGGGAGAACAATGGGATGACAGAGGTACTTTATTTTTCACGAGTTTTCAAATCATGTATTTTTTTTTGTTTTTTATATATATCGTCTCAAACTGACAGTAAAATTTTCAAAATGCAGATGTTGGTCCACAGCGTCCAGCCAACCTCCGGCTTTTTGAGAGGCGACATCCAGCTGCACCGCTACCGGCCCCACAGGACGCGGCGGCTGCGGAGGTACTGACTGAGTTGGAGCATGATCTACAGCGTCTGACGGCAGATATACCAGAGACATCTATGGATGACATTCCTATCAGACTGCAGCGCTACGTAGTCGCAGTCCCTGGACCGTTGAGGAGATTTTTGCGCAAGGTAGCTCGTGCAGTGGTGTCGTACAGGGAGCACCAACAGTGATTAGCTAGTCACTTGTGGACACATGTGACATTTTGACTTTTTGTACTTATCATTTTGCCGATCATAAGGTGTTTTTCAACCTATGATCGAAGACGATGTATATATTTTGACACACTCCTACCTATATATATATCACTATTATCGGCTTATCTTGTTTAACATGTATGATGAAATGTTTTTTAAATTTACTTGCATGATTATCGTAAATGTCTGTCCAACACTCGAGAAGCAATTGCATCTGCTAATGTATTTAAGGACCTTGGAATATGCTGATATTCAATGTAATCAAATTCACGTTCCAAGAGACGCACTCTCAAAAACAACCTTAATAACACAGGATTTCTAATGGCATAAACTCTATTAAGCTGTAGTACAACAAGTTCAGAATCTAACCTCACTATCAAACGTCGAATTCCAAATGAAATAGATTCGGATAATAATTCAACCACTGCACTGTATTCTGCAATGTTATTCGTTGTTTGACCGAGGCTTACCCCATGCATAGAAACTAACTCGTCAGAGGGTGAATAGATAACCCAAGCTGCGGAAGAGATATTCCGTGTACTACGACAAGCACCATCAGCGAATCCAATGTATGTTTGGAGGGGCGTCGACATCTACAATATCAAGAGCAAAACCAAGATAAGCCATAATAACGACGAAACATACTCACTAAGCTAAGCACACTGACTAACTAACAATCAAACTAGCTAGAAAGAAAACCTAACCTAACTAAAAATCTCCATACCCACCATTTAAGCATAATACCTCTTTAGGTAAAGCCCATTTCTGGGTTTATCCAAAGAGTCCCCATCAAAATCTACTAGCTCATAAGCCCCTTTTGCTAGCTTTCGCTTTACAATATAGGGTCCATGCCACATAGGAACGAATTTTCCAGCACCTAGCTTATCGTTAGCTTGATCATATAAGAGCACTAGGTCTCCCTCTGAAAAATTTCGAGGGGTCACATTTCTATCATACTGAGCTTTCATTCGCTTCGCGTGAGTCTCGATTGCCAATGTAGCGTCATGTCGAGTCTCATCTAATTTAGCTAAGTACAATAAACGTTTCTCCTCTTCGGAAGTAGCTGGAAGTAATTCGACAGCCATTTGAAGTGATGGGATTTCACATTCAATGGGTAACACTGCTTCTAAGCCATAAACTAGCTGGAAGGGAGTGAACCCTGTTGAGTTTTTCACTGAGGTTCGGTATGCCCATAGCGCCGAAAATAACATGTTATGCCAATTCGACCGATGAATACCAATGGTTCGTCGGATCATGATAACCAGAACTTTGTTGATAGACTCAACTAAACCGTTGGCTTGCGGATAATAAGGAGTAGAGCTGTCATGGCGCAAACCAAGCTGGTTTGTAAGTTCAGTCATCATGGTGTTTCGAAAATGGCTTCCATGGTCAGTAATAATTGCTTGTGGGACACCAAACCTAGTTATTATATGATTGAATATGAAAACTGCAGCTGTTTTGTAGCTTGCGTCGAATGTAGGCATCGCCTCGGCCCATTTAGTGAAATAATCAACCGCAAGGATGATATACGCATGCCCCCCGGCCGAGTGAGGGTTACAAGTAATAAAGTCGATACCCCATTTGGCGAATGGACCAACGGCAATTATAGGGTGGAGAGGAGCAGGTGGTGTGCGCATCTTTCGATCAAACACTTGGCAGTTGTGGCACTTCCGGACTGCAATGATACAATCTTTAAACATAGATGGCCAGAAGTAACCAGCGCGCAACACCTTCTGAGCTGTGGCATACCCAGACATATGACCGCCACATGCTCCAGAGTGACAATCATTCAAAACTCTCTCAGCCTCTTCGTGAGTTAGACAACGTCGAAAAACTAAGTCTGCCCCCCGGCGATAAAGTGTATCTCCAATAATTTTGTATTGCTGGGATTGAAACCTAATTTTCCATCGTTCCTCTTTGGAAGCTTCAGGCCGAAAGGTTTGGTTTTGGAGATAGATGATTATATCCCCGAACCACGGATCTAAAGTACTGATAAGAAACAAAGATTCGTCCGCAATGGACTCTTCTGCCACAGTCTCTGTGTCAGTACGCGGGAAATCACACATTAATTCCGCAAAAACTAAAGTACTTGCCATTGTACTTGTCAGTCCATTTAGAGTACTTGCCCCCTAGCAATTGTTTTGTCAAAATGTAAATCATAGGGTTGCAATCCGAAATGACTATAGTTTTACGGAGAAGAATGTAGTGACGAAAACGCTGGACAGCTTGAACGGCTGCCAGGGCCAATTTCTCCACATGTGAATATTTTAACTTAGTGGGATTTAAGGTTTGACTAAGATAATATATCACAGGTTCAGCTCTGAATTCATCTTCTTGAACTAACACCATCCCAATGGTGGAATGTGAAGCTGCGAGGTATAAGAAGTAGTCCTGGTTGTATGGGAGGATGCAATAACGGTGCATGGATCAACGCGTGTTTAAGTGCATCAAAAGATTGTTGGGCAATCTCGTCCCAAAAAAATTGAACGTTCTGTTTCAACAACCGTGTAAAACCTTTAGTGACCTCGGCGTAGTTTGGGATGAATCGACGTAAAAAGTTCGCTTTCCCTTGCAAACTTTGGAGTTGGCGCAAACTCGAAGGAGGAGGCAATTTGATGATCGCTTCGACTTTCGAGGGATCGACGCGAATGCCGGCTTTTGAAACAACAAATCCCAGCAATCGACCTGTTTCTATACAGAAAACACACTTGTGGGGATTCAACCGAATTCGATAATGCCTACACCTCATAAAGATTGCTCGTAGGTGGTCAAGGTGATCAGCTCGTCGTAAAGAATGAGCAGGCAAATCATCGAGATACGGTTGCACAATGTGCTTGATGTCGTGAAATGCGTAAGACATCGCCCGTTGAAAAGTGGCTCCAGCATTCTTAAGCCCAAAAGGTAATTTGCAATAAGCAAACGTTCCCCATGGACAAATGAATGCCGTTTTTGGTTGGTCGGCAGGTAGAATATTGATTTGATTATAGCCCGAAAAACCATCCATGAAGGAAAACATTTCACTTCCGGCACAATCATCAATAATTTGATCGATATAAGGCGTAGGATAGTTGTCTTTTGGACAAGCTCGATTGATATCCCTATAGTCGATACAGATTCTTATTGTTCCTTGTTTCTTATTGACGGGAACAATATTCGATACCCAATCCGTTAACGGGATCGGATAAATGAAACCTGCTTTCAACAGCTTTTCGACTTCTGCTTTAATCGCAGCCGCTTTTCGAGGGTGAATCTGACGCAACCGTTGCCGAATGGGTTTAGCATCCGGGTAGGTTTTGATTTCATGAACAACAATGGCAGGATCGATTCCCGGCATTTCCTCGTAAGACCATGCAAACACATCGCGGAATTCTTGGAATAGGGCCTTGTAAGTTTGGATTTCTTCTTCTGTACATGAGGCACCTATATGAATGTTCTCCTCAATTCCGGGTTTCACTGAAATATCAATGGGAATAGTACGAGAAATATTCCCTAAATTCAACTCTGAATCAGAATGTTTCGTTGGATCCTGAGCGTCTTTGACATATTCAGCGGTAAAGATAGATGAAAAATCATTTTCAAATGCATCATCCTTAGGTAAAAACGAAGATCTGTGATGGAGATCCTCCCATGGTAGATTGTCTACACTTAGGATTTCGCGAAGTTGTTCGTCAGATGACACGACTTCGGGAAACGCTATCCGTTCTAAGTTTGAGGTGAAAAGTGGTTCTTCACTGACCACATTCATTTGGTCGACTTCGGTTGAATGAAAGTCGGTAAAAGACATAAGAGCTTCATAAGCAATTTCATACGGACTCAACGGCATAACATCACCGAATGAGTCTAACTCAGAGTCAGATGGAACATACCAAGGATCATCATAAATAATGTTTTCTGACGTGATCATATGAATTGTTGCAAACGAAGGTTCTACGCTGAGTGGAGGGAGAGGAAAAGTTCCCAGTAAACCGGAATCCTTAACTAAACCTACACCAACGTCCTTATAAGGGATTGTCGTCTTACCGACATGCTGGATACTCTCTGAAGAGGCTGGGTCGGATGAAAAGTATGTCAGCTGATCAATAGTCACGATCTTACCGTTGTGTGGAAACTTAATTACTCTGAAGACCGATGAAACGACCGCTGTCATAGCATATGACCAACTTCGACCCAAAAGAAGGTTGTAGTCTAGAGGGGCATCAACCACTTCCACATCCAGACTAACGGTTTTACCTTCTACCCCTATAGGCAATTCCTGTAGAATACCAAACGGACGGAACCCACGGCCATCAAAGGCCTTAAGGATGGTGGGGGATTGGTTCAACGAAGGAGAACCAAGGGATCTCCAACATTGAATGGACATAATACACATAGAAGCTCCCTCATCAATCACAGTTCGATGAATAGGCCTGTTTTTGACTATCACTGGAATTTGGAAAGCCATTTGATGGGGGAGTCGTGGTGTACTATTTTCTAAATCGAAGATCATTAGATTCGGATCCTGAACGTCAACAGCTCCTATAGCCGACAAAAGCAATTTTCGTTGTGCTGGACATGATTGCAGCACTTCTAACGCCGACATTGCTGAGGGTGAAACAGCTAAGTCCTCAACAATGTTGTAATTCTGGGCCGCTCTCGCATGTGGATTGAAAGTAGACCTTCGAAGTACACCCTTGGCGGGCGGTTTAATTACTAAGTCTGGGTTAGGTTTCTCGATCTGTAGTGGATCGGAACCAGGAGCTGAGGTTGATGGGTTAGAGTGAGAAGATTCTGCTTCCTTGCCATCAACAGGATTCTTACTACCATAATCTTGCGATCGAGTCGCAATCCTCACATGAGACATCATCAAAATGGGTTCTTCACTGGCATGCGAGGAAGAACCTATCATCTTATTCTCCTGCTCCGGAAATGGATTTTTTAACACAGCAGGAGTGGGAGAACCTTTGACTATTTTCACTACCTCGGCCCGATGAGGGCAATCTCTCGTAAAATGATCCTCTTCACAAATGAGACAAGGATATCGAGGTTTGCGCTTTTCGTCATTGGTTTCCGACTTTTCAGTTTTCTCCTTTGGAGCCTTGTCTGCTTTAGCCTTCTTCTTTCCTTTCTTCTTCCCACCGTTTTTTGATTTGGCCGTAGATGACTCTACAGCGTGAATATCGGCGGTAAGTTCAGGAGAAGACTCTCCTGTCGGGGAATCGGGCAAAGTGATAATAGGAGTAGTTGAAGCCTTGGAAGACTTCTTCTTGCTCTTTGTATTCACGATACCAATCATACCATCAGCGGCATGAGATCCCGAAGGAGGAGCAGCGATTTGGTTCGACTTTGGAAGATCCGGAATCTTCTCGTGTAATGTACCCGACTGCGTGTAAACTAAG